>JAEQBH010002464.1:0-1200000 GCA_016808115.1 Tetrastigma voinierianum | reverse complement strand
TTCAATTTCTAGCGTTTCTGATATTTGCTTCAATGCTATCTCCTGTTGAGCATAAATTTTGTCTTGTCGCTCAACTTTTTGTCGTTCCACTTCCATTCTTTCATTCCAGTGGTGATGATCTAGTGATCTTTCAACATCGGTTTGCTTCTCTTTGTTTTTAAGTTGTTTCTTCAAAGCCTTTACGCTTAGTGGCCTGTAGGTTAGAGAGTGGACGGGTTAAGTGTCATCCCCTAAATATGGAGTTGAATAGCGAGGATTCAACATGAGTTGGTCAGCGGATTCACCGAGTTGAATGAGTTTTTCGCTCTATACTTATTCTTGGTTGAATTCTTGATCCATTTCGGCTCCATTTTCATTATATTCCAGCAAATCTTTAGTATTGAAATGGTTTTCGATAATCTTAGCAAACATTTCTTTTGCTTAAATCAACTGACAAACATATGAAATTATTGATTAATAGTTCAAATATCAAATCATACTAGTGTCCTAAATTAAAAGTTTATATCTTACATTATTTTGCTCGGTGTGTCCACTTTGTAGTCTTTCAATTTGACTATAAGCAGACAAATTTCTTTGCATTTGCATTTATATAGATCCAGCGACTTTTAATAGAAGATTGAGAACGCTCTTCTTGATTGCCTCCATGAAGTTCTAAGTATTGCAAGGTCTTTCTGAATGCACCACCTTGTTCATTCTGATAATTGCATCTTTGCTCGTATTAAGCCACGCGAACACAATTAATTTATCTTCTTACATAGAAGTTAACATCATTTGCGATTTTCTCAATCTTGGAACGACTTCATTTTGTATTGGCGCCAATACTGTGGGATTACTCTTAATAGTATCATTATATAAATCGGTGTCGTTTATAAGCAAATCAGATAAAGAACCGTCATATTGCAAATCCATCTACAAAAATAAAAATAAAAATTATAATCAATTTAAAAATGACTTAATTTATACGAGTATACAAATAAATCTATCAATTATAAAATTTATGATCCAATTTAAAAGAATGAGCAATTTATCAATTAAAAAATTATCAATTTATCAATTTAAATTTAAAAAATCAATTTGTCATCCTAAAAGAATGAGCAATTTATCAATTAAAAAAATTATAATCAATTAAAAGAATGAGCAATTTATAAAGTATACAAATCAATCTACCAATTATAAAATTTAAAATCAATTTAAAGAATGAGCAATTTATTAATTAAAATTATATTTATCAATTTAAATTTTAAAAATCAATTTGTCAATTTAAGAATGAGCAACATCCAATTAAAAAATTATAATCAATTCAAAAATAAGCCAATTTATAAAATATACAAATCGATTTATCAATTATAAAACCTATTTCTAATGAATGTAAAGAATTAATAATATCAGTACGATTTAAAAATCAAAATTCATTTTGAGAGCCTTTCACATACCATCTTCTTCTCCTTCTTTCTTCTCTTCCCTTCTTTCTTCCTCTTCCTCAAGCGGCGTTACGCACCGCGAGGGGTCGGTTTCTGGCTGGCGCGTGGGCCAGGTTGATTCGAGGCTGGGATTAAAAATTAAGGTTTTAAATGGCCTTGCAGTGAGATTTTATTTTCGTTCATTTTCCTTTCGTTCTCTGTGGTTATAAGGTTTGAAATGGAATATAGCCGTTGTCACAAAAACAGTAGTATCGATGGTATTTTTGCGTGCACTCCTTCTGCTCCAAAGGTGCCAAATGGCACCACGCAAAACTCGGATGACATTTCTTTCTCGATCATGATTTAATTTAGGCGCACAAATTTTTATGATTTGGATGTCGTTTAGCGATTATGAAGATGGCGCTCTTGATAACCCAGCTGCGTTGGAGTTGCTCTTATGCTTCGGGTGATAGCGCTTTCGTGGCACCAATGCGTCGCCCAGCCACAGCCTTCAAACGACCTTTGATTTCGCTCCTCCACTTGTTCCGAATAGAATTCGGTTATCTCCTTCTCCGATTTGGTCATTTCATCCTTGAACTCCTTTTCTTGTTCAGTCGATTTCTCTGCTAACCGATCAATCGTATCCAATAAATCTCTTTCTCGATAGACGTATTCCTGACGCATATTCTACATCTCGGGGATGAGCTTAGCCTTAGAATTCTCTACTTCGACAATTGTGGCTTCCAGATTATGCTCGGCCTCACTCAATTTCCATTTTAGTTCAGGAACCTAAGTAAGACTCTTCTTAAACTTAGCATACATCAATTCGGATAAATCCCTTACAACAGCATGTTCCTTGAACTTTGACTGCATAAGCCCAAAGCGGCAGCTTAGCTTGCTAAATATTATGCCCCCCTGCCCACAATTTCACAAAACCAGTTAACATAAAAGATGAGGATAACATATTTTTAACAATCATGGTTGAACTTACAGTCGAAATGAGATCCACCGTCAAATCAAGTCCCGACAAGGCTTGAACAACTTTCGTCATGCCAGTCACGTGTAGGCTCTCTCTTATTTGCTCGAGATCCTCATTTTTTTAGCTTTGGCACGCCTTCATCGCTGGATAACTTCATGTCAAATAACATAGCCTCCAATGAGCGTTGAGACCCGACAATCTTAGCCGACTTAGTTGCTCGACCAGACTGTGCCTCCTCATCATCGTCCACTGGATAAGTCCTTTTCTTCATCCGGATTAAGGGTGCATCTTCTTAAATTAAGGCAGGCTCTTCCCAAGTTTTGCTTGTCCCTTGGCCCCCGAGAGAGGGTGTAGCATGCCTCTCATGTCAGCTCCCAGACTCATTCACAACGGGCCCTTCATTCCTAGATATGTTCATCACCACTTCCCTCATCTTTTTGACATGAGAAGTTCCCTCTTAACGACCTGGGCTTTAGCTTTTTCAAATTGGCTGTCTTATCAAGAAGATTACACTTCCTCTTACCGATTGAAGGCTCCCCACGAGAGGCCATTCCATCGTTCTCCCTCGACTGCCTCTTCTGAGGACGGGTTTGACAAAGATTTCCTTCAGCCCGTTTCTTTTTCCAAACTAGCTTCTCCCTCTTCCGGGCTGCAACCACCTGTATCTTTATCTCTTATAATTAGGTAATCCCCGATCAACTTTTCTACACCATCTCGATATTCTCGACTCAACGCTTTTAGCTTTGGAATAATTTGCTGAGTAAATGGCACCGGATTTTTGTACAATATATCCAAATTCTGTTTCCCAAGCAACTTCACACTTGTCCTTGGGTCTTCAGGTGTCAACCAATCCCCAAGCTTACCCAGGCGACGCTGACCTACATAATATAAATGTGGAAGCGTCAAAGAGGAAGAGAAATGGAATATGGATCAATCAAACATAAATATAGGAAAAAGGGAGAAAAAGAGAACTCAGATCCCAAACTAGACCGGTTAGGTGAAAAACAAACTTTGAATTCACAAAGATACGGGTCCGTTACGCAACCCCACGAACCCTTCACGACAACGAAACTTTTCGTCTAATGTTTAGTCGTGTTGGGAAGGTTCATAACAACCAGGACAAGTTTAGCGTCGACCATAAGAAAGAAACATCCATTAGGGGGTCTTTTTAGAGAATAAATAAACAAAACCTCCTCTAACCCCATATCCAACTTGTGACAGAGGTTTAATATTGATATCCCTAGAAGGACACAGATCACGTTCACATGGACATGCATAGGGTGAATCCGTGTATAATGAAGGAACTGGTGTACCAAGGCAGGTAGGCGAATCCTTAACCCTTTTGTAGCCGAGGTGTCTTCCACACCATAAAGATAGGATAGGAAGCGAAATGCGGATGGGGAGGAAAATTGTACTTCCTTTAGAACTCTATAGCCCTGGCATCTTGACCATGTGAAGGTTCACGGGACTCCTCGCTCTTCAACCTCGGATCGAGAAGCCTGAGAAACTGAGGCACTAATTGTGGCTTCGGGATTCGTCTCGACCTCCCTAGACTGAGACTCCGTCTCATTGGGCACTGACTCAGTCTCGGACACGTGAACGACATCCCTACTGCCTAATGCCCCTTCGTCCTCGCTCCCTAAGGACCTCAGGCATAGTGAGTCGTTGTGATCCGTCATCTAAGAACATGAGATTGAAAACCAAATATGATCAATAACATCAATACCTCATACCTATCATTAAACAAGGTCAACCCCTAAGAACCCCCAACAACGAGGATTCTAAACCCAAAATACCCCCTCAAGGGCTGAATTCAGCCAACAATTCCTAAATACTACTCCCGATCGTAGGATCAATGCTAAGTATCCTCGAAAATAATCTTTTAAAAAAATTGTCACGCGTTCTGGAAAAGAGCGGCAGGAAAAAATAAAACAAACAAAACAAGACAAAAAAGAGAAAACAACAACCACAAAAAACAAAAGAAAGAAAGGAGGAGCGAGGAGAAGCAAGAACACCATTCGAACACAGCCTCAAAAATAAGGGGGTAACAAAGAGGAAATAACTTGAAGAAAGGAAGAAACTTTTACCTTTGCACGGAAATAACGACCATCGGAAGGTGTAGAAAGAGATAAGGAGCCAAAGAGAAAAGGAGATGTGAAAAGGCCCAATTTAAAGACAAAACCCCCGCCATCGTTATGTCGTCACAATTCAAATATTGAGAACACCAGCACAAAGTTCAAAGAGCACATCTCTCGATGAGACAACTTAAAAGACTTGCATTTATTGCAAGTAAGAACCATCAGAAAGACGAAACCCATCCTATGACTAAAAGGAAAGGCCTCAAACTATGCTTGATTAATTACCTCAGAGTCGGTCATATGATGCCCGATTCTACAACGAATGAAGTTTAATATAACTGGCCTGTATCAGGCCTTGCCGTCTTTTGGAGCACATCACACTTTACTTGAATGTCTTATAGGATTACGGGATTAAATGGATAAACATCCCCTGTAAGATCAAAAGGAATGAATCCTCACACTAAAATTGCTAATTGACTCTAATACCACTTTGTCACACCCCCCGAAACCGGTTTCGGGGCATGACATAGGGACTGCTTGCATGATGATTCTTTAAGTGAAATGAATGAGGATCTATTTTTGTTATGTTGGAATTCAATTTTAACAGTTTGATTCTTCTCTTCAAGTTATTTCAAACGTTTTCTTGAAAAACCTCCTCCTAAGAAAGTATCTTTTGTTGCATTGAATTTCAAAGGTGATTATTGTACTTTAATTCTAGACAGACGGAACAAATAAAGAGAAAGAAATGATAGTAACATGGAAATTAAATTCAGAGAAGAAACACTAAAATGGTCCTCATACCAAGCAAGTTTTTTAGAGTTTTTTTTTTTCAGAAAAAAATAGGAAACGAACGAAGTCTTACGCTTTTTGTTGCTTTGGTTTCTGAATATGAAAACTCAACCAAGCTAAGGAAAATGGTTGTATTATACTCAGCTGAGTGGAGGTTCTGATTTAATGATCCAAAATCCTTCCTTAGCAATCAAATGGAGGACGCCTAAAATTTTCCCTTTCGTCATCAAAGCCTCCTTAAAAAAAAAAAGAAAGATACTAGACTTCATGTGATCTTTGTATGGTCCTCCTTTGCCTAATCCTAAATCTTCTTTGATCACAGTATAGAAGATAGGTGGTGATTTTAGTTAGCCTGTCCAATAGTAAAATTGTTAGGCTTGGGAATGGTTTGGGATATCACACTCAGCTGAGGGATATATGACTGCCATAGTTTTAAAAGGTGTAACTAGGCTCATGGCATAATCATTCCCTAGTTATAGCTCATCATCTTTTAAGACATGCCACTTATTAAAAAGGTCTGTTTTGTAGATTATAATTTATTTTTAAAACACTTTTAATCTTAAAATTTCTAATTATATATTGAAATCTATATAATTTCACTAATTTTTAAATGAATTTTTTTAAACATTAGGAATCTTTACTTTTTTTTATTGATATAATCATACTTTAAATCATATTTTATAAAATTAATGTGCATCCATAGGCACATTTCACTTCATAAAAATCTCTGCCTTAGGTATGTTTTGCACCTCAAAACTTTGAGAGACTTTTGCACTTTGGTGTGCCTTGCTTGCGCCTTTTAAAACTATGATGACCGCAGAAAGGGACATGGAGCACTTGTGGGAGAGACTTTGAACCAGGGAAGTTATGTTGTGCTTTTGTCTTGAACATCTGCTTCACATAGCCTTTGAGCCAGTGTAACTATTTTCGGTGTTTGATATGCAAGAGAAAGAAAATGCAAGCCAATTTATAAGATAAGGATAGGATCAGCAATATACAGGAGCTTTGTCCTAAAATAATATATTTTTTTAAAAAAATTATCAAAAAAATAATAGATGTTTCAAAATAATACCTAAACTAGTGTCTCCTTGTCATGTCATCAAAACGATAGTTGGTGACAATGATTTTAAATTTTTTAAAAGAGTTAAAACCGTAGTCATCAACTATGATTTTAAGCTTAAAGTTAAAACCGTAGCTAGAGATTACGATTTCGTGAAGCTAAAACCGTAGTTAGTGACTACGATTTTAATCATTTTCAAAATCGTAGTCACCAATTACGGTTTTAACTTTAAGCATAAAACCGTAATTGATAACTATGGTCTTAAATTTTTTAAAAGAGTTAAAACCGTAGTCATTAACTACAATTTTAACTTTAAGCCTAAAACCGTAGTTATCAACTACGGTTTTAACTCTTTTATAAAATTTAAAATCGTAGTCACAAACTCTAGTTTTGATGACATGGTTTGAGCATTATTTTGGTTTTTTTTTTTTTAAAAAAAATGTTGTTTTGGGACATCACTCAATACACATAGATCAAGGAGCTTAGTCCCAAAATAATCTATTTAAAACAAAAGATTCCCAAAGTAATATATGTTTCAAAATAATGCTCAAACTAGTGTCTTCTTGCCATGTCAATAAAACTGTAGTTGGTGACTACAGTTTAAAATTTTTTAAAACAATTAAAACCAAAATCACCAACTATAGTTTTATACTTAAAGTTAAACCCGTAGTTGGTGACTATGGTTTTGAAAATGATTAAAACCACGGTCACCAATTACGGTTTTAACTTTAACCTAAAATCGTAGTAGCCAACTATAGTTTTTAACTATTTTAAAAATTTTAAAACCGTAGTTACCAATTACAATTTTGATGACATGGGAAAGAGCACTATTATGGATATTATTTTAAAACATGTATTATTAAGAAAGGTTCTGTTGAGACATCACTCGAGATCAAGAGCAATTAAAGATTGCAGTTACACACCAACCAATGATGGAGCTTCTATTAACTAAGGACAAGTGCAGAAGATATCAATCCAAAATAAATTTATAGTTGTGCACCAATAATTAACAAATCCAACTACTTGAGAAGCTTGATTTGTCATATTAGGATAAGACAAGGATTCGGACCGGCAAGGCTATGCATTAAATAGTGTTGAAATGGGGGAAGCAGCAGAACTGCAAGTTCAAATCATGGGTAAGTGTCATTCTCCAAACATTTACATGATTGGTTGATAAGAAAAGAGAAAGACAAACTGTTTAATTATATGGTTTGTGTGTTGATTTTCAACTATGCAAAAAACTTTTCCCTGCTAACATACTTGGATTAGGTTTTGTTGAATGGAGGTGTTTGTTTGCAGATTGAAGATTTGAGAACTCAGAAACTTCTCCTCCTTGTAGTCATCAAAACTATGGGATGATAGTAAGATAGACGGATAAGAAAACTCAAATGCTTTTTTGAACAAAGGAGTTCAAATCATGGGTAAGTGTCATTCTCCAAACATTTACATGATTGGTTGATAAGAAAAGAGAAAGACAAACTGTTATATTATATGGTTTGTGTGTTGATTTTCAACTATGCAAAAAACTTTTCCCTGCTAACATACTTGGATTAGGTTTTGTTGAATGGAGGTGTTTGTTTGCAGATTGAAGATTTGAGAACTCAGAAACTTCTCCTCCTTGTAGTCATCAAAACTATGGGATGATAGTAAGATAGACGGATAAGAAAACTCAAATGCTTTTTTGAACAAAGGAATATATAAGTGATGAATGTTTACAGAACAATCCAACAGTAGATCTGCAGAACGTCCCTTTAGCATCCAATGGCTCCTCGGGCAAATGGTTTCCCAATCTGCTGCATTTTGCTGTTACAGTTAATGCAGTTCTTCACTTTCAGGATCCATTTGCATCTTCAGAAACAAGGGAAAGGAAACAAAATGATGATAATAGCTTGAGACAGGAATCCATTTTAAGCAATTTTCATCATTTCCCTTCCTTCTCTATGACCTCCCAAAGAGCTCATGACTTATAAGCACGTAAAAAGGAAATCCTTAAATTATTTCAAGATTCAAAAATATGTTCCTTCCTCGGAGAGTAAACAGGTCTAGGATGAAAAGCAAACTAATAACATACTTTTACCATATGTATGTGTTCCCCAGCATTGAGGTTCTTAAGTTCCAACTGTTTCTCTAATTTATGTGTTTTAGTTTTCACCAGATCTGGAAGCCGGAGCCGAGAACTCAGCTGAAGGAAATGTGACTCTCCAAACAAAGACAGATCGACTCAGAAGGTATAAGTTGTGGCTCCAAATCGCCGTCTATTCGTTCTTTGTCCTCTCAGGCCAGACAGTTGCTACCCTGTGTAGTCTCCGGAAATCTCAGAGTCAATGGATCGTCGGGGCATTCACCAATCACTAGTCGGCTGCAACCTACAAAACAAACATGAAGACGACGGTGGTGTTCCGTCGTCCCTCCGATGGCAAAGTTACCTCTTTTGTGGAAGCCAGGCTTTAGAGCTGCGAGTTATCTCGTCGAGAATATTTCTTACTCATCTGGCGTGATTCTTTTCTCTTTTATGGAGGGAGGCATTAGTCTAAAGCCCACATGGAAGTGGACGATTTCTTCATGAATGGGGAAAATTGACTCTCATTTCGGGAATGATGACTTATTCTTCTTTTATATAACTACTCCCAGAAGAACATTTGTTAAAGTGTCTTCCTATTCGGATTGGAGCGGGGTGGTGATTCTTAAGGAGAACATCTACTTATATACATGAACTTTTTGGTTGGCTTGGTAGGAGTCATTGATCGGGATAAGGAAGCATCAGAATTTGAAGGGGTATCTGACGTAGAGCGCCCTCGGGAAGGGCATCGGGGTGAGAGATGCCCGGGTACCCTGGGGGAGAGTCGCCCGGACGTTCCTAGGCCTATTCATTGTCTTGGGCCGGCTGTCTATAGGGCCTGGTCCCATCGGGGCCTTTGGGGTGAGGAGGTTGGTTGTCTGCGGTTATCCATGTTTCGCCGTCCGGATAATTGAATGTTGCTAAGACTCCAGGTGGGGATTCTGCGGGATGAAGGATGGTGTGTTCGATCATTTAGTCGCTTTCTAAGCATGGATTGGGCAGGCTGTGGTTTGAGGCGGAGTTGGAATTGATACGGGGGTCTTTGGGTGGTTTAAAACTTGAATGGAGTCGAGGACCTGCCCCTTGTTGAATCCTTCAGGGGATCGCTCAAACTTCCATAGCCAATCTCCGTCTTTTTCCTCTTTCTTAACCTCTTCAACAACCCATCTATCTTCTTTCTTGGCTTATCTGGCCAGCTTCTTTCAACCCCATCTCCGTCTTTCCCTTTTTTTTTGGCCTCTCTGTGACTTCTCTCTGTTAAGTGGATTCCTTACACCATTTTCTTATGTATTTCAGGTGTTTTACAAATATTAGTTTATCGTGTTGTAATATGATTGTACCTGTAAGCATCGCTATGTAATCTTAGAACACCTTTTAGGTGTAATTAATAAAATTACCGCAGTTTTAAGCATTAAGTGTTTTATTACAGTGCAGTATGGCGTCATTTGAACATTACGCTGGTAGAAATTTTGGTTGAACATTCTCGGCACGTTAGCGGTGGCCCTAATCGCCCAGAAGGGCCCATAGGCTTCGACCCCGCATAGTCTGTGCCCTAGAGCGCGAACCGTCGTGATGCTTGAAATCCCCGGACATACGTTTAGTCATCAGTTCATTAAATACGACTGCAGGCCCTAGGCATCGGTATATATAGATAGGCATCATTAAGTCGTACTCTTTTCCCTTTGTTGTTTTGGGTTTATCTGTTTCCCTCTCTGCGACTATCCACTGCAAATAGGCGATTAATCTCTTGCATTCGTTCGGTATAGGCCATTGTTAGAGCACTCGTGCACTTCATTTTTCGAGTATCCATCGAGTCGCCCTTAGTAATGTTGGATGTGGTGAATGGCGGTTTCAGGTATGGGGCTGGAAGGGAGAGACATGGTTTAAAATTTATTCAACCGGCGGTCCTTGCCGGGCTTGGGTATGCCTTAGTACTAGTTAGGTATGGCTAGAGTCAACTCATCGTTCTCCTTCTCATTTGATCTGCTTGTAGAATGGTGAGGATCGGAAAACTTCCGCAGTGAAATTAGCCGGCGTAGCCGTGCGGCATACATAACAACATCATCTCATCTTTGACGATGGAGGAGCTAATGGCTTATTGCGAGGTGCCCGATAACATTGACCTCTGGTTAATGGAGAGGACGGATGAGTCTACCTTAGGTAGAGAACATAATGGCGTGTTTTTACCTGCGACACCTTTGCGTAGACTCGTCTTCCCAGTCTTGACACTAGTTAAGCGATTTTTGCATTTCACGGCGCCCCCGGCTCTTATCCACGATGTATTCGTATTTTGATCGGGTCGCGCATGTTGAACCACAGTATCGGCTAGGCCTCTCGTTGGTGGCGCCGTATAAAATTTTATTTTCTAAGAATAGTAGGGCGGTCGGATCATACATGGGTTCCTGAATCCCGACTTTAGGTTCGATGGGCTTGACTCACCTAAGACAGAGACGAAAGGAGTGTTGCTAGTGAGGGGACCTTGGGACGAGTCCTCGGGCTCCCCCGGGCTTTCGTTTAATATCAACCGGTCTCAATATTTTCCAGGTGTGTGGTCGGGTTAGACCTGGCCTGATAGCTTTTTCCTAGATATTTAGAATGTGATGATGGACTAACAGCAGGTTGCTTTCGTGTAGGGAAGGCAGCGGCGGTGGTGAAGCTGGCAGGTGAAGAAGTCGAGCTGAGAAGAGGTCGCGGGGCTATCGGAGATTTTGAAGCGGGAGCATCATTCTGAGTTCTCCATGCTCCAAATAATATATCACCCGTGAGGAACAACTGACCCCGCCACACCCCTCCGATCATTCCTGGAGCCCGTTGCCTTCGGACATCGTGGAAGGAGCACTTTGTCATTGTGACCTCGACCGTCGATTTCTAGCGGCGCTCGTCCCTCATTCAGCCCGATGGTTAAGGCATCAGTCGGGTGTAGAGGTCGGGGCGCGCTCCCGGTTTCGTCGACCTCCTAGTGAGGATTCTAGTTACGCCTTGGTTCGGTCGGAGGGCCAAATTGCTTAGTCGAGCGGTTGTCTTTGCACGAGCAAGTGGTCGGATCCTTACTCAGTGATGCGGTCATGAAAGGGCGGCCAAATTCAGGCGGAAGCAGCGCTGGAGTCGAGGGGAGGATTCGTTCCACTGGGTTAGTCTGCAGAACACGAGGATTTCAAGACTTTGGAGGAGGAGGAACGGGAGGGAAGAGGATGGCGAGTACGCTAGACGTTCGCCCCCACAAGAGGAAGCGCGCGGTGATTCCGGCGATCGAGTCTAACATCGCCCTGCCTGGGATTTGTGGGACCTAGTCAGCGTTCTTGAGGAGGATCGGGTGCAAGCCATTATCATCCCTGGCTCTCCCGAATCGTGGCCCATAGATCAAACGGGAGCGGGCGGGGGCGCCGGAGACGGGGTTGAAGAGGCCGATCACGAGTTCAGAGTGCTCTTCGGTGGTTCCCCCGCCAGGCCAGGGTGGGTAAGCTTAGCGGTCGAAGTTTATACGGTCCAGAATGCCGGCTACTCTCTGGAACGGTTATAACCAACCATTATGCTCCTCGGCGTGGGCGGGAGCCTCAGAAGTGAGTATCGGCTCCGGAGCGGGGCCGGGTGAAGTATATCATGCGCCCTTGGGAGCCTTTCCGCTTTGGGGAGGATCGCGGTGGACCCGTTTGACTCATTGTATCCGCATATGCTTGAGATGCCGTGGGTTTGCTCAAGGCGGACGGGCCTTGGTGAGAACTACCGATGAGGTGTTACTGCGAGGACTGGAAGAAGACATCGAGTGGATTATTGATGATGGGATAGAAGTCATAAGCGTAACTACGTTCGATCCGCTGGCGAGTAAGACAACAAGTTTCGTTAGTGTGACG
Organism: Tetrastigma voinierianum; assembly: GCA_016808115.1. Lineage (NCBI taxonomy): Eukaryota > Viridiplantae > Streptophyta > Magnoliopsida > Vitales > Vitaceae > Tetrastigma > Tetrastigma voinierianum. The sequence continues at coordinate 1,187,784 of JAEQBH010002464.1, read as the reverse complement.
GCCAAGCGCCCGATTCTTGATTTGCCTCCTAATGGTTTGTAGGTCGTCCATTTAGCTGACTGGAACATGGCCTTGACATCACGAGTTTGAGCCGGTGAGGATCTGAGCGGCCCGACTATATGTCCGGTCGAGAAATGGCGGCGGGAGATGCGAGTCTTTGCATTAAAGGAGGCCGAGTTGGTGTGCCGTCGTCTGGAGCTAGGGCCTAAAATCTCTTGAAAGAAGCGCTCGAATTAGAAATTTGAGAGGATCTGTACGCCATGAAGGTAGCGATGGCGAGGGTTGGAGATTGAGGGGCCATTAATACCGAACGCGGTGGAGTGCGGGCTCACTTTCGGGTTCAACGCGTGCGTAGCGGTTGCGAGGCTCGCATGAAGCGGGTCGGGAGCGTGGGATTGCTTTCGAGCACTATCCGCACAGTGAGGCTTATCCATGGCTGGAGGAAGAAAACAACTATTTGACGGACCAGAGGCTTTCCTTGATTTTGGAGCTGGGGACCTTGAAAGATGATTTCATCGCCCTCCGGGAAAAGGCCGTTGCTGATAGAGAGGCAATGGAGGCCGAGTTGGATCTTACAGCTTTTGGCGTCTGTTTGTTCATATGGCTATGGTTCTTTGTGTTTTTTACACACAATATATGCGAGGCTTGAGCCTCGGATCTCGGGCCGAATGGTTCCCTCGATCCCCTTTAAGTCGAGTTTTGCAGCCCTCGTTGCCCCCGGCACCTCGTCGTGTTCGGCCCTGATCCATTGCGTTGCGGGAGGAACGCCGGAGAAGCGGCTTGGAGCCGCGGCCGGAGGAGGGCTCTTAGATGGGTCTCAGCCGCAGTCGACGAATGCGGTCGAGGATAAGCTACTATTCGAACTTGATTGCTTTGAAGCGAGCTTGAAGCGACCGGTGTTTTGCATTAAACAATTTACATCACTTTTTGTTTCTTCGTTACTTTTTGTTTGATACCTTGTTATGCGTTTACCGATCTTTGCGGAAATGCAGATTTGTATGGATTTTTGCATGGGCCGGGATGGAGAGTGCGTTCGCTCATTGCCGGATAGGTCATTTTATTGCGCCATCAGTTGTGTTGCCCGGATAGGTCATTTTACTACGCCATTCGGGCTTTTAGATTTGACCAGCTAGATGTTATTTATGCTGGGCCGGATAGGTCATTTGACTGCGCCATCTGGGCTTTTCATTTGACCAGCTATACGTTATCTAGGCTGGGCCGGATAGGTCATTTGACTGCGCCATCCGGGCTTTTGCATTTGACCAGCTAGACGTTATCTAGGCTGGGCCGGATAGGTCATTTTACTGCGCCATCCGGACTTTTAGATTTGACCAGCTAGATGTTATCGGATGGTAGGATAGGTCATTTCTTTGCGCCATCCGGGCTTTAGATTTGACCCGGCTAGATATTATCTATCTGGGCGGATAGGTCATTTTTACTACATCATCGGGCTTTTAGATTTGATCGGCTAGATGTTATCTATCTTTGGGCGGATAGGTCGACTACTACGCCATCGGGCTTTTAGATTTGACCCGGCTAGATGTTATCTATCTTGGGCCGGATAGTCATTCTTGTGTCATCAGGGATTTTATATTTTAACTAGCTAGATATTATCTATCTTTAAAAATTTTGAGATAGGTCATTTCAGCAGCCATCGGGCTTTTACATTTGACCAGCTAGATGTTATCTATGTTAGGCCGAATAGGTCATTTTACTGCGCCATCCGGGCTTTTAGATTGGACCCTGTATAATGAAAAATATGCGAAGACATATGAGTCGGCAAAAATAATGATATGCTTTTATTGATAATACCTCCTCAGGTGCATTGATTAGTACTCAAAAAGTGCTATTTTGAACCCTGTTTATTTCAGATTTTGAGCACTTTTTATGTATTAATCAGCGTAATTAACCCGATCTGCACATTACGGTCCCTACCATTCTACTGATCGCATTTGGTAGCCATTTCACGAGTTTTTGCGAGCTGAAGCCAGCCGCCCGAAATTATTGGTCGATCCAAGTACGAAAATTCCAAGTCAAACTGGCATTGCGGTCAGATCTAAAAAGGAAGAAGAAGCGAAGTGAAGAACAATGGATCACTTTGTGAGAATGCTTTTCGGCAAGCCTTTGTTCATGCCTCTGATCATGCCATTCATCCTGCTGCCCGTTCCTGCTTTTTGACGTTGTGCCCTGTTTGCATTTTTTTTGGTTTCTTCCGATATTATCCATGTAATAGCTTTTGGTTTTTTGATTTTTGGTAATTTCCCATACACTGAGCACCTATATAAGCCTCAGTCTGTACAAACTTGAATCATCACTTGACAATGTCTGAGAGAGTGGGCGGCCCGGTTCCCAGTACTTCCTTTCTCCCATTTTCTTCCTTTCTCTCCTTTCTCGGCTACCAAACACTCCTCGGAGGATGACAACTCGGAGGGATGGTCAGACTAGACCTCTTCCTCCTTGAAGAGGAGGGCTGCTGGCTAGGGTTTGGAGGTAACTCACGGTTCTCTGTTTTTAACGCACGCATTTATCGGTATTTATGTTCTATTTCTCTCAATCTAGGTTTAAATCTCTTAAGCATGCCTCTGCGTGTATTTGGCAAGCTTTTGAATTCTGATGGATGCCTATCACTAGATCCCTTTGTTATCCGATAGTTGTTTCCTATTAATTCTTGTGGGGTAGGTTTTTGAGATATGTTCTCACGTTTAGGGTTTTATTTATGCCAGTTAAATGCTATGTTTCAAGAAGGAAATTTTTAGGGTTTAGGTTTTAAGCCAAATGAAGATCGGAGTTAGGAAATGACTGCATGCTCCATCCTCCCCAACGCTAGGAAAAGACCCGAGGACATGTTGGTTGCCTTAAAACCACCCAAACCGGTGGCTCGACCGCAGGGGTTCTATTTTATATATATTTTTCTTATTTTAGTTTAAGCCTGTGAACAACCAACACCCCCTGTTTTTACAAAACCTTAAAATCCAAATTGAAATGCACCATTTTTGAACCTCACTGTAAATCATTTGTATGAAGAAAACCCATCCGTATTTCGACCCTAGACAGCTATCTTCATGATAACTTTGCTACGACGGTAGGAGAATTTAGGATACAAATTTTGTTGATTTCGGATCACCCCTCTTGTGCCTGCGAATCAAATAGCGCCGTTAGGGGTGGATGGTGCCTAAGTGCAAATGATGACACGATGAGCATGTGATCCTCATCACAAGTCTTGGTGATTCTCTGCGCCTTATAATCTGGCCCAATCTTAGTTTTAGGTTCACAGGTTCCTAACCTTTTGGTAGGATTGCTTCTTAGTCGTTGGGTGTTTACTTTCTGTTTCTTGCGGAATTTCCGATTAGTTAGAAATCCGAGAAGGTAGACTACTCAGCGTATTGCACATGTCCGTAAAGATTAGGAACCTTCCATGGCGAAGTCGACAACCATTGGAGAGAAATCCAAACCCAAATAGGTCTGTAAGGGACTATAGAGACCAATGGATCGTCGCCGTCTATAGTGTCCCCTTAACTATGCCTCCTGCCTCCATATTATTGCCCCCCATGCCAAATGACGGCAACCACCTGACCTCATCCCTGTTAGATGACCATCTGAATTTGAGCAGAGCTAGTGGATAATTTGCGTAGAAGGGCCAGGAGGGGCGGTGAATGTTTGGTGTCAGAAATTGAGATAGTTGAGAGCTCCCTAAACAAGGAATTAGATGTGTTCCAGAGTGAAATTGATCAGGAATTTGAAATCCTGCAACAATCCATCTCACATCAAGAGGAGGAGAATCTGAAGGAAGAGTGCTTGATTGAAACAATTTTGGGTGAACAGGCTCAACTGCAGCCTCAGGAGGAATTGAAAGTGGAACTAGCGAGAAGCTCTGGAGCGCGGAATGCCCGAATCATATCTTGTCTATGGGCTTATGGAGGAGAGAGAAGAAATCCCTTCCCTTGTTGTGAGAGGTAGTGGAAGAATGTCGAATCACAATTTACCCACAACCCCTATTGACTTGAGTGTATATCTCTACTATCATACCTCAAGCCACGAAGCACCCGCCATAAGGCCACACCATTTACCACTGCCTGCTCTTTGCAAAACATGTAGGAAAATTAGTAGCCCTTTGTAGGCCTTTGCCCTTTACATCAAGACGATGCTTGACCGCTCGTTGCATGGCATAGTAGATGGTTAGATCTTGAATTCGGTTAGACACGAACCTCGGCATTTCTAAGGTCCACGTTCCTCTAGCACCAGGACAAGACACGAGCAAGTGGTTTTGAGTGAACAAAGTTCACTCATTTGTTTTGATTTTCTTATTTTATTTTGTTTTATTTTAGTTTATTTTGATTTCTTAATTTTTCTTCTTGATTTTTCTCTAATTGTTAGTTAATTTTGTTTTTAGATTAATTTTCCTTTTCTGCAAATTTTCTTAATTTTAAATGTTTATTTTTTGAGTTTTTATCAAATTTTGATGCGTGGGTGAAAGGGCACAAAATTTCGCGAGGTTGCGAAATTTGTGACTGGATTTTAAGCAAGCGGTTGCGAAAGTCATAGCCTTTCTTTATGCGACTTTGTCACGGAGGCTCCTCCGTATGAGACAAAAAAATGCACGAGTAAGTTCAGTAAAAAAAAAAAAAAAAAAAAGAGGTTTATTTTATTTATTTTTATTTTATTTTATTTTATTATTTCAAAAAAAAAATTTTGTCTCACAAAAAAAAAATCGTAATTTAAAAATATTTTTTATTTATTTGTATTTATTTTTCAAAAAAAAAAAAATTTTTTCATAAAAATTTACTTAATCTCATCACCTCTGTTATTTCATATTTTTAAGTGACTGGATTTTATGTGCTTTTGGTACAGTTGATGTAGAGTGTAGAATCCAGTATAGCCAGAAGAATACTTTTAAATTATTATGAAGGTATAATTTTCAAAATGCTCCAAGCGTAACTTTTTCCTCTATTTTCTTCTCTAACTTGTTTATTTGAAGCGGCAATTGAATAAGTGTCGATGGAAATGTGAGTCTCCTATCAAAAACAAGCACAACTCATCGAGGAAGTAGCACTTTCTTCTATAACTTTTCAATCGGCGCATTCACGAGACGTGAGACATTTGGTTGGGGCGAGAGTTAGCGAAAGAGTGGCACACATTTTATGTTTTGTTTTTATTTTGAAAGCCATTTTGTTATGTTCAATGAGCTTCTTTGGTTTTCCTTTTGTGAAGTTATTTATACTATCTTACTTTTCAAAAGTGGACCCATTTTTGCTAAATTTTTTTTTTTGGTGGTTTTACCTAACTTTGCAGTTGGAAAATTGAAACTTTGTCTAATCCTGTTGATGTTAGAGTGATGTCATGCCTAGTTGAGTGGATGATTAGTTGAATCCTTGTTGCTTTTGACATTTTTCTTCCACCTTTAGCTAACCACACACAGTGCACATCAGTTTCAGCGATAAGTTGGCGCCTGCTCCTAAACTTTCAAACTACTACCTAGTTTCGATTGACTACCTTTTAATAGGTTAAGGACCCCCACGAATAGAAGGCCAATGTGTCTTCTGAAATAAAAGAAGAGAAAAAGAAAAATCAAAAGAAAAAAGAAAGGAAAAGAGATAAGTAAAGCCCCGGCGCCTTTGCCTTGAAACAGGCGGGAGTTCGAGGGTCCTACAAAGCCTTTAAAACATGGTGTCCTAAACCAACTGGTTGGAAGCCATCGACTTAGTGTTCGCTACACGGGTGGATGGGTGAAGTTTAGCGAGTTGTAGGTGCTAGATTCTCGAAATCATTGAGAATCTAGGGGTGAGAGCACCTTTAGAGTTTGTGGTTGAAAGATCCTTTTGACTTGATGCCCTAAACCTTAACTGGTTGGGAGTCATCGGTAGATCCCCGGTACATGGACTTTGGTGAGGTCGATTCCTTAGCATTGCACCCCTACAACACAAAAAGAATTGTGGAATAAGAGTGGGTCCTGATCTATTTAGGTTGGTTAATGTCCTAGGTGGCGGTAGTAGCTTGGTTGGGGGGGAGAGTGCAGTTTAGAAGTTTATTGTTGAGAACTGATCAAATAAACACTTAGATTTTGATGGAAGTCTCTTGTTGATTCAGCAAGAAGGAGGCTCTTTTGATACTCAATTTTATATGGCATTCATTCTCTCAAGATAGTTATTGGATAAGGCTTTGATGATTCTTACTTAGGGTTAGACGTTACTCATTCACAACCTTTTTGAAATATAATTTTGATTTTGTTTAGTATGCTCTCTCTTTCTTTCTTTCTTTCATTGCTAAGGGACTAACAATGTGTAGGTTGGGGGGTGTGATTAGTACTCAAAAAGTGCTATTTTGAACCTTATTTATTTGGGTTTTGACACTTTTATGTCTTGTCGGCGTGGTCTCGATGCGCACATTACGGTCCTTCGATGCCCGGTCGCGTTTAGTGGCCGTTGCGATTTTGCAAGCTAATTATACTTAAAATTGTTAGTCGATCAACGAAGAATTCAAGTCAAACTTCGGCATTGCAGAGATCAGATCCTAAAAAGGGAAAGAAGAAGCGAAAAGTGAAAACGATGAATTGTTTGCGGGGGAATGCTTTTCTTGCGAAACCTTTATTCATGCCTCAGTGCAACTGTTCATCCCTCTTTGCCAGTTCCTACTTTTTGGCCAATTTGTGCCACATTTGCATTTTTGGTTTCTTCAGATATTATCATATAATAGCTTTGGTTTGTTTTTGTATTCCACATACAGCACTATATAAGCTCGATCTTGTACAAACTTTGAATCAATCTTGCCCATTGTCTGAGAGAGTGGGTGGCGGTTTCCCATTTGCTTCCTTTTCTCCATTTTCTTTCCTTTTCTCTCCTTTCTCGGCTACCAAAGCACTCCTCTGAGGATGTGACTCGGAGGATGGTAAATTTAGACTTTCTTTCTCAGTGAAGAGAGGAGGAGGCTGTAGCTAGGGTTTAGGAGTGACAACTCACGGTTCTCTGTTTCATGCAGCATTTATGGGTATTTATGTTCTATTTCTCTCAATCTAGGTTTAAATCTCTTAAGCACGCCCTCACTAACGTGTATTTGGCAAGCTTTTTGAATTCTGATGGATGCTTATCACTAGATCCTTTGTTATCAGGATAGTTGTTTCCTATTAATTCTTGTAGAGGTAGGTTTTTGAGATATGTTCTCATAGATTAGGAACGCATTTATACTTGATTAGATGCTATGTTTCAAGAAGGAGATTTTAGGGTTTTAGGTTTTAAAGCCAAATGAAAGATGGAGTTAGGAAATGACATATGTCATCCTCCCAGCGCTAGGAAAAAGACCGAGACATGTTAGTTGCCTTAAAACCTAAACCGGTGGCCCGAACACTTCAAGGGGTTCTATTTTATATATTTTTTCTTATTTTTAGTTTAAGCACATGACAACCAACACCTGTTTTACAAAACCTTAAAATCCAAATTGAAATTCACCATTTTTGAACCTCACTGTAAATCATTTGTATGAAGAAAACCCATCACTATGTTCGACCCTAGAACCGCTATACTGCAGTATCTTTGCTACGACAGTAGGAGGAATTTAGGATATAAATTTTGTTGATTTGGATCGCCCTCTGCGTAGCCGCGAATCATGCATGGCATTTCATTCTAGATGCGGGGTTCCATCTGTTTTATCTATAGCGTAGGACGGCTTCCATGGCTCGTGTGACGACATAAGGTCTCGGGTTAGGTTTGGATTTTCTGCGGAGTGAGTCACGTGTGGGTCGAAAACTTTCCTCAATACCAGATCGCCCGGCCAAAACACTTGAGGCTTAACCCGTCTGTTATAAGAGTTCGCCAAGCGGCGTTGGTAGGAGGTTATGCGGATTGTTATGGCTTCCCACTGCTCATCACTCATGTCTAACTCCCTGGCTATTGATTCCGCATTTTCTGACTCGGGCGTAGAAGTTGTTGGCGGATGTTGATGGTGATTCCCGGTGGAATCGCGGCTTCCATCCAGCGGTGGCGTAACGAGGAGATCTCAGGTTGGCTTTGAGGTAGTTACATAGGCGAGGGAGCACTCAGGAGTTTTCACCCATTTCCCTTTAGCGGAGTCTAACCGCTTTTTCAAGGCAGTCAACAAGGTTTTGTTAGAGGCTTCTTCTTGGCCATTGCTTTGAGGATACCGAGGGGTAGAATATAAATTTTTTATCTTCAATTCTTGGCAAAAGTCCCGGTAGACTCGGCTATCAAACTGTGTCCCGTTATCGGACACGATTGATCTTGGGATGCCGAACCGGTAGACAATGTTTTTCCAGATAAACCGAGTAACATATGTATCTTTAATTGACAAGAAAGCATCAGCCTCTATCCATTTACTGAAGTAATCGGTGGCGACCGATAATAGTTTCTTTTGAGCCGGTGTAGTGGGAAGCGGACCGACTATATCAATCCCCCATTGAGCGAATGGCCACGGGCTAGAGATGGATACCAAGTCTTGCACCGGTGATTTCAAGCTAGGGGACATTTGCTGGCAAGGGTCACATTTCTTGACATAATCGGCAGCGTCTGACTTCATAGTTGGCTAATAATACCCCTGAGTGTGAGCCCGGTGTGCTAGAGTTCTTCCCCCCGAGTGATTCCCGCATATGCCTTCATGCAATTCATCTAATATATATTGGCCTTGTTTGAGGGTTAGACACATTAGAGTCGGAGCCGCTCCTACAGAAGGACTGGGTTCCACGTTTTGGCCTTATTTTTTGTTACATCATGGGAGGTCTAGTGGCCCGAATCAGAACTTTATTGGGCCTTGTCTGTGGGTGGAGGTAGTTCTCCCGCGGTTATGTATAGTCGTATGGGGTCCATCCAGGATGGGGAGAACTTCCTCTATCTGGTTTGAATGCGGTATTGAGGATTAGGTTGATAGTAGATGGGAGAAATATGGTTTTTCCACCGCCGGTAATGAAGCGACCCACGGCAATAAGGCATCGACCTCATTCTGATCCGGAGGACATATTTCAATTTTCTAAGCCGAGAGGGTATTCAATTTCTACTTGACTAGGGAAGCATACTTTACCATTTGGGGATCCCTGGACTCGAATTCAGTTAACACATCCAGACAGCTTCCGTGTGAGTTGCTGCGTTTGAAAGATTATCGGCACCCGTAGGCGAGTGCGAGGCACAAAGTCTGGCCTCTTTGCCTCGTTACGGTTCATTGTTGGTGGCGGGAGGCCTTTGTGTCTTGCTGTTCGATCCTCTCCGGGTGGGGTTGAGTGCGAGACCAATGCCACATAGGTTTGTCACCGAGCAGCCCCATCTCACGAGTGTCCGCAGCCCGTTTCGTCGAGGGCAGAGTATGCAGCTCACCGAGACACATGATGAGTCGACGAGACTTGCCTTCCTAGCCCGAGTCTCGGCTTGTATTGGATGCCATACTCACTTAACTCCATTACCCATCGGGCCATTCTCCCGGACAGATCTGGTTTGTGAATTGTGCCCCGGAGTGGAAGATTAGTTAGTACCTGATAGGATGAGCACGGGAAGTGAGAGGCGGAGGTTTTGGGCGTGTCCGGTACAAAGGAGCTAGTTCGGTGTTATCTTATACGGTTTCCGCGTCGGTTGGGATTTGGCACGACAAAACACGAGCCTCAACTTCACGTCCCCATTCTTTAAGCAGTAGCTTACTATTATATCGGAGAAATTTCTTTAGGTAGAGGTAGGAGAGTGTGTCATCGGCTTCGGGCTCCACGGGGTGGGGGCTACATCCAAGAGTATTGCTTGATTGCCATGAATGCCGTCGCATTCCTCGTTTCCATTCAGCCGGGTTGAGTTGCCCTCGGGGTAGTGAATAAAGGGTTTCAAAGCGGTCAGTGAGCGAGGGAAATAAAAGCGTAAGGGCGACGGCCGGTCGATCGATTCTTCAGATTCCTTCTTGGAGCTGGGGCGATGATTGCAAGATGACCTTAGGCGTAGGGTTAGCCCTCTATTCCTTTGGGTTACCATAGAAGCCAAGGAATCGGCAGGCGTAACCGAAGGCATTTAAGGGGGTTAGGTTTCATACCATATACTCTCACGAGGTCGAGATATGCATTGGAGGTGTGCGATTGTGATGGGCGTTCTTGGATTTTTACTGACATATCCATCAATATAAACTTCCATTGTGCTCTGGGAGTAGCGATCTAAACATCTTTGTAACTTGACCTCGATAGGTGGCCCACGTTCTTTAACCCGAAGGCATCACATTTATGCAGTAGAGTCATGGGGGTGATGAAGATGTTTTTCACATCCGAGTGCGTAGGGATGGTGGTATCAGGAAGGCGTCCAAAGATAGCATAAGTGCCTGCGAAGCGTCCATGTCCGATCTATGCGGGCGGAGGGAGCATCTTTTTGGGCGGTGTCGTTAGTCCATGTAATCCGCACATACTCTTAAATTTGTTCCCGCTTCTTTGGAATGACACACCACGTTAGCTGGCCGTGGGGTATTTAATTCCATACGATGGTCGTTAATGAAGATTGATGACCTCGATGCGGATGACCAATGGCAATCTTGGTGGAAGCGCCTCACTTTTGTCGGCCAGGCAGGCGGATGGGGTGTCGTTGGTTGTGTGAGGCGTGCGTGGGGTTATTCGGTCATATCGCATGAGTCCCCAGCCAAATACATCGGTGTTCAGTATCACATGGCATGAGTGGGCCTTCCTGCCGCCAGGATGAAGGGTACTAACATAGATGCATCTGTTCGGCGAATCCAAGGGGTGGTTTCAAGGATCAAGCTAAGCTAGCGACTCTGTCCTCAGTAGTAGGGCGGATAGTTGTGATTCTTGTGCTGAGTTGACCCTCGAGGGATGGTGCCCAGACATTCCCGCTTGTTCGGCGTCCTTGCATTTAGAGTTGATAGCATTGTCGTGCATTAGCGACTTCCTTGAGAAGGTGCGGCTTGCCGGGGACGCGGTTAAGTAGCCGAGATCATTTGGTGGTGATGCGTGGAGAATGCTTTCATGGTGTGTAGCCAGGCCCGGCCCAGGATGGCATTATATGGCCCCAAGTCCTCTACCACTGAAAAAAGTACTTGCTAAGTTATCGGACCCCGCCGGGCCAGAGGCAATGTCCCAGTGTCGATGTGGTAGCCGAGTAAACCGGATGAAACCACACTTAGGGGCCCGAGATGATCGAGCGGGACTCTCATCCTTAAAGCTGGGAGGTGTAATGCATCGGCCTGCTTACTTTGGATAAACGGGACATGTGCACATCGAAAACTATTATCTGACGATGAAATCACAGTGCATTGTGATGAGGTAATAACTGGGTAGGGTTAGTAGGGGAAGGATATATGGTAGAGTCAATAGGGTGACTATTTGTGATGTTACGGTGGGCGTGACGGTCTGTTCACCTGGCTCTACATTTGAGCCGCACGAGGTATTTTTCTCCTTGCTTTTTGGGCGATCGGCTGCTCGGTGACCCCCGATTATAAAGTTGATGGTTGGCGGGGGCACGGGGCTACGTTCGATATCTGCGACCACATCGGTTGTAGGAACATTTGCTACGAGTTGGCTCTCGAATATATCTTCTGAGGTGCCCAGCCCGAATAAGCTTTTCTACTAGGAATTTCAAGCTTTGGCAGTGGTTGGTTTCGTGGCCATGGTCCCTATGATATTCACACCTTAAGGATCTATTGCGTTAGTCCTGGGCCACCCTCATAGGTGGGGGCCATGGTCGAGGAGTCCCAAATAAGGGTAGGAGCCGGTCATAGGCGATGTTGAGAGGTGGGCGGGGGGGGGATTTATTTCCTTTCGGGCCGCAAGCTTGGGGCACTTGGCCACTTTGTTTTGTTTGTTCTTTTGTTCGGATGGGCCTTTGGTGGCTGGCTTACCACTCTGGGTAGTTATCATTACATTTTGCGAGGCGGCTCGAATGTTGTCTTCCAGCGTGGAGAACTTGTCTGCCCGTCGATACAATTCTTCCATAGTTCTTGGTAGTTCGAGGATAAAAGCTGGAAAAGCAGGTAGTCGACCCAGCTTCTTCGAGTTTTGGGACCGCATCCATCTTTTGTAATATCAATCTAACGGACATCTTATTAAATTTGCGTGTGAAGTCGGATGGATTCGTCTTCCCGTTTGAGGATAGCCTAGAGAGATGATATTCCTTTACGCACATTGACCGCGAAATGCGAGTGACAGCGGCCTGGCTGCGAATGAGTTTATTGACCCTCTCGGAAGCTTGTGGAACCAGGCCAAAGCCGGGCCCTTGAGGCTGGCCAGAACACTTTACACAGAAGTCGATCGTCCCCGGCGTTGAGGATCATTGCTTGGTTGAAATGCAACATGTGATCGTACGGTCGGAAGAGCCGTCGTACACTGCTGTGGTGCCAGAGAAGCCGCGAGGGTCATAATCGGAATGCTATAGGGAGGAGAGCATGTGCTGTGGTCCTCGGAGAGCGGAGGAGAAAAACATGTGTGGGGCGGTACCAATCCTAAAGGGAGGGTATATGGATGGCACCGGTAGGGCGACGCCCCTGGGTCGCTCGAGCACATATTCATGAGGTGGCTCCGAGTGGCGTCGGTCCCTGTTGGCTTCTCTCCATACTCGGCTTTGAGCGGTACTAATGGATCGGCTAGGTCGACGAGGGGGCCTTTTTCTGGATTGGGCTTTCGCGGCGTTCGGGGAATGGTGAACGTCATGAGAGCGGAGAGCTTTTGGAAGATAATTCATCATCCGCTGGTAGGTCAATGTCGTCGGGTACAGCGACCTCCTTGCCTTTATCGGGACGAGATGGAGGAAGTGGGCGGGGAGGTCCCCATGACTTATCGGCCTGGCAGGCCTCCTCAGTAGGTTGCGGCGCCGTTATCCTCTGCTGTCCGAGTTCGCGTGTTAAGTAGCTTCGGACACTAGCCTGGCTTGCTCCTCTTGTCTTGCCTCCATCTCTTGTGAAAAAAAGGAGGAGGCGGTCTTCCCGAGAGAGGTTCTTTGGGTTTACGGACATGGCCGGTGATTCAGACGGTTTGGTGGGATGTTCGAGAACGGCAAAGGCTTCGGAGATCGGGATATCACTTAGGAGCGGGTGTACCCAAGCTCTTGCGTATCGCCTCTGAGATTTCTTGCTAGGCGTTTCCCATAGACGACGCCAATTGTAGTCTTCGGAAATCTTAGAGTCAATGGATCGTCGGGGCATTCCTTTAGTCACCGAGTTGGTACACCAGCACAAGCAGCCGAAGAGCAGCGGTGGTGTTAAAGTCGTCCTCCGATGGCACCAAAGTACCTCTTTTTGTGGGATGCGGCGTTAGAGCTACTTGATTATCTCAATCAAAGAATGTCATACACTCATATGGCGTGATTCTTTTCTCTTTATGGAGGGAGAAGCGATCCACCTTCTATGGAGAGTGGGCCGATTTCTTCCAGTAAAGATAGGGGAAGGTGGCTAATTTGAAGGATGGCTTATTAACCTTTTTATGTAACTACTTTCGAGCAGACATTGTTGGAAGTGCCTTCCTATTCCGTTGGAAGTGGGAGTGGCGATTCTTTAAGAACATCTACTTATATCGCAGACAATCGATTGTGATTTCGCTTGGTAGAGTCGATCGGGATAGGAAGCATCGGAGTGAAGGGCATCAGCTAGGGCGCCTCGGGAGAGGGCATCAGGGTGAGAGGTGCCTGGGTACGGGGAAAGTCGCCGGACATTCACAGGCCTATTCAGCATCTGGTAGTTGTCTTTTGGGGCACAGTCCCATCCGGATGTAACTGAAAATTGTGGACAGGTTGGCTAGAGGAGCAGGGCAGACCGATGGTGCCACCGCGCAGGTTTTCTAATCCTCTTTTCATTTTACAGTATGTCAACGCTCAAAAGCACCATAACAAATGATAGCCAAAGAAGCCAACCTTCATCCTTAGTCCTTTTGCTGCTCTATATCTCCCTTGGCATACTCCTAGCAGTAGAATGCATGATGCATTCAATTGGTCTCTTATATATGCCTATCTATATTCATCATTGCAACAGCTGGCTTTAATGCTTTCTTTTCCTTAACATCAATTCGAAGTTCATCCATTCTATCCAATTCTCTGGTTCTTCTCACCACCCCTCATCCCTCTTCTTGTGTTCCAAAGCGATGATTCTTAGTACGAAAGAGTAACCAAAGGAAAGTACATTACGAGGTTCTTATGCACGGTTGTGTCCTATTTGTATCGGGATTGATCTTTCTCCTTAATCTGATTCGAGTTTTGGAAGATTTTGAAAAGGGAGACTTCTACAATGATGTTGGATATGATAATCTACCAGTCTCTAGTTGCAACATGTATTACTATGGTGGGACTTTTTGCCAGTGGAGATTGGAAGAGACTGAGTAGAGAGATGGTGAACCTTGAACTAGGGAAAGTATCCTATCTGAACAAGGCAGCACTACACTGTGAGTACCATGATCTTTAAGACCCGCTACTCGATGGGTCCGGGGCCCGTTGAGCCTGTGTTATGAAATGGCCCAGTTCCACTCACCTCACCAAGACCAGGTGGACACTTCTCAAACGGGAGAATCTGAAGAGGCCGTTTGGGAAAACAAGGTCAAACTCTTTCAAGGATTGCTTGAGGTGGTCCGTTTGGGATTTCAAATCTGCCAGCCAGCCATTCTACCCTATATGGAAATTCTACCCCTTATGGGAAGTTTGTTACGAATAAGCACCAAGAAGCGGAAAATCCACAAAAGCGATATTGTCAGCGAATTTTCCAGCTTCCGAATCCATTACTCCTCGGAGAAATAGTCTTGGACAAGGGAAGGATAATCCCTGATAAGGAAGAATTACTAGTTGATAAGGAACAACGGATTTATCCCTAAAAATAGGAGATTTCTTCCCGAGACATGAGGGAGATTCGATAAACCATCGTCTATTAATCAGGAAGATCCCCCACGAGGGGAATGTATGCAATTCCAACTACGCCTATTCTCTTCTCCCTTTCCATATTTTTGCTGACTTAATCATCGGAGAGGCGATCAGCACATTGTCACCATATCGCCCATTTTTGCAGGTTCACATTGCGTGCTTTATGCTCGGGAATTTGTGATCGAGCCTCTACAGCTTGGCGCTTGAGGATCCGGCGTTCAAAGTGACAATTGGCATGAATGGGAGCAGATAAAAATTTCGTCGTGAGTGCACCAAGGGCTTAGCGGCTTGATTCTCTAAGCGGCCCACATTTTCAGACTCTTTTGGCGCCCCCTTTCGCGTCGATCTGCGAAACAGCGCCAATGTCGAACAATCCGATGCATCAAGAACCTAAAGATCAGTTCCTCCATTGGTGTCAGGAGATGGAGAGGAAGTAAGAGGAGCAGGCGAGAGAGATGCAGGAGTTATAAGCTCGTGCTGAACGTTTGCAATGTGAGAATGATCAGTTGCGAGCCCAGGTAGAGGAAAGCTGCGACCTTGGACAAGGTGTACGAGATGGCGATCATGTTGAACATCTAGTAGTGCGTGGTAATAAAGGGGAAGAAAGAGCCCGTTATTTTTCTTCTGACGGTGACGCCCGGCGGATGATGGTGTCGCCGAGGGAGGTCCGTCCATGAGTCCTCCACCGGGAAGGAGATGCTAGAGGTATTATAAGGGGCCATCCTTGAAGGTCGCTTTCGCCGGTTGGCCCCTCAATGATCACCGTTAGTGGAGCTTCTGCCCGGTAGGAAGCGGTGTGAGAGTAGAATAAGCAGCGAAGCCCCTCGAAGCGTGCGTGTTACGAAGCGACATGATGCCACCGATGCCACCTATGCATCCCGCCTTCGATTCAAGGCCAATATTCTATACGTAGCCTACAACCCTGATTCGAGGGCCCGACGACATGCTCTCCTCGTCCCTAGGGTAATACATTCTTAATTATGAGCCACCCCGAAGGTTTTTCTGCCAGCTTTTACCATGTTTGATGGTTTTAATGACCACTTACAGTCCCACATGCTCCCTCTGATAAGGCAATGACGAATCTCACAAATGACGACCGTCTGTTGTGCCAGTATTTAACTGATAGCAGTGCATGCTAGCTTAAGTTCTAGCTCCGTAATTCTACAAACTCATTCAATGAGACTGCATTCATCTCTCAGTATCTTTATTTGGTACGGAAAAAGAGGAACATTAGCTCTTTGCAAACTATTATAAAGCAGGAAGAGGAATCCATACAAGACTTCACAAGGAGGTTCGAGCAAGCAATCTAGCAGGTAGAGGCTTATAGCATGCCGCCTTGATCCTTTCTGACTAGGAGAAGCTTGAGTGACCACTCCCTTAACTTCCCACTCCTTTGTTTTTGAACCTATCGCGAAAATGGAAGAATTATACAGGTGGGCAGATTTGTACTCAACACTAAAAGATAATATTCACAGCAACACAAGCTTTCATGATCATAAGCAAGCCGGTTGAGAGCAACAAGTTAAAGGGGAAGAAGCTGTCCGAGTCTAAGGAAGGTCAAAACAGAAACCGAAAGCGATCCCATGAGCAATCATAGAAAAAGAGGGAGCCCTCGCAGTTCACCCCCCTGAACATCTCATACGAGATCCTACTACCCCTTATTCGCGACTTGCTAGATTTCAAGTGGCACATTACCCAATCAGACGGATCCTCTTGAAACCCATTCGTATGATCACGTTATCCATAGAGATCACCGGACTCGGGGGGACCAACGATTCTTTGAAGCCTAAAGTTCCTGGTAGACAGACTAATCAAAGTAAGGCACCTCATAAGGTATGTCAAGGAAGTTGACCAGCAGGCGAGAATCTAGAGTTTTGTTGACGGATATGATTGCTATCGATCACGGTTGTTTTGTCGAACCAGGACCAACCGTAAAACTATATCTTTGGGAGGCCTATCGATGACCGTGTGTCGAAAGAAACCAACATAAGAAGCTCTTGAGAGCGGCCACTATCAAGGCCTAGGTAAATGTTATTTCACAGGAAGCGTAGGTAAGGAGAGACTAAGTAGATAGATGACCCATATCATTTCAGCCGGTGGCTTCGAGATAGGGTCATTGTGCCCCCATTCTTGATCTGAGTACTCACCTAAGTATTAGCGGTTTTGATGTGCTCAGGGTGTTAGTAGATCCTGGTAGTGCGGCAGACTTGTTGCAGCTACCAGACTTCAATCAAATGAAGCTTTCCTCAGGATTGCTGAACTCAGTCAAGCGAATCCTCTATGGTTTCAACGGCGCAACAACCACGACACTAGGAGATGTCATGCTCCCTGTACAAGCAGGACCAATCACCAGTAGGTTTTGTTCTCATTCGTCAAAGACTTGGGGCCTTACAATGCCATAGTAGGCTGGACCTAGCTACACTCGATAAAGGTTGTCCCTTCAACATATCACCAGATGGTCAATTATTTGACCAACGTGGCAACCATACCCCCCGAAGATCACACCCTCGCGTAGCAACCATAGTTCGCCGCCCAAGTTAGGGCGGAAAAGAAGGATCCATTAGCCGTGGATCCCTTGGAGATAGTGGCTTTGGACAAGCTGGAGAAGTTCACATACGTCAGTTCTCTGCTATCCAGCGAAGAAAAAGAGCAACTACAACTCGTATTGTTGAGAAACATAGACTTTTTCACTTGCAATCAC
This sequence comes from Tetrastigma voinierianum, assembly GCA_016808115.1. Taxonomy (NCBI): domain Eukaryota; kingdom Viridiplantae; phylum Streptophyta; class Magnoliopsida; order Vitales; family Vitaceae; genus Tetrastigma; species Tetrastigma voinierianum. The sequence continues at coordinate 1,170,276 of JAEQBH010002464.1, read as the reverse complement.
TTAGATATGACCAAAATCGACCTGATGCTGACCTCTCACAAACTGAATGTTATCCCCTCAGCAAAACCTATGAGACGGAAAGTGAGGTGTTTCCACCCGGATCGCCATCAAATCATTCAAACAATCTTTTGAGAGTAAGTTTCATAAGAGAGGTAAAGTATCTGGGCAAACGCGATGTGGTGGTGGTTCCAAGAAGGGGTAGTAAGTGGGTATCGTGGACTACGGACCTCGATGAAGCATGCGGAAATATAGCTTCCTGCCGCGAGATAGTTAGATCGTGATGCCTCGGCGGGGCATGGGATGTGGCATTTACGGGTGACTTTCTTTGAAGTACCACCAGTTCCTGTCTGCTGATGCAAAGAAAAGCGACCTTCATTACACATGAGGTGTCTTTGCTACAATGTAATGCCTTTTGGCTTGAAGAATGTCGGAGTGACCTATTAGAGGCTGGTTACTAAGATATTTCGACCAACGATGGCGGGAACTATGGAAATACATATCGATGATATGCTTGTCAAATCCAGGCATACTGATCACACGAAGCACACGCAAAAAACCTTTGAGTTCTTTGCCTTGCGTGCGATATGGAACTCAATCCCACTAAGCGTGTGTTCGAATGGATTCAGGCAAGTTTTTGGGCTTTATGGTGAAGTAGAGGGGGATAGAAGCTAATCCTATTCATCTTAGAGCTATTATGGAATCTTAGACTCCTACCTCTAAAAATAGAGTACAACAGCGACGAGGCTTGTTTAGCGCTCTAGGGCGATTCATATCTCATTTCTGAGACCCGATTGAAATCCATTTTTACCATACAAAGGGGGGCAGAACTAGCCAGGATGGAATAAGGAATGAGATCAGGCTTTCATGGAAATCAAGCAGTATCTCACAAAACCACCAATTTTGGCTATACACAGAGCGGGTGATATGCTCTACCTTTGCCGCGATTTAGAGATGTCTTAGTGAGTGCAGCTTTGTTCAAAGAAGATGAAAACCCGAAACATATACCAGTGTTCTTTGTAAGAAAATCTCTATCAGAGGCGGAAACTCAATATACTCGTCTTGAGCAAGCGGTGCTAGCTCTCCGTGTGGCGGCTAAAAAACTCCGCCCTTACTTCCAAACACACCCTATCGTCATGTTGACCAATCTTCCTCTACGAAGCACCATACATAAACTCGAATTGTCGGGAAGGATGGCCCAATGAGCTATTGAGCTGAACAAGTTTGGTATCCAGTACAAACCCCGCTTGGCAATAAAGGGACAGATATTGGTAGACTTTTTAATAGAAATCCCCCAACAAGGCGCAGACCCGGGTAACACCGATTGGTGGATCCTTAGTGTGGATGGCGCTTCCCAGTAAACAGGAGCCGGTGTTGGCTTGCAACTTAAAGCCCCAACCGGGGGGAGGATAGAGTAGGCTATACGGTTAGACTTCCACATGACCAACAATGAGGCAGAATATGAAGCAATCCTAGCCAGTATAGATCTCGCGATCTCCATATCCTTAGAAAAGATCATCATACAAAGTGACTCCCAGTTGGTGGTAGGACAGGTAAACGGGGAATACGAAATGCGGGACCAGCGCATGAACAAGTATGTATGCCTGGTTAAGCTCCGACTAGAGAGCTTCATGGCTTAGAAACTTGAGCATATCCTAAGGAGTTCAAATGAAAAGGTGGATGTCTCAGCGGCGGTGGCCACATCCCTACCAACCAAAGAAACAGTGCTCCTCCTTGTCTATTACCATCCGGAGTCGTCTATTGTTGCCAACCAGGTAAACAAGATAGAAGAAGCATATCCGTCTTGGATGACTCCAATAGTTTGTTATCTAAACTCGGGAGAACTCTCGGATAGTAGGGTTGAAGCCCACAAGATTCAGGTTCAGGCGGCTCGATTCTCCCTTGTGAACGGGCAGTTATATAAATGGTCTCTAGACATCTCGTATCTTAAATGCCTCACCACTAAGCAGGGGCAGTATGTATTGGCGAAACTCCACGAAGGAATATACGGAAACCATCCAGGTGACAGAACTTTAGTGCATAGGGCCCATACCTAAGGCTACTACTAGCCAACCATGAGGGCGGATGCAGTCGCCTATGTCAGGAAGTGTGATCGCTGCCAACGACAAGCTCCCATCTCAAGGGTGCCGGCTCATAATCTAATGACCATAACGAGCCCCTGGCCCTTTTCCAAGTGGGGAATTGATATAGATGGACCACTACCTACTGCCCTAACATAAAAGAAGTTATTATTGGTAGCAACATACTATTTTAGCAAATGGGTAGAAGCTAAAGCCTTTGCCTCCATCAAAGATAAAAATGTCGTCCAATTTGTATGGAAGAACATCGTTTGCCAGTTCAGAATACCACAGTCGATAGTGACTGACAATGGGCCACATTTTGATAGTAGGGTATACAGGAATTTCTACAACGAGTTGAAAATCAAGAACTTATATTCAACCCTACGATACCCATAAAGCAACGGCCAGGCGGAATCATCCAACAAGACTTTCCTAACAACTTTGAAAAAGCATCTGCATTCGACCAAAGAAAAATGGGTAGATGAACTATCATGAGTTCTATGGGCTGAACTGACATTCGGCTTGACTAAGAATTTAGCGTGCATACGCCTTACGGGATGAAGAAATTTATAATTCCCATAGAAATTGGGATGCCCTCACTTCGAACTGAAATTCCTAAAGAGGCTAATGTTGAAGCTGTTACTAAAGACCTAGATATGGCAGATGAGCTCTTCAAGGCTACAGCTGTGCATATAGCGTCATACTAGTAGAGACTGACAAACTTGTACAACAGGTGGGTAGAGCCACGTACATTTCAAGGCAGGCCGATCGCCCGAGAAGAGTCTTTGAAAACCACGACTAACCTAGCAAGCGAGAAGTTCGACCAAGCGGGAAGGGCCATATAAAGTAGTTAATTGGCGGATCATCTGCTCTGAAACAAATTTGAACGACCGTGCCGAATGTGGAATGTTATGCACCTGAAGAGGTATTACTAGTAAAATTTCCTTTGAAAATATTACTATCAATAAAGATCGTCTTTAAAATATTTTGAAATTTTGCACCTGCCTCTTCTCAAAAGACCAGACTGTGGCTCTTAGCCTACTGGGATTTTCAAAAGACCCATCTGTGGCTCTTAGCTTGCTGGTACTTTCAAAAGACCAGACTGTGGCTCTTAGCCTGTTGGCACTCTTAAAAGACCAGACTGTAGCTCTTAGCCTACTAGCACTTTCAAAAGACCAGACTGTGGCTCTTAGCCTACTGACACTCTCAAAAGACCAGATTGTGGCTCTTATCCTGTTGGCACTTTCAAAAGACAAGACTATGGCTCTTAGCCTGTTGGCACTCTCAAAAGATCGAACTATGGCTCTTAGCCTGCTGGCACTCTCAAAAGACCATACCATAGCTATTAGCCTATTGGCACTCTCAAAAGACTAGGCCCCATGGCTCTTAGCCTCACCCGAGCACTCCTCAAAAGACGGTACGTGGTTCTTAGCCTCTGGCATCTCAAAGGCGAAATTTGTGGCCATAGCTGTTGGCACTCTCAAAAAGACCGAGGCTTGTGGCTCTTAACTGCTTGGCACTCAAAAGCCTAGATAACGGCTCCGGGGCCTCACGACACTTTTGCAATGCCATCCCACTACGCACAACCACCGGCGCCGTTCGCCCGCTAAGGAGAGGCTAGAAGAAGGGTACCCTCTTTGATATAACTTAAAGAAGAATAAGAGAGAAAAGGGGGGCAGCCATAACCCAGGGCCCATTACGAAAAAAAGAGAAAGAAGAAGAAAAAATGGATGTTCCATTTAAATCCCTAAGAGGGGCACCTCGCCTAGGCTTCTTCGCCACCTCTCTATGATGCACCCCGACAACTGTGTCTTCAGAGGATGCCAAGGCAAGGGGGCTGAGGCTATGGCCTCGGAGAAGAAAATTGAAAGTCCAAGGCGCCTGTCTGGAACCTTACTCTAGTTGGTCTCCATAGATGTTTTGTTTGAACACACAACACCCATAGCCATAGGTGAAAGGCGGCTCCAGATCCCTCTGACAGTTTTCCTCCATGGCTCCCTTATCCTTGCCAATTCATAAGAACAGAGAGGAAAAGAAATCGCAGCAGGTGAAAGACTTTGTGGATAGGCAGCACTCAAAGTCAGACCCCTATATATAAGGGTGAAACGTCGATAAATGCATTAAATGCACCCTTAGAAAATCATGCACATGTTGGGACACGTGCACTACTCACGTGCTTCGTGACCAATCACCCTTCACCTTCCGGCACACCTTATGTTCGCATTACTTTTCAAGTCCTTCCAGCTTCCCATACTCGAGGCTTAGAAGACAGTATCATTGCAAGTACCATGGTTTTTCAACATACTACTCTATAGGTCCAAGTCCAGACAAAGCTCTTAGCCTATTAGCACTTCCAAAGAGAGAAACCAGACAAGGCATCCAGCCTGCTGGTATGCTACCAAGCCTTACGGTGGTCATTGGCTGGTTGACAACAACCAAGGCCCAAAGATGGTGCCTTGCTGATCGAGATGAATCATGCGTACATTTCAGTTAAATTCTCGATGTTCTTTATAGCTAAAATGCATGATTCACAACCTTTTTCATTAATATTACGCTAATCCCTCATATTATATTATGCTAAAGAATATGGCGATATTGGAATCAAAAGGGTAGTTAAAAGATAGAAAAACAGAGCAAAAGTAGAAATGACGAAAATGAAGCATCACAAAGGTTACAGGTTCGAGACGAAAATGAAGCATCACAAAGGGTTACGGAGGATTATTGCTGCGAAGACTGCTGCGCGACAAGCACTTATTAACGTTGAAGAGATCCACTCGCATGACAGACGAGAAAGCCTCAAATCATAGGCCTCGGGTTCGCCGTTGCGAAGCCACCTTCTCCGCGGCGAAGCAAGGTTCCCTTTCCATTACAGGAACTCGAAAAAACCCTAGATTTTTGGGCCATTGATGGGCCTGTGTCTCGAGGTATAAAAAGGGAGTAATTTCGAAGAAAAAGGGGGGATGGGAAGAAGAAGAAGAAGGAGATACAAGAGGTAGAGATCAATAGAGCCAGATTCGGGAAAGATCTCGAAGACGGAGTTTTCGGCAGTTCTTCCTTCAACCTAATTCATGATTCGAATTCTTCAATTTGTAATGAATACTATGATGAACTAACTCTTTTCTCTAGGGTTTTGCCAACCCTAACCACAGTTTGATGGATTGATTTTCGGTTTTGGCTTATTTGGTTATTAATATGAGTTCATATGTTTGCTTTAATTATGGGTTTAATTACATGTTATTGTCTAGCTAACCGTGACATGCTAAAGCTGGGAATTTGAGATCGAGAGAAGATAATTTCTAGGGACATGGTTAAAGCAACACTTGGGTAGTCAAAGAATAGAGATATTCCAAACTGTAAGTGTGGCACTAGGGTTTGCACATTTAGACGTTTCGGAGTCGAGGGATTGAGGCAGAGATGCAAGACATCCCACTGGCGAGATAGGCAAATATATCTCGAGAGAGAATATCTTGTAGGAAAGATCAACCCGCCAACATAACTCATATAAATACTTCAATAAGTTCTTAATTGAATTGACATTCATCGAAATTAGTGCGAGGCAGTGCATTATAGGTTTCTCATCATCGATATAATTCGTACACACGATTCTAGTTTTGTTAATTCTAATAATCTAGTCATAATTCACTATAGGATTAGATCAAATATTGTTGAAGTCATCAAATCGATAGTCAACACCTTCTCTTCGAGCGACACTTGACTAACCACTACATATGTCGACTCGGCGCGTGCGCGCATGACGAGTTTGCGTTTCGATTAATTTCTACACTCACCATGGCGATCCGCGCCCACGGCATAAGGGTGAACCCCGCCAGCTCCTAACTTAACGTTGGTGACCTAAATACCATTCTAACCATGAATTGAGGAAAGGGGTTGCATAATAAAAGGAATCAATAGCTTAAGTAAACTAGAAACTATAAGAGCGCTAATGGCATTGGGACGAGAATGAAAATAAGTAATAGTAGAAGCAGACAAAAAGGGTATATTTCATAAAAGTGCCAATGGCGTCCAGAGAGTACACAAGTGAAGACAGCTGAACAAGGCCCCTTTGCAAAAAGGAAAATTACAAAATAAGAACGAAAAAAGAGGGACTAGAGTCTTCTCTAGTCCTCGGCAACAACAACTTCCAAGGGTTCCTTAGTCGTCTCGCTTGGAGGTGCTTCGGTCGCTATGGCCTTGGCAGCCGCTTAGAAAGGGGGGCACCCGGGGTTCATAAAGAACTTAGGAGCGGTCGACTCTTAAAGTCCCGGGCATGCCATGCAGGACCTCTGAGCGATCTCCACAAATAAATTGTGTTTGAAAGAAACCTGGCCCCGTATATAGGCGAGATCACCTCAGCCTTACGGTATTCTTCCTCCATGGCCTACTTGTCCTTATCGGCTTAAGACTGGAGAGAAGACACCTCGTCCTTGGCTGTCCCAAGCTCTAGCAAGAGAGAAGTCCAATCAACCTTTAGTCGGGTGGCCTCAGACTCGGCCTTCACCCCAGCCTCTTACCATTCTCTTGCCTTGGCTTCCTCTCTGACCACAAAGCATCTGCTTTGACTAGCAGTCACCCCTCCATTTTGGCCTTCGATCGCCGTATTGTCGGTTGCTAGTAGAAACTGAAACTTTTCTCCTTAGTCTAAATCTCTCTCTTTTTCTATACCCACGGTCTTCTCGGAGCCCTCCTTGGCCTTCTGTTCCCAATATCTGGATCGGGACTGGACCTTGCCTCGGAACTTTTCGAGGGCATGGTGCTTGGAGGCTGCCACCTTAGCATAGAGCCGTAACTTCTCGGTATCTTCCAACCAACGACGAAGCTCCTTGTGCTGGTGCCCCATGTTCTTGAGGGCCGTCGCAGCATGTAAAGAGAGAACATTAGAAGAAAATCCTTAACATCAAACAAGCGGTCAAATGTAGGAGAGTCATCATACAGTTTGTTTGTCTTATCGAAGTCGATGATTTGTGCATATACATCCGGAGTCCTACGCCATATCTTTGGTAGGGCCTTATCAAAGTGGTGGGAGGGGACTGAATTATTCCCTCCCCACAAGCCACGCCGGTGCGAAATTCCGGGGATAAAGATCGATGCATGTGCTTGTGGAAGGTCCTCTGGTTAAAGATCTTTCAATAGTTAATGAGCTCCACGGGCATTTTCTTGTTGAGAGTCGACGTATCTCCATTAGGCTGGCCCATTCCATTGGCTCGATGTGGCGACACCCGGCTATCAAAGGGTCTTGAGCACCGTGAGCTACTTGGCGGCCCGTCGGGCCCGTGCGATTTGATTGCCTCAAAAGAAGTAAAGCCTCGACAGGCGGCCGTCAACTCGAGAAGTTCACGGTGGGTTTCACCCTCAACAACGCACAAGCCTTTCGGGAGGCATCTTGGGCGACACCCTCGACAGCAGACGGGGCCTCAAGGAATCGTTTCGACGAGTCCACGGTAATCACCACAGGATCAGCTTGGACCTCCTTATCAAATCTAGATGGCCTGGAGTGTTTGCCGTCCGGAACTTCGAGGTCGGGTGTGGTCTCCTACTAAGCGTTGGCAACTCGCTTGCGTATCATCGCCGTCGGCGAGGCGGACATTTCAACCTATCTCAATTTGGCGGTCGCCCCAACGGCGGTTCATCTGTCGTGACCTCCGGAGTCCCTCGTAGGTGGCCTTGTGCATAGAACTTCTTCTTCTTCTTCTTATTTGAGGCGGGGCTTAGGGTGCACGACCAAAGGTAGATAATTTAGCCAGCAAAGTTGCAGGACAGCCTCTTGCCGGGAAAGGCCCTCATGGCCAGACGATCTTGGGGGTTCGCGAGGACAAAGTGCTCACCCTTGACAACCTCCCTGGGCAAAGGACGAGGAAGAACAGACACTATGTAGAGGAAAGGATTCTAAATCCTGCAGGTTCTTTATAGACAGAAGGAGCTCATAGTGGCGCTCCCTTTCTGTGATCTCAAGCAACCGACATATGCGGTCCAACCTCGCCTTCTTCACCCAGTTGACCAGCCGGCCTCATCTGCACCTATCTACAAATCATCAAGACGATAGGTATGTCAATACACCTACAACCTAGGGAAGTAAGAGATATACCAAAATAGGAACGGAGACAAACCCGGGAACGAAAGTGACTGGTTTAGATTGAAAGGAAGCCTTGAAGAGCCAGGAATCTCATACCACGAGTCCTTAACCAGGACGACCCCTTTCACCTTCAAAGTGTAAATGAAGTAGATTTCCACCAACAAGATATCTAGTTGGTAGAGAGAGTTCAACACACTACAACCCATCAAAATCCGAAAAGCGTTTGGATGTACAAGTGTAGGAGGTGCTGGGGTAAAATGAAGGAACTGCTCTACCAACGATGGAACGGGGAGGCGAAGGCTAACAACAAATTGCTCCCGTGTAAAGTAGACATCATTATCTACCTCCCCAAAAGTTGAGGTAGCCGCACCGCCTGACGTCTCCAGACTGATTTCGACAGAAATTTGGTTGTATAACCTCAGTTCCTTTGCAGACTTGGTAGAAACTAAACTTCTTATAGTAGGCATTTCCCAGGGGGTATCCCTCCTACGCCCAGTCTGATTGGTTGAAACCTTTTCGTGACCTCTAGCCATTCTACAGGCAAATACAAGAAAGGGAGAGAAGAATAGGGGGTCAACTTGAGGTCTATAAAGCAAAAATAAAAATAAAAAATAAAAAAAAAGGGAGGAAGGAACCCTCGAAAGGAAGCAAAAGTAATATCCCTTGGAGATCTTACAACCCGCCAGGGATAAAACCCAAAAACCTTCGTGGAAAATAGTAGAACACCTCTAACAACAGAAACACTCAAGCAAACCAGCAACACGAAAAAGGCTTGAGTTGCAAACACTCATCGGAAAATCAAAAGTCGTCAAAGCGTCAAGGGTCTCCGATGGCTCCTTTGGAAGGGAAATTGACAAAATCACGAAGGAGGATGAAGTACATAAGTAAAAAAAAAAAAAAAAAAAATTCTATTTTGAGAAGACGTAAAAGAAACCACTCTTGAGACCACTATCCATATTTATAAGGGTAGGGCATCAACAGATGAATTAAATGCGCCATCATAACGAGATACTTAGGACGCATATTAGGAGGTGTGCGTCTCCCATGCGCCTTAAACACACGTAAGCATCGCCTCCAAACACATTTAATGCGCTAATTATTTCCCACAAACCTTTCAACTCTCAATATTCAACATTCGAAACAATAATATTTTCTCCCGACTGAAATAGCACAAAAACTCCAGCCGGGGGAAAAAAGGGGCATTATGAGTACCATGATCTTTAAGATCCCTTACTCGATGGGCCCGGGGCCCGTTGGGCTTGTGTTGTGAAACGACTAGGTTCCACTCAACTCACCAAGACCAGGCAGACACTTCTCAGACTGGAGAATCTGAAGAGGCCGCTTAGGAAAGCAAGATCAAACTCTTCCAAGGTTTGCTTGAGGCGGTTTGTCTAGGATTTCAAGTCCACCAGCTGACCATTCTACCCCATATGGAAATTCTACCCCTTATGGGAAGTTTGTTAAGAATAAGCACCTAGAAGCGAAAAATCCTTAAAAGCGATATTATCAGCGAATTTTCCGGCCTCCGAATCCCTTACTCCTCAGAGAAATAGTTCTGGACAAGGGAAGGATAATCCCTGATAAAGAAGAATTAGTCGTTGATAAGGAAAAACAGATTTATATCTAAAAATAGGAGATTCCTTCTCGAGACAGGAGAGAGATTCGGCAAACCATCGTCTATAAATCAAGAAGATCTCACACGAGGGTAAGGTATGCAATTCCAACTGCACCTATTCTCTTCTCCCTCTCCATATTTTTGTTGACTTAATCATTGGAGAGGCGATCGACACACCGTCGCCGGATCGCCTCTTTTTGCAGGTTCACATTGTGTTGCTAATGCTCAGAGAATTTGACGATCAGGCCCTCTGACTTGAGCTCACAGGATGGAAGTTGAAGTGCCCGACATACACAATAATGCAACTCATGGGGATTATCTCTCTTTGAAATTTTATGCCAAGACTTTAATTTAATTTTCACTCCACCTTTCAAGGAAGAGGAACAAATTGTTAATACCAGCAACCTAGACATCTGATACAAATCCATACTCACCTTGAACGGCGTCCAGTGAGTTTAATCCAGCATATATGGAGTAGGCTTCTGGATGGACTCGATCAGCTGAAAAAAAAACGTGCACACCATTTTTGAGCTCAATTCAGCTACATCCTGGTGTCTTCCTCACATTTTGTTGCCTCATTGAATGTCTCACTTCTGACACCTCTTAAGTATCAAGCCCGATGGCTCCATAAACATTTGACATTAATACAACTTCCTGATGCTGGGTTGACTCAAACACACGATTAGCGGCAACCTCGGCGGAGCAGTATGTTTGTGGAGGCGAGCTATCTTGCTAGGAAAGCCTTCCATACCCGCGAGGGTTTACTTCAATTGGCATTATCAATGCCAACTCATAAGCTCAATTAATTGCCCGACCTACCAAGCATATCGATAACACATGTATAGTGCTCGATGGTTAGACGACATCATATTTTGACTTCATTTGAGCGAGATTCACGACCTTGTCTCACAAACCCTACATGCACTTAGGTGGCCATGAACTCTAACAAAGTAATCTCGCCGAGGTTTAAGTCATTGCACCACGCATGCGAGAAAACATTTCAATGCCTCATTACATTATCCATGCATGCCATGGCCATACAATCATAATGTTCCATGAAGCCGCATCCTTATTGCACATCCTTTCAAATACCAAGTGAGCATCCCTCATACTCCCGCATTTTGCCTGCATGTCCATAATAACATTCTTCAGTAAAACATCATCAACATCTTTACCAAGGACGGAGCCAGGATTTTTATTTATCCCGGGCTAAGCTATATTTAATAATACAAGCATTCATATGACTAACAAAATACAAATGTAAACTCATAAAAATATATTTAATAATACAAATGTAAACTCATAAACACTTACTAATGAAATTGGACTCTTCGATCCTTCCTAGAACAAAAGGTATCTATAACTGAATTTGTATCGATTGCTTCTGTTATTTCTCTTTCAATGTAAGGCGACTAATGAATCGGTCGAATCTTTCGTCTTCATCTTTGTTGCAAAGTACTTTTGACATGTTTCATGGCTAAAAATCTACTCTTTAAAGTTGCGTAGAAGCAGGAGAGGAATTAAAAATAAGGCAGATCAACCTATCAATCAAATTGTAAGAATCACATGTATTTGTTTCTACTAAACCACATTTATAATTGTAATTAGACATACTTTGGAAACCTCTCATGGCGAACCATCAAATTGATAATGAAGTCTAGTTGACATTTCAAATAATGCATGTCTTGTCTATCAAAATCAAATGCATAAAACTTCTCGACAAATAAACAATCCGATCGAGATTGAAAGATTTAAAAGTTGTCCGAGAGTCTAAAGAGCTAAGCGAGCTGAGCATAGCGATTCCATTGTCTCTTCAATTGAATCTACTATGTAACTCTTCTAGCCCATTGATCAATCGTGGCATTAAATATGTCCATGTGATAGTGATGATCGAATTGTAATGTTATCATTATGTTGACATGAAACGTCTTTTGCTATGCGAGTGCTCTGTGCTCGGGTATATTGACATCAAAATTTCATGCAAGTGATTTCCACATGGTTAAGGAGATAATCAAAACCTTCTACTCGCAAGGTTTGAAGTAATGATTTTGTCGATGAGACTAAATTCATTGCATTCAAAATATCTAATGATTTATGCTGCAATACCCGACAAAGCATATCCGTAATCCCCATAATCTTGTGCATAAGATGCAATATGAATATGAAATCGAAGGACTTCATTGCCATTAAAGAACCACTTGACTTCCCCCTGGTGTATTTGAAGATCAGCCGTTAACCATACATTCAAACACACTAATGGCGGCACCATATATCTATCAGACCGCAAATGGATTCAAAATGTGAGCTCCAACGAGTAGTACCAGCTCGATGCAAAGTACCCATCGGTCGCCTTTACCGGTCTCGTTCACCACTAGTTATCCCCGCTTTCAATCTCGATAAGCTTGGCGAATGTAATTACGTATGGCCCGGCTTGGGAGAAGCACTAATAAGATTGACAATGCATGTCAATTTGGAAAAGAATTTCCATATTGAAATCTCATCTTCAGCAGTTGCAACTAATGCAAGTTGTAAACGATGAGAGAGAGAAAAGGGAAAATAGATTTTTTCGTTTCTCTCTAATATCTACGGAGATCGGATCAACAGTTTTCATCAGAGCAAAAGGCAAAGTCGATCCACGCATCGAAAGCTATGCGTGGGTACCAAAATCTTGTAGTTACGTCAAACTCCACGAGGTACGAAATTTTCCTACTTTGGTTATTTCTAGCCTAAAGGTCATTTAATGGCTTGGGGTTTTCTTAGATGCTGTGAGAGACCATAAATTTAAGTCCCAAAATCTTGGGACTTAGTGTAGGAATTTTTAGATTTCGAGGCCCATTTTAGTGTCAGAAACGGAGTTCTTAGGCTGTTTCGGGTAATCAGGACTATGTTGAGGTTTGGTTTTGATCCCAAGACTGATGTCTTTGGGTTTTGTTGTGTGTTTTGGTATCACGATGGTCGGTGTGAGCGAGTGAAGGGACGAGGTTGCCACATTTTTATGGTCAGAGATTTTGACCATTTTGTGTGTTATTGTTGGCAAAAAATAAATAATATGTTGTTGTGTGTAAAAATCATGTTAATAAGTGCTTGCGTGATGTATTAACATGGAAATTGTGATGAATAGAAATTATATGTAGGAAATAGAATTATCCTAAATTTATAAATGTTGCATGTAACTCTTATTATGCATGTAGCATGACATAGCATGAAATGACATATATGCATTTCATATGCACATGACATCACGTCGAGTCGGGTGTGAGTGCATGGTTTGGGTCGACACTGTGTTTGGTGTTCGACCATGGTAAATCGACACTATGTTTGGTGTTCGATAATCTGTCGTGGGCATAGGGTAGATCGACACCTTGTTTAGTGTTGATGGTGGGCTTGGTAACATGGACTACATCCAAAATGAGTCGCATGGTTTTAAGGTATCGGAGGCTGTCCATAGCTTTTGAGATAAAGTGGTTATCGAAGACTGTCCATAGCTTTAAAATAAAGTTGGTATCGGAGTATCCCAGTCGAGGAGGTGTTTGAATCGGAGATTGTCAAGTTCGGAATTGTCAACGTCGGAGGCTGTCAAGGAGGCTTTGGATAGAGTGGTTATCGGAGGTTGTCAAAGGATTTGGTTATAAACTAAAGCCTTTGTTTTTGAACAAATGGTCATTAGGAGAACGCAATGACAAGTTTTCATATTTGGCATATGCATGTGAAGTCGATGGGGACTGGATGTTATGGGATAGGGTGGAGTCACATTCTACGACCATGACATGTAGACATTTGAGTAAAGACGTGCATGTTTTTACTTGAATGTGTGGTGTGTCATTGCATGAACTTAGGTGGGAGTAGTCGCTGGCAAGATATTTCTCTCTTTGGGCATTGCTCACCCCATTGAAGGACCCCCTTTTCAGGTATAGGGAGTTTATAGGGAAGCGGCGGCTCAGCGGGAGCCATGATTGTGAAGAAGACGACATGTGGCCTTGACAATACTTTTGTCAAAAACTAATATTTTATGTAAAAATTGTAATTAAATTTCTTTTTGACTATTGTATAAATAGTCGGGTATGTAATTAATAATTCGAGGAAGGGCGTGATCGGACTCTTGTGGTGTAAGTGGTGCACATTTTCATATTTTTGGTTGGCTCTGAATGAATGAGTCATGTTAAAGGGATGTATATTGGGGATATAGACAGATGGACCACATTGGGAGTCAATACTACTTCTGTTGAGACCACGGATGGGAGTATGATTATACTTTATTGCCTCTGAGGTTGTATGTTGGAGTGAGAGCTCCTCGAATAAAGGAGACTACGCCGATTTTCATGAAAGTATGGATCCGGGTAGTAGATCTGATAGTGTGTGCTCGGGTCACCCGAAATCCATAGGAATTCCGCCGGTTGACGGGTTGTCAACGGGACCCCCAGATTTGGGGCGTCACATATTGATATTAGAGCATAGGTTTGCGATTACCCAAGGCTTGATGGGCATAGCCTTGATTAGTAGGCATAAGGTTTTGCTCTTGCGAGGGACTGGGGGCATAGTCACGATCATCTTGTCCGCGACTGGTATCAGGGTTTGATGTAGATTACCTGGTAATGAGCTCGAATGTGGGTATCCATAAGTAATTCACGAAATAAGCACGGCTTGGTAAGCATGAATTTGAGGTATCGCATCTGCATGAGTCTGAATACCATGCATTGTTGTGTGTTGCGTGTTTTGTGCTGAACATGCTGTGTGATATGTGTGGTGGTTTGTGTGAATAATATACATGGTGGATTGCATATGGAACACTAGGGTTAGAAACGTAACCTTAGGGGTTTGGAAAACGAATATGCATGATTACGTAGGAATGGTTATTTATTAGTGTTTGGCATTATGCACCACTAATGTGATAAATGAAAAGAGAGAATCTTAAATTGCTATCTTGTTTGCCCCACCTTATTGCTGTGGGAGGAGCATGATTGGCAAGTCAAGGCGCGGGCGTAAAGATGGGTTGCGGGGTAGTGGCCGACCCTTTGCTTGGCTTTGACCAACAGACCTTTGTAGAGGCCATGGGTGCTGCAGTTGCTACCATTGCACAGGCTAGTGCAGTTGGGGGTCAGGGAGGACTAAGTAACCTCCAAAGGTTTATAGCACATCATCCTCCGACATTCACTGGGGAAGGGGATCCAGTGGTAGCCGATCATTGGTTCCGACAGGTTGAGAGGATTTTGGAGGCTATGGAGATTACCTCCGATCAGGCTAGCCACATTTCGGCTAGAGGGAGAATCCCAGATATTGTGGGATTGGGTCAAAGTCTCACGGGATCCGGAGACGATGACATGGAGAGAGTTCCGAGAGCTCTTCATGGATAAGTTTTTCTCGACATCGGCTGGGTATCTGGCTTTCGAGGAGTTCAGCGAGTTGAGCAAGGAAGTATGATTAATAACCGGTACGTAGCTAAGTTCATCGAATTGGCATGTTTCGGGGATGATTATGTGGCCACAGAAATGGCTAAGGTGAGGAAGTTTGAGGATGGTTTGAAATTATCCATCCGGGGTAAAATTGTGGGACACCTTAGTCCCCTAGCTAGACAGGGCAAGTGACATGCTATCACTGCCACCAGCCTGGATACTTTAGGCACGATTGCCCTCAGAGGCAGGGATCCCAAGGTTATAGGACACCTCAGTCCCGATCATCAGTGGGGCATGCACCGACGCAGTTTGTTCCTCCTTACCCTAGCATGGGCCAGGGGAACCGGTATCAATTTCAGGGTGCTGAAAAACCGGGAAAATTAGAAATTTTCAAAAATGACAAAATGATAATAATAATAATAAATTGTCAAAATGGTTCAGGGAAGCCTAAAAATACTTCTAGATCTAGGATGGCGAAGCAATTTGCAGTTAAATTTGTCTCGCGAAAATCTAGTGACCCCGAGAAAAATTTCATCGAGATTATGGGAATGATCGAATTTTTGCGATTTATGTGGGTAATAAGTCGCCAGTGACTCCAAGGACGAGATTTTTAAAAAAATATCGGAAGTTAGGAAATGGCTTGAGCCAAGTTCATTTAAAATAAATTGAATTGAAAATAAATAAATTGTTTCAGAGTAGAAACAAACCTGAATGAGAGATGGACAAATGCCGCAATGTGAACCATGTATCCAAATTAAAATAATAATAATAATAATAATAATTATAATAAAAAGGAAAGAAAAAGGATAAAAATAAAAAAATGAAAGTCAAAGTAGCAAGAAATAAGAGGTGGGTGAGTGAATAAAGTATTACAGCCGAATCTCGATCGATCAACGGTTTTGGGTGAACGGGATCGCCGGGTCGATGATACGAAATCTCCGGGTTTCGATCCGCCTCCGCGGGTGAGTTCCTGCGATTTCATTCAGATAAAGTTACAATAATGGGGATCGCCAGGTGTGAAGGAAATAAATTCGTCTAATCTTGGGATCCCGAGTGTAAAATTTTAGGAATTTTGAATTTGTTTTTAGAAAATCCGAATAGGATTTCGAACTATTTTTGAAGCGGTCCGGTTGTGTTGGGCTTGGTTTTGATCCACGGGGGCGATGTCTTCGGGTTTTGTTGTGTGTTTTTGTATCATAGTAATTCGGTGACGAACCGTGAAGGGACCAAGAGGCGCCCTGTTTTATATGGGTCCGAGATTTGGACCATTTTGTGTGTTATTATTAGAAAAAAATAAATAATATGTTGTTGTGTGTAAAAATCATGTTAATAGGTGCTTGCGTGATGTATCTGTGGAGTACATCAGATGAACTATCTGCATTATATCTTTGAGGAAATAAAATTATCTGAAAATTCACATAAATGTGCATCTGTTTCTCATATTTATGTATGTAGCATGACGCATAGCATGAAATGACACCTCTGCATTTCATATGCCGCGGGACATCCACGTCCCGAGTCGGGTGTAGTGCATGGTTTAGATCGGCTCTTGTGTTTGGTGTTGTTCGACTATGGTAATCGACGTGTGTTTAGTGTTCGATGTCACATCGTGGGCATAAATTAGATCGACACCTTGTTTCGTGTTGATGGTGGGCTCTGTAACGTAGACTCATGAAATGGTCGCATGGTTTGAGGTTATCGAAACATCCATAGCTTTTGAAGAATAAAGAGGTTATTGGACATCCCGCAGCACAAAAATAAAGTACATTATCGGAGGCCCATCCTAGGTCGGAGGTGTGTCCGAGGATGGAGATTGTCAGGAGATTTGGAGTTGCCCATTGTCGGGTACATCCACCGGGTTGTCGGGGTCGTGACATCCCAGCATCGGGTATCCTAATCAGGCTATCGAGGCTTTGAATGAAGCGGTTATCGGAGGTTGTCCAAAGGATTTTATTTATAAAAACAAAAAGCCTTTTGTTTTGAATAAAGGGCCATTGGGTGAAACACCAATGACAAGTTTTCACATTTGGCATATGCATGTGTGAGGGAGTCGGTGAGGACTCGGGATATGGGATAGGGTGAGTCACATTCTCATCCATGACATGTAGACATTTGAGTAGGAACGTGCATATTTTTACTTGAATGTGTGGTGTGTCATTGCATGTGCACTTAGGTGAGGAGTAGCTCTTGTAGGAATATTTCTCTGCTGAGTATTGCTCACCCCATCGAGGTACCCCTTTTTCATGTACAGGGAGCTTATAGGGAGACAATGCTCAGATGAGGTCGTGATTGTGAAGAAGGCCGACATGTGGCCTTGACAATACTTTTGTAAAAAGTATTTTATGTAAAAAGAATTGTAATTAAATTCTTTTAGACTATTGTATAAATAGTCGGGTATGTAATTATGGTAAGAGGGTCGTGATCGGACTTTTATGGACTGTAATTAACTGTTTCATTTATTTAGATTTAAATATGAATGAATGGGTCCGGCCGGTAAAGGGATGTATATTGGAGATATAGACAGATGGACCATGTGGGGTCAATAATACTTATGTTGAGACCCTGAATGAGGTATGATTATACTGTTATACAGGTTGTATGTTGGGTAGAGCTCCCCGAATAAAGGAAACTCTGTCCCATTTTTTGTGAAAATATGGATCCCGATAAATGGGACACAACAGTGTGATATCGGGTCACCCGAAATCCACAGGAATTCCGAGGGTTGACGGGTTGTCAACGGGACCCCCGGATTTGGGGCGTCACACCATTTCCTTCATAGCTTAGTCTAAAAAGCTGTCTCATCACATCATCTCTCACCCACTTCACTTTCTCCTCTTCAGCTATTTTTCTCCCCCATTTTTCAAAGTCTAAAACTATTATTCATCTTCTTTCATTCTCTGCAATTTCTATTTTTCCTTCTTTCATTTTCTGCAATTTCTATTTTTTCTTCTTTCATTCTCTACAATTATATCATCTTTCCATTTTTTGTGAACTTCATTTTTTTAATATTTCTTTTGCACGTCCTTCCTTCTTATGATGATTTCTTCAATAAAGTCATTTTTTCAATATCATCTTTTGAAAAGACGATTTCTTCTTTAGTCTTTTTCTTTTTATCTCTTCCAATTTCTTCTCCACTCTTCTTTTTTCCCCTCTCCCAATATTGTCTTTAGGAAAGACGATTTCTTTTGTTATTTTCTTCACATCTCGTCTTTTCAAAAGATGATTTCTAATATTATTTTCATTTTTTTATTTTAAATCTTTGTAACAACTTTTTTTATAGTTTGATAATAAATTATTATATTATAATTTAATGATAAATTTATTATAAATATGTTTATGTTTTTTTTTTTTTGAAAAATAAATATGTTGATGTTAATATCAATTGAATTTATATTTGTCATTATTCATATAGTATAGGATTAAGATTATTTTAAATTATTGTCTCAAAAAAAAGATTATTTTAAATTATCTTTTCAAAAAATATTATTTTAAATTATAGTTATTATTATAAAATTATTTTATCTTTATCTTAATATTTTAAATATTTTAAATATTTTTATTATTTTAATGATACATCATTTGATACTAATTAAAGAATAAAAAATATATAACATATATACAATGATATAATAATTTTAAATATATATTATAAAATTAATTTATTTTCTTATAAATTTAGTATATAAAATAATTACAACTATTATAATATATTATTTATAAATAGTAATATTTTTAAAAATATATTTACTATTTGATATTAAAAATAATATTATTTATTAAATGAGATATTGATATAAAAAAAATTATGAATATTTGGATCATCATCTCTCATTATGCGAAATTTTTAAAAAAATCATAAAACAAACTTATTATCAATTTTCTTTTTAACAAATAATTATATGTAATAACTAACTGTGTTTTATTTTAATTATTTCATAAACGATTTTTGAATTAGAATTTCAATTTTAAGAGATAAGATTTCGAGCATTAATCAATTTAAAAAAAAATATAAATATTTTTATAAAACCAACAAACGATCCTATTTATTTATTTTATTATTATTATTATTTTTGAAAGCCACAAACATCATATATTAATAACCTATAACCATTGTTTCAACAAAAAAAACCTATTATCATATGTTTGATTCCTATACAATCAAACATATTATAATTCTAAATATTAAAATTATGAATAAAAATGCCAAATAACTTATCTATATAAATAAATTAACAAACCAATATATATCACAATAACTAATAAAGTAAGAATACTGGTTTACTAACAACCCTAAAATATTATAATTAAATGATGGTATATAGCGACCCTAAAATATTATAATTAAATGATGGTAATAACAAAATATAAATTAACATATGTCATTAGCATAAACAAACTAGCAACTATTAAAAGTTAACATGCATATAAGTATAAATGATCTAACAAACAACAACAAGCAAAATTTATTAGTTTGAGATATAAAAGGCATCAATGTGTGCCACATGAAGAGGGCTTCCTCCTCCATTGTGGGGGTCGATGGCATTCTTCTAACTCTAATTGATTTGAGGGGTCATCCAGGGTTACACTAGATTCTTGCCATCTTCCTTGTTCTCATCCTCGTCCTTTCCCATGCACATGTCCTTGATCTTGAACTAGATAATCTCCTTGTTGAACAAGTGGTATAGGAATGAACGGTGACAAAGCAATGAGTGGTGTTGTAGGTGGAGTAGATAACATCTCCACAATAGATGACATAGTTATATAAAAATTAGGACCATCGATATAATAATATAATTATAAAATCCTTAAAATCCACCAGTATGAACTACAATACCTCTTGGATGAATGATGTCCCAACATATTCCTGTATCACCCCTTCATCAATATATGGAAATGATGCATCATCGGTATGGAAGTGTTGATCATGAGAAATATGCCCTCCGTGTGTTTGTATGCTACCACCTTCAATCTGCACTCCACCACCTCTAGTTTGCACCCCACCACCTCTAGTCAGCACCCCACTACCCCTAGTTTCAACCCCACCACCTCTAATCCATACTCCATCATCTCTTGTCTCTAAATCCTCATCTAATGATTGTCTCTCTATATTAACAACATTTGAGTAGGGAAAAAGCAACCTATCGACCTCATTATTGCCTCTAAAGTGGTTGCATATAATTGATGAATTTCATCACGATGACCACTATTTGGAGTATGTGGAGCCGTCCATTGATATATTTATTGTAAGCTGCGATTCTGTAAGAGTTAAGAATGAAAATGTAAATATTTAGAAACTATGAAGAAAGTATAATAACAAATAAAAACATATTATGACAAAGATTACCATCATCTCCGATGAAGATCCATGTGGAGTAATAAAAAGATGAGTGATGGTACGATACCACATCATATATGGATGGTTATGCCCCAAAGAAGTGGATGCTACATTAGCTCTAACAAGATGATTGCGCCTAGCTTCCCATCTTTCAATATAGTAACGATGAATAGTAATCCAATCTAAATCATGTCGACCTCTAAAATCATATTTATGTAATTTTGGCTCTATGTTGCATTGCTCGGGTATACATTGCATCAGTCCAAACTGCCTCAAAACACGATCTAGTCTGTGCCACTCCACTATGTGGAAACAAATAAGGGGTGACACAGTTAACCATAAGTCAAAGGCAATAGTATAATAATCTGAGAGTCTTTAGATGACATCTTCAGTATATGGCTCCCACATAATCTGAAAAAAAATAAAAATAAAATAACTCATATTATTAAGTAATATTTGAGGTACAAATTATTTAAAAAGACAAAAAAAAAAGTATTTGTGTGGCGACCCCAGGAGCCCAATCCAGGCCAATTCGCGGTTCGAACGAAGCAGGGGGCGCTTGGTTTATTCTTTTATTTTTCGTGTTATTAAGTTTTCTTTTCAAAAATATCGCGGCAGAATCCAGGCGACCGAATGGCGGATCCTAACGAGCCGGTTTACTCAGAAGCGTTTTCATTTATCTTATCAAAACATTTTATTATGTCATTTCGTTCTTGAGCGGTTTCGATTTAGAGCGAAGCCATAATCATTTACAAATTCAATGCAATTCGGTATTTGCCAAACATTTAACAAATACATTTTACAAAGGCATTCATGCCTTTTCAGAATGATATACAAAAATCAAGGTTCAGAGTTTAACCCTTTTGTTTACAAAATACCACTTGTTCAAAAGAAATGATATGAAAATGACGGGATATATACTTATACGTTGTACTCTCTCTATGACTCTGCGCTTCATGATCTTGGCCTGCCTTTTTGCTTACTTGATACCTACGCATAGATAAAACTATACGCTAAACATTTTCATGCTTAGTGGTTCTATACAGTTCTATTCCATTATTCAATTTAACTTAACATGCATTTAACATCAAATCATGCCTATTATATCAACATATACTCATGCTATTATTTCGCATGCTTTCATTTTACAAATCATTTATCATATCATAACATGCATTTTCAATGCAATAATTCAATTCACAATTCAATTTATGAGATTTAAGCATATACATAAAACCCCATTTACACTCGTCAATGTTGGTTATTTCACTTTGACTATTCAAATCACATTTCTGACGGATTCCATTTGATGAATCTCGTCCTTATTATCATTCGGTAATGTGCCTACACATTTTAACAATTCGGTCTCCCATCATGACGGATGCCGTTTGGTGCACCCCGACATATGGTATCACTTAAATGCCATAATCCATCATCACGGATGCTGATTGGTGCATCTCGCCAAGTGGGACATTTCTTGATACCGTCTGTAGTCGCCAGCGGGCCGCCGATTGGTGCATCCGTAAAGTGGGACGTGGACAATTTCGAGGGGAGTGCCTTAGTGATGGATGCGGTGGTGCATCTCGTCAGCGGTTCATTCGATGCTCGATTCAATTCAAGATGTCGGGGAAATTGAGCCGAATGGTTTTATAATTCGATTGTAATCACATTCGTCGGTTTTCAAATATCACATTTCAATTCCATATTCGCTATTCTCTTTTCAAAGATATACCGATCTATAATACTCATTTTCATATACACATTCACGTACTCATTTCATATACTCATTCATCTACTCATTTCATATACTCATTCATGCACTCATTTCATAGTCACTTGGTAAACTACCAAAATACTTGAAATAAGAATAGAGTCAGAAAACAAACCGAAGCCGTCGGATCTAGTTTCCTTCTCTTCGATCTCGGTCCTAGGTTAGGCGATCATCACTCGTCCCTAGTCAATAACAATCACGCCACTCTTATTGGATAAACAATTATCATCTGCCCAAGCTTAGAAAGCCGCCTCGACTGACGAAGTGCGAGTGCGTTTTCATAGTCTCATTCTTATTTGAACCCCCATTAATCGTTTCTTAGGGTCCTTAAACAATCGATATATGAATACAAAGCTTAACGATGCATAAACATGCAAAAGCGAGTTTGTTGGAAGCGGTGAATGCTGGTACCGATCAAAGTAGTACCGGTACCGATCCCTCAACGCGGTGGTACCGGTACCGGTTGAGTGTTTTGGTGCCTGTTTACAGCGTTGGATTTTTGCATTTTTCATCCATTTTTCTTCCACGAAACCTTCTCAATTCGCCCATATCAAATCACCATAGGATCCACAGCTTTCTTTCAAAAGTAGTTTTTAGAATCAATGAAAACCCTTTTCTCTCAAGTTAGGGCTTTTCCCAATCGAATCACAAAAATGAGGTTAGGGTTTGATTTTTCTTACCGTAGTCTCTTCAAATTTTCTCTTCCAAGTTGTTAGATCTCTTAGGAGCAAGAAGTGGGGAGCAAAGCCAACCAAAACTTGATCTCTTGTAGACCCTAGCTCTTTCTCTCTTTTTCTCCTCTCTTATTCTCCAAAAATGGGATAGCTCAAAAATGAGCATCCAAGACCAAGTTTGGTCTTTTAAATCCCTTTTAAGTGTAAGGCCATGTTTGGCCTACACACCTATATCTCATTTTTCATTTTTGTTTTAAGTCACTTAATCTTCATAAGGCCTTGTTTGGCCACTCAATAAATCAAATTTTCCATTTTTTTCACTTGGGTAAATTTCCGGGTTCAATCAATTTTCATTTAGCATATAATATTTGCCTTTGGCTTTTAGCCATATAATCATTTATTCAATATTTATTTAACAATTCCCGGAAATACCCAAGATGGCTAAATTTATACCCGAAATATATAATAATTTTTATTATAAAATTCTAGGGTATTTTTGGGACGTTACATTGTCTCTCACCTATTCTAGCATAAGTCAGTCAAGTAGATACTTGTACTAGGGGAGCACATGCATAGGCGTCGCAGTAGTACAAAACTCATCCCTCACCTACGAAATAAATATATTATAAGTTTGTATAATTATTTATTTATGCATATATATGTCCATATATGTTAAAGTTAAAAATGAATACATACCGCATGCCTAAAGGCAGTTGTGGCAATACACCATCGGGTTTTAATGTAAACGTGAAGGTGCTATAAAGGGAAATATTTCCTAAGCCCATAATCGTAATAAAATGAGAGGACCTGATACATCGTGTGCATCAATATGAGATGCTCGACACATCTCTCGATATAGCCAAGCTAAACAAGCACTACCCCAACTATAAGTACCAGTCACTCCAAAATCTTCAAATAGTAGCAAAAACATTAGATGCACCCTATTGTTTGATTTATCAGCAAAATGAAAACCTCCAATCAACTGTAACATCCCTAGCATAGCGATGCATAGCTTCCACATCAACATCAGGCTCTAATGAAGAAAAATGCTCTAACAACCAACTCAAACGAAGTCTTTGTCCAGATATATATATGTATCTTCAAGTACGACTCCTAACAAGGTATAACATAACTCTCTCCAATCCAAACATGCCCTACCACTAATTGAAACACCATCAATCGATAAGTAAAAAATAATGCTAACATCCTGAAGTGTAATGGTACGTTCTCCTTGAGGTACATGAAAAGTGTTGTAATAAGATGTCAATCCAATGAAATGAAACCTAATTTGGAAACACCATAAAAACCAGCTTGCTGCATATATGGAATAATGCGTGCATCTAAAACACTATTACGATAGAAATTGATCTCCCGACGACAACAATGAAGCTCTCTAGTCTTTGTTCCTACCCATATAAGTGAAGAACAATGTTTTTCTTGATTGTATAAAACCGAAGAATCTAAAAGTCCTAGATCCATGATGATGCAGTCCCTACATCATAAAAATAATTTCATTAAATTATTACATCATATTGTAATGACATTATTGAAAATATATCGATCATTGTTTAGTGTTATAAACAAAATTCAACATAATAGTAAATTTTTATTTAAAACTTACAATCTCATTGAGTTGGTGTGTTAGAAGATTGCCCTATAATAGGACATTTGTGACGGTTGTGACCCTCTTGTTTGCAAAATCCACACCGAACTTTGGCACTCAGTTATCTCCAATCCATTTCATTCCTAATTCTTGAAGACCTTGGTCTTCCTCTATCACGTAATAGAGTTGTATTAGGATGAACAATCGGAAAGTTAGGAATAGGCCAATAAGCTTGATGTGGAATAAGATTGAATTTTTGGTGCAACAGCAATATAAAGCAATTATCCTAATGTTTATTAACAAATTATAGCTATCCAATCCTTGCACGTGCACATGCAACTAGCACATGTGAACATGGGATACCAAACGATTGTCATTTGTTATAAGTGCATGTTCCTTCTGTCTACTTTACAACTTGTATATTATTTCCTTTATCCATATGAAACTCATGAGGAGCAGTTGTCACTTCAAATATCTCATCCGGGCAATGGAAGCTTGTGATAGTGTGTCCACTAGCCCTTACCTGGTGCTTTGTTATTTTGTTAATGACATAAGAAGTGTATAAATCTCCATTTGTAATTCGACTTTGTATTTCTACTCAACGAGTTTCAAAAAATAAAACCGCAACTGATAAAAAAGTTAATGAACAGAAGCGATAGGTAACATCTTAGCCCCCATGGCCTCCATTTATGCATTCAACAATATTTGTGGTCATCCACCCGCGCCATATTATTCCTCCATCGCTATTGCCAAAAGTCCATTTCTTCGTGTCTAACCTTTGAAGCCATTCTAAGCACTTTTCATCCAATTGTTTTAGCTCATTCATACAAGACTCATACTTTCGTAGTTGATTTTGAGCTCCAGCTCTATACATTAAATTTTTTAGCATCTTATTTCTATATTTATCATTGAAGTAGCTTGCCACATGCCTAACTCAATATCGATGATGTGCATAAGGTGGGGTCCATTTAACATTAGGATTTCTCACAGTAGCTTCTATTCCTGCATGACGATCAGAAATAAGAGATATGCCTTACCTTTGTGTGACTTCTCTCCTTAATGCATAAAGAAACCAAGACCAACTATCTCACCGATTCCTCTGACTCTCTTGCACCAAATGCAAGGGGGAATATATGACCATCAGCATCAATTGATGTTGCAATCAAAAGTTTCCCCATGTATTTTCCATATAGAAAAGTCCCATCTATTTGGATTATTGGTCTACAATGCTTAAATCTTTCAAAACATGCCCCAAAAGCCCAAAACACACGTATGAAACATACATTTCTTGTGGAACCTGCTAATGCTGAAGTCTTCCAAACAACCTTTGTCAAAGGGTTGGTTAGTTTAACAATATTCAGCCAAATAGGTAAAGCTTGGTAAGATTCATCCTAATCACCATATATCTTGATGATCGCTTTTCTCTTTGCTTCCCATATCCTCTTGTAATTAACATTAGAACCAAATTTATCTTTCACTATTTGATGTAATGCAGCAATTGAGGTGGAGTGATCACTTTGAATAACATTTTGAATTTCACGTGCAATCAATGTGGAGTCTAATTGTGAGTGGTCTTGTGATAGTTTAGGATAAATACAAGTGTGAGGACCTATGTACTTTGTTATCTAGAATAAACCATGAGTTTTACAATGACATGCACGAAGCCTCCAATTACAACCCTCATACCACTTCTTACACTTCACTACCCACATATCTGGCTCTGATTCAACAACAATCAAATGTTGATTTCTATTTATGGAATAACGCTTAATAGCATATTGTAAGTCTTTCTTACTTTAAAATCTCAAACCCTTAAATAATTCATATGTTTCATTCCATAATCCAATGCGTGTTGTCAAATCATGATTTTTCATAGATTTAATTACATCCCAATTCAATTGACCAAACAATGGGGGAGGAACATCATATTCACTACTGAACAATGACACATGATTTTCACAAATTTCATTATTCTCATTATCTTCCATATTCATAATATCCTCTTCGGTATCATCTTCATCAAATAACTCCACATTGTCATCATCATTACTAGGTAAGATATCAACAAAATTTGTCGATGTCATCATAATTGGTTCAGTCATTCCTGCCAATACAACTCCCATAATTGGTTCAATTTCATTGTCATAACTTTGAAAACCATAGAAGAAGAGGTGTTTTCTTCAACCCTTTGTTGACTTGGACCTATAGCTTCAATATGTACTAGGGTAATAAACCCACTTGGCATATCACCATGATCTCTTGAAGAAGTTTGACAATACATTTCAATGGTATTTGGAGAAGGAGATTGTGCAACAATATTAAACATTATGCTCACGTCACCATCATCTCGAAAAGGTAGAGGGACATAATTAACGCGTCCATTTCCATTTGGAAAGGGAACCAGATATCGAAATATCATATTTAACTTGGTGTGAATACGATCAATATATAAGGCATAACCCAATTTTTATTCTAACTCATCAAATGTGATCATATTGTTGATTGAAACGCTTTTCTCAGGAGGACGATTATAACATACCCCAAATTCAGAATCAATAATTTCACCATTTATATAACACAACGCTGTGGTGTTATTAGCCATTGCCAAACCTATTAAAAAACAGCAAGAAATTTTAATTGTTAATAAACATTATGATTATCATTGATAAATGATATAACAAATATGTATCTTGCTAAAATGTAAAGAGTTTCTATGTCAACATGAAAGTGCTCCATGTCAACTTCTAATTTTCTTTCCACATATCGTTTAATTCAAATTTGAGTTTTGTATAAATCTTTACGCGACAAAAAAAAAAAGTACTACCCTTTGTATTTCTTCTATTTTCTTGTTACTCAAAATCTAAATGAAAGGGAAATTTAAGACTATTTATATTTCTTTCTCTACTTCTTCAATGTCTAGCATGATGTTCAAAAAACCTAATTACCTGTAGAAGATCCAACTACTAACCCCGTCTAACTTTAGCTAAGCAATTAACAACCTCAAACCACTTTTCTATAGAGACCACTTGATTCGCTCCTAGAATTCCACCTATTAAAAAGACAAGAAGAAATTTTAATTATTAATAAACATTATAATCATCATTGATAAATGATATAAAAAATATGTATCTTGCAAAAATATTACACTCATGCTATGGTGCATCATTCATTAAGATAGTGGACCTAAGAATGACAAATTTTCCCATACCTGATTAACTTGACCGTCTGACCTAGAAATTTAGGAATTCCGGTGGCTCGACCTTATGGGAGCACACGGGCCATTAGGCCCTAATTTTATTTGGGTCAATGTTTGGTTAGCTCAACTCAACCCTAGTTGGGCTTGTTCGGGCCAAAATGGGCCAAAATAGTAAAAACATTCAAAAATAAATTTATAATTTCTAAAATATTTTATCAAATATATATATTTTTAAAATACTTATAATTTGTTTTTACATTGTTAAAAGACTATATAATAAAATATATTAATTAATTTTAATATTATCTTATTTTTAATTAACTTTCATATGAGTATGATTACATTTGATTGATATCTACGATTTGGGCGATTTGAATAGAGTACTCTTCTAGTTCTATGATAGTCTTCTTCGTGCATTGAGTCAAAGATCAAATCCGTTCTAGGTTTTCCCTTTTGTTTTCCTTTGTTGTTTGCCATCGAGATATGTTTTCGTTCTTGTGTGTGGATTTTTGGTTTTGAAAACGTGTTTCAGGGTTGCCTGTATGAAAATTTTTGCAAGTTTGAAGGTCAAAGTTCTAGGGTTTTTTTTTCTTTTGCCCAACAATGCTTGCAATGGAAAGAAATGGTTTAATGAATTGAAGGAAAGCCTATTTCAGCGATTATTTTTTAAAACGGAATTTGAAAAATGTCTTTTGTTACAAAAGAATGATTACGTTTTGATTGCCGGTAGAAAAGGGAACTGTAGCAACAAGTTAGAAATCATTGCTGTAATCACACCCAAGTCTTGTTTCAGGAAAAAAGTATTGTTTCAGAAAAAAAAAATCACTTTTACAGTCGGAATGGGTCGGGATGGGAATTTACTTGTGATTTCTATACGGGTTTGATAGCAACCGCCTCCCCCCATCCCAGGTTTGGATTCAACTTCTTTTCTACATATGGTTTTTTGTTGTTTTGGATTCACACCATCCCATGTTTGGATTAAACTTCTTTTCCACATATGGTTTTTTGTTGATTTGGATTCAAATGATGGAAACAAGGTAAACAAATGAAACAAGAATAGAGAAAAAATAAAAATCTATTTTTTGAGATAAAAATAAAAATAATACATTGTAAAATAACATAAATAAAAACTATAGTAAAAAATGCCTGTGAAATGTTATGTTGCTCTCTATAACAAATGAAGAAAGGACCGTGTAGAAGAAATATTAAAACGATGAAGTTCACAGAAAATGAAAAGATGATAGAAATTGTAGAGAATGAAAGAAGAAATAGAAATTGTGGAGAATGAAAAAAGAATATGAATAATAGTCTTAGACTTTGCAGAAAATGGGGGAGAAAAATAGCAAAAGAGGAGAAAGTGAAGTGGGTTAGAGATGATCTGATGAGACAACTCTTTAGGGTACTGCAGTGATGAGAAATGTGATGCCCCAAATCCTGGGGTTCATTGACAACCCCGTCAACCCGCGGAAGATTCGTGGATGTCGAGTAACCCGACATCACACCATTGAGTCCATTTTTTTTTCGGGACCCAAGATTTAATGAAAATCAAGCCGAGTCTCTTTTGTGGTTGGAGCTCTACCCAAAATACAATTTGTGCAATTATATGGCATCATGGTCCAATATTATATAACGACCTCATCGGGTCCACATATGAGTAAAAATGGTCATGTAAGGTTCATTTATTCATACTTAAACATATAAGCACATGAATAAAAAACATATAGTCCATAAAAGTTTAAATTACATCACTCTTATACAAAACATATATAAAAATTAAGCATTATAATACTTGTTTTACAAAATAGAAATCAAAGTCACAATTCGACTTTTTTCTCAATATCTACTTCTAGTGAGTGTTGTACATTCCCTATACCTGAAAGGGGTCCTCTGACAGGGTAGCAATGCAATAGGTAAAATCTAGGCTGCCTCACTTTCACTAAGTCTGCATACGATCTTCATGCAACAAATAAACACTCCCCTCACAGAAGATGTCGTACAAATGGAAACCTACATGTCATGAATGGGATGCGACTCAACATGTCCCTTGTATCAGAACCATTCTGGAAGACTTTTTATTAAACTAGGGTTTCAACCGACTCCTACTTTATGCTTATGCCCCGAGGAGTGAGAAACTCACCTTTGGTATTTCAACCAATGGTCCTCTATCCAAAACAAAAGCTTTTTTGTTTTATAAATAAAAAACATTGGACAATCTCCGAAACCGCTTTAAAACAAAAGCATTGGACAATCTTCGAAACCGCTTTAAAACAAAAGCATTGGATAATCTCCAAAACCGCTTGACTCTTTAGGAAATTGTCCCTAGACCGAGCCCACACCATCCACACTATACACAGTGTTGATTTACAACCATGAAGACCGTGGAGCTCTATTGGACGTCGTTTAATGTATCGGGTCCACCACCCGTTCACCAAGAATGGTGAATGACAACAACCATGCACACCCACCCGTTTTACACGATATCCCCATGCATATGAAATGCAATGCAAATGTGTCATTGCCTATTCATACCATGCTACACATATATAATGAGTGCTATATGCACATATGCAAGCACTCATGCATATTAACCCATGCATCAATTGGACATTTATATCACTAAACACATAAATTCCCAATTTTAAATCAACACATTCACTTGCCGACATACTTAACACACATACATTGACATCTCTAGTCATCACCCGATTGGGTAATGACTTACTTTTATCTATAGGTCTAATTGTGACACCAGCTTGTCACAATGGCCTACAACCCAAGCCATGCAATGACTTCAATCATACACAAACTCATGCATTTCCCTAAGCCTTATGGATAATTATATCAACATGCATATAATGACCGACAACAATACATCAATTTACCTCCCTTATTTGTGTGATGACGCACATATCATCACAACCAAGCAATTTGTACACTTGGTGCTATAATCAAATTTTTGAAGAATATGTGGGCACCAAATGCTATTCATAGGCACATGGCCGGATTCTAGACTCAAGGAGCTTTCCATAGAGTCCAAGAACGCCAAATTTGGAGTCATAACGAAGGAGTTATACAAGTTGCAAGTCATGAAGAAAATCAGTAGCATTGTAGCACCTGCAACAACATAGGCTAGTGTATTTCATCAATTTTGGACATAATATTAATTCAAATTGCATTAAGCTATATATGGATGAATTCAAGACTCAAGGGGCTTTCCATAGAGTCCAAGAACATGCGAATCAGAGTTCGGACGAGAAAGTTATGGTCGTCCAAAGTTGGAGGCTTCACATGAACAGTGACGTACGCAGCAGCTTGGAACCTACGCAATTGCGTGCCCGAGATACCTTTGGAGTTCTCATACATGAAGTTTTTCGACCCAAACTCATTTCAGAAACAACCCTTTCAATCGGCGACAAACCCGTCCCAATTGAGACCACAAATCGGCCATAAACATGGCACAAAACCCGTCTCAAACTAAGCCCAAAATCAACTTCAAAACAACCCCGAAAACTGGACATCATAGCAAAGAACCAAAAAAAACCCAGTTTTTTTTTCTTCCTCTAGAGCACCATTCAAACAACCCCTAGGGCTCAACCAAGACCAAAACGACTCCTAGATGGAAAATAAACCCGAGTATGAAGGTTCCCTACCTCTTGAAACGAAGACGAATTCAACGATGAAGTCTATTTCGTCATTCGAGATCTAGAAAAATTTCTAGGCTTCCTTGAACCATTTCGATAATTGTACTGTTTTTGCCATTTTTCAGAAAAATTAAATTTTTCCCGGGTTTTACATTATTTTCCCCTTAACAGAATTTCGTCCCCAAAATTCACACACATTAGCACACACAATCACATGCATATGCTATAGAATCGAACAATACTCTTGCTCATAGGCGTGAAAGTAGAAACATACCCTGAATAATCGATCGATCTGTCGGCTCAATCTGAGGTGTAATGGCGTAGACATGCCCTTAGGTCCCCAAAGTCCCAACCTATGAGCCCTGTACTCGACCTTGACCCATGCCCTGGCCTCTCTGACCTGTCTACGAAATAACTGGTGCCTATGCTGCACCTTGGGACTGATATTGGTTCCCCTGGCCCATGTTGGGGTAAGAAGAGACAAACTGTGTTTACGTATGTTCAATGCGATAATCGGGATAAATTGTGTATAACAACGGGATCACTTGCCTCATTAGGCAATCCGTCTCTCATGTCCAGGCTGCGTCGTTGATAGCATGTCATACGCGTCTGGCTAGATGCGGACTTGGCCTTGGCCCTGATAACCTCGGCTCTGTCCCTGAAATCTTCGTGAAGCAAAAGTCATATGCTTTTTCCCCGAGCTAGAAGAAGACTGATACTCTCTCTTTTTCTCAATAGCACCCGCATCACAGATGCTCCGTGTGTCACCAATCTCTCTCTATGGCCATAGTTGTCTTGACCATAGAGTCCATATCTTGCAAGAGAATTCCCACAATCTTGCCCCGGATGGACAACTTCAGACCATCCTCAAATTTCCTCACCTTGGCCATATCCGTGGCCACATAATCATCCGCGAAACGGGCTAATTCAATGAACTTAGCCATGTATTCGAGCACTACCATTGTTCCTTATTTCAGTTATAGAAACTCTCGAGCTTTTGCATGTCGAGCATGAGCCGTGAAATACTTGCCCATGAAGAGCTCACGAAACTCTTCCCATGTCATTGCCTCGAGTTCGGCTTTGACCCTAATCCCACACTGCCTTAGGATTTTCTAGTTGGAATCTGACTAGTCTTATCATGATGGCATGGAATTGATCTCCATAAACTTCGAGATCCCTCTCCTTGTCTAACTAGTAGTGCATGTGCCAACTACTAATAGACCTCACATATTGAACTAATCCGTTTATTCATTTTCTGAACCCCTAAGGTTATTTTCTCTAACCCTAATGTTCGTCTTTCCCCATATACATTTTACCATGCATATAATTCACACAATTTGTAACACACAAACATTGAGCATGTTATAACACAAAACATATAATTCACCCCATGCAATGATCTAACCCATGCCCAACAGTCCTAGGTATTCGTGTACCTAGATTCTTGATAACTAACTGAGACGAACAAGTATCAGGACCATACTTGTGGATACCCACACCCGAGCTCCCAAGGTAATCGTTTACCTAAACTCTAATACCATGCTGTGACGCCCTACATCCCAGGGGTCCGTTGACAACCCGTCAATCTGCGGAAGATTTGTGGATGTCGGGTAACCCGACACCACACCATTGAGTCCTTTTTTTTTTTTTTTTTTTTGGGATCTAAGATTTAACGAAAATCGGGCAGAGTCTCCTTTGTAAGAGGAACTCTACCCAAAATACAATCTGTGCAATTACATGGCAACATGTTACAATATTATACAACGACCTCATCGGTCCACATACGAGTAAAAATGGCCACGTAGGGCCCATTTATCCATATGAAAACATATAAGCACATGACTATAAAACCATAGTCATAAGAGTTTAAATTACATCACTCTTGCTAAAACATATATCAAATTAAGCATTCTAATACATGTTTTACAAAATAGAAATCAAGCCACAATCGGCTTTCTTCTCAATATCGGCCTCTAGTAGCGTCGTCTCCTGCACATTCCACGTACCTAAAAGGGTCCCATAGCGGGGTGAGCATTGCCGTAGTAAAATCTATAAAAATTCACTCCCCGCTTTAAGTGCACATGCAATGGTCATGCAACAAATAAACACTCCCCTCCAGAAGATGCCATCCTAGAATGGAAACATACATGTCATGAATGGGATGTGACTCAACATGTCCCATGTACCGAGCCCTTACCGACTCCCTCTTAAACCCGAGTCCCAACCCGACTCCCTCACACATACTTATGCCCGAGTGAGAAACTCACCATTTCAACTAATGGTCCTTTATCCAAAACAAAACTTTTTGTTTTATAAATAAAAAATATTGGACAATCTCTGAAACCGATTTAAAACAAAGGCATTGGACAATCTCCGAAACCGCTTTAAAAGCCAATGTATCGGGTCCACCACCCGTTCACCAAGAATGGTGAATGACAACAACCATGCACACCCACCTGTTTTACGTGATGTCCTTGTGCATATGAAATGCAATGCAAATGTGTCATTGTCTATTCATACCATGCTATATATATAATGAGTGTTATATGCACATATGCCTACTCATGCATATTAACCCATGCATCAATTGGAAATTTATATCACTGAACACATAAATTCCAATTTAAATCATACAATTCACGCAAATATACTTAACACACATACATTGACATCTACAAGTCATCACCAATTGGGTAATGACTTACTTTATCCTCTAGGTGTTGACACCATGCCCTAAATAGCCCACAACCAAACCATGCAATGACCTCAATCATACACAAACTCATGCATTTCCTAAGCCTCATGGATAATTATATCAACATGCATATAATTACCAAACAACATACACCAATTTAAATATATTAGACCGCGCATATCATCACAACCAAGCAATTTGCACACTTGGTGTTATAATCAAATTTTCGAAAAATATGTGGGCACCAAATGCCATTCACAGGCACATGGCCAGATTCTAGACTCAAGGATCTTTCCATAGAGTCTAAGAACACCAAATTTGGAGTCCTAACGAAGGAGTTATGCAAGTTGCAAGCCATGAAGAAAATCAGCAGCATTGCAGCACCTACAACAACAGAGACTACTGTATTTCGTCATTTTCGGACATAATATGAGTTCAAATTGCATTAAGCTATATATGGATGTATTCT
Organism: Tetrastigma voinierianum; assembly: GCA_016808115.1. Lineage (NCBI taxonomy): Eukaryota > Viridiplantae > Streptophyta > Magnoliopsida > Vitales > Vitaceae > Tetrastigma > Tetrastigma voinierianum. The sequence goes on along the minus strand of JAEQBH010002464.1, from coordinate 1,135,739 downwards.
ATACTCAAAGGGCTTTCCATAGAGTCTAAGAACGTGCGAATCGGAGTTCGGAAGAGAAAGTTATGACCATCCAAAATTGGAGGCTTCACATGAACGGTGACCTATGCAGCAGTGTGGAACCTACGCAATTGCGTGCCTAAGGCACCTTTGGAGCTCTAGTACATGCAGCTTTTTGACCCAAACTCATCTTGGAAACAACCCTTTCAACCAGCGACAAACCCGCCCCAATTGAGACCACAAATCGGCCATAAACATAGCCTGAACAAGTCCCGAGCTAGCCCGAAATCCAACTTAAAAACAACTCTAAAAACTGGACATCATAGAGAAGAACCAGAAAAAAAATCAGTTTTTTTTTTCTTCCTTTTGGTGCTCGAGAGCACCATCCAAACAACCTCTAGGGCTCAACCAATACCAAAACGACTCCTAGATGAAAAATAAACCAGAGTAAGAGGGTTCCCTACCTCTTGGAGCAAAGACGAATCCAATGGTGAAATCTGTTTCGTCATCCGAAATCTAGAAAAATTTCTAGGTTTCCTTGAACCATTTTGACAATTTTACTGTTTTTGCCATTTTTTAGAAAAATTAAATTTTTCTCGGATTTTACAAAACAACTCTTTAGGCTAGGTTGTGAAGGATATGGAGCATGTGAGGGTAAGGGGTTGTCATATTCCATTAAAATTTTAATAATATAAAAAATGATTCTCTTAATGTTTAAAATTAGTTTTTACTTACAAAAACATTATTTAATGAATTGAAAAACCGAATTTAAATTAATTTGTAAAATAAACATAATTAATATAATTAAAAAAAATTATTTTATAAACTCACATAAACAAATTTTTTTAAATATAAAATTAAAAAATAAAATTTTAAGAGTAAAATTTACAAATTAATATTATTTTCAATATCAAATGCATATATAAATTATATGGTTGCCGAAAAATACTAAATATATATATATATATATATATATATATATATATATCTCTGTTTTTTTTAAATATGATTCCCTTCTTGCAGTGATGGACGACTCATAGCCGTGTTTATAGAAGTATATAATAATCATCTATGATTTTATTGCCAACTGAAGAAGGGTGCCGGCATCGTATAACCTAAGTCAAAAGCACAGAATGCAAAGACCCAAGTTGTTTTAAGGAATCCCAAAATTGATTGTGCATGTGATTTGATAGTTCAAATGGTCCTAGACCAAGTTGGATGGTGAAGAATATTTATTTCACACAGAAGACTGGCTTTGCCTAGGTGCTGAGAAAATGTAACTTTTAAAGCTGATGTCATATAAGGCGGCATGTAGCAATTACCTCAAGGCTTATGAAACGTAATCGAGATTCAAGGATTAATTCAATTACTAACCTTCCCAGGGGTAATCAACCCCTTCTCTTCCGCATCATTGAGCATGCTATATCCAATCCTGCATGCCAAAGATTTGAAACGTGATATGAACTCGAAGATAAATAAACTCAAAACACAGTATTTTTCATCATTGCAACATGTCAAGTAAGAAATGCTAATCCAAGAAAATGAAGTCCAAGCAACGAAAAATGAAGACCTGTCCACTACATTGTTCAGATATAACATTGGGGTGTTCCCTATTAGCTGCACATTGCAAGGAAGATACACTTTGAGAATAAAGCAAACATGAAAATCATAGCAACTACTGAATTATTGACAACTTACTTCAGTAACATCTTTTGCAATCGCACACTTCTCTTCCATGTCGCCTTTTCAAATTACTACAAGATGACAAAGAAAATGACAATCGTCAAGGGGGGAAAAAGCAAAAGAAAAAAATGATTCTCTCTTGAAACCTGGACATCCCCATGAATCCTCTGGAGATGAGACCGTTTCATTTTGTTTTCTGTAATCCACCGATCTAAATAACACCATAAGCAAAAATATGATGAATTAAAAAAAGAATGAGGCTTTGTTTTATACATGGTCCTGCATATATTAGGGAATATATTCGTCACAAATCTGGTGAATAAACAAATGCAGTCCAATGAAAGCAGATTCGTACCTCGAAAACAATTTAATAAAAACCTCAAAAGTGCATGTAAATCTAGAGGGGCAAATGCTGCTAGTGTATTGGATGACAAAGTAACCAAATTAAGAAGAAAAATTCTTCCTGAAAGACTGAAATTTTCTTGGTATCATGATCAATCCTTATGGAAAATATGATTTTGAAGAAAGCAGAGCTAAAATCTCAAGAACCCAACTTCACAAAAAAAATCAAAAAACCTAATCTTCTAAACAATCAGAAGATTGATATGAAAGAATCGAATTACAGACAACAGCTATCAGACAAATGGATTTCAAAAAATATTGCAAACAAAACAAAATTTTCATAAGACCAAGGAAGAAAGAAAAATCCAGCAGGATCAGCAGCAAAGGCTGAGAATCAAACACCATAACTATTTGGAAATAGAGAAATTTCTTGTAACTGAGTTATGGAACACTTCAACTCTGCATTTCTCAGAGGCAATCACCACAAAACTAACAAAATACTGAGGGTGTTTGGCCATATTGCCAAGCATATAAATGTTTCAAAAAATCAGGAATAAAAGGCAAAAACAGAAAATAAATAAACAAATAAGTGAGCAGTTTCTGGAGTTTTGGATTAAAATACTATTTTTCAAAAAAAAATTACAAAAATAGTTTGTATTTGAAACTATGGCCCAATCTAGTGCGTTTGGGCCACATAGGCAATAGCTTGGCAAATGTTGCTGTCCTGAACAGTGGCTTCATCAATTTTTTGAAAGTCATTGCCGTTGTCCTGAACAGCGGCATTACCGCGTATTAAAAATCTGCAGGACCCTTCTTCCTCCCCCATTTCTCCCATTTCTCTCTTGTTCTTCACTTGCTCCTCTGTTGGCGATCGATTAGGGCTTGGAAATCAAGTGATTTTTGCTCCATATGTTCTCTTATAGTACTCCATTCGACTCCACAGCAGGTAACCCTCCTACATTGAACTGTTTTTTGTTGAAAATTTCTTACATTGCTACTTTTGTTTAGTTCTCATTTTAATATGTGGTGATAATCTTTTGTTGGTGTGGTGTGTTTTGTTAGTAATGTGGTGATTAAATGTGTATTTTCTTGACAAACAAACATATGGAAACTAAGGCTTGTTTGGTAGCTGTTTTTTAGGTCACAATTTCTGGGAAAGTTACAAAATTTTAATTTTTTTAAAATTTTTGGGTTGTCCTGTTTGAAATTTTGTCTCATCTGGATATTGATCATAAGGTTTTATGTGAGCAAAAAATGAGCATAAATTAAAGGTTTTATGTGATGTGTTTCTTGATTTTATTTTTGGGTCTTTATTGAATAGGTTTTAAGCATCTGCAATTTCATATTTCGTAGTTACCAAGTACAGTTTTATGCATTAATTTGGGTAATTTTTTTTTTTTCAAATATGTATTTGATTGATATTTTTGTATTTAAAAAGTACTATTTTGGGTCAAAACTCCTAAAATCACCCATCTTTGAAAAGTAGTTGAAAAATTGCTTCTAAATATGAAGTTAAGGGTCTAGTTGGATATAGTTTTGAAAATTGTTTTTTTTTTTCTGAAAAACAAGGAGAACAATTTTGGTTCCTTTTCCTTTTTGGTTTGAAAACCATGTGGTTCCCTTTTCTTTTTATTGTTATGAAAATTATGGGGAGTACAAAAAACAATAAATTTAAAGAACAATAACAATTTTCAAAAAACACCAAAGTCCTGTTTGGTTTTTATTTTTAAAAACTTTTATTGTTCTTAGGTTTAAAAAAAAATGGAACCAAATGCGTTCTTCATGTTTTTCTTGTTCTCTTTGTTTTTGAGAATAAATAATAGTTTTAAAAAACAAAAACCAAACAGAAACTAATCAAACTATATATATATATATATATATATATATATATATATATATATACTCTCTTTATATATATATATATATATATCTAATTGATGTAATAAAACGTTTATTGTTTAAATAGGTAAAACATAGGAGAGAAGGAGTCTCATATTTAATTCTCGGTAGGGACAATTTACTATATTATACTAAACTGTTTAGTTATCAATATATATAATTTTAATTTTTAAATGATTAATAAACTTTAATTAAAATATGTTTTTTAGAAAATTCTTAAAGAACAACATAAGTTTCTCAATTCAAAGTTGTGATATAATTGGATGAAGATAAGGAGAATGGATAAGAGGTGTCAAATGATTCCGTGAATTGTAATCACCTTATAATAGGAAAAAGACAAGGCACCTTTTAAAATCTTTTTTTTTTCAGGGCAGTGGCATTTTAATTTTTTATAAAGCCGTTGTTCTTGACGGCAGCATTTTAATTTTAAAAAAATGATAAATCACTGTTCAGGACAACGACATTATCCTAGTTGTCACCTACAAGGCCCAAGTGCACTAGATTGGGAAATAGTTTCAAATACAAACTATTTTTGTATTTTTTTTTTTGAAAAATAAGTATTTTAATCAAAAACTCCAGTTTCTGATGGGATCCATCCCCATTTACTTTTTCCTCTTGGCTTAATTTTTTCTTTGGCCCCCTTGATTTGTGCACGAAGATCCGGTTGTCTTCTCCATTTGACTAGTTTTTTTTTCTTTCTTTTGTTTTTCTTTTTCTCTCTTCTTGCCTTAAATCAAGCCACTTTTCTCGGATGCCTTCTCCTCATTTTGCCTATAAATTGAAGGCAAAATGAAGGCTTTAAAATCATTCTCTCATTTTGAAAGAGAGGGAGAAGAGGGAGAGAGTGGAGAGAGAGAAATAGAGAGACTCAATTGAGAAGGTTTTTCTCATTGAGGAATTTCTACACCGGGGAGAGTGTGAGGTTATCTCTATTTCTTATGTATACCCAAGATTAGTATATTCGAGGAGGAGTTGTACTGTGTACCATTTTGTGATAGTGAAGAATTGTTCGGAGTTTGTCCCGTGATTTTTTCCCTTCACTTTGAAAGGTTTTCCACGTAAATCTAGTGTTCTTAATTTCTGTGTTTATTTTCTCGTATGGTACTATTAACATATATGATACTATTCATCCGACGTCAACAAACATTACGATAGAGTAGTGTCGGAGCAATAGAAGCCGATCATTCGGGCACCCTACAAGTGGTATTAGAGCGAGGCCCTCTAAGCCTTAGTATGTTATGTGATTGCGGCTGTTGACCGACCTTCCACATCCGAAAAGATTTTTTGAGATAACTTCCAAGTACATTATCCAACGTTCAACAAGTTCACAATGGAATACAAAGATATCATTAGATTTCAGGTCTAATTGAAGCTAAATGATAAATGGATAATCCACTCAATCAAACTTCATGTTTTCAGCCTCGTTCGGGCTAGGTCGAACAGTACTGAAGACAGATGGCAACTCTCCCAAAGCTGGGAAAATCCCACTTGCAGTAACAAGGTGATTGATTGGAAAGGTTAATGGAATCAGATTGAAATAAATCATGATTATTTGGATGATTTGAGTTAGGACCAGGACGGAGCAATGACAAAAACAAAAGAAACCCCCATTTGAATCAACAGGTGTGATTCTGATCCAGGAATTTCCGTGATGGGTTTCCTTCATTTCTGGTCTCTTTGCGAGAGCTTTGTTGCTGCAGCAGCAGCAGCAACTGCCACCAGATGATATCCCGCCTGCAAAAGAATGCAGAATTATGTAAAAGAGAATTTTTTCTCAAGGAATTTAAAGCTAACAGTTCATTGAAAGAGACCGAGAAGATATGGATTTGACATACCAACAAGCCTTCTTTTAAACCTAGAAGCTTATAGTTTGCGCTCTCACTTGAAATCTGAAAATTTCCATAAACATCAGTAGTTAATACTACTTAATAGCTTTCATCATGCACCTGTTTGGCATTTCAATCAAATATCCCACCAAAGTAGAGATGCGAGCCATCTTTGAAAATAACAAGTCTTATCCCAAACTAATACAAATTTTTTAAAAAATTACAAAAATAGTTTGGAAAGCAAACTAATGACCAAAGTAGTGCGTTTGCCACATTGAAATTTTTTTTAAGCTAATGTCATAGTCAGTAACTACGGCTTTAACTTAAAAAAATTTCCAATGCCGCAGTCAGTAACTGCGGCATTAACTTAAAAAAAATTTCAATGCCTTAACCAATGACTACGACATTGCTGATGTGTATGCCGACATGGCCCAACGTACTAGTTTGGGCATTATTTTGGTTTTCATCCAATATTTGTAAATTAAAAAAAAAAAAAAACCTATTTTTGTCCAAAACATGAAAATAACGGTCTCATCTTCTTGTCCTTAAACAAGCATAAAACTTTCAATGTATACTTTTGGAAAGCCATTGCAACTCAAATTTGTACTTCTGTTCATAAGACGTCCCACAAGTAGAAGAATCCTACCTAACATCGTTTAAGTGTTATAATATCTCCTGTGTATCCATATAGCTAAGCCCAGTATCTTGGACCTGGTTTAGAGAAGCCGCAACTAGAGGATATACTACTGTTTATGTGCATAACCACACAGAAAGAAATAAGGAAAGGAGCAATGTCCCTTTACTCGATTTCAGGCTACTACTCTCTCCATGATGATCACAAGCTCATCGATTATGTAGCATATAAGTACAAGTCACCTTTCCAATGGACAAAACCCATGTTCTCTGTGTTTCGTCTTGATGTTTCATAGCTAACTACTCGCTCTCTCACTTAGTCCACATATGTTTCTTTTTAAGCCTATTATTCAACATATAACTTCTTCCCGTATCATTTTTATAATCATGTTCATTTTTGTTCACATTTTAGGTTCCAATTCCCATCCCCCTTGTTGTTACCTTTATCGTTTGACCTTCAGAGCATCAACGGCCCAATATAAACCTACAAAAAGAGCAATCCGAAGATAGTGGGCCGGCAACCTCTCCGATGATTAAGTCAGCAAAAATACGGAGAGGAAGAGGAAGAAAGTACGCATAGTTGGAATTGTTAGATTTCCTTTTAGTGGGCTGACAAGTGTTAAATTTTGGACATGATTGTACTGTCTATTTAGTAACCCAATAAAGTTAGTGATCTATTCCCAGTTGAATTAGGGTTCACATAAATAATTATATAATTATTTCATTAATTATAAAATATGGAATTAATGTGTGGTTTCCACATTTTGCTAATGTTGTTTTGATGAATTGATGACATTAAGGGGCAATTAAAAATATTGGCGGGGTCCACTGGGTTTCGGCTTCTCTGACGTTATCTGACCCCATTGAGAGAGAGCGAATCATTGCTTAGGTTTTACAATCCAGAAGACAAACCCTAGCCTCCATACTTGAGAGAGAGCTTCTGTTACTGCATTGTCTAATTGCGATGGATTCAGGTATGTCTTCTACAATATTAGCTTATTTGATCTTTGATTAGTATGCATGATTCTAGGGTTATGTGGTTTTTATTACGTATTTGGTGTAACAGTAACAAAAATCACATCTATGTGTTCCCTGTTCTTGTGTGTTATATTTACAGCTCCAAACAAGTGGTATCGAGCGGATCATCACCAGATCATTTGATTAATAAGTTAGTATTTTGATCTGCATGCCAGTTTTGAAATATATATTTTTGGGAACCCGATTTGTGCAAAAATTCAATAATTTTTTTTTTTTTTTGGTTTTGAAATCGATGTATGGGTTCAACACATAATGTGTTTTTTGGGTTGCTTTGAGTGAGATTTGCATGATTATTGTGGTTAAAATCTGGTATATTAGGAATTAAACCCATGATCTGCAAAATTGGCACCGGGGATTTGTTCCCAATAAAGAGACGAGAAAAACCCAATTTGAATCGTCGAAAACGGACGCCGGACGGTGAAGTTATCGGCGATCAACGTCGCAAGGTTGAAGACGATTCAAACGTTATGTCGTTTGGAGTGCAGTGCTGACGTCATGATTATCATTATTATTATTTTCATAACGTCTTTTCATTAAAGTAATTAATTAATTACTAATTGAATTTACCATTATTATTATTTTTCATAGCGTCTAATTAGATTATCATTATTTCCATAGCGTCTAATTCAATTATGATGATGAAGAAGTATGATATATTTATTGTACGAATTAATTTTTTAAATTAATATGTTACCAAAAAGTAACCTTTGTTAATTTAATTAAATTAATTTTATAATAAATAGACTTTCTATATCTATGCTAAGTAGTGACCAAAAAGGATGATTATTTTATGCAGTGTAGGGTAAATAATAGTCTAAATGTGAGACAAATAAAGTTTTTAACATCGCAGGCATTATGTCGGTCCAAAGAAAGGCATAATGTTTGGGCGGGTTATAATATTGTCTACATTTAGTGCTATAATTGAGTACCGTTGCAAATTTGTTTTTTACGTCCAAAGACTAAATACAATGTTGTGCCCCAGTATCTTATTAAGGGGCCATGTGTATATATATTTTGTGCTTTAGCTTATATACATGTGTAGTATTAATGTGAGCATTTTGTGTTTATTTTAAATTATCTACTATGTCTGTTATTTACGCCTTGATATCGTTAGCATTCCTAAGCTTAACAACTTTGTTAGTTCGAGTTAATTTGGCACAGTGTAGAGTGACACTTGGTGGATAGATCTGAGGAGCCACTACTCACATAAGTGTCACTATGCGGGGCTTGCCACTCGGCCGGCGCGATTGATAGTAGAGAAAATTACATCTATGCGGGGGTAGCGAAAGCTCGAGTACAAGCTATTGGGACATTCGATTTTATGTTAGACTCTGGTTTATTTTTATTTGGAAAACACATTTATTGTCATAGTCATTTAGACGGAATTTGATTTATGTTTCATGTTTGGACAAATGCAGTTATCTTTGTTCATTTTGGAAATGAAACATTTAGTCTTTTCAAAATTCTACAGTCATTAGGCTGATAGTCTAAGTGATAAGCTATATAAATTAAATATACAAAGTCGGTACAGATTGTTTAATAATGAATGCAACCATTATTTGGATCAAAGCGCAAAATTAAATAATGAAATCCTCGATGTTATGGCATAGCGTATAGGAAATATTTCAAACAACGATTGAAAGAAGCTAATAACTCAAGGAATTCCAGATTATCAACATCAGTTTTGGAAGACACATGTATGATTTGCGTCAAAGGCGACTGTTGAAGAACAGATTTGAAATGGTGTAATGTGTCTTAGAGTTGTCCATACAGTTATAATAGTGGACCATTCCCTCTGACTTCTTGGAATGGGCACACATACTTTATCACATTTATAGACGATTACTCACGATATGGTTATTTGTACCTAATACATGAAAAGGCACAACCTGAGAAGTGTTCAAAATTTTTAAAGCCGAGGTTGAAAATGTTGATTAGGCAAGAAAATTAAAGCCGTCAAAATCTGACCAGAGCGGGGGAATATTCTGGTAGATATGATGGATCGGTGAACAACGACCCGGGGCCTTTTGCGAAATACCTTTACGAATGTGTTGTATTCTCGATACCATACTGGAACTCAGGTCAAATGGTGCTTAAATGAAGGCATAATAGAACCCTTAAAGACATAGTAAAGTATGATTGATCATTTCTTCTCTACCTAATTCATTATGGGGTGAAGCATTAAAGACCATGATTTATATGCTCAATAGAGTTCCAAATCATTGATTAACAAAACCCATTATGAGTTATGGACCGGGTAGAAGCCTAATATTAGACATGCGTGCGGGGTTGTCCAGTGACAGGCCTTATAGGCCCAATGAAAAGCGGACTCAAGGGTATTGGCTGTTATTTTGTGTGGATACCTAAGAGGTCTAAAGGGTATAAGTTTTTATGACCCTTCAAGCGAGGTCCTTCTTTGGGACGGGTAATGCAAGTTTATTGAGGATAATTAGAGCACTCAGAGTTAAGGAGGTCATTGCAGGGAGGAGTAATGTAAATCTTGACCCGACTACTATTGGAAATTTATTGGTATTGATCGGGTACCCATTCCTATTATTGTGCGAGTATTGGCAAATGATGACATTCATGTGCAACTTCAATACAATTGGAGGCTCCACCCAGCGATTTGAGAACCACATCGAAATAGTAAGGAAGGAGCCTCAGCGACCTCGAAACTGAAGTGCCATTAAAGGTCTATAGAAAAAGGAGAAAGGCAATTTCAGATGACTATGTAGTCTTTCTTCAGGAGCATGAGTTTGATACAGGATTGGAGGACGATCCTACGTCTATCAATCAAGCCAAACAGTGCACCAGTCGAGAAAAAGTGGATTGCGACTATGCAAGGAAATGAAGTCCATGAAAGATAATGAGCGTTTACAGGATCTCGTCGAATTGCACAAGGTATAAAACCAATTGGTTGTAAATGGATATTCAAAACCGCAGGTTTAAAAGGCAATGTCGAGATATAAGGCACGCCTGAGTAAGCCAAGGGCTTGAAAGGAAGGCATAGATTATAAGGAGACCTTTTGTGATTCGACGAAAAACTCATTCAGAATTATAATGGCACTTGTAGCTCATTTGTGATCTATTTTGCACTTTTTTTACAAAATGGACGTCAAAAATGACTTTCCTCAATGGAACATTGATGAAACTATACATGGTGCAACGAGAGAACTTTGAGTTAGAAACCAAAACACCTAGTGAACAAAGTCCATTGCGGTTTGTGAGCATCCGGAAATGATGTTTGGAAATTTGATAGAGCTGATTTCTTCCTTATGGTTTGAGAGAATACTTGTTGATCGGTGCATATATCTTAAGTTCGGTGGGGAGCAAGTTTGTTATATTGGTGCTCTGGATGACGATACGCTGAGCAATGATGTAGGTCTATTGCATGACACCAAAAGGTTCTTATCCGATCATTTGAAATGAAAGACCTTGGTGATGCATCATATGTTTTGGGTATACAAATCCACTGGGATGAATTCGAGATGTATACTTGGCTTATCTCAAAAGGCCTATATCAATAAGGTGCTTGAAAGGTTTAATATGCAAAATTGTGCACCATGTGATAAACCTGTGGCAAAGGGTGATAAATTCAGCTTAGGTCAATGCCCCAAAATTGAACTTGAGAGAAAAGAAATGGAGAACCACCCTTATTAAATGCGCAATGAGGGAGTGTATGTATGCCGCAAGTGTATGCGCGTCGGGATATAGCGTAAATTGGCCTGGAATCGTGGGGCGGAACCATCATTAATCTGGTATGGATCTTGGAAAGCGATAATGGGTGATGGGAGTATCTTCAGGAAGACAAAGGGATTGGTAATGCTCACATATCAGTGATCGATCATCTGGAGGGTTATTAGGTACTCGGATCACGGACTTTGCAGATGTCAAGATAGCGGAAATGGAAGGCCTCGGTACATCTTCATGTTGGCAGGAGGGGCTATTTCATGGAAAAGTGTCAAACGGTTTAGTAGCCTCTTGACCATGGAAGAATTTGAGATTTATAGCACAGCCGAGGCATCTAATAAAGGAATATGGCTGCGAGAAACTTTATCACGGGACTTGATTATTGAAGGCATTAACAAGCCGCTTAAGTTAATTGAAGTAATAAAAACGTAGAGTTATATTCTAAAAACAGGGTTCATCAAGTCAGCACATTGACATGGTTTACAGTTTGTAAAGAAAGAGTTAGTGGTCAAGTCAATTGAGCATATTAGTACGAACTCCACGTGATTCTGAGATCACTCACGAAGCACCACCTATGGTGTTTCATGAAATGTTGCTCGAGATGGGTGTATAGTCCCCAGACGATATAGGAGAAGATAGTGGGAGTTCATTTGGTTTTATGTGTAATTATGTGATTGTTTAGCTATAGTTATTTCATGTTTTATATATACATTGTGCTATGATTAATGAATTTATGTTATGTTTCCGACTACTTTGTTGTGATGTCATGATTTTCTCTTTCATTTTAGCATGTATGGTATTTGAAATATGATGCTAGACTCATTTGAGTCATAAAGAGAGGACCTTTTTGGAATAGGCATACTATAGATCACATTTTATGTAATCTCAAGCCCTGCACCTATATTTGATCTATGTCATTGGTGTGCTGTTCGTTGACAAAGATAGGTCTCGTTACGCATGAATGTAATAAAGGCCGCTTTGATCCCATTCTAGTACAATTAATGGACCAGATTGTTTAAAGTATTTATGTGATTGGACAGTGTATATTTGCGCGCAACTTTAGTATTCAATCATGTACATATTCGGTAACACTTGTAGCCCAAGTGGGAGATTGTTAGATTTCCTTTTAGTGGGCTGACAAGTGTTAAATTTTGGACATGATTGTGCTGTCTATTTAGTAACCCAATAAAGTTAGTGATCTATTCCCAGTTGAATTAGGGTTCACAGAAATAATTATATAATTATTTCATTAATTATAAAATATGTCGTGTGTGTGGTTTCTGTTTTGCCTTTAATATTGTTTGAGTAGATTGATGACATTAGGGGCGAATTAATATTTGAGCGGGGTCCTTTGGGTTTAAAACCTCTGACCACGTATACGGCCGCTGAGAGAGAAACGAATCATTGCTTAGGTTTACAATCCGAAGACAAACCTAGCCTCCATAACGAGAGAAACACATTCTTGCATTGTGTCTAATTGCGATAGTTCAATTATGTCTTCTACAATATTAACTATTGATCTTTGATTAGTATGCTGATTCTAGGGTTATGTGGTTTTATTACATTGCAGATTGTAACAATAACAAAAATCACATCTATGTGTTTATTCTTGTGTATTTATATTTAATCTAACAGGAATTGCATACCCTTTCCCTGTGGGGGGATCTTTATGATTTATAGAAAATGGTTGTCGAATCTCCTTCCTATCTCAGGAAGGAATCTCCTATTTTTAAGGATAAATATGTTTTTCCTTATCTAGGACTGATTTTCCCTTATCAAGGACTGATTCTTCCTTATCAAATATTATTCCTCCGAAAAGTATGGGATTTGGAAGCTAGGAAATTTGCGGATAGATATCCTTTGCGTATTTCTCGCCTTTATCTATTTATCAATAACGAACTTGCCTTATATGGAAGAATGGCCGACTAGGGGACTTACAACTCTAGACGGGCATACAGCGCCCTTGATTAAGTCACCACATTTACCCTTAAGATTAGTCCCACAGCTTCACATCGCGGGCCCAGGTAGACTACTAATTAAGCACCTTTGAGGCCCATTGAGTAGTGGGTCTAAAGACCATGGTACTCACAATGCCCCCCTTTTCCCCTGCTGGAACTTTGTGCTTTTTCAATTGGGGAAAATACTATGTTTTAAATCTCGAGTATCGAAGGCTAAAAGGATTGGAAAATTTATGAGTACCTCGAAAGTGCCGGAAGGTGAAACGTGTTGGGTCACAAGGCGTGTGGGTAGTGCACATCTCCCAATGTGTCTGTAGCGCATGATGATCTGACGGCACAATTAATGCATCTGTTGATATTTTTTCCCCTATATATAGGGGTTAGGTTACGAATGCTGCTTCTTTTACCATTTCACAAAGGCTTTCACCCGTTGCAATTTTTTTTCTCCTATGCTTACGAATGTCGTTTGCTTCAAAGCCATCATCGGAGCCTCCTCAATGTCTCGCAATTTTTCAGTGAGTTTTTACAAACTTCGTTTGCATTGCCTCTATTGAGGGTGCGTCTACTGTTCATCGGTGGGGCTGTGGTGACAAAGCTATAGACGGTTTCAAGGATTGAGTTTGAGGTCTTCCCATTAGATTTGGTTATTAGTGTGTTGTCAAACCTCTAAAAGGGGGATTCCTTTTATCTCTCCCGGGTTTTGATGCCTTCACTCCTTTAAGGTCCTCAAGCTAATCCTTTTCTTTTCCTCTTTATCTTTTTTTTTTTTTTTTGTCTGTAGTATGGCGAGAGGTGAGGAAGAGACTTCTACTGGTTGGGTCGGGTGTAGGAGGGGAGCCCCTCGGGAATCGCCCACTGCAAGTAACCTTTTGCTGCTATGTCCGTGGAGGAGTTGAGATTCTTTTGTCAAGTCCCGGTTGACATTAGTTTGGAGTTGTTAGACGAAGCGGCTGTCTCAACTGTAGGATGGGTAGATAATAGCATCTACTTCACCTGGGAGCAGTTTGTTGTGGGACTTCGCTTTCCCATCTCGTCGTTGGTGAAACAGTTCCTACACTTTACTTTCGGAAACACTCTTGGCTCGTACATCAGAGATGTCTTTCGATTCTTATGGGTTACAGGTGTCTTTGAGATTCTCTCTACCGAGTTGGATATCTCACTAGTAGAAATTTGTATTTACACTTTGAAGCTTGGGATTGAGAGGCGAGCCTATCTGTATGTGAGGCTGATCCTGTGTCATTGTGTGGGGCTCCGGACTCACACACTGGGAAATGGGGCGAAAGGGGGTTGTCTTAGTGAAAGGGCCATGGTATGAGACGCCATGCTCTCTTGGGCTCCTGTTTGACCTGAACCAATCCTTAACGTTCCCAAGTTTGTCTAACCTTAGTGGGGCTGGGTTTTTTTTTTTTTTTTTTTTTTGAGATCGCCCATATTTTGATGTGGCCATTTTTCGGCTTTGCGGGTAAGCGTCGGCAGAGTAGGCTACTCAAGCCCCAGATTGGAGGCCAGTGCGGGCATATCAAGCTCTTTGCTTGAGATTACCGGGTGGAGCGCGATCACGAGCTCCTCCCTGTCCAGTGTGAAAGAACACTGCGGGACTTAGGCGGCCCAGCCAGCACATTACATTGTCACTGTTATCCACCTTGGTTCTTTGTTAGAGGCTTGTTAAGGGAGAGCACTTTGTACTTTCCGACCTTTTTAAGTCTATCTCAGGCAGCTCTTTGCAAGCGGGTTCTGCTCAAGCCGAGGTCACCGAAAGAGCCTTGGTGAAATATGTTCGGCGGGCCCGATTACCTTTAAGCGAAGCGAGATCAGAAGCCTACCCCGAGGCCACGAAGAAGAACGAAGGGTGGACGGACGAGGTACTGCTTGGCGGGAGCGAGGGCTTTGTGGATTGAACGGATCAAGCTGCACAGTGAGGCGGCCCCAAGGAAAGGGAGGGAATGATATGTCTGGCTTCTTTGGTGGGTTCCTTTGCGGATACGTAAGTGAGTTGCGAGCTCTCAAGGGGAGATTGCCTCTAGCTTTGAAGTACCAGGCTGCAAGTGCCTAAAACGGGTTGGTCCAGATGGAGAGGCTCAAAACAACCTGGCTATTATCATTGTGGACTCCCCGAAACAGGCCTCAGACGCCCTGTCGGCTTTAGAGGGTGTCGCCCAGGAGGCTCCTAAGGAGCCTTGTGCATCGCTGGAGGATGGGGTACCAGAGGACGAGGAGGCGAGGCAGGGCCTCCGATGTTGATAAGAAATTTGTGAGGGAATAAGACCAGAAATTCCAATTTATGGAAAAATGGCAAAATCGTAATTTGGGTTACAAAATTGTAATTTCGGTTAAAAATCTGAAATTTATTCTCTAGATCTCGGATGACGAAATGGATTGCGCCGTTGGAATCGTCTCGTGAAATCTAGCTAGCACGTCGAATTTCGTAGGAATTTTTGAGGCGGTCGGAGTTGTTGATTTGGCCGAGAGCCATCGCGGTTCGAGGTCTTTGTAAAGCGATTTTTCGATCTGTGAAGTGCATGCTTTCTGTGCTCATGTGCCATGAGTGGTATGAGTAGAGAAATGAAGTGTAAATGGGCCAGTAGAGATAAATAGGAATGTCAAAAGCGGAAAGAATGACAAGTCATTTTGGAAATTGATTTAAAGTTAGAAAAGACAAGATAATGAATATGATTCTTCTTCGAGTGTAAGGTGAGAAAGCGTGGGAAAGCAGAGTCGATGGAAATTGGAAGACGAAAATGGAGGTTTTAAGAGAGAGAAGGACCTCCTTCTCTCTAGAATATCGGCAATCCGACCGTCGACAGTCTTCGGGACAAGAAGGAAAGGCGATGCGCGGAGGCCTACGGCGTGGAGTGCAGGATTTAGAGGTTTGGAATGACTCCATTGGTGAGGTTTCTCCCTACTTGGGTTTTACACTTTATTTAAGTGTTTTTCAATGTTTCGATTAGCTTGAGGCCTTGAATGGCGTTTGATCGGTCCCAAAACTTGGGACCCGGGTGATATAATTTTGAAACCTATAATGGAGCGACCCGTGACATCCATGGCTGATTTAGATTGGATTAATTGTACGATTGTGTGTTGATGCATGTATTGGTTAGGAATGAGGTCGAAATGGTGAAGCCAAGATTCACTAAGTGAACCGATGATTTGTGTTTTTTCAGGGAATAATGTAGAGAGTTCATATTCGAAGCAGTGTTCTCAAAATAATTTTTGTGAATTAATGTGTTGGTGGTAATTCAAAGTAGTGCTCGTGTTTGATCATTAGCCCATTGAGCTAATTTGATGTGATGAAATACGAAATTACATAACATGATGATTGTGTGATTTAATTTTTTATGTGAATATATGCATGTTTACTATATTTGCATAATGTCATAAGTATCAATGATTATCCCATGCATTCCATATGCACTGGGACACCCTAGGATGATAGGAGTGAGTGCATGAGGTGAGTCTAGAGAGAATGAACTTTGGAGGAGTTGTCTAAAACTAAAAATGATCGGAGGGTAGTCCATACTAAAAATATCAATGCGTCGGAATGCTATTTGATTGATATACGCTAGGAGGTAGTCCATAAATAATATCAATTATCGGGGCATTGAATTGATATATAATACATCGAAGGGTTGTCCACAAATAAACATAATAATTCTCATATGAGGCTTAGGCGAGTGAAGAAGTCAGTGAGGACGGGTATGAGTTGATAAGTTGGACATTAGTAGGATCATGCATTTGCTTGAATGAGTGTTTTATTCCCCACTAAGACATTGCACTGCGCATACCCGGGTATGGGTAGCCCACTTAGGGTGATTCCACTACTGAGCATTAGCTCACTGTCGGATACTATTTTTACAAATGCGGGGGCGTGCGAGGCTGGCTCGTCTGAGGCCGAGATTTGTGAAGAAAGCCAGGGTTGTGGCTTTGGTGATTTTATACATGTATTAGAATTCTCTAATTTTAATATATGTGTTGTATAAAATGGCATTTGAACTCTTAGAACTATTGTGGATACATGATTCGGATTCATAGTTAGTATGTTTTATGGGTATTGTTTATGGAGCCCCAGTGGCGGTTTTACTCATGTTATGAGTTATATTAGATCATTTGGGACGGGTTTCATCTGAGTGTTGTGTTGGGTGAAACTCCTGTACAAAGGAGACTACTTTGGGATTACCTGAAATGGGCGTCGAGCTGCTTGACATCCACTTCTGTCTCCGTCAGGTTGAAGCGGATGGTCGGGACCCCGGGTTAGGCGTCAAACTGGTATCGAGCTTAGGTATACGAATACCTAGGGAGCTCGGGTTGGGTATCATCACCACTAGGTTTGATGTGAGTATGGTATATGGAAACCTAGAGATTAAAGGGTGGGGCTTAGGCCATAAGTCTTTGAGGTGTAAAGACATCCACCACCAGGTGTGAGTTGTTGAGTTTGGGTATGAGATTACATATAGGAAATCACGGGACAAAGCCTTAGGACCTTTATGCATGTGTTTTGGGGTAGTTGTTTGAATTGATGTGAACATGTAGATGTTGATGATGGTGGTATACCATATTTGCTTGTAATGTCATGATTGTTTGTGTGCTTAGTACTTGGCACATAGGAGAAATAAGTGATGTGTTAGAAACTTTGAAGTTTTTCTGATGTGTAGCCAAAAAAGCTGGAACAAGGAGAAATAAAAATAAATTTGAATAAAATTTATTTGAGTTTGAGTGAATAATAGGAAATCAAATTTTAATAAATTTGAGGTTGAACACTAGGAGTTAGTGATATTATATAAGGAGGCTTTGGCTTGAAATTGGACCATTTTCGAATTAAATGAAAAAAATTAAACAAAATAAGAATTTAAAGTAATTTATTTGGCTTATTGAAAATAAGAGAAAATATATATATATATATATATATATATATAAGGTGGAGAAATTTTTTTCGAGTGTGAAACTAGAAAAAGGCAGTAAAGAAAATAGAATTTCATACATTTATTTGGTTGCCTGAGAAGGAGAAATAATTTTCTAAGATTTTACAAGTAGTAAAAATTGAAGAAAATGGAAGTAAAATAAATTTTATAAAATTTATTATTAGTATTAAATAGAAAAAAAAAAAAAATAGGTGTATATTTTTATGTTTTTTCCGATGGAAATTTGGAAAATGAAAAAAAAAAAAAAATAGTGCAGGAATTTGGAAATATGGGCTCACATGGGTGTGTGACCCAGGGGCTAGACCGTTTGCATGTGACCGCGGTCTTTGGGCGTGCGGCGGAGGGCGCAGGGCGGAGTGGTGGAACTGCAGGCCTGTAGGCGCGGCTTGTGCGCAATGGCAGCCTTGGCGAGGCGCCCAGGAGCCTTGAGCGGGGCGAGGCCCTTGACGGGCGCAGGCGCCTTGGCGGCGGGGCGCGGTGCAGGGCCCCACGCGGCGCCGTGCAGCGGCGCAGGGCTCGCGGCACGGGGCTTCGGCGCGCGGCACAGGCAGCCAGGCTGTGCCTTGAGTGCCTCGGCTATTGGCCAGTTTTGACTCAATCACATTCCCCAGTCAATTTTGGACACTATTATTGGTGGTTCATGAACACATTTGCTGAACCGGTTCATGAACAACTAATTCCATCAAAATTTTGAAAAAAATTTAAATAAAATAAAAACCAAACGAAATAAAATTAGACAAAATTTTCGAAAAAATAAAATTTTCAAAAATGAAATTTTTGTTGATAAAAATATTTTAAATATATAATTGATTGCCTTGCATTACCTGTAAATGCAGACGATAATGTCTACAACGATTTATGTGTATGATTAGTGTCTCGAAATTTGTGTTTGTACCTTGAATCTTGTATTACTATTGATTGCCACATTAGTGTGTAGATGGCTAGTAGAGGCGAAGGCGAGTCATCCCGCGGGGCCTTGGTCGGGCACACAGACATTTGGCCGGCCAGTCGATATGTTGAGTCGGCGAGGCATTGCTGGGTTGCGGTATTATACTTGAGACACTATCGCCTGTTTGAGGTCTAAACGGGTAGGCAGGGAAGATCCTAGTAACCTCTAGAGGTTTTAGGGTATCATCTCAGGCGTTCACTTGAGAGGGAGGCCAGGTGGTGGCGGACATTTGGTTAAATGCGGATCGAGAGGTGTTGGGGAGGCTATGTGAATTACCTCACGACTCATGCCCAGGTTGTTCATTGTGTTCTAGCTAGAGAGTGAAGGCCATTTGAATATGGTATGGAATGGGCAAGGATTATCTAGAGACCTTGGGGGCCTTTGTATGTGGGTTCTCCCAGGGATGGCGGAAATAGGTATGATATGTCGTGGTTGCGAGGTTAGGAGATCTGGGGACTCCACTTTCATGGGGTGTTTGGATCATGGACATGTCGGAGTTCGATGTCCATCACAGGAATGGATTGATGAGTAACTACGGGGTCGTTATCGATTGCCGGCGTAGAAGGGTTCTGCCCATACGGGGCCCCGGCGCCATGTGGTATTTCGGAGACAAGCATGACATTTGCCTCGGGCCAATTGTATATGAGTCAGTGTCAGAGGACAGTTGGCGGGGACCATTGAGAGCCTTACCTGAGAACGAAGAGACCCCGGGCTCGTCACCTCGAGTAAGGTATGCGAGTATGTGGATGTTTTCCAGTGGAGATGAGCTACTTGGGTACGCCTCCCGCGGAGGGTAGTAGACTCCAGGTGATGAGTTACCCACGGTACATCACCCGTCTCGTGACTCGGCATGGGATGGCATAGGTTGAGTTATCTTGAACTGTGAGTCTGTTCTGGGGCTCTTTGGACAGGGGTTATTAGGCCCAGACACTTCACCATGAGGGCGCTCGGGTTCTATTCTCGAAGAGACCAGGACCCTTGACTATGCATTGACTCTGACAGTTGAGCAGGGGTCGATCAGAGGTGAGCACCCCATTCTCCCAGGGGTGGCAGATTTGTTTGTCAGTTAAGGGAGGAGCGCGAGTCTACTCGAAGATAGACCTTGCGCGTGGTTTACCGTCGGTGGCGAGGTTGGGGATACGAGATATCCCTAAGATAGCGTTGGGAATGGCGTTATGGAGCACCTAAGTTTCTGGTGATGCGCACTGGATTAGCCAGATCATGGTATTCATGGATCTCTGTGTCTCAGTATTTCGACCTATTTAGATCAGTTTGTCGTAGTGCCGTGGATGACATCTGATCTACTCCGATCAAATTAGAGCATGATATCACTTGAGGATTATTACAGGATCTTGTGAGCCATCAGTACATAACAGAAGTTGATGAGTCACAGTTTAGCCTATACGGGGGAGATTTTTTGGGACACGTGGGTATCGGCACCATGAACAGTGATGGACGGGAAAAGGTTGAAGCGATGGGTTGGAAGAGGCGTAGAAGTTAGTCTTGAGATCACGTAGTTATTGGGATTAATTTGGGTACTATAGGTCGAGAATGGAAAGTTGTCCATTCGAGTGGATTCTTCAGGACTTGCCCTGGGACATGGACTCGTGGTCGGGACGACCACTGTTTATGTTAATCGGTCATGGGGCACTCGGGATGCGAGTGTTGGTATGAGAGGAGATCCTGGCCCTTCTTAGTTCGGGGAAGGGCGAGAGGCTTGTTTCTGCAGGATTTCGAGGTGGGCGAGGATTGGGCATGTGAGGCGGGATTGCCCGAGAGAGCGGGGATCCTGGGACTTTGGGGCTGATGCAGGTCCCGGTCTGCCGTGGCAGGAGAGTATCACGGTTCATTCCTCTTTTATAGTCGCGGTCGGAGGGCAGTTTTGAACACCCACAGGAGATGCTATCTGAGGCACTTTCCAGTAAGCCTGGAATGGTGGGAAAGTGGAGTGTGGGTCGAGTCGGGGCCAGTTAGAGTTGCAGCGGAAGTGTTGTGGACCTTAGGGTGGTAGACTTATATTAAGTTTGTTGATGTGAACGACATGGATAAGGTTAACTGATATCAGTTGCATCCCAGTAATTGGGTTATGGCCCAGGGTTGTCATACCCAGACATGGCCTTGGTTGGGCTTAGAGGTTAAGGCACTTTGAAGAAACCAATAGATGTTCTTTCCCTGGGATGTAGGTAGAGTTGACTGATAGGTGGGATTATAAAGTAGAGAGATCTCTGAGATTCGCTCGTTGGTGAATGCCCAGGGATTGGAATTGGCTATTAGTATGGCATTATTGCGTTGTGTGCACGATAACATCTCATGAATAGGGTGTGAGGTGCACAGTATGATTACATTCACCACTCTTGGTGAGTGGGGTTGAGTTTGTCTTGGACTGATCGATGAAGACTCTATAGTTTGATTCCAGGAATGTAGAGGCTCTGAGTGTGGCAGAAGAGTTATGTTAATTAGAGATGAAAACACCTGGTCAGGTCTCACGTGGAGCTTAGAGTTGAGTGTGAAGTGAGGACTCGAGATTTGGATGCCACGGCAATCGCATTGGGTGTTGTTAGGCAAGGGCTCGAGTATATGGATGTACCTTACATGACATGGGACTAGGTTGACGATCCAAATTTGGATTGTGTTGATTGTAGACAACAGAAGGTCGGCGTTTCACCAATAACAGTAAGGGTTGTGTAGATTTACACGTTGTGTGGACTATATATACAGGTGTTAGAGGACACACTGCAGGCATACATCCTGGGTCATCGGGGTAGGCGGGAAGAGCACTTGTCCTTGAGTGAGTTCACCTACAGCAGCGAGTTATCGGTAGTATCTGAAGTTGCGCCATATGAGGCATTGTATGGAAGCATGTAGGTCGCCATTATGTTGGATAGGAGTGGAGAGGCTCCATCGAGGTCTGATTTGATAGAGACACCTCAGGAAGGTGAAGCAATCTGACAGCGTCTTCTCGGCTGGAAGACGAGAGAGCTATCGCGATGTTCGGCGTCGACCCGCGGGGTTCGGGTTGGGATCATCTTCTTGAAAGTGATGCTGAGGGAGGTGATCGGGTTCGTGGCGACGGGGCTTATCGTAGAGATTCATAGAGCCTTTAAGATGCTTTCGAAGAGGATGCGGCGTTGTAGCTTCTTGATTAAGCTTTGCAGCCCGGCGTGTCGGTGTCCCGCGAGATGTTTCACGTCTCCGCGCTCGGTATACGCGAGATCTTATTTCGTGGTGGATTAAGGACAGATCGAGGTTGACTGCTTGATGGGACCTTTGAGGGAGGGACCGGGTATGTATTTTGGATGTCGCGCATTGATCAGGTTTGCGACGCAAGGCTAGTGAGGGTGAATGAGTGCTATGGTATGGGTGGAGGAGTCAGCGTGGGAGCGAGAGGGACCGATCAGAATTTATCCTTCTTGTTTAGGGATGAAGGTATGTGGTTTAGTCGTTTAAGATTAAATATTTGTTTACATGCATGTGAGGTACGTTGCCATATGCATGTGAGTGATTGTGGTTGTCCAAAATTTCGGGACGAAATTCCTTTTAAGGAGGGGAGAATGTAAGACCCGAGAAATTCAAATTTCTGGAAAAATGGCAAAATCGTAATTTCGGTTACAAATTGTAATTTCGGTTAAAAATCCAAAATTTATTCTCTAGATCTCGGATGACAAAACGGATTTCACCGTTGGAATCGTCTCATGAAATCTAGCTAGCACGTCGAATTCGTAGAATTAGGGAGCCAATCGAGGAGTTTGACACTTTTTTTGAGCATCGCCGGTTCGGGTGCTGATAAACGATTCGATGACGAAAGTCACATATAACACTTACTCATGTGCCATGAGTGGTATGATGAAATAGATGTAAATGGATGAGATAGGTAGGAATGTCATTGGGGAAAAGAATGACTAAAATGGCTGTTTTGAAATTGATTTAAGTTAGAAAAAACCAAGATATAATAAGATAGAAGTTGCTTCTTCTCTCAATTAATAAAATTGAGAAAAGCGTGGAAGCAGGTCGATGAAGTATAGGGAAGACTAAAATGGAGGTTTTAAGAAGGACCTCATTCTCTACCAGAATATGAGTAATCGATAGTCGGCGGTCTTGGAGTGAAGAAGGAGAGAAGAGCTCTGTGGAGAGACCTACGGCGTGGTCTGGATTTAAGGAGTTTAGACAAACTCCCAGTGAGGTGAGAGTTCTCCACTACTTGGGTTTACACTTTATTTAAAGTGTTTTCAATGTTTCGGTTAGGCAGGCCTTGAATGGCCGTTTGATCGGTCCCTGAAAACTTGGGGCCGAATTGATATAATTTTGAAACCATAATGCGATGGCAGAAGTGACCATCCGCGACTGATTTGGGTGGATTAATTGTGCAATTGACATTGATGCATGTATTGATTGGAATGAGGCCGGAGATGGCGCTGGTGACCGGGTTCACTAAAGTGAGCGGAGTGATTTCAATGATTTTTTCGGGGAATAGTAGCAGGGTTCACTATTCTCGAAGCGGTCATTCTCAAAATAATTTTTGTGAATTAATGTGTTGGTCGAGTAATTCAAGTAGAATTGCTGCGTGTTTGATCATTAGCCGCGTGGGCTAATTTTGATGTGATGAAATCACGAGAAATTACATAACATGATTGTGTGATTTAATTTTTATGTAAGATATAGCCATGTTTTCTGTTGCATGTGTCATAAAGCTGTAATGGAATTGGCATCGCTGCATTCGTATGCTCTTTAGGACACCCTAAGTGATAGGAGTGAGTGCATGGTAGTCTAGAGAGAATGGTTTCGGAGGGTTGTCTAAAACTAAAATGATCTGAGGGTAGTCCACAATTAAAAATATCAATTCGCTGGAGAGATCATCTTAATTGGAGACACTGAGGGTAGTCCATAAATAATACTTAATCGTCGAGACGGCTCCAATTGATATATATATATATATACACGGAGGGTTGGGTCCACAAATAAACATAATAATTCTCATACGAGGCTTAGGCGAAAAGTGAGGGAGCTCTATGGAGGATTCCTGGGTATGAGTTGATAAGTTAGACATTCAAGTAGGATCATGCATTTGCTTGAATGAGTATTTATTTCGGGAGCACGACCGCACTTAGGGTGGAGTAGCCCTAATTTAGGGTGATTCCATCAACAGCATTAGTCAACACCCCCGCCGAGGGATACTATTTTACGTGCATGTGGAGAGCGCGGATGAGATCGCCGTCCTAGAGACCGAAGTTTCAGGAAGCAAAGCCGCCTGTGGTTTTGGTGATTTTATGCTACGTATTATACCCTAATTTTAATATACGTGTTTGTATAAGAGTAAAACATTTGAACTTCGTAACTATTGGATATAGTTGGATTCATAGTCAGTATGTTTTATGGGTATTGTTTATGGGCCCAAGTGAATCGCTTACTCATGTTGTGATTATTATATCGACTGTTTTTGGGACAGTTTCACAGTGTTGTATTTGCAGAGCCCCCGCACAAAGGAGACTCACCTAGTTTTCTCGAAGTGGCGTAGGGGTAACCCAACATCCACTTGTATTCCGCTGCTGACGGTAGTCAACCCGACCCCTGTCAGGTTTCACAAGGAGGCTCCATCGAGATAGCTACCGAGTTGTCATTCTCGGCTAAGCTTGCAAATGTCGGTCCCCATAGGTTAAAGGGTCTTGGCAGGTTGGTGCTCAACTCACCCGTCATCCCGATGAAGTGGGAGGAGCCTTCGTCGAGCGCGCCTGTCTCGGATCCCGATATAGCCTAGTTGATAATCTGACTACCGAGCGCCTTTAACTGGGAGGGGGATATCGTCGCTTTACGCGCCGACCTCTACCCTCTACGCCCATCTCATGCCGATGGTGGCGCTTTCGGAAGAGTACTATGTCCCCTTCCCCAGTTATTTGGACAAAAAGTCTTACCTGCGCGTGGCCGAGGACGGAATGCACATGCGCAACAATGATTTCAACGAGACGAAGGAGCTGGTATGTTCTAACCTTTGTTCGCTTAGCGCGTAATCAGGCCGCCATTTTCGCTCTAATGCCTTCTTTGCAGCCGTCACTACCATCCAGAAAATGGCGTGCCAACATAGGGAACTTTATCTCCGACTGGACGATGCCGAGCAACTGCAACACTATGCCTGGCCCGCCATTTGCACGACTTACATGACAATCTTCTGGCAGCGCCGTGGCTGTTCAGTACCGGGAGCCAAGGCCAAGGGAGGGTGACAGCAGCCACCGCGAGAAGGAGAGGGATAAAGCCAGAGCGTTCATTGGCTCGCCACCGCCGCCGTAGCGGTAACGAAGGGCACGTAGAGGATGACTCAAGTAGGTCCCGAGACGCCTAGCGGTCATGAGGAAGCCAAGTGCGTCGCAAGACCGCCGCTGAGGTTAAAACAAGATATCCCTGATGTTGGAGCCAGGACGACAAAAGATGAAAACCTCTTTAGTCCTGTGGTGGTAAAGATAAAGAAGCCACAGCAGACTACCGGGGATGGCCTCGAGGTGATCTTCGCCACGGCCACTTGACATGTCGATGTTCAAACACAACATCTGTGGCAGCCAACTAGAGGTTCCAGACGACATGCCCGACTCTTCCGACCCGTTGCCTCCGGAGTTCTTCGCGAACCTTATAAGCCCCCTGGTCCCAGCAGTTGTTGAGGCGACAACAGACGAGGTGGATTTGATCGAGTCGACCAAGGATCTTGAGGAGAATGCCTCCGTTAAGGATCAGAGCTGATTTTTCTCTCCTTACTTCTCTTTCCCCTATATTTATTTTTTGAAATCTCTGTAAGGGGCCCCGTTTGGTCACCAAGACACATATTTTTGTAGTCATTGACGCTTATTGGCATATTTTAATGAAATATGATTTTTGGTATACTCATGCAACGAATCCCTACTATTTCTCATCCTTTATGCGAACATTGGCTACGATAGTTAAGTCTTTTAGGAGCTAGGAGCTAGGAGCTGGTTGGGATTGCGCCTGGGCCAGCAGGCAAGGCACCATTCTTGGGCTTTAGCCAACATTCTTAAGAGCTATTGATGTGCTTAAACATGCATCAGCGGGCTATGAGCCACAAGGTTGGCCTTTTGAAAGTGCCAGTAGGCTTTGAGCCACATCTCTGGTCTTTGGAAGGTGCTAGTAGGCTTAGAGCCACAAGTCTGGTCTTTTGAAAGTGCCAGTAGGTTTAGAGCCATGAGTTTGGTCTTTTGAAAGTGCCAGCAAGCTTAGAACCACAAGTCTGGTCTTTTGAAAGTGCTACTAGGCTTAAAACCACAAGTCTGGTCTTTTGAAAGTACCAGCAGGCTTAGAGCCACATTTGGGCTTTTGAAAGTAAGAGCAAGCTTAGAGCCAAAAGTTCTGGCTCTTGAGGCGCTATAGCTTAGAGCAACAAGTCTCGGTCTTTGAAAGTTAACATGCTAGAGCCACATTTAAAGCTGAAAAGTTCCAATAGGCTTGTGAGCCAAAAGTTCGTCTGAAGCTAAGAGGCTTAATAGAGCAACAAGTCTAGTCTTTTGAAAGTGCAAACATGCTTAGAGCCACATTTAGGCTTTTGAAAGTTCCAATAGGCTTAGAGCCACAAGTCTGGTCTTTTGAAAATGCAAGGTGCTTGGGGAGCCACATCTGGGGCTTTAAAAGATCAAAAGAAACACTTTAAAGGAAAAATTTTATTAAATAAGAGAACTTTATTGATACCTCTTGAAGATGCGAGTATCTAGCCATCTTAGGTACTAGAGTCCCGTCTCTAGTTTATCGAAGTTCAGATGAGCTCACTCGCTACTTTTACTATCATGTACGAATCTCCTAATTTGAGCTTTAACTCGCCAACCCTGGGTCAACCATGTTTTCAAATACCTTCTTAAAACTAGGTCTCCATTAAACGATGGGCTTCACGTTGTTATATAGATTCATATCTTTATTAATGAGGTTATACATATAACTACCGCTCTCGAAGTCTGTCTCTCGACATATCTGTGTCTTAAATGGGATGGCTTCAGCTTTTACTTTTCTGTGGATTTCAAAATTCTTGAAAAGTATGGGCATCCACCTCTAATAGGAATGATGTACTTCATCCCATAGGTGGCGAATGGTGATATTCTTAGCTCCGCCTCCGACCGGTCAGGTCCTATAAGCCTTAAAGAACTCCCCGGTAGGTCAGTCCACCCATTTTCCTTAGTCGAATGTAGAAGCTTTTTCAAAGCTTGCTAAAAGTGGTTTAACATGCTTCCTCCCGGCCATTTCTATGGGTAACGCGGGTTGAGTACAATTCAATCTTCAAATTTCGCGTAAATTTTTGTACATGCTACCTGTTAAACCGTGGCCCATTGTCACATAATCGATCGTATACCGAACCGGCATACGATGCTCCTCCACACAAATCAGACGACATCTTTATCCTTGATGGAGGCGAAGGCTTTATCTTCTATCCATTTACAAAAATAGACAATGGCAACCAATAGCAGCTTTTTCTGAGCTTGGGCGATAGGCAGTGGTCCAACTATTTCAATACCCCACTGAGCAAAGTGGCCGTGGGCTCGCATGGCATTAGTCTCAGCCATCCGACACGAGGGTTTGTTGCTATGGGCCGCTCGCACTTCTCGATGTAGCGGCAAAGATCTACTCTCATGATTGGCCAATAATACCCTTGTGTATGGGCCTTGTGAACTAAAGTTCTGCCATCCGGATGATTTTTGCATACCCCTTCATGGAGTTTCACCATCACATCACCCTTGCTGACAGGAGACACTTAAGATACTAGCACTGGCCCAAAAACCGCTAGATAATCGCTCGCTCACCAAGGAAATCTCGCGCCCGAACTCCAGAAATTGTGGGCCTCAACTCTGTTATTCGGTAGTTCATCCGAACTCAGATAATGCATTATAAGGGAGTTAGCCAAGAAGTGCCTGCTTCATCCATCTAACTTACCCGATCGGTTGTAATAGACTACGTCGACTAATAGTAGATTAGAAGGAATACAATTTCTTTTATTGGGATGGATGCGGCCACTGCTGCCAATGCGTCTACCCTTCACAATCCAAACCTTAGGGAGGTGTTCATGCTTCCAAGCCGCAAACTTCTTAGTCAAGCGTTGGACCGCACTCCACATATCCGCCATGTGTCGGTCTTGCGTCAGACTTCCATTTACTCGCTACTAGTTGAAAGTCACCGCAGAGTGAGGAGATTTAAGTGATGATACTGGATCAGGCGATCGATCTCTGGCTAGATCGCTTCATATTCACCTCAAGTATTTGAAGCGAGGAAGCTCCAACCGCATTAAGCCGCTTCTACAATTTACCCATTGGGCTTTGCCGTAAACCAACTCTAACTTCCGTATGGCGAGAAGCGTCGTCCACATTAAGAATCCACCAACCGCTGTTATCCTGGTCCGCATCCGGTTAGGGTTGTTTTGCTAAAAAAATCTCCCAATACCTACCCCTTCAACACCAAGCGAGGTTTATACCGAATACTGAAATCACTTAGCTCTATAGCCCATTGGGCCATCCTTCCCCGATATGGCCGCTGTGCATGCGGTTTCAGAAGGAAGATTTGGTCGCCACTACCACATGGTGTACCTAGAAGCCAGCTTAAGTTACTACTACACGGCGGGCCAATGCCGCTTTTGTTCAGGATCGTGTAATGAGTTTCGCTTGTCATGATTTTCAAGGAAGAATATTGGTCTATGTTTTTTATTTTCATCTTCTTTGAACAAAGCTGCACTTACTGAGACTTCCGACAGATCGCGTAGAGATATACATTCCGCCTCGCAATTTATAATCGTGGTTCGACCAGAGTACGCTTTGATCGCCATGAAAACTTAGTCTCATCCCTCATTCTAGCTGGCCCCGGGGTTCCTCTTTAGAGTGTTAAAAAAATGAATAGGCTATCCGTGAAACAGATATGAATCGCCCGAGGTCATAGCCTACTTAGTCATTGTCAGATTCTTTCCTAAAAGGTAGGAGCCTCGATGGTCCCTTATAACTTTGAGCTTGTGGTCCGGGCCTCTATTCCTCTCTAAGTCACCATAAAGCCTAGGAAACTCGCCCGAACCCGACCTGCAAACACACATTTCAAAGGGGTTAAGTTTCATGCTCCAGACCTTTGCACAGCTCAAAGCCCTCCCTCAGCCGGATGTGATCGGCCGCCTTCCGGATTTTACAATCATATCGTCGATATAGGCTTCCATGGTGTTGCCCAACATCGGTCGAAATATCTCAGTTACCAATCTTTGATAGGTTGCCTAAGCATTCTTCAATCCAAAAGGCATCACATTGTAACAGTATAACCCATGTGGTGTAATGAAGGTCGTTTTCTCTCACAGCGGTGTACGCGACCCTGATGATATCCGTAAAGGCGCCCGTAGTAAACGATGCGCGATCCCATGCCCGCTACTTGAGTCGAAATTTTGATTTATACGCGGCAAAGGGAAGTTATCTTTTAGGCACACTTCATTGAGGTCGGTGTAATCTATACATACTCACCACTTTCCGCCCTTCTTTAGAATCACCATCACGTTGGCTAGCCATTTGAGGTACTTTACTTCTCTGATGAAGCCTGCTCTTAGTAAGTCGTCTACCTCCGTCTGGATGATCTAATGGCAATCTGGGTGAAAACGCCTTACTTTCTTTCTCAATGGTTTGGTCATGGAGATGATGTTTAGTTTGTGAGAGGCCACCGTTGGATTAATTCCGACCATATCCGAGTGGCTCCAGGCGAACACATCTATGTTAATTAAACAAAGGCGAAGTCATAACCGCTTTTGGCCATCGCTCGTAAGAGAATCGAATAAGTGAATTTCTCCGGCTCGCCCAACATTACTTTTTCCAAGGGGTCTACAGCCAGCAGATCCTTCTCCTCTACCCTGATTTGGGCGGTGAACTATGATTTCTACGCGAGGGTTTGATCCTCGAGAGGAGGACTTTTGAGGCTCTTCTCCCCTCTCTGTTCTTGCATAGATAACTGATAACACTTCCTTACGGCCAGCTAACTACCCAAAAGGTTAACCTGACTAACGTTAGTCAAATAACTGACCATTTGGTGGTAGGTTGAAGGAACAACTTTCATTGAGTGCAACTAAGCCTGTAAGACCCGAGAAATTCCACTTCGAAAATGGCAAAATCGTACTTTGCTATTTAAACAAATTTCGCTAAAAACTGCATTTATTCTCTAGATTCGATGATGAAACGGATTGCAATTGAATCGCCTTTGGCAAATCTAGCTAGCACGCCGATTCGTTGAATTCGAGACTAATTTCATGACGTTTTCGATAAGATCGCGGTTTAGGGCGCTCAGAAAACGATTACGCGACGAAAGTCAAGATATAACACGACTCATGCGCCATGAGTGGTATGGGAGTAGAGAAATGATATAAATGGATCAACGAGATAGAGCCGAATGTCAAACTCGGGAAGGACAAAATGGTCATTTTTGGAATTGTTAAGTTAGAAAAAGACAAAATAATCAATAGTGCTTGTCTTCTCCAAAGTGAAAAGAGAGCAAAAACGTGAATTGGGAGGAGAGGAGATGCAGTAGCCGACTTGGAAAATTTTTAGAGAGAGAACGTCTAGCTTCTCTCTAAAATATCGCGTGATCCTCGACCTTCATAGCCTTCGACAAGAAGGAAAACCGCTTCACGCGAGAAGGCTTCGTGGGTACCGGATTTAGGGAGTTTCGTCAAACCCCGAGAGGTAGGGGTTTCTTCCTACTTGGGTTTGCATATAATTTTATTTAAGTGTTTTTCAATGTTTCGTTAGCTTGAAGCCTCGAACGGTGCCGCTTGATCGTCCCAAACCTGGACCTAATCGTTTGAATTTATCAATCCAAAAATGCTCCAGCCGCACCGCGTGAGGGCTGTTTGGGTGTTTTATTTCTGCCAAATTACGTGATAAATCATGTATCGGGATTGAACGAGGCTCTGAATGGCTTGAAACCCGTTCACGCAGTGAACCTATTATTTGCGATTTTTCGAATAGTAATCGAGGGTTTCGCTTATTCCCGAGAATAGTGTCTTACAAAATAAATTTTGTGAATTAATGTGTTCGTCGAGTAATTCAAGTAGAATTGAGCCAGGTTTGATCATTAAATTTCACGTGGAGCTAATTTTACATGTGATGAAATGAGAAATGGCATAACATGATTGTGTGATTTAATTTTTTATGTGAATATATGCATGTTTATATATTTGCATGTGTTATGTATCATACGACCGCATCACATTCCATATGCAATCGGGACAATCTCTAGACTGTAGGAGGAGTGCAATGAGACGAGTCTAGAGAAAATGGGTCTGTGAGGGTCAGCCTAAAACTAAAACGATCTAAGTGGGCATTTCATACTAAAATATCAATCGTCTGAGACGGCCCAATTGATATACACTCCAGGAATCCATAACACATTTAATCACTGAGACTCGCCTAACTGGAGCAGTACACACTGGAGGGCTGTCCACTAACAACAAGATAATAATCCTCACACTCGCTGAGGCTTAGGCTAGTGTGAGGGAGTTGACGAGGACTCCTGCACGGCATTTAACGCTGTGACATTCAAGAGGATCACGATTCACAATGTGTTTATTTCTGAGCATTGCATTGCACTTAGGTGGAGAGAGCCCACTTGTGGTGATCTCCACTTACCGAGACAATTTCACCCTCGCTTATGATATTATTTTATAGTAATAGGAGCTGCAAGGAGAGACTGGCCAGTCCTAGAGGTCGAAGGTTTGTGAAGAAAGCTTGCCAGGTTCATGATTTTACACATGTATTAGAATTCTCTAATTTTAATATATGTGTTGTATAAGAGTAAAACAATTGAACTCTTAGAACTATTGGATATAGTTGGATTCATAGTTGGTATGTTTTACGGGTATTGTTTACGGGCCCAAGTGGCCGCTTCTTTTACTCATGTCACATGATATTTGATAGTTTCAAAGCTCATACAGTGTTGTATTTGGGTAAAGCCTCGCATAAAGGAGACTCGCCTGATTGCCGTGGAAAAATGCTCCGTTACCGTGACATTCACGAGTATTCTCGCTGGTCGACGGGTAGTCAACTGAATTTCGGCGTTCAAAAATACAAAGTTGGCCCATTATGGCATCAGAAGGGACCTAAGTCTCGTACGAGCAAGAACATAACTTGCTAAGTGATTAGGATGGCCCTTACAAGGAGCGTGACATCTCCTAGTGTTACTTGTGAGGTCGCATCATTAAATGGAGAGGCTCACTCTATCGAATTCAAGACTTCCTAAGGAAAAAGCCTCATCTAGTTGAAGGCGGGTAGTCAGAAAAATCTGTCAATACAGATCCATCAATGCGACCGCGGCACGTTAAAACCACTAATACAAAGGGTGAGTACCAATGCATCATAGTTGGGTACAATAATCCTATTTAGGGTCAAGATCTAAAGATATTGTGGCCATCTACTGGCCTAGTTTCTTCATCGCCTTTGTGGACAACATTTACCCTGCCTTAACCATGGTGTTCTTAAGATCTTCTTCTGGCATCTTTGACCGATATCGGGCCACGACCGGCCGACCAATATATAATCATGACCGGCCCAGTTCTCGACTGAGTTGTGGCTCCTGGCCGCACTCGTTTGTTGCCGAGCCTGATTCCTCTCCGTGGTCTACTTTTTTGATATACCTCTCGAGGTGTCCAGCTTTGACCAGTTTTTTCACCAAGAACTTTAGGCTTCGGCACCTGTCGGTCTCATGCCCATGATCCCTATGATAATCGCATCGCAAGGATTTGTTTCTTTGGGAAGGATTTGTCTGGATCGGTGCAGGCCATTTAAACTCTGGCAAATCACGAATGATGGGTAATAGCCTTTCATACGAGATGTTCAGGAGGGTGAACAATGGGGCTCTCTTTTCCGTGATTGGGCCGCGGGATTGCTTTCTGCCTCTTCGCCTTCCCGCCTCCCTCGACTCCTGGACGACTTCTTCCTGTAGACGATTATGTTCCCACAATTGATGTAAACCGATAAATTTGAATTTTTTCGAAAAAGTACAACCCAAATTGTCGCTATAGTATAGGCTACAGACCTAAAATTTTCTAGATCTCGGATAATGCCAATTGCATCACACCACTGATCTCGCCTCACGAAACTGCTACCTGCACGACTTCAGCCGAATTCGAGACAATGATTTTCACTATTTTCGAGGCAACGGTGCCATGTGAACCACAAAAGAGGTTTTTGAGGAAATCTTGAAAATTGGGAAATAAATCAGATAAAGTTCATATAAAAGAATTTGAACTTAGACCGGGATGAAATAAATCGCTTCGGTGCAAGAACAAACTCGGACACGTGGCGTAACGTGAGCCACTCACTTAAACTTAAGTGAGAGGCTTGGGACAAAATATTCCATTTTCATTTCTTGGTTACGTGAGAGAGCGAGAGAAAGGAGAGAAATAGACCATTCAAGCTTCTCTCTTCAATCCTCGGAGTTCCGCCGATCAGAATTCGTCAAGCCAAAAGTGAAAGTTAATCTACACGATGAGGGCTACGCGTGGGTACCAAAAAGGAGGGGTTTCACCGAATATCCAAAGGAGGAGATTTCGGGAAATCAAAGATTTCAAGCTAGGGAGGCTTCCTACCCATGCTACTACAATTCAAGAGGTAGGGGTTCTTCCTACTTTGGATTATTCCACTTTAAGGGTTGTTTGGCCATAGTTTCTACCCTAAGGGGTTGTTTGGCACGTTTTTTGGCCTGTGTTAAGATCCGCTCGTGGACATCTTTGTGTGCTAGTAGAGATTCTTCCTACTTGGTTTATTTCCAACCTTAGGGTTGTGTAAAGTGAGTTTTTTTGTGTTGATGCCCTAAGGGGTTGTTTGGATAGTGCTAAAACGACTTTAAATACCGTTTTGTGGCTTGATTGTGGCCGGTTGTGTGAATTGTTTTGTGAATTGTGCGTAATATGTCCCAAAAAATGTTTAGGGACTGTTTGGGCTAAAAAGATTAATTCGAACTGCTAAGGGCCTATTCGCCTGATTGTGGCCTTTAAGTTTGTTGGTCATTTCATGGGCTTTATAAGAGCGGTTTAATGGCTACTTGTGGGCATCAGAGATATGCCATAATTAGCCTAGAGGGTTAAAGCGTATATTACTCGATTTTGTAATAAATTTATTCGTTGATTGTTGTTAATGAATGTTGATATATATGTGCTTATATATATTGACATTGAAATGAATGTTGTGATGGAAATTATATGCATGTAATATAATTGTCCATGATGCATGGTTAAATGAATGAGATAAATTGTCCATATGACATTCGACACATATGTGGCATGACATAGACATGCAATGGTGCATCACATTGCATTATGCACGAGAAATATCACATTACATGGGTGTGAGTGCATGATTAAAATCAATCACCTCACTTGGTGATTGATGAGTGGGCTCTGCATTATTGGATCAAATCCAATGAGTCGTACCATTGAACAAAATGAAAACTCGTGGCCGGGTAACAAGAAGAAGGTATAGATACTAATTGTGAAAGACCTAGACTCGGTTCGCATAATCTAATGGTGAAAGTAAAAAAAGTGTTGGAAGGCATGCGGAGCCTATGGTGAGACCCCAAAAATTCGAT
Source organism: Tetrastigma voinierianum (assembly GCA_016808115.1). Taxonomy (NCBI): domain Eukaryota; kingdom Viridiplantae; phylum Streptophyta; class Magnoliopsida; order Vitales; family Vitaceae; genus Tetrastigma; species Tetrastigma voinierianum. Next base: position 1,101,238 of record JAEQBH010002464.1, on the reverse strand, counting down.
GCCCACAAAAGACATATTGTTTTGTAAATGAAATTATCATTTGAGGCGTAACATCCAAAAAGCTTTTGGCTTATAAACAAATGAATTTTGTTTGAAAATTATCATTGGATGCAATCCATCAAGGATGGATTTTATCACACACTGGGTATTTGTATTGTGTGATGAGCCTGTGAAAGACTCGTGGTTATGGTGCATGAGGTTCCATCTTTTTTCATGGCATCACATGTAGAATTTAACCCTAGATTAATATATCTTAGTTTCGAATCGTGATGTGAATGTGTGAAAATTGTTAAGTGTGGCATCGCATGTGCACTTAGTGGGAGTAGCCTCTCGTAGATTTACTCTATCAAGTATGGATCACCCTATACAGATAACATTTTAGGTGTGTGGATGTGCGCCGTGGTCGGTGTCTTTATTCTGGGTCATAGCGGTAAAGAAAGCCGATTGCGGGCTTTATAATTACTTATGTAATTGTTTTGTAACATTTATTTTTACAGTAAATGAATGTTGGCATGTAATATTATGTAAAGAGTTGGAAAATGGAACTCTTGTAAAATTTTGTGTTGCACTTGTCTAGATTTTAAGTTTTGCCTCACCTAGGCGAAAGTGAGCGTCGCCAAAGCAAAGTAGTCTCGCTCAGTAAGGCGGATCAGCTTGGCGGCCGAGGCAATTCTCAGAGGTGAGGTTCCCGCCTCCTATGCGAAGCTATTCGCTTAGGCGAAGGTAGGCTTCACCTAGGCTTCACCTAGGACAGCTGCCAAATATTGTTTTTCTGCAATACTATACATTGTACATGATGGTTTTTGGAAGAGCTCCTGTAGCATGAATGGGCCTGCTCAATTCAGGCGTTGATGGATCCCTTATGAATGGACGCATTTATGTGGAATCGAGTCACATGATATCCACAGGGACTCTTTCCGGTTTGTAAAATTATGGGTCTCGGTGAATGGGACACATGATGTGGTATCGGGTTACACGATATCCACAGGTTGATGGTTGATCAACAGCTCCTGATTTTGGGGCTACAACTAACTGTGGTTCATACGCTAGTCGTCGTGACCTGACGTCTCAAGCATCAGCACCATCGACCCGCTTGTATAATTATCTCCACAATTGTGGTGTCTAAAGATAGCGACCGAAGAACGATAATTAATATTCAAAGCTTCCTAAAGTTCCTCGTAGGACCGCATCCATGTTGTAAGATTCTACCTGTTGAACGGCTTGCCCAAATCTCCTCGTGAAGTCTCGAATAAATTTCGCTTCTTGCTTGAGAATAGCTTATAGGGAGTTAATGTTCCTCTTTTGTCGCACCCCAAACAAAGGTACTGCGATACGAATGTCGCCCACAGGTCATTGAATGAGTCTATTTGAGTCGTCAGAGCTTTATGAAACCAAGCTACCAGCCCCCAGAAGCTACCGAGAACACTTACACAACAGACGGCCATTGCTCGCAAGTAATATCATTCTGCCTTGATTATAGTGGAGCATGGATCGTAAGTGGTCAAGAGAGTCGTTTAACATGGAAAATGGGTATGACGAATCCGAGGCTCAGAATAAGAATGTGTTACCCTGTGGGCGAGGAAAGCACGCCGTCAGTCCTCTGACAGTCAGCCGCGACATGTAAAATGTCTACCTGCATCAAGGTGGGATGTACAAACGACATTGATGGCATCGTGTCTGCAAGCAATACTGAGGCTTCACCGGGGCTCACCGGGCCGGTACTACCCCCGTCGCTTCCTTCCTCGGGCTCACAGACGCCACTAACGACATTACTAAATGTAAGGCGATGCGAGGTCCTCTTACACTATTTGGCACTTGTGTTCTTTGCTGGTGAGAGGCCCAAAGGTAGGGAACTACCTGAGGACAACTCATCATCTGCGGGGGTATTGACATCGGTAGGGATGACAGGTTCCTTCCCTTTATTACGAGTGATTGGATACGTAGCTCAATCGCTTATCTGACCTCGCTTTCCAAGATCACATCTTTCTCCATCCCGCTCAGACTGGCTACCCAATAAGTAAATTCGCTTGGCACGAGCTTGTGACTCCTTCATCTATCTTGCTTGCTCCTCCTGTTTCCTTTACATGTCCTAACGTCAATGAAGGAATTGATCTTTTAGCGATGGGATCATCAGATTAGTTAACATTACGACTGCCTCGAGAGAATTAGATGTAGAAAGGGGAACCGACAGAGTTCCAGGTGACGAAGGGCTAGTAGACAATCATCGAAGCCAAGTGTGACGCTCCAATTTCCGGGGGTCCCATTGACAACCCATCAACCCGTGAAATTTCGTCTTAGGTCATTCAGACTAGGTCTCTGGGTACCACCCACTAACTAATTCATGGACAATCTGAGCACACCACTTCCACAGGTCCCTTCACCGAGACCCATTCATAACCCGAGTCCTGACCGACTCCCTCACACCTGCGATTGCCAAGGCAGGAAAACCAAATATCGTGTTTCACCTGAATGACTGAACTTATTGGAAAACCTCATATATTTATTTTAATTTATCAAATCCTCGGTGGTAAGCCAGGGGTCGCGAATTTTCGGTCTCAAAGAGTTTTTGACGATTTTGACACTTCACAACTTTCATCGCGGATCCATATGTTCAACCAATAATAGGAATTTGGTCTTTCACCCCCTCGGGGCTACCTTTGACATTATTATTATTTTACGCAAATCTCGCTGGTTTCAATTTTTGACTGCCCATTTTCCAAGCTCACTACACATTCACAAAGAATGGTGAATAACCATTACCATGCACACACACCCGACTTGACTCGATGTCCCCGTGCATATGAAATGCAATTATGCCATTTCATACTATAACAAGTTACATGCAAAATGAGAACTACATGCAACATATTCAACACATGGATAATTATATTTTCTACATATAATTTACATCCATCATAAATTCCATGTCAATACATCCATAAGCATGTGCATTACATGATTACACAACCAACATGTTATTCAAATTTTGCAATAACACAAAAACAAAGACACACACACAAATCCGAATCGCCTCCTCGGACTGCTCGAAACAAGCCTCTCGAATCCTTGCTCGACCCAAAACAAGCCTTGGGCCAATAGACTGGGTCCAAAATTCAATCAGACAAATTAAAATTCGGGCCGGGACTATCCGAAATAGTCCTAAAATTCTACACTCAATCCCAAGATTTTGATCAAATTTACTACTTCTCACGCCTTTAAGAAAACCCTAAGTTATTGGGAATGCCTTAGTTAAAATAACCCAAGTATGAAAATTTCACCCCCAGCTGACGAAACTCCTAGATGTAGACCCACCAGAAATTTCTCGCTGCTGGACGACTTTATTTCGCTCCGACGAAACCGACACCCGGGATTCCGTAGATTTTAGAGAGTAAGTCAAACCCCTTGCTTGCTTTTTCTCTCTCGATCTTCTGTTCGATTTCCTCCTCTCTTTCCCTTTTGCCTTTTTCTTTCCCCTTCATTCTTATCTATCGAATTTGATCCCATCCTCTTGTTTTTTCCTTATTTTCTTGTTCTATCTTTCCCATTATTTCCTCCACTTGACACTTAGCTCAATGTGAGCCTTTCACACAAGTGCACCACATGTCATGCCTTGTGTCACTCCCCTAAGGTGCCATATGGCACCACAAGATCGCCATGTGCCACCTCGACACCCGAGCGCCTCAAAAACATTAAATTGACTGCCCTTTAATCCGACGAAATTCGACAGGGTAACTAGATTTCGCGAGATGAATTCAACGGTGAAGTTTGTTTCGTCATCCGAGATCTAGAAAATTTCCGGTTTCCAACCGAAATTACCATTTTACCATTTTTCAAAAAAATTGAATTTTTCCCGGATTTTACACCAAGCCATTGCAGTCTGTAAACGAGACTTTCTGTTCAATTCCCACATAAGGTGCCAATTGTTGTTACCTTGATCGTCTGACTTTCAGTGGCATCGACGCAACAAACCCGCAAAGGGCAATCCTATGGATAAGGCCACCACCTCTGGCGATTAAGCCGCAAAATATGAAGAGGAAGAAGAAGAAAGTACACACAGTTGGAATTGCATACCCTTTCCCTGTGGGGGGATCTTCCTGATTTATAGAAAATGGTTGCTGAATCTCCCTCCTATCTTAAGACAAAATCTCCTATTTTTAAGGCTAAATCTATTTTTCATTATCTAGGACTGATTTTCCCTTATCAAGGACTGATTCTTCCTTATCAAAGATTATTCCGTAAGATGAGATTGAAGCTAGGAAATTTGCCATAACATCTCGGTATTTCCCGCTTTATCTATTTCATCAATGAACGAACTTGCCTTATACTCTAAGAATGACTGTCAGAGACTTAAAACTCTAGACTCGGGGTCGCCTTGTCGACCTAGAGGAGACACCCTGGCCACATACAGCACTTTCGATTCCTCCCCGTTTAGCAAGACCAAACCCCGCTTTAATACAGAGGTGTGCTCGACCGTCTACATCGCGGCCATGCCTCAGCCCGGGGCCCATTGAGTAGTGGGTCTAAAAACCATGGTACTCACACCCCTCTTTGTTTCACATACTCTATTCATTACATAACCCCACAAGCTTCCTAACACAATGGAAGGAAGCCAATTGTTCAGTTGAAAGAACCTATGGGTACTTTATTCCTTTATAGAAGTAGTATATAAATACATTTCAAACTGTAAATGCCAAGCAGCCATGAAAAGCAAATATAAGTTTTAAAAATAAAATGGAGAAGGAACCAGCATATTTTCTAACGTATACATTCTCAATGGATTAGGATGATAATGAACAACTGGTATACAAGATAATTCTTCTCTTTGGTTTTCAACTCCTCAACTGCAATGTTGTTTTCATAGCTTACCTTCTAGAAGTATAACCCAGGCAGATAATACCACAACTAAGTTAAAAGAAAATGTGTGAGAAATATTATATATGGCTTACTTGAAGAACTTCGTCAAGCAGTTCAGTATCCAAAACTTTGGGATGATACTGGCGCACCACCCTTGGATCTTGTGTGGGCCTTTGATATGAATCACAAGCAACATATCCATATCAACATTGTCAGTAATTGAAAATACCAATCTTCTAGAAGGCTGATATGAATCTAAATTCAAGATCATGATTATTTTCAGTGCTGAGCTGAAGTAAAAAAAGTAAATGATAACATCTGCAGTGGTATTTAAAGTTTTCTTTTTTTTTTCTCTTTAATAAAATGTCATATTACACAAAGAGACAAAAAGATCAAACAAGTTGAGAGACCAATTCAAAGGAAGTTTTATGAAGGTGATTTTCCTAATCAGGTAGGAAAAATGAGTAGGCGAAAAGAATCATCAAAATCAATTCAAAGGAAGCATGTCTTAGCGGATGCACCATCTACTAGGGTGGTGGTTCCTTTCTTTTCTTTCTCATTTTATTTTATTTTTCTTCCTTTTTCTCTTTTTACTTTTTTCTTTTTCCTTCTTTTTCGAGGAGAGGTTGAACTGGGGATTTCTAATGTGTTAATTATATCCGGCTAAGTATTGCTTATTGTTCAACGTTAAGATTGATTAAACTTGAATTGAACTTGAGATGGACCAAGCTCGTCTGTCCCTATTCAAGCATCGAGCACAAGGTTATTTATGAGCTGAGTGATCATCCTTACTTAGTACCACTACCACATTTGAATTGAAGATCCTAGACTCGGGATCTTCCCACCCCTCCTTCCTCTAAATATACCATAAACTAGCCATTTCCTGTCATATTGAACCACATATATATAAATACAGTCTTGGATTTTATTTTATTTTCTTAATTTTTGGTGGGGTGGGGGTAGATAATTAAATCAAGCATCATATTACTTCACATAATTTCAAGCTTGGACCATTTAACTTACTAAACAAACTAATTAAAGAGATAAGGTCTAGCAGAGATGGTACCTTGTTCATTTTCCGGCCCCAAAACTATTCATACACAAAGAATGCGTAAAAATGGAGTCCCTGTTTCGTTGTTAATATCATCATTGGGCCTCAACAACAAGCATTTTAGCCATGACGCAAAAGTTTGAACTTTCTCAAACTCTCCTTGTAATACTACTAACAACGGCTTTGTGAAGTCACTAGACACCTCCCAAGTAAAACACCATGATCACAACATATTAACTTGAGTATATTCAGTTTAGGTTTTATTTTTCACTATAGCAAGTGTCTTAAAAATATTATTTTTGACAATAACTTACTCTTAATTAGTTATTAATAAATAACTAGAATGAACTTGGTGCCACTAAGGGATATGACATTATCCAGAAGCTGGAGTCATAGAAACTTTATATTGTATTCAACATTCATCCAAAAATTTTGGATAAAATTGAATTAAAATTAAAAAAAGATATCCAGAAGCATGCAAGAATGCGATGGTGCCAAGACAGAACAAAGTGAATTAGATGTATCAGATTGTAACTGACCAGGTTTTCCTCCGTTTAGAACTGCACTTTCAGTTGGTTCAATACCACAAACCTAAAAATGAACAGAAGAAAACCAACCAAAGATATTAAAACCAAAAAACATTTGCTCCTTCCAGTCTCCAGTCTCTCTCTCTCTCTCTCTCTCACTCACTCACTCACTCACACACACACACACACACATGCTAACCTTAATCATAGGGTTTTTCTCCTTGTTGAAGTGCCCTGCACCGGTAATTGTACCCCCAGTCCCTATCCCTGCAACCAGGATATCAACTTTTCCTCCTGTGCCTTTCCAAATCTCTGGTCCTGTGGTCTCATAATGAATCTACACAGACAGATATAAAATTTATCTGAATGCCTTTCTAACCTTTCATCTGTATTTAACTGATATTTTTGGTCCAGAATATACCTTTGGATTGGAAGGATTTTCCAATTGGTTAAGAATATAACCATTGGGTGTGTTTTGCAGTATTTCATCAGTTTTATCAATAATCCCTGAGTTTTGCTTTACCAGAGAGATACAGCTCTGCTCCAAAAGCTGGGACAACCATTTTTCTCTCAAGAGTCACATAACTTGGCATGACAAGGATCAGTTTGTAACCCTTAGCTGCTGCTATGAATACCAACCCAATCCCGGTATTGTCACTGGTAGGCTTAATAAGGACAGTCTGCATCCACCAATATCTAAACATTTCAGAGCAAGCGGATATCTCAATCAAAAATGCTCCAGAATTTGGACTATAAGAATGAAAACCGTCCAAGAGATCAGAAGAAAAAAAAAAGTGGTCTCTCTTGGTAGACAATAATCTGATTTTATTATTAACTGTACACTAGAGCCTAGAAGTATAAAATAATCATCTATGATTTTATGGCCAACTGAAGAAGGGGGCATCATATAACCTAAGTCAAAAGCAAAGAAGACCAAGGAATGCAAAGAAACAAGGAGTCGGTCCTTTTTAGTTGCGAGGTGTTTTAAGGAATCCCAAAATTTATTGCATGTGATTTGATAGTTCAAATGGTCCTAGTCCAAGTTGGATGGTGAAGAAGAATATTTATATCACACAGAAGACTGGCTTTGTCTAGGTGCTGAGAAAATGTAACTTTTGAAGCTGATGGTCATATAAGGCGGCATGTAACAGTACCTAAAAAGCTTATAAAAACATGTCTAGATTCAAGATTGAATTAACACAACTTCATCATTGATCATGCTATACCCAATCCTGCATGCCAAAGATTTGAAATGTGATGTGAACTCGAAGATAAATAAACTCAAAACACAGTATTTTTCATGATTGCAACATGTCAAGTAAGAAATACTAATCCAAGAAAATGAAGTCCAAGCAACGAAAAATGAAGACCTGTCTTTCACACTTGAGCAGGGTTCCATCGTCTCTAGCTTAGGCGCAATACGAGCTACACAAACCGTCCACTACATTGGGGTGTTCCCTATTAGCTGCACATTGCAAGGAAGATACACTTTGAGAATAAAGCAAACATGAAAATTATAGCAACTACTGAATTTTTGACAACTTACTTCAGTAACATCTTTTGCAATCGCACACTTCTCTTCCATGTCGCTTTTTCAAATTACTACAAGATGACAAAGAAAATGACGCCTCTGTCATGGGCAAAAGAAAAATGACTTTCTTGAAACCTGACATCCCCATGAATCCTCTGAGATGAGACCGTTTCATTTTGTTTTCTGTAATCCACTGATCTCACAACACTATAAGCAAAATATGATGAATTAAAAAAGAATGAGGCTTTGTTTTGATACATATCCATATATTAGGGAATAGATTCATCACAACTAGTGAATAAACAAAATGAACCAATGAAAGCAGACTCGGTACCTCGAAAATACTTAATAAAACCTCAAAAGTGCATGTAAATCTAGAGGCAAATGCTGCTAGTGTATTGATGGATATAAATCAAATTAAGAAGAAAATTTTCCTGAAAGACTGGAAATTTTCGTATCATGATCAACTTGCAGCAATCTGATTTTGAAGTTATATTTAAAACTTCAAGAACCTAACTTCACAAAAATAAAAACCTAATCTTCTAAACAATCAGAAGATTGATATGAAAGAATCGAATTACAGACAACAGCTATCAGACAATGGATTTCAAAATATTGTAAACAAACAAATTTTCTATAAGACCAAGGAAGAAAGAAAATCCAGCAGGATCAGCAAGGTATACGAGAATCAAACACCATAACTACTAAAAGATAGAGAACTTTCTTGTAACTGAGTTATGGAACACTTCAACTCGTACTTATAGCAATACCACAAAACTAACAAATACTGAGGGTGTTTGGCCATATTGCTACATATAAATGTTTAAAAATCAGAACAAAAGGCAAAACAGAAAATAAATAAAGAAGGTTTAGTAGGCCGAGTTTTGATTAAAATACTATTTTTTCAAAAAAAATTACAAAATAATAGATTTAACTATAACAATCTACATGCACACACAAGTGTAATAAATAAGAATGCCATTGGTCTCGAACAATGACTTCATTAATTTTTTGAAAGTCATTGACATTGTCCTGAACAGCGGCATTACCGCGTATTAAAAATCTGCAGGACCCTTCTTCCTCCCCCATTTCTCCCATTTCCTTGTTCTTCACTCGGCTCCTCCACGGCTGATCGACAGCGCCGGAATCGTCAATTTTGCTCCATATGTTCTCTTAAAGTGTTCATCTCACTTCACAATGTAACCCTCCTACATCGAATCGTTTTTTGTTGAAAATTTCTACATTGCTACTGGTCGTGTGTTTTTTATGATAATGTGATGATAAATCTTTGCGTTTAGTTCTCGTTTTAATATGTGGTGATAATCTTTTGTTGGTGTGATGTGTTTTGTTGGTAATGTGGTGATTAAATGTGTATTTTCTTGATTAAATGGTGATTAAATGTGTATGGAAACTAAGGCTTATTTGGTAGCTGTTTTTTAAGTCACAATTTCTGGGAAAGTCACAAATTTTTAATTTTTTTTAAATTTTTGGGTTGTCCTGTTTGAAATTTTGTTTCCTTTGGATATTGATCATAAGGTTTTATGTGAGCAAAAAATGAGCATAAATTAAAGGTTTTATGATGTGTTTCTTGATTTTATTTTTGGGTATTTATTTAATAGGTTTTAAAGCATCCGTAAATTTTTACATTAGAGTTACTAAGTACATTTTTTATGCATTAATTTGGGTAAATTTTTTTTCAAATATGTATTTGATTGATATTTTTGTATTTAAAAAGTACTATTTTGGGTCAAAACTCCTAAAATCACCCATCTTTCAAATGTAGTTGAAAAAAATTGCTTCTAAAAATGAAGTTAATGGTCTATTTGGATATAGTTTTGAAATTGCTTGTCTAAAACAAGGATGGGACTTTGGTTCATTTTCCTTTATCAAAAAAACATGCCTCTTTTCTTTTTATTGTTATGAAAATAAGTGGGAGTACAAAACATTAAATTTAAAAGAATATCGTTTTCAAAAACACCAAAGTCCCTAGCTTTTGGTTTTTGTTTTTGAAAACTTTTATTGTTCTCAGTGTTTTAAAAAAAATGGAACAAAACGCGTTCTCCTTGTTTTTCTTATTATCTTTGTTTTTGAGAATAAATAATAGTTTTAAAAAACAAAAACCAAACATAAACTTATAAGACTATATGTATATATATATATATATATATATATATCTAATTGATGTAATAAAACGTTTATTGTTTAAATAAGTAGAGCATAGGGAGAGAAGGAGTCTCATATTTAATTCTCGATAGGGACAATTTACTATATTGTACTAAACTGTTTAGTTATCAATATATATAATTTTAGTTTTAAAATGATTAATAAACTTTAAATAAAATATGTTTTTTGGAAAATTCTTAAAGAACAGCATAAGTCTCTCAATTCAAAGTTGTGATATAATTGGATGAAAATAAGGAGAATGGATAAGAGGTGTTGAGTGATTCCGTGAATTGTAATCACCTTATAATAGGAAAAAGACAAGGCACCTTTTAAAATCATAAGTCGTTGTTCAGGACAACGACATTTTAATTTTTTTTTAAATGATAAATCACTGTTTAGGGCAGCGACATTATCCTAGTTGTCACCTATAAGGCCCAAGTGCACTAGATTGGGCAATAGTTTCTAATGATGCTTTTTTCAACCCGAACTGGCTGAGCGTGGGGTCGCTGGGCCGACCTCAGATACCGACCCGGCCGGGATGCCTCGGGATTGTCCGGGCCGAGGCAGACCACAGACCGCTGATCCGTTGTGCCTCGGACGAGCACTCCTCCGCAAAAATAAAGCGAAGAAGGGGGTCGAGGCTTTGCCCGTGGCCCCGATGCCCAAGCCGCTTCGAGAAAAGAGAGACCGCCAGAGGGCGAATGTGTCAGATATGAGCATGCGCTCTAAGAGCGCGCATCTTCACCGCGGCCATGCATTTATAGTAAATGTCCAACCAAGCGATCAGAACTAGGATTTGTTCCATTGATGGGATTTTCACGTATCGGATTTGGTAATGGATTTAGAAAGAGCTCGTTATCGATAATCTTCCTTCCTACTGGGGAGATCCAACCGTGATGATCCATACTTTCCTTGTTGATGCGATTAGGTCAGGATCAGATATATTGTTGTAGTTATTCTATTTTCTCGGGACAAGGAAATACAATCCGATTCACAGATATGGACCTTCTAATTCATCCAAGATCGCCCTTTTCGACCTAATGCCGGCCTTCGCTGGCCGGTACCGAGGTGTGGCCCTGGTATCAAGGCTGGGCGCGCCACTTCTGGCTTCGTGAGGGCCTGGCGAGCCCATTTTTCAAACCCTATTATTACTCTGTTCTCGTACGTGTAACGTGGGCAAGTGGTCAGATCATTTCTCAGATCGGGATGCAATTTCCACGTGTCCGTTCGAGGTCAAGCATGGCGCTTAGTCGTCGTCACCCGATAATGATGACTCTGGGTTTTCGCCGTTTCCTAATACCTCTCTCTAGTTTCTTTCTACTTCTTCGCACCTCCCTCCGTCCCAGGCTTCTCCTCGGTCCTCCAACCTCTTCCGCGATCTCGTACTTTACTTGCTCGTAGTTCCTGTCTCGCCCTTTGTAGAGTCTTTTCCTCATTTGTAGTTCTTCGCCTTATTCCTCAATCATTATCAAGGGGTTTCACCTTTCGTTTCTTCGATCACTACTGGTGAGCCAGGGGAAGAATTGATTGATTTCGTTTTACCGTTTGCTTTTATTATGGGTCCAGGTTGCTCTTCTTCTTTACATCAGTAAATGACTCTTCGCTTGTTGCTGCCTTGGACCTGTTAGGATGCTTCCCGGGCCGTTTCACATTAACCCTCAACGCTCCCGCACCTCCTCCTTGGATAAGGATAAAGTGGCACTTCACTAACATCCTGGGGGTCAGATTGACAATCATCCACATGTCGTGGACTGAAGGACCCAGTACGGCAGCTCTTATCCTTCAGTATGCTTACTCTTTATTGAACTGCACTGATTTCCACGTCCGAGTATGGACCCCGACGCTCTACTTTTATGAGCTCTTCCGCAATGGGATGTAGACAGTTTTGCGCTTTGATAATGGTCTTCATTTTCCACCGTGACCCCTTCATGAAAGGGATTCGTAACATTTCAATGTCCTGGTCTCAACTCGCCTCCAACCAAATACTTTGTGTCTATTAGCCTCTTTTAGGGATGTAGGCTCCTGCCGTCCCTAGTGTGGCTTTGCTCCTTCATCTTAGCCCAAAGGAGACCACCGAGGGCTTCCTTTATTTCTCCAGGCGTCCCAGCCCTCCGCTGTATCTCTGATCTCCTTCCTCCCAGGTCGTGGAAAGGACGATATTTGTGAGCCAAGAACTGGGGAATTTATGACCTTCACTGCTGACGACACTCATGCCCTGGTTTGGCCACCCCTCGATGAATCTGCGTGAGTGTTTCGCTTCTCCGGCTGCATAAACTTGCGGTGGAAGGTTGCTGAATATTTGACTTGCATTATTCTCACGTGCTCTGGGTCGACTCGACCTTATGCCAAGATACGTCAGCTTCGGCCATGAATGTCCGCTTGTCTTATACGGAAATATAAAACCTGAATTCCCGGGTCCATCTAATTTGAGGTTCACGCTGCTCCATCAGCTAGGCCCTCGCTCCTTCCACCACGTAGTCTCTCCCATTGGGCTTTCCGCAGCCACTTCTACTAGGGGAGAGATTTTGGTCCATTGGGACGCTGCCTCAGTCCCAGTGCGAAACGAAAATCAAGCTCCACTGAAAGATTGGCCGGTTTCGACCAAGGTTCGGGAATCATGCCTCCGACTTCTTCGTCGAGAGCCTGAGCGTGCAAATATTACGGGGCCAAGGTTCCCGCGGTCGCATCGGCCACCCTTCTAAGTCGCTGCAGTGCAACAAATCTCTGTGGAGTTGCCGAAAGCAATGCTGGCGGTTAAGTGCCTATTACCGTCTGAATCCGCCTTCTGAGAGTGGTAGCCACCTCGGGGCGCTTGAAGAGTCAAGTTATAGAAAATCCGTAATCAAAAAGTCATGGCGATGAGGATTCTCGTCTTCAATGCTGAACTCAAGGCAGTGCAACTGCTCGTCCCATGACTCGACCTCGGGAGGTCGAAGCGCCGCCCGCTGATGAGGCTCGCCTATCCCTTTCCGGGGTTGCCTTAAGTCCCTAGTCGCAAGCCTATTTCCGTGTCGGGTCACGAATCTATTTGATGCGCGCGAAAGAACTTCATCGGAAGGGTCCGGGCCGAAAAGGCCAAACTAAACGAAAAACATGTCAAAATCGCCCGGATTTATAAGGCGAGGGCGGCCTCTCTCACCTTTGAGCGGACCGAGTTGCAAGAGCTGAAGCACGGTGATGATCGGGCTAGAAGTGTGAGCGACTTAACCGGATCTAAAGCATACCACACTATTGCGGTTGCAGAAAGTAGAGAGGATGAAGTTCAAGTAGTTTCACTGCTGTCAAGGCGAAGCCGGGTTGTTCTGGGTGAGCCTGTGTTACGCAAAGTGATTTGATTGAGACCCGAGAAGGGCTGCAGTCTACCCAGTGTGAGCTTCAGATGGTTAGGGAGGAGCTCATTACATCGCGGGGCGAGCCGCGGAGTTCCCAGAGGGGAGCTACGCATGGCTACAAGCACCCGGGACGATAAGGTGACGCAGCTGCTGCTCGCCGTGAAGCCTCAGAGTCAGCGCGCCGCTAGAGGCCATCGAGGCCTCCGAGGCCGTAAATTCGCGGGAATCTGCCAGTGGAGGAGTGTCGCTGGACAAGGTGGACCTCATCAAGAAGTAACTTCGTCGCCGTAGGATGAAGTTATTGGAAAATCGAGGATCAAGCCATGCTCAAGTAATCTCCTGGGGAAGCCTGCCAACAGAATGCTCACGTATACCGATTGGGACTTCAACTCGACCTCCTGCGACGAGGAGTGTGAGGAATTCTTCTCCGCACACTTAAGAACTCACCGAGGCCCATTCCCTTCACGAGTGCCTCACGACGCCCGAGTTCCCCTCGTGCTCATCTCTAGCGACTTTATATTTTTCTTTATGTACACTGTTTCTCACGGCCCTGTGGCCCGAGACATGAAATCCTCCTTAATAAATATTAATTTTTTATGGCTCATAGTTTCACGCGAGTATTTTCGCTTTCTTCATGAATCCTACAACAATCAGGTCCGGAAATGGCAATTAAGCTCACAACTGTGTCACCAGGCTTCGCGGGCAAATTTGTAATGAATGGACCGATTCCAGTCAAACGATAAAGTGAGCTCTTCAACGAGTTTCACGGTTCGTTGACCTGCCTCGCATGTGCCGAGCTGATTTTAGTCGCAAGGGCGCAGCTCAGCCACTTCAGCTACCGATCTCCATCTGCTGACGGTATGAGTTGGAACCCACTCCATAGCTACATGGCATGTGCCGAGTGGATGAGCCTAATCTAATACGCGTAGCTCGTCCATGTGAACAACCGGCAGCTCGTTAGCGCGAATTGTTAAAGGTGGCTCTGCCCATGTGGAACCGCTAGGAAGAGCTCGTGAATGTGAACAAATAAGGCAGCTCAGCCCATGTGAACTCGCCGGGAAGAGCTCAATGCGAACACTGTGGCTCACCCATGTGAATCGCTAGGGAAGAGCTCGCGAGAGTTACCGGGCTCCGCTGGGCCAGCCAGCTCGAATCAGACGGGTTCCTTAGGTAGCGTGACTGGCCCGTGCAGCGTAATTTAACTCGCCGCGGAGCCTTCGCCAGGCTCCCGCACCGGCCTTTGGTGGCGTTCCAAACGAGCCGATCCGACTCGCTAGTGCGTACCAGGCCGAGTGGATTCACCTCCGCCACCGGGAGCGCCGCTCCCCCAGCGCTATGGCTCGTGGCGTTCCAAATCGGTCGATTCGAACTCGCTAGCGGCCAGGCCTGCCGAGTGGATCACCGCCAATGGATTTTTCGCCCGACTGCGGGCCTGCGGTATCCCAACCTGAAGATCCGACTGCTAGGCAACGCGGGCCCGTGGCCGGTGCGGATCACCGCCACCGTGAGTCGCCGCTCCTCGGGCGCTATGGCCGAAAGGGCGTATGTAGCCGAAAGGGCGATGAAGCCGAAGCCGCGATAGCTTTCGCGGGCGATGTAGCCGAGCATGGCGTAGCCTGAGCCGATTTGACTCTCGTGCGTGACTTGCATACGTAAACTCGCCAAAGCGAAATATTGCCTCGGCGCGTGCGGCTCGTGGCGTTCCGTACCCCGCTGATCTCGACCTTCGTTGTCGCGCCGCGGCCCGTGGCCGAAAGTGGATCACCCGCCAATGTGAGCTGCTCGCTCCCCGCGCTATGGCTCACGGGGCGATGTAGCCGAGCGGCGATGAAGCCAGTGGCGATGCGTACTCGAAAGTGGCGATGTAACCGAGCTAGTATGTACTCGAAATGACCTGACTCTCGTGAGCGTGGGACTCCGGTGCGCAGGCAAACCGCCAAAGTGAGTTGCCGCGCGCGGCCATCTACTCTGCAGATTTTCCTGGAAAGTAACGCCTTTAATGCTGATTTATGGAGAATTTGGAACGCTCGGGTGACTTGAAAGTGCTTCGCCTTCTTATAAATGCTACGGGTTTCATTGCTATGGAGTTTATACTTTGTATATTCCCGCTTTTTCTATGTGTATTTTAACTGTGAGACAAGGTCAAGTCCGTTATCTTGGCCGGGGATCCTTCTTTTGAAGATTTTGTCTGTCGCTGTTCTTCTACATGTGGAGTTGTGTTTTTCCCAATTTCCCCTTTACGGGAGTCATGTTATTCCCTGTACTGCGGTTGGGGATGTGCTGAGAGGCGATGCATTTCTCAAGGCCGCCTTCCATTTCTCGTTTTTTTTCTCTTCCTTTCTCCTTCCTTCTTTTCATCTTTTTTCACATCTCATTCTCCCCCCTTTTTGTTTCTTCCTGCATAAACTCCTTTCCAATCCCTTTTCTTTTTTTCTTTTTCTTTTCCTTTTCTTCCAAGACCGCTTTCTCCCTTTCTCACTATCCTTTCCATCCCTTTCTCCTCTTTTCCACCTTCTAAACCCTCCTCCATTTATTTCCATCTCATTTTCCTTTTTTTTTTTTTTTTGGTGGAACTGCTCGTGCCTGAAGCTTTAAGATGTAATCGATGACACCACTGATTGTAACTAAATGTAATTCAATTGGAATAAAGAGAAGCTTCTCCTTTTATGTCTATGAACCTTCTCATTGTGCCTTTTTTTTTAGTTTTATATATCTGAACTGTTTGGGACGTTTGACAACATAATTAATGAACGCTCAACTCGTCAAGGATTAATAAGGCTCTATTTTTAACCTACAAACCATGCTTACTGGTAAAAACGCTTAAGATGTTCCGCATTCCATGTATGCCGTAAGATTTTTCCTTCCTCTGTCTGGAGCTCATAATTGCCCGGCCTGACGACTCGAGATATGATGTAAGGGCCTCCGGGCCGAGGCCCGCCTACGCGCGCCGAGTTCTTCCTTTGTCGCGTGGAGTTTTAAGACTAACCACCCTGCAAGATATAGCCCCCGGTTTGACTTTATTATAAAATCTTGCTATCTTCCTTGATAAATTTCTCTCACGCCTTGTGAAACTTGCTCGCGCTTTCATCTGGGGAGTTCTGTTTAGACCTATGGCCTCGCCATCAGGTTCCACCCGATGCTAACTCGATCCCGAGACTTTATTCGAATTCCTCAACTTGGCCATCGCTGTCAAGGCAAGGGCAAATGGGGTTTCCCGAGTTGTCGACTGTGTCGTCTCAGAGCCCATAGCACCCTGGGAGGCTCACCACTTCCTTTTACTAAGTCTTCCACCCCTTGTTTTCAAGGCGCTTAAGGGTTACGAGATAAGGACTTTACCTGTCCGTCTGATCATGTGTGCTCAGATGAGTAATAATTTTTAATTCCGAGTTCTAAGACGTAAATCTCGACTCAAGGCCAAGCGAACCGTTTTCTCCGCTTGTCCCATACCGTGGCTCTGGGATACCAAACCCGTGATATGATGGCTCGCCACACAAAATTGCGTATCTTCTGCTCCGTAATCGTGGCTAAAGGCTCCTGGGCCTCGCCCACTCGTAAAGTAATCCATTGCACGACATGACTCCACCACTCCTACCAACGAAAAATCCCGCACGCCCAAACCCCAATCGGGCCGAAAGGCCAAAGGCCAGGATCGACGCATGGTTCCGATGGAGGCGGAGATTCCTATCGACGTGCCCCCGGGCAGATTCTGCAGATTTCGACCAGGCTCTGTATCTTCGAAAGGCATTGTAGCCGCAGCATCCCCCGCTCAAGACTTTCCGCTAATGCTCGAGCTCCGACATGATTCCCCGCATACGCCCTGCAGGCCCTCTCAAAGATCGTACTGTCTCTCCTCGCGATGCATTTAAGGAAAGTGTGTGAAAAACTCTCTCAGGCTTCCCCTCGTGATTGCAACCCGGCACCTTAGCCCTTATTTTAGCCGCTCTTTCGAGTCAGTCTCGTAGGCTTCGTCTATACCAACCCAAACGGGCTCCATCCAAGTCGGTTCGGACCCGACCTGGGCAACCACCATGTCACAGAGATCGATAGAGGGTTCCGCCAAGTATTCGACTGTGTCGACCGATGAGGTCTCTGCGGAGGCTGCGGGCTAGCTTTGCCAAGGCGTCTGGCCTGAGTTCTCTCGCTCCGGTACATGTCAATTCGAACCAACACGAATTTTTAATATGTCACTGAACTTTCTGAGGTATAGAATCATCCTTTCACTTTTGCCTCGTAGGTATCTTCTATTTCAGCCTTACCACCAACAGAGTCACCAGACTTCACCGGGTCGACTTCTAATGAATGGGCGAAGGTCAGGCCCGCAAGTGACTCGCCCATACCCCGCTCGTTGTTGGAAGTATGGAATCCAACCGAGTGCGCACTCACCGTCTATTCCTTCGAGTTAGATAAGACTTGCCTCCCTCGCGCTGCCGGTCTCCATCTACGTAGAGTTTCCAAGGGAGAGTCAATGTTGTTAATCCCATTGTCACTCGACAAACCCATGATTTGTCACAAAGAGATTCGTCTTTATTGCGCTGCCTGACTGATATCAATCTACCAAAATATATTCACTCACCAATCGAGGTCATTATGCAATATTGTTTCATCTTTATCCGCTGAACTCTACAAGGAGCCCAGGCCAGAAGAGTCAACAAGCAATGGTTTAAAATTAATCTCTTTCCATTCTGGTACTGGCTTCCTCTAGAGCTCTACCGCAATAGTAAACCTGGTAGTCGAACTCGCTTTATCTTGACGAGGACACCGTTGAAAAGTCCTACCGCTTAAGTATAGTAGGTATGAGCCCTTCGAGATGTGACTTATTAGAATGGGAGGGGAACTCAGTATGTTTTCAAAGTCGAATGCTTTCACACTTTGTATCTCATTGAAAGGCTTTCTTCAACTGAAGAAAGGGTCGGCATTTATCACTGTGACTGTATACTCTAACCCCACAAAGCCTGATCCTTCCTGTCAAAGGCCAGATTTCCTTTATACCAGAGGGTGACGGCATGTCGAGCACCGCCTTTATCTTGTCTAGATTTGCCTCAATTCTCGGTGGTTTACTATGAAACCTGGAAGAATTTTTCTCGACGACACGCCAAGGCACACTCGTGGGCCGGATTTAGCGAATGTCAGAATTTAGATTTGAACGCCGAGATGAGCGCCGGCGTGAAGGTCGGTCAGGTGGATTTTACCAACATGTCGTGCCTCATGATACCTGCTAGTCGCACGCATTCGCTTCCTCGAACATCCTGCCACCAAATCTTTGGTAGGTGGCTCCATGCTCTTAAGTCCAAACGGCATTACCCGATAACAATAGGTTCCTGTGCTGTGACGAACGAGGTCTTTTCTTGGTCACCTGGGTCCATACCCGGACCGTTGTAGCCTAAAGGCATCCATAAATCGAGAAGTTCATGGCCAATATGGCGCCCACGATGAGGTCGATCCGGAAAAGGGAAGTCGCCCTCGAGTACGCGGTTTATAAGCTCTGCGAAGTCGAAGTGGCAGTCGCCACCGCCATTTGCTTTCTTGACGAGCATGACGTTAGCCAACCACTCAAGATACTCCACCTCCCTGATCGCTCCCGCTTGGAAGAGCTTGCCGACCTCCTCGTTGATGGCTTTTTGCCTCTCTGGTGCGAAGCTCCTTCGCTTTGTCGACCGGGTTTGAAGGACGGGCTGGGTGTTCACCCTACGAGGGATTACCGTAGTTAATTTCCTCCATGTCCGGGCCGCTTCCATAAGACGCTCTCTGCTCTGTCTCAAAAACTGAGTAAGGAGGCTTTTAAGGTCTTCCGCCAGTTTGGAGCCGATATAGGCGAGATGTTCCGGGTCGCTATCCAAATGACATCGGGCTCTAATTTTCCGAGGGCCTCCTGGGCCTTGCATCCGGTCACACATGTCAAGCTCCGCCCATGGTCACGTTTGTCGACCGCCGCTTTATGGAGGTCGCAGCATTCTCCGCCACCGCTGATTTCTCCCTCGAATCCATCCCTAATTCGTGTATGGTCGGGAACTCTGACATCATGTGGCACGCGTGAGGGGACGGCCTTTATCGCGCTGAGAGGTCTACCTAACAAACATATTATGTCGATGGGGCGCTCTACAATGAGGAATCTTACGTTGTCATCGCCTATAAGGGGGCTCCTGCAGGAGCACCAACCGACCGAGCCCAAAGGTAATACCTTTCCCAGAAAAACCCCGATGTGTGTGTGTGTCATTCGCCCGCTTTTCTCCCAATGCCCATTTTATCAAGGTCGACGCAAGATGATGTCACTGAACTCCCATTATCAACTAGAACCCTGTATGAACTCCGTCTTGCTGGTTACAATTGCCGAACTACCAATGGCCGTCGGTGTTGGCATCCCTCCAGACTGGTAGTCGGTAATGTGACTCTGATATCGAGCCGGCGCTTGATACCGATCGATTTCCCCTATTTCCACGACCATGCCGCATAGATGGGCTTTCCGCTGAACTAGACTCTCTCCCCGCGAATCCTCCCGAGATCACCGATTTCTCCAAGGGGGTCATTGTGCCGAGTCGCCGCTTGCCGGGGCGGCGCTGATGAGCTAACTGGCTCGGGCTTGATTCCCGGCCTCGATTCTCGAGCCCGATTCTGAGATATAAACGCCTGAGGTATCCGCGCCAGATGGCACTCTATTTTCTCTTAGTCAGATAAGGCTTGTCCGTAAGTAAGGTCCATAAATTCCTATGGAACTCGCAATACTGTGTCATTCCTCGTGGCGGGATCCGACTTCATTCCAGTCGCCACCAAGAACTCGCCAGTTCGTGACTTCATGCAGACCCGTGACACCGAGGCCATTAGGGAGGAACCGCCGAGGCGAATAACGCCGCCGTTTTTCGAATCATGGTGGACCTGCACGACTTCAGGTTCCACGCTGGGATCGTTCTCCATCTTTTCTTAGTGGATGTTTCAACGCTATTTTCGGGTCATCCTCGTCGCTTATTTGTCCCACTCTTCTCTTTATGGGTGGATGAGCTCTTCTGGATATGAGGCTTCTTCGCCGTTTATATACTCTCTCGCTTTTGCGAGCACTCGACCATGCTCGCTGAGGGTTTTGAGATGGAAAACATCAAATCCTTCGATCGCACTAACTCCAAAGAATGAATGCGTGATATGAATTTTTCATCTGCATGTCTATCTTCAGACTCAAGAATCTTGCACGTAGGGACTTTAGACTTTCCCCACAGCCCCGCTTGACGGCCAATAGATGGTAACTCTAAGCTCAGACATTCCGTTCCGATGAAGGAGTATAACACAATGGATAGTTCTAATGAAGAGATTGACATGTGGAATTATATTAACCAGCTAATACTGGCCTTTAGTGTGGTGAGCGAAAGCTCCCGCACGCACAGGTCCCGATACCCATGTAACTCCATTCGATTTCTTGTGGCATTGGCCGACTCGGATCGATTCCATTGAATGCTCACTGCGGGCATTCTCGAATTTCGCCGTGGAAGGGGGTAGCGAGCACCCTCGACCGTGAAGGGTGATTCGGCCTTTGTTGTACCAGCGTGTCCATAGTAACTGGGCAGCATCCTTTAACCACCTCCCTTCACACTACCAGCTCTTGGTCGAAGACTCCTAAACCTCTACTCCTAAGGATTGCCTCCCCGCTCCCGGGGTCAGAGTTCCTGCTTCCCGATGTCCCTCCGAAAGATCATCTGCCCCTCTTCCGCAGTGTTAATTGCGGTCCGCGCCTGGCTTCGGCTTTGACTCTTCTTCTCGTTTCAGATCTCTGGGGAATGTCAGAATCGTAAGCGCCCTTCACCTGGGAAATGCTATGACCTTCCCGGGTCCGTCGTGGCTCCCGTGGATGTCAAGATCCGGCTCCGGTGTTGTCTCAATCCTTCTATCGCGCCATCGACGAGGCGAAGTGCTTCCACTTCGTTCGTATTAGCTTGCATTGCTTCTATCGTCTCAGAGGTCTCACGTCTGCCGGTCAGGATCTCGATCCTGGCTGGACAAGGCTGCCCCGCTGTTCGGCCGATAATACATCGCAGAACCGAAATCAAGCAGATGGTAGAATCCACGTTCTGGCCGCACGGCGCCGCACCATGATGTTTTTCAACCGGAACTGGCCGGAGCGTGTGGGGCTTCGCTGGGTCGACCCGCATTGGCCGCGGGCCGGGATGTGCTCTCGATTGTCCGGGTTAAGGTAGACTCACGTGACTGGGCTGACCGTTGCGCTCTCGACGCAGCGACTCCTCCGCAAAAATAAAGGAAGAAGGGGTTCGCGAGGGCTTCGCCGTACACTGGCGTGCCTGCCGGGCTTCGGAGAGAAAAGAGAGACCGCTGAAAGCAATGTGTTGTATGCGAGTATGCCTAAGAGTATGCATCTTTCACCGCCTGGGGTGGCCATGTATTTATAGTAAATAACCAAATCACTGGATCAGAATTAGATTTGTTCCCATCGACGGGATTTTCTTATCGCATCGAATTTGCAATGGATTTAGAAAGAGCGTTTATTTGGGATAATCTTTCCTTCCTTAATGTGGGGGAGATCCAACTGTGATGATCTCGTTATTAATTTCTTTCCTTGTTGGCGTGATTAGGCTGATCGGCAGATGGTATATCGTTAGGTTATTCTATTTTCAGACGCCAAATACAACTGACATTCGCAGATATGGACCTTCTAATTCATCCAAGATCGCCCTTTGACCTGGGCCGCCGCCTTCGCTTGGGCTGGTACCGAGGGCCTGGCATTGCGTCATAGCACTAATTTTTCGGGCTTGCGAGGGCCCATAGCCCATTTTTCAAACCCTATTAGTTTCAAATACAAACTATTTTTGTATTATTTTTTTTGAAAAATAAGTATTTTAATCAAAAACTCCAATTTCTATGGGTCCATCCCCATTTACTTTTTCCTATTGGCTTAGTTTTTTCTTTGGCCTCCTTGATTTGTGCATGAAGACCCGGTTGTCTTCTCCATTTGATTTGTTTTTTTTCTTTCTTTTGTTTTTCTTTTGCTCTCTTCTTGCCTTAAATCAAGCCACTTTTCCCGGATGCCTTCTCCTCATTTTGCCTATAAATTGAAGGTAAAATGAAGGCTTTAAAATCATCCTCTCATTTTGAAAGAGAGGGAGAAGAGGGAGAGAGTGGAGAGAGAGAAATAGAGAGACCTGACTGGTATGTTTTTCTCACTGAGGAATTTCACACCAGTGGAGAGAGAGTGAGGTTATCATCATTTCTTATGTATACCCAAGATTAGTATATTCGAGGAGTTGTAATCAGATAACCACACTCTGTGATAGTGAAGAATTGTTCTGAGTTGTAATCAGATACCATTTCGTAGATAGCAAGAATTGTTCGGAGTTTGTCCCGTGGTTTTTTCCCTTCACTTTGAAAGGTTTTCCATGTAAATCTAGTATTCTTTATTTCTGTGTTTATTTTCTCATATGGTACTATTCACGTATATGATACTATTCATCTGACGTCAACAAACACTACCAGAGAGTAGTGCCGGAGCAATAGAAGCCGATCATTAGGGCACCCTACAAGTGGTATTAGAGCTAGGCTCTCTAAGCCTTAGTATGTTATGTGATTGCGACTGTTGATCGACCTTCCACATCAGAAAAGATTTTTTGAGATAACTTCCAAGTACATTATCCAACGTTCAACTAGTTCACAATGGAATACAAAGATATCATTAGATTTCTGGTCTAATTGAAGCCAAATGATAAATGGATAATCCACTCAATCAAACTTAATGTTTTCAGCCTCGTTCCGAATGGAATCGAACAGTACTGAAGACAGATAACGCTCTCCAAAGCTGGGGAAAATCACCTGCACGGTAACAAAGGTGGATGATTGGAAAGGTTAATGGAATCAGATTGGAAAGAAAATCATGATTATTCGGATGATTTGAGTTAGGACTTAGGATGGAGCAATGACAAAAACAAAAGAAACCCCATTTGAATCAACAGTTGTGATTCTGATCAGGAGATTAAGGCCTACCGTGATGAGTTTTCCTTCATTTTCTGGTCTCTTTGCGAGCTTTGTTGCTGCAGCAGCAGCAGCAGCACCACCAGATGATATCCCCACCTGCAAAAAAAAGAATGCAGAAATTATGTAAAAGAGGGAATTTTTTTCTCAAGGGACTAAAGCTAACATTTCATTGAAAGAGACCGAGAAAGATATGGTTGACATACCAGCAAACCTTCTTTTAAAGCAAGAAGCTTAGCAGTTTCATTTGGCCTCACTTGAACTGGGAAGTTCCATAAACATCAGTAGTTAATACTACTTAATAGCTTTCATCCATGCACTTGTTTGGCATTTCAATCAAGTATCCCACCAAAGTAGAGATGCAAACCAGCAATACTGAAAATAACAAGTCTTATCCCAAACTAATACAAATTTTAAAAAATTACCAAAATAGTTTGGAAAGCAAACTAATGGCCAGTGAAAGTGTCGTGTTGACATTGAAATTTTAAGCTAATGTCATAGTCAGTAACTACGACTTTAACTTAAAAAAATTTCCAATGCCGCAGTTAGTAACTGTGGCATTAACTTAAAAAAAATTAAATGTCTTAGCCAGTGACTACGACATTGCTGATGTGTATGTCGACGTGACCCAGACGTACTAGTTTGGACATTATTTTGGTTTTCATCCAATATTTGTAAATTTTTTTTTTTAAAAAAAAACCTGTTTTTGTCCGAAACATGAAAATAACGGTCTCATCTTCTTGTCCTTAAACAAGGATAAAACTTTCAATGTATACTTTTGGAAAGCCACGAACTCAAATTGTACTGCTCATACATCGCCCACAAGTAGAAGAATCCTCGCCTAACATTGTTTAAGTGTTATATCTCTCGTGTATCCATATAGCTGCTTCCGTGATCTTAGACCCGGCTTGTAGAAGCCGAACTAGAGAATACACTACTGCTTATGTGCATAACCGTAAAAAGTTAGGGTCATGAAAGTGACAAAGTCCCTTTACTCGATTTCAGGCAACTACTCTCTCCATGATGATCACAAGCTCATCGATTATGTAGCATATAAGTACAAGTCACCTTTCCAATGGACAAAACCCATGTTCTCTGCGTGTCGTCTTGATGTTTCATAGCTAACTTTACTCACTCTCTCATAGTCCCTGTTATGTTTCTCTTTAAGCTTATTATTCAACATATAACTTCTTCCCGTATCATTTTTTTAATCATGTTCATTTTTGTTCACATTTTAGGTTCCATTTCCCATCCCCCTTCTTGTTACTTTATCGTCTGACCTTTGGGGCATCAGCGACATAATATAAACCTGTAAAAAGAGCAATCCGAAGATAATGGGTCGACCGCCTCTCCGATGATTAAGTCAGCAAAAATACGGAGAGGAAGAAGAAGAAAGTACGCACAGTTGGAATTGCATACCCTTTCCCTGTGGGGGGATCTTTGTGATTTATAGAAAATGATTGCCGAATCTCCCTCCTATCCCAGGAAGGAATCTCCTATTTTTAGGGATAAATACGTTTTTCCTTATCTAGGACTGATTTTCCCTTATCAATGACTGACTATTCCTTATCAAAGATTATTCCTCCGAAAATTCTGGGATTTGGAAGCTAGGAAATTTGCAAATAGATATCCTTTGCGTATTTCTCGCCTTTATCTATTTATCAATAACGAACTTGCCTTATATGGAAGAATGGCCGACTAGGGGACTTACAACTCTAGACGGGCCGCCCTGAAGCTGCCCTTAGATTAGTCACCCTGGCTTCACATCGCGGGCCAGGTGGGCCTTGGGCCAAACGGGCCCTAGGTCTATTGAGTAGTGGGTCTAAAGACCATGGTACTCATAATGCCCCCCTTTTCCCCTGCTAGAACTTTGTTCTTTTTCAGTTGGGGAAAATACTATGTTTTAAATCTCGAGTATGGAAGGCTAAAAGGATTGGAAAATTTATGCGTACCTCGAAAGTGCCGGAAGGTGAAATGTGTTGGGTCACAAGGCGTGTGGGTAGTGCACATCTCCTAATGTGTCTGCAGCGCATGATGATCTGACGGCACAATTAATGCATCTGTTGATATTTTTTTTCCCTATATATAGGGGTTAGGTTACGAATGCTGCTTCTTTTACCATTTCACAGAAGCTTTCACCTGTTGCAATTTCTTTTCTCCTCTCGCTTCCTCGCGAATCGCTGTTTCAAAGCCAATGTCGTAGTCTCCTCGACGCCTCTCAATTTTTCGATGAGTTTTACAAACTGCTCGCATTGCCTCACTGAGGGTGCGCCCACCATTCATCCGTGGGGCTGTGTGGTGACGGTTTAGCAGACTAAGCTCATGTGGATTGAGTTTGAGGTCGTCCCATTAGATTTGGTTATTAGTGTTTTGTCAAACCTTCAAAAGGGGGATTCCTTTTATCTCTCCCGGGTTTTGATGCCTTCACTCCTTTAAGGTCCTCAAGCTGATCCTTTTAATTTCCTTTTTATTTTTTATTTTTTTTTATTTTTTTTCTGTAGTATGGCGAGAGGTGAGGAAGAGACTTCTACTGGTCGGGTCGGGTGTAGGAGGGGAGCCCCTAGGGAATCGCCCACTGCAAGCAACCTTGTTGCTGGTATGCCCGTGGAGGAGTTGAGATTCTTTTGCCAAGTCCCGATTGACATTAGTTTGGAGTTGTTAGACGAAGCGGCTGTCTCAACTTTAGAATGGGCAGATAATAGCGTCTACTTCACCCTAGAGCAGTTTGTTGTTGGACTTCGCTTTCCCATCTCGTTGTCAAACAAATTCCTACCCTTACCCGAACCCTCAGGCCTGCACATTTGAATGTCTTTAGATTCTAATAATGCAAACAGGTTGAACTCTCTCTACTAGTTCGATATCTCACTAGTATAAATTTGCTTCATTTACACTTTGAAGCTTGGGATTGGGGGCCGCCTATCTATGTCGGCCCACAGTCCCCGGCTATAATTTGTAACTGGGCTCCCGGACTCCCTAAAGACTAAGGCGAAAGGGGTTGTCTTAGTGAAAGGGCCATGGTATGAGACGTCATGCTCTCTTGGGCTCCCGTTTGACCTGAACCAATCCCTAACATTCCCAAGTTTGTCTAAGCTTAATGGGGCTCTTTTTTTTTTTTTTTTTAAAGATCGCCCATATTTTGATATGGCCATTTTTTTCGTACTTTGTGTAAGCCAGCGAGGTCAAGCAATAACTCGCGGAGAAGGCCACCGGGAGCGTATTAGACTCCGTCGTTTGAGATTACCGAGGCGGAGCACAATCACGAGCTCCTCATGTCCTTAAAGAATTTACAGATTCTTAGCGCTAAATTTCATTACATTTTCCCGTTATCCCGCTAAGGTCAGAACTTGTTAAGGAGAGCACTTCAGACTTGGCTCGACCTTTCAACTCTATCTCAGTAGCTCTTCGCAAGCTTGGTTCGTCTACAGAGAGTCGAAGGAGCTCCAGAACTATTCTACCTCGACCTAATTACCTTAGCTGGCCACAGATCCACACCCCCAGCTTCTTCGTGGGGCAGCAAAGAAGGGTGGACATCAAGGCCCACACAGACTAGAGGGCTTGCAAATTGGGAAGGATCCAACTACTAATGAGCCACTAAGGAAGGGAGGATTTGAGCATGTCTAGCCTCGCAGGGTCATCATGACTGATAGCAAGCATTTGAGCCGCAAGCCTCTCAAGGGAGATTGCCTCTAGCTTTGAAGTACCAGGCCGCAAGCGCCTCAAATGGCTAGTCCAGATGGAGAGGCTCAGAACAACCTAGCTATTATCACTTTGGGACTTAACACTCTGCACGCCCGTCGGGCTGGTGTGTCACCCAGAGGCTCCTCGCTGAGCCTCAGGCATCGTCGAGGATGGGGTTCCAAATGAGGGGCCTCCCCATGCTTGATAGAGGTCAAAGAGCCCACTGAGATAATCCAACAGAGTCACACTCAAAGCCAGTCAGAAATGCCGTCCTCGCAGTTAAAGGTCCCGGCAAAGCTAAGGCTCAACTCACCCGTCATCCCAACAAGTGGGAGGGAGTTTCTGCTTCGGCGCGCCGGCCTGGTCCCGATACAACTTAGTTGATCATCGACCGCTGGAGCCCCTTTAACCAAAGGGATACTTATGTCGCCTCAGCCGCCACACTTACCCTCGCATCTCATACCGATGGTGGCACTTTCTAAGAGTATCTCCAACTTCTTCCTTAGTTATTAGACAAAAGTCCTACTTGCACGCATGAGATCAAATGGCCATGTGCAACCATGATTTCAACAGACGGCTGTGAGCCGTAAGTTTAATCTTTTTTTTTCTTTTTTTTTGAATGCGAATTCTTGTGCCGTCATTTTGTTCTAATGCCTCTTCTTTTGCAGGCTGTCACTACCATATAGAAAATGGCGCGCCAAAGATGTGGAACTTTATCTCCTACCGGACGACATGCCGAAAGCAACTACGGCATAATTACGCTCAATCCGCCCCAAGCACCATTCTCTAGATGACGCCGCAAGGCCAGGCCAAGTCTATGTACCTGTGGAGCCAAGGCCGGAAGGAGGGCATTAAAAGAGCCACCAGCGTGAGCAGAGACGAAGCTAAAGAGAAGTCTCGATTGCCCGGCCAGTCGGTCGTCTGCCGGGTAAACGAAGGGCACGCGAGGTGGGATGACTTGCCAGGTTCGAGACGCCTAGCTGGCCAAGGAGGAAGCCAAGTGCAAGGTCGAGGCTAAGACCGCCTGCTTGGAGGTTAAACGGACATATCTTCTGCTGGAGCCCTAGGCGCAGTGATGAAGTGTCCCTCCCTTAAATCCCAGTCGGTAAAGACAGTTGTAGCCATGGAGTAGACCACGATGGCCTGAGGTGATCTTCGCCACGGCTACGGGATGTTGTATGTTCAAACACAACACTGGGCAGATGCCTCGACTCTTTCCGACCACGTCTGAGTTCTTCGTGGAACCCTGGGGATGCTCTCTAGCTCCCAAAGCAGGTTGAGGCAACAACATACGAGGTGGATCTGATCGAGTCGACCAAGGATCTTGAGGAGAATGCCTCCATTGGGGATCAAAGCTGATTTTGCTCTCCTTACTTCTCTTTCCCCTATATTTATTTTTTGAAATCTCTGTAAGTGGCCCCGTTTGGTTACAAAGACACACTTATTTTTGTAGTCACTGACGTTTATTGGCGTATTTTAATGAAATATGATTTTTAGTATACTCGTGCAATGAATCCCTACTATTTCTCATCCTTTATGCAAACATTGGCTACGATAGTTAAGTCTTTAGAGCTGGGGAGTCGTATGATTTGCGTCGCGCAGGGCAAGGCACCATTCTCGGGGTTTTTAAATTTAACAGCTTAAGAGCTATTGATGTGCTTAAACATGCATCAGCTTAAGCATGAGCCATGTGGCTAGCCCTTTGAGCGCTGGCCGTGCTTAGGAGTCACATCTCTAGTCTTTGAAAAGCAAATGCTTAGAGCCACATCTCTAGTCTTTTGAAAGTGTCAGTAGGCTTATATCCACATCTCTGGTCTTTTGAAGGTGCTAGTAGGCTTAGAGCCACAAGTCTGGTCTTTTGAAAGTGACAGTAGGCTTGGAGCCACAAGTCTGGTCTTTTGAAATTGCCAGCAAGCTTAGAGCCACAAGTTTGGTCTTTTGAAAGTGGCAGTAGGTTTAGAGCCACAAGTCTGGTCTTTTGAAAGTGTCAGCAGGCTTAGAGCCACAAGTCTGATCTTTTGAAAGTGCTACTAGGCTTAGAACCACAAGTCTAGTCTTTTGAAAGTACCAAGATATTTAGAGCCACATCCGGGCTCTGAGGCGTGCCACAGCTAGAGCCACACAAGTCCTCGCCCTTTGAAAGTACCAAAGAAGCTAGAGCCAATAAGTTTGGTCTTTTGAAAGTGCCAACATGCTTAGAGCCACATCTAGGCTTTTGAAAGTTCTAGTAGGATTAGAGCCATAAGTTTGGTCTTTTGAAAATGCAAGCAGGCTTAGAGCCACATCTAGCCTTTTGCAAAGATTGAAAGAAAACACTTCAAAGGAAAATTTTATTAAATAAGAGAACTTTATTGATAATACCTCTTAAGATGCGTAGCATTCCACATCCTAGGTACTGGAGTCCCATCTAGTTTATCAGTGCATATGAGTCTGCCGCCTCTAATTTTTACTATCATGT
Source organism: Tetrastigma voinierianum (assembly GCA_016808115.1). NCBI lineage: Eukaryota > Viridiplantae > Streptophyta > Magnoliopsida > Vitales > Vitaceae > Tetrastigma > Tetrastigma voinierianum. The sequence goes on along the minus strand of JAEQBH010002464.1, from coordinate 1,071,684 downwards.
ACGAATTCTCCCAATCGGAATAAATCACAAAATTGCCTGCCAAACTGCAGGTTTTCAAATAACACCCTCTTAAAACCAGGTCTTCGGCTTAAAACGTACGTGGCCTTACACGTCTGTTATATAGATTTGTCATCCTTTGTTGGTACGAGGCTATATGTATAGCGGTCGCTTCCCGGAGTTCGTCCAACATATCTAGGTCTTTCGTGATGGCTTCGGTATTAGTCTTTCCAGGGATTTCAGTCCAAAGTGTGGGCATCCCAATTTCAGTAGGAATGATGGCCTCCATCCCATAGGTGAGAGCGAATGGTGATACTCTAGTCAGCTTTCGGCTGGTTGTCCTATAAGCCTAAAGAACTCCTGGTAGCTCGTCCACCCATTTTCCTTTAGCTGAATGTAGAAGCTTTTTCAAAGTTCAAAAGGGTTTTGTTAGATGCTTCCTCCTGGCCATTTCTAATACGGGTACTCTGGTCGAGTACAAATTTCACCTTCGCCTCCCCGGGCACTTCTTTACATGCCATTGGCCAAACCGTGGGCCCATTGTCGGCTACAATCGATCAGTATACCAAACCAAGATAAATGCCTCCTCCACACGAATCAAATGACATCTTATCTGATGGAGGCGGCGCTTCACATCATTTACAAAATAAACAGGCAACCAATAGAAGCTTTTTTCAAGCCAGCGACAGTAAGTGGTCCAATCCATATCAATACCCCACTGAGCAAAGGGCCAGGGGCTTGTGATGGTGATTAGGTCTTGAGCCGGCATCCTTGACACGAGGGCTTGTTGTTGGCAGCGTTCGCACTTCTTGACGTAGGCGGCGGCCGCATCTACTCTCATGATTGGCTAATAATACCCTTGTGTATGGGCCCTGTGAGCTAAATTTCTGCTGCTTGGATGATTTCTGCATACCCCTTCATGGAGTTCCGCCATCACATACTGCCCCTGCTGATTGGTGAGACACTTAAGATACGACCCGTCCAAAAACCGCTTGTATAATTGTCTGTTCACCAAGGAAAATCTCGTCGCCTAGACCTGGAACTTGTGGGCTTCAACTCTGTTATTCGATAGTTCATCCAAACTCAGATAATGCATTATAAGGGAGTTAGCCAAGAAGTGCCTGCTTCATCCATCTGACTTACCCGATCGATTGTAAGAGATTTACTCGACCGTAGTAGATTAGAAGGAATACAGCCATTTTATCGATGGATGTACTGATCGCGCTAATCGCCTGCCCTTTCATTTGAGTCCCTTAGGAAATTTTCAAGCTTCCAAGCCGCAAAACTTAGTCATCGTCGACTGCACTCCACATACCCGGCCAGCGCCGGTCTCAAGGTTTTTCATATTCTCCGTTTACTTCGCCCTACTACCACTGAGAGTCAATGCATAAGTGAGGAGATTTTCTCGATGATACGATTAGGGAGATCAACTCATCAGATTGCTTCATATTCACCTCAAGTATTAGACGAGGGAAGCCCAGTTTTACATAGCTTGTTCTTAGCAATTTCTCTGCAATGGGCCAAGCTGCAAACCAACTCCAACTCCTCAGATGGGCGAAGCTGCTGTCCACACTAAGAATCCACCAACCACCTGTTATCCCTGGTCCACATCCGATCGTAGTTCGTCAAAAAATCACTGAAGACTCATCCCTTCCCACCAGTCTAAGCTTGCAATGAATACCGAACTACTTAGCTCTATCACCCGGGCCACCTTCTAATAGGCTGCCTTATGTACAATGCTCTGTGAAAGGAGATTGGTCAAAGAATAACTATAGGTGTCTCCTAGAAGTAGGAGAAGCTTTTAGGCCGGGTGGCCACAGGCAGCCAATGCCACTTGTTCAGACGTGTACTGAAGCTTCGCTTTGTCAAGGATTTGCTTATGAAGAATATTGGTCTCTGTTTTCAATTTTCATTTTCTTTGAACAAAGATGCACTTATTGAGACTCCTAACACTGATAGATAGAGATAAAGTGTATCTTTTGCCCTTGGGCTAGCCATAATTAGTGGTTCGATCATATATTGTTTGATCGCCATGAAAACTTAGTCTCATTCCTCATTCTAGCTAGCCCTTTTGGCTCCCTTTAGAGTGCTAAAAAATTGCTTTAGCTGATATGTGAAACGGGATATGAATCGCCGAGGGCCGCGAAATGGCCGTCGCTGGTCAGACTCCTTTCCCCGAAGGTAGGAGCCCGATAGTCCAATATACTCCGGTTGCATGGGGCTGGCTTCTATCTCCTCTCTGGGTTACCATAAAGCCAGAAACTGCCCAATCACTCCAAACGCACATTTCAGCGCGTTAAGCTCTATGTCATACCTTCGCGAATAGCCTCAAAGGCCCGGGCCAGAGATGTGCCGGATGATCAAAGCGTTTCTGGATTTTTTGCGCGCAGCTATCGCCGGAGCATAGTTCCACAGGTTGGTCTAACAATGTGTCAAATATCTTAGTTACCAATCTTTGATAGGTTGCCCAAGCATTCTTCAATCCAAAAGGCATCACATTGTAACAGCATAACCTATGTGGTGTAATGAAGGTCGTTTTCTCTGTTTCAGGCGGGTGCATGCGAATTTTATGATATCCAGAGAAGGCGTCCCAACGAAGTATCCCGCGCCTGCTGCGACCAAATTTTGATCTATATACGCTGCAAAGGGAAGCCATCTTTGGGCAATAATTTCATTGAGGTTAGTGTAACGATACATACTCACCACTTTCCGCCCTTTTTTAGAACTACCACTACGTCGCACTTATCATTCGAGGTCATTTACTTCTCTGATGAAGCCTGCTCTTAGTAAGTTGTCTACCTCCTCATTATACGATCCTGTTTTTTCGCGATCCGTGAAAACGCCTTACTTTCTAATGGTTTACGAGATGATGTTTAGCTTTGTGAGGTCGCTTTCGCCGATTTACCCGATTTATATCCGAGTGGCTCCAAAGTGACACATCTATGTTACCTCAACAAATAAAGTCTTAACTCCGCTTCTTTCGGCCATCGGCCTAAGAGAAACTGGCATAAGCGAATTTCTCCGGGCCAACATTATTTTTTCCGCGTCCAAGGAACAACAAATCCTTCTCTTATACCTTTGATCCACGGAACTCGTGGATTGCTATGCGAGGGTTTAATCCTCGAGGGGAGGACTTTCGAGGCTCTTCTCCCCTCTCTATTCCCGCATAGATAATTGATAACACTTCCTTGAGGCCAGCTAACGACCCAAAAGGTTAACCTGACTAACGTTAGTCAAATAACTGACCATTTGGTGGTAGGTTAAAGGAACAACTTTCATTGAGTGCAACCAAGCCTACCCCATTATGGCGTTGTAAGGACCCAAGTCTCTAATGACCAAGAATAGAACTTGCTAAGGATCGCCGACCTTTACAGGAGTTTTACATCTCCTAAAGGTTACGTAGTCGCATTCATTAAAACGGAGAATTTTCTCTACCGAATTCGCACTCTAAGGAAAGCCTCATCTAGTTGAAGAGGTGGAAGTGCAATGAATTTAACACACGCTAGATCCACTACAATACACTATGCATGTCAAACTACTTGCTAATACAAAGGGTGAGTACTAATGCACTGCGGGGAGTAATACAATCCCGCTAGGTTTACAAGAGGGAAGGATATGGGCAATCTATGGGCCCGCCTATGGCCAGCTCTCAGACAATACTAATATGTCTCTTGACTATGGCATCTCTTAAGATCTTCTTCTATTGGTGCTTTGACTGATACCGCCATCGACAGCCGTCCGTCTATATAATTTAGGACTCCGGTCTAGGGTTCATGGAGTTGTGGCCTGGGTCGTAATTATGTTTATTGTCGTGCCCGATTCCTCTATGCGGCCCCGCCTTTGATATAAATTCGAGGTGTCCAAATTTTGACCTTTTTCCACTAAGAACTTAGTTTTGCACTGTCGGCCCCATGCCTATGATCCCTATGATAATCGCATTGCAAGGATTTGTTTCTTTGGGAAGGATTTTTCTGGATATGTGTAGGCCATTTAAACTCTGGCAAATCACAAATGATGGGTAATATAGCCTTTCATACGAGATGTTCAGGAGGGTGAACTATGGGGGCTTTTTTTTTTTTTTTTGTGATTGCAATTTGATTGCTTTCTGCCCTTGCTCTACTCTCTTTTTAGACTCCTGATGGCTTCTTCCTGCATAGACATGTCTTCTACACATGGATGTAAAACCTAGTAAATTTGAATTTTTTTTCGAAAAAAGGCAAAACGGTAAATTGCCGCTATAGTATAGGCTACATACCTGAAATTTTCTAGATCTCAGATGATGAAACGGACCTCACCGTTGGATTCGTCTCACAAAATCTAGTTACCTAGATGAATTTCGTCTAATTCCAAGATAGTCGGATTTTTCACGATTTTCGAGGCAACGAGTGCCATGTGAACTTGACGAAATTTTTGAGGAAATCTTGAAAATTGGGAAATAAATCGGATAAAGTTCATAGAAAATAATTTGAACTTAGACCAGGATGAAATAAATTGTTTCGGGGCAAGAACGAACCCGGACACGTCACAGACAAGTGGCGTAACGTGAGCCACTCACTTAAACTTAAGTGAGAGGCTTGGGTCAAAATATCCCATTTTCATTTCTTGGTTACGCGAGAAAGAGAGGAGAGAAAGAGACCATTCAAGCTTCTCTCTTCGATCCTCGGAGTTCCGCCGGTCAGAATTCGTCAAACAAAGAGTGAAAGTTCATCTATGCGACGAGGGCTACACGTGGGTACCAAAAATGAAGGGTTTCACCGAATATCCAAAGGAGGAGATTTGGGGAAATCAAAGATTTCGGGCTAGGGAGGCTTCCTACCCATGCTACTACACTTCAAGAGGTAGGGGTTCTTCCTACTTTGGATTATTTCCACTTTAAGGGTTGTTTGGCCATACTTTCTACCTTAAGGAGTTGTTTGACACGTTTTGTGGCCTGTGTTAAGATCCGCTCGTGGCCAGCTTTGTGTGCTAGTAGAGATTCTTCCTACTTGGTTTATTTCCAACCTTAGGGTTGTGTAAAGTAGTTTTATATTTGATGCCCTAGTGTTTGGAATGGTGCTAAAAGCGGCTTTAAATCTTAGTTTGGCTCAGTGTGGCGGTTGTGTGAATTGTTTGTGAATTGTGCGTAATATGTCCTAAAAGTGTTTGGAATTTGAAATTAAGATTAATCGAGCTAAGGAGCTGTTTGCGAGGATTATGTGCTTTGTTTAAAGCTTATTTTAGCCAATTTCATAGCCCGGTTCAAACCGATTTGGGGCTACTTGTGGGCATTGTATATGCCATAATTAGCCTATAGGGGTAAAGTGGTTATTACTCGATTTTGTAATAAATTTATTTGGTTGATTGTTGTTAATGAATGTTGATATATATGTGCTTATATATATTGACATTGAAATGAATGTTGTGATGGAAATTATATGCATGTAATATAATTGTCCATGATGCATGGTTAAATGAATGAGATAAATTGTCCATATGACATTCATCACATATGTGGCATAACATAGACATGCAACGGTGCATCACATTGTTTTATGCACGAGAAACATCGCATTACATGGGTGTGAGTGCATGATTAAAATCAATCACCTCACTTGGTGATTGATGAGTGGGCTTCAATCTTGTTGGACTGAAATCCATGAGTATTGAATAAAATGAAAAAGCGTAATGGAGTAATAGTAAGACGGACTAGATACTACCTCAGGTCAAAGACCCGAATTGGTTAAGACACTCCAATGGTGAAAGTCCAAAAAGTGTTGGAAGGTATGCGGAGCCTGCGGTGAGACCCCCAAAATTCGCTACCCACAAAAGACACATGGTTTTGTAAATGAAATTATAATTTGAGGCATAACATCCAAAAAGATTTTGGCTTATAAACAAATGAATTTTGTTTGAAAATGATCATTGGATGCAATCCATCAAGGATGGATTTTATCACACATTGGCATTGCATTGTGTGATGGGAGTCGGTAAAGACTCGGGGTTATGGTGCATGAGTGAGTCGTCTCATTTCATGGCATGGCATGTAGAATTCCAACCTAGGATTGTATATCTTGCTTGGAATTATGATGTAGTCATGAAAATTGATGCAGTCTCAGCATTCGCTGCACTTAGGTGGGGAGTAGCCTATGTAGGAATTACACTATTGGGCATGGCTCACCCTATACAGGATAACATTTTAGGTGCGGGACAAGCGCTAGTGGCCGGCTCTCATCCGGGGTCGCAAGGGTAAAGAAAGCCGGATTGTGGCTTTGTAATTACTTCTGTAATTGTTTTGTAACATCTACTTTTACAGTAAATGAATGTTGACATGCAATATTATGTAAAGAGTTGGAAAATGGAACTCTTGTAAAATTTTGTGTTGCACTCGTCTAGATTTTAGGTTTTACCTCACCTAGGCGAAGGTGAGCCTACATGGCTTAAGAAGTAGTTCGTTTGGCGAAGGTGGACTTCGCCTTAGGCGAGAGGCAGATCTATGGGTGAGGTTCTACCTCGCCTAGGAGAAGCTATTCGGCAGGCGGTGGGCTCACCTAGGCGGAACCCGAGACGGTACCCGGGGTGCTGTTTTCTGCTTGATGCGTTTGTACCGGGATGGTTTTGGAGGCTCCTAGCATGAAGAGGGCTATGTTCGGTTTTGTAAAGTGATGGATCCCGATGAATGGGACGTACGATGTAGTATCGAGTCACATGATATCTACAGGGACTCTTTCCGGTTTGTAAAATGATGGGTCTCGGTGAATGGGACACACGATGTGGTATCGAGATTCTTATGATATCCACGAATTCTTTAAATGAGATTGATGAAAGTTGTCAACCAAGCCCCGAGTTTTGGGGCATCATAACTAACTTATAATCGCAGCGAGTTTAGGTTCTTTGCCGCAGACGTTATCCTCGGCGTGAGTGCTTATCGACACTTTATTATAATTATTCCATTGTCTTTGGTAGTGCAAGATAGCTCTTTGGAAGAGCGGCATGGGCGACCCAAGCTTCTCACAAAGTTACAGAGGACCCGTATCCATGTTGTAGATTACTGCTGAGCGGCACTTGAGAATCTCCCTTGTGAAGTCTCGAATAAATTCCGGCTTCACCTTTAAAGAATAACCTGGAGTTAATGTTCCTCTTTTTCACCGCAAAACAAGATACTTGTGATAGGAATCACGCTTCAGAGTCATTAGAATGAGTTTATTGGGTTACGCAGGAGCTTATGAAACCAAGCTAACGTAGGCCCCCGCAAGCTAGTTAAGAACACTTTACACAACATAATGTCATTGTCGGAGTTTAATATCATTGCCTAATTATAATGGAGCATGTGATCGTAAGGGTCAGCAGAGTCGTCGAACATGGAAAAAACGGGTATGACGAATCCTCGAGGTGGCTCGTAGTCAATAATGTGTTGCCCTAGGGGTGAGGAGAGCATGTCGTTGGGTCCTCGGATTAGAGCTGCTGGCGACATGTAAAATGTCGGCCCCGTACCAAAGGTGGGATGTACAAACGACATTGATGGCATTGTGCACACTGGCGTGCAGGCGCGTCAGGGGCTCGGTCAGCTGTTTACCCCTTGCACAGCTACTCTTGTGCCGTGGGGACGGCGCCCTTAGCGACGTGCGAAGATGTAGGGGCGTCACGAGTCCTCCGCCATTTGGCACTTGTGTTCTTTGCTGGTGAGAGACTGAGGTGGGAACTACGGGGGCCCGACTCGCCGTCTACAAGGGTATTGACATCGGTAGGGATGACAGGTTCCTTCCCTTTATTACGAGTGATCGGATAAGTAGCTCATTTGTTATCTAGTACTTCGTTTCCAAGATCACGACTTTTCTCCATCTGGGCTCATAACTGGTCGTTCTCCCGCTACAGTCGTTTGGCATGAGCTTGTGACTCCTTCATCTATCTTGCTTGCTCCTCTTGTTTTCTCTACATGTCCTAACGCCAATGGATGAATTGATCTTTTAGCGATTGGATCATCAGATTAGTTAACATTGCGACTGCCTCGAGAGAATGTCGGTCACGGAAGGGGCAAATGAGTTCAGGTGACGAAGAATTTAGTAGGCGATCGTTGAAGCCAAGTGTGAGCCTCGATTTCGAGGTACCGTTGACAACCCTTGACGTGATTTCTATCTTGGGTGAGATCTTTGCACCTAAGTCTTAGTCGCGGACCCGGTACGGCTACCCGTGGACAGAGTTACTGGATTACTTCCATACATCCCTTCAGGGACGTTTCATTCATATTTAAATATAAAAATATGAAAGAAAATGAATACTTACGGTGCGTGGGGGTTCGATCGACCTCTTACCATAATTACATGCCGTATTGCTCCTGATAGTCGAAAGACCTATAAAAATCTTTTATCTGAGAAACACTTTACAAGTATTACTCAAGTACATGTAGGCACCTCCTTCGCAATGCGGCATCGTCGACGTCGTCTCCCATACACTCCACGTACACGAGAAGGGGTCTGACGAGGGTGGTAATGCCAGGTAGAAAATTTCTCCTACAAGGGTACTCCCCACCTAAATGCACATGCAATGACATACATACATCAAACCACATTCCATAAAGAAAATGCAATCCCATATGGAATATTTCATGTCATACATGAGACGAGACTCCTCATGCCCGTAGCTTAGAGTCTGACCAGGCTCCCTCACACATCACGGCGCTAAGTGGCGAGAAACCCGATCATTGGTGTTTCACTGATGACATCATTAAGATTGACCCTCGTATATTCATTTAATTTATCAAATCCAGGTAATGTTTTATTGGGTGCGAAAATTTCAGGAGGTCTCCTGCATGACCATACGCCTTCACACACTTTACGAACTTTTCGCCATTTGGATCGTAATAATACAACGAGAATAGAATTTTGGTCTTTCACCTGTGGGGGAAGAGATCACCCCATCTTGCTTCACTGAACACAGGAGATTTATTATTATTATTTTATGCACGAATTTGAGTCTCAATTTTGGATGTCGTCCCATTTGAGCTCACTACACATTCCTGAGAGTGGTGGCGAATAACCATTACCATACTTTTTTTGCAGAGCTTGACGCGATGTCACGGTGTAGTGCCAAAGTGCTATTTTGAGCCCTATTTATTTAGCCAGGTTTTGAGCACTTTTTTGTGTACTAATAATAAAATTAACCGTTGCATTAAGGTCCTTTGGTTATTCTCTTGATGTCGCATTTTGTAAGCTAATTTTGTAGTTTTGCAAGCTATTTATGCAAATTTGTTGAATTCGATCGAAACCGCGAGAAGAATTTAGGTGAACTCGGCCATTGCATGTCGAAATCGGAAGGAAAGAAGAAGCGAAGAACTTGAAAATGGCAGTCACGGTTGTGACTTGCTGAAATTTTCACGAGGTCAGTACTCGCGCACTGCGTGATTTTTTTGCCTTTTTGACTTCCGGATGACCCACTTTTTGCATTTTTACCGTTTTACCGCCGTATAATATGGGTATTGAGGTATTTTATGTTTTGCCTTATTCAAAGCTATATAAAAGCTGGTAAATCTTGTAGAAGGATCTTGATTTTTGATTTTGCTAAATACGCTGGCTGCTTTGGGGCGGGAGTTTTCCTTTCTTCTTACGCTGGTACCCCCTTTTCTTTCATTTTCGATTTTGCAGACACCTTGAGGATGACAAATCAAGGGATGGTTGGCTAAACCTCCTTTATCCTTGAAGAGGAGGGCTACTAGGCTACAGTTTTTGAGGTAAAATGATGGTTCTCTGTTTTTAACGCCAGCATTTATTTTCATTAATGTTTCTATCTCTCGTGCAGGTTTTAAAAATCGCATATCTACCTTGATTGGCGGTGTTTGGCAATCTTTTAGGAATTCGATGGATGCTTATTGCTAGATCCATTGAGATTCATTAGTTGCCACTTCTATTAGTTCTTTGTAGGGTACATTTAGGGGATATTAGCTTTCTTGTCAGAACATTTATGCTCATTAAATGCTATATTTCAAAAGAAGTATTAGGGTTTCAGTTTTGATAGCGAATGGAGACCGGTTCGGGAAATGACTATAGGTCATCCTCCCAATCACCGAGGAAAGGACAGGGAACCCTCATTAACCACAGGACCTAAACTTTAATGCTTTGATGCTTCAAGGGTTTTTTCATATTTTTATTTTTAGTTTATTTTAGGCGCACGACCATTCACCTCCTTTGTTTTTTACACTTGGCCTAATCAGTGAAATTCACCTTTTGAACCAAGCTATGAAATCATTTGTCTTGAAGAAAACCTATCCATGTGTTCGACCACAAATAGCCTATCTTGCAATAGCTAAGGCTAAAATGATAGGAGGAATTTAGGTTTATAAATATTGTTGATTCCGGCACAACCTACTGCTATATCAAATCATGTCCCTGTGCATATGAAATGCAATTATGCCATTTCATACTATAACATGTTACATGCAAAATGAGAACTACATGCAACATATTCAACACATGGATAATTATATTTTCTACATATAATTTACATCCATCATAAATTCCATGTCAATACATCCATAAGCATGCATTAACATAATTTTCACACAACAAACATGTTATTCAAATTTTTGCAATAACACATAAAAAAAAAAACAGCACACACACAGTCCGAAAATCGATTCAGGATTGCGCAGAAAATCTGACCTAGCTGTCAGAAAACGGTCACCGAAATTCAGTCAAGGCGTAAGAAAGCGATCGAAAATTGATCGGAGCGAAATGAAACTTGATCAAAAGTGATTCGGACTATAAGCGGTTCCAAAGTGCTTACACTTTCAGTCCCAGATTTTTGGGTTTGAAATTCCTGACCCTCTCACGGCTAAAGAAAACTCAAGCCATTAAATGACCTTTAGGCTAAAAATAACTGGCCGAGAAAGTGTGTCACTCCACTCATTTAAGGTACCATGTGGCATTCCGCGAGATCATGTCATGTGTACGAGACAGATCTCGAAAAACATAAATTCGATTGTCTCAAGAGGTCAGGCGAAATTCGACAAGATAACTAGATTTCGTGAGACGAATTCAACGATGAAGTCAATGATCATCAGAGATCTAGAAAATTTCGGGTTTTCAAGCGAAATTACCATTTACCATTTTCGAAAAAATTGAAATTTTCGGGTTTTACACAGCCCTTGCGTGTAGCTGAGACTTTACATTCGATTCCTGACGGTGCCAATTGTTGTTACACCTTGATGGAAATCGACTTTGGGACATCGGCGGCGCAATGTAAACTTGCAAAAGAGCGTCATTGACTTAATGGGCAACCACATCTCCAATGATTAAGTCAACAAAAATATGAAGAGGAAGAAGAAGAAAGTACGCACAGTTGGAAGTGTATACCCTTTCCTTGTGGGGGGATCTTCCTGATTTATAGAAAATGGTTGTCGAATCCCCCTCCTATCTCAGGACGGAATCTCCTATTTTTAAGGATAAATCTATTTTTCGTTATCTATGACTGATTTTCCCTTATCAAGGATTGATTCTTCCTTATCAAAGATTATTCCTGAAATTATGAGATTTGGAAAATGAATTTGTGGATAAATATGCTGTAAGTATTTAAACATCTATTTATCAATAACGAACTTGCCTTATACGAAAGAATGGCCGGTCGGGAGACTTAAAACTCTAGACGGACCGCCCTAAAGTTGGCCTTAGAGGAGACACCCTGGCTTTCACAGACGGGCTTTCGGATTCTTCCGTCTAAGTAGTACCCCCCGGTTTTAATATGGTAGGTGGGTTTGAGCTGAGGGGGGCTCGCATCGTGGGCGAAGTAGGCCTTAGGCCCAGAGCTGGAGCCCATTGGTAGTGGTCCCAAGACCATGGTACTCACACCCCTCTCAAGGCTTTCACATACTCCTATTCATTTACATAACGCACAAGCTTCCCAACACAATGGAAGGAAGCGATTGTTCAGTTGAAGAACCTATGGGTACTTTATTCCTTTATAAGTATTTTATATAAAATACATTTCAAAATTGCATCATTACGACAGCCATGAAAAGCAAATATAAGTTTTAAAAATAAAATGGAGAAGGAACCAGTATTTTCTAACGTATATATTCCTAGTTGGATTAGATGATAATGAACAACTAGCATACAAGAGCAATTTTCCTTGGTTTAAATTCTCAACTGCAATGTTGTTTTCATAGCTTACCTTCTAGAAGTATAACCCAGGCAGATAATACCACAACTAAGTTAAAAGAAAATGTGTGAGAAAACTATTATATGGCTTACTTGAAGAACTTCGTCAAGTAATTCAGTATCCAAAACTTTGGGGATGATACCGGCACCAATTCCTTGGATCTTGTGTGGGCCTTTGATATGAATCACAAGCAACATATCCATATCAACATTGTCAGTAATTGAAAATACCAATCTTCTAGAAGGCTGATATGAATCTAAATTCAAGATCATGATTATTTTCAGTGCTGAGCTGAAGTAAAAAAAGTAAATGGTAACATTCAGAAAAGGTATTTAAAGTTTTCTTTTTTTTTCTCTTTAATAAAATGTCATATTACACAGAGACAAAAAGATCAAACAAGTTGAGAGACCAATTCAAAGGAAGTTTTATGAAGGTGATTTTCCTAATCAGGTAGGAAAAATGAGTAGGCGAAAAGAATCATATCAAAAATCAATTCAAAAGGAAGCACGTCTTGGCGGATGCTGCATCTACTAGGGTGGTGGTTCCTTTCTTTTCTTTCTCATTTATTTTATTTTTTCTTCCTTTTTCTCTTTTTTTACTTTCTTTTCCTTCTTTTTCGAGAGGTTGAACTGAGATTTCAATGTAGAGGAAGTATTATATCCGGCTAAGTATTGCTTATTGTTCAACGTTAAGATTGATTAAACTTGAATTGAACTTGAGATGGACCAAGCTCGTCTGTCCCTATTCAAGCATCGAGCACAAGGTTATTTATGAGCTGAGTGATCATCCTTACTTAGTACCATTACCACATTTGAATTTAAGATCCTAGACTTGGGATCTTCCCACCCCACTTTCCTCTCAAAATATACCATAAACTAGCCATTTCCTGTCATATTGAACCACATATATATAAACTACAGTCTTGGATTTTATTTTATTTTCTTAATTTTTGGTGGGGTGGGGGTAGATAATTAAATCAAGCATCATATTACTTCACATAATTTCAAGCTTGGACCATTTAACTTACTAAACAAACTAATTAAAGAGATAAGGTCTAGCAGAGATGGTACCTTGTTCATTTTCCAGCCCCAAAACTATTCATACACAAAGAATGCGTAAAAATGGAGTCCCTGTTTCGTTGTTAATATCATCATTGGGCCTCAACAACAAGCATTTTAGCCATGTAATACTACTAATAACAGCTTTGTGAAGTCACTAGACACCTCCCAAGTAAAACACCATGATCACAACATATTAGCAGGTATATTCAAGTTTGTTTATTTTCACTTTATAACAAATTAATCTTAAAAAAAAAAGAAAAGAATTTATTTTTGACAATACAACTTTACTTAAATTAGTTATTAATAAATAACTAGAATGAACTTGGTGCCACTAAGGGGTATGACATTATCCAGAAGCTGGAGTCTTAGAAACTTTATATTGTATTCAACATTCATCCAAAAATTTTGGATAAAAATGAATTAAAATTAAAAAAGATATCCAGAAGCATGCAAGAATGCGATGGTATCAAGACAGAACAAAGTGAATTAGATGTATCAGATTGTAACTGACCAGGTTTTCCTCCGTTTAGAACTGCACTTTCAGTTGGTTCAATACCACAAACCTAAATATGAACAGAAGAAAACCAACCAAAGATATTAAAACCAAAAAACATTTGCTCCTTCCAATCTCCACTCTCTCTCTCTCTCTCTCTCTCTCACTCACTCACTCACTCACTCACTCACACACACACAGACATGCTAACCTTAATCACAGGGTTTTTCTCCTTGAGGAAGTGCCCTGCACCGGTAATTGTACCCCCAGTCCCTATCCCTGCAACCAGGATATCAACTTTTCCTCCTGTGCCTTTCCAAATCTCTGGTCCTGTGGTCTCATAATGAATCTACAGACAGCGATAAAATTGATCGGAATGCCTTTCTAACCTTTCATCTGTATTTAACTTTTGGTCCAGAATATACCTTTGGATTGGAAGGATTTTCCAATTGGTTAAGAATATAACCATTGGGTGTGTTTGCACAGTATTTTATCCAGTTTATCAATAATCCCCCTGAAAGCCTTTGGCTGCATCATGAGATACAGCTCTGCTCAAAAGCTAGGACAACCATTTTTCTCTCAAGAGTCACATAACTTGGCATGACAAGGATCAGTTTGTAACCCTTAGCTGCTGCTATGAATGCCAACCCAATCCCGGTATTGCCACTGGTAGGCTCAATAAGGACAGTCTGCATCCACCAATATCTAAACATTTCAGAACCAGCGGATATCCCAATCAAAAATGCTCCAGAATTTGGACTATAAGAATGAAAACCGTCCAAGAGATCAGAAGAAAAAAAAAAAGTGGTCTCTCTTGGTAGACAATACTCTGATTTGATTATTAACTGTACACTAGAGCCTAGAAGTATATAATAATCATCTATAAATCTTATGGCCAACTGAAGAAGGGGGCCTCATATAACCTAAGTCAAAAGCAAAGAAGACCAAGGAATGCAAAGAAACAAGGAGTCGGTCCTTTTTAGTTGCGAGGTGTTTTAAGGAATCCCAAAATTTATTGCATGTGATTTGATAGTTCAAATGGTCCTAGTCCAAGTTGGATGGTGAAGAAGAATATTTATTTCACACAGAAGACTGGCTTTGTCTAGGTGCTGAGAAAATGTAACTTTTGAAGCTGATGGTCATATAAGGCGGCATGTAACAGTACCTAAAAAGCTTATGAAAACATGTCTAGATTCAGGATTGAAATTCAATTACTAACCTTCCCAGGGGTAATCAGCCCCTTCTCTTCCGCATCATTGATCATGCTATACCCAATCCTGCATGCCAAAGATTTGAAATGTGATGTGAACTTGAAGATAAATAAACTCAAAACACAGTATTTTTCATGATTGCAACATGTCAAGTAAGAAATACTAATCCAAGAAAATGAAGACCTGTCTTTCACACTTGAGCAGGGTTCCATTGTCTCTAGCTTAGCAGCAATACGAGCTACACAACCGTCCACTACATTGTTCAGATAAACCATTGGGGTGTTCCCTATTAGCTGCACATTGCAAGGGAAGATACACTTTGAGAATAAAGCAAACATGAAAATCATAGCAACTACTGAATTTTTGACAACTTACTTCAGTAACATCTTTTGCAATCGCACACTTCTCTTCCATGTCGCCTTTTCAAATTACTACAAGATGACAAAGAAAATGACACTCGTCAAGGAGGGAAAAAGCAAAAGAAAAAAATGATATTCTCTTGAAACCTGGACATCCCCATGAATCCTCTGGAGATGAGACCGTTTCATTTTGTTTTCTGTAATCCACCGATCTCTATAACACCATAAGCAAAAATACGATGAATTAAAAGAATGAGGAAACTTTTAGCACATGGTCCCTCACACACATATTAGGGAATATATTCGTCACAAATCTGATGAATAAACAAATGCAGCCGGATAAAGGCAGATCCATACCTCGATAACAATTTAATAAAACCTCAAAAGTGCTTGTAAATCTAGAGGGGCAAATGCTGCTAGTGTATTGGATGACAAAGTAACCAAATTAAGAAGAAAAATTCTTCCTAAAGAACTGAAATTTTCTTATTTTATCATGATCAATCTGTGGAAATCTGATTTTGAAGAAAGCAGAGCTACATCTCAAGAACCCAACTACAAAAAATTCAAAAAACCTAATCTTCTAAACAATCAGAAGATTGATATGAAAGAATTGAATTACAGACAACAGCTATCAGACAAATGGATTTAAAAAATATGCAAACAAAACAAAAATTTTCGCCAGACCAGGAAGAAAGAAAATCAGCAAAGGATCAGCAGCAAAGGCTGAGAATCAAACACCATAACTATTTGGAAATAAAGAAATTTCTTGTAACTGAGTTATGGAACACTCCAACTCTGCATTTCTCAGAGGCAATCACCTCAAAACTAACAAAATACTGAGGGAAGTGTTTGGGCATATTTACTTAATTTATATAAATGCTTCAAAAAATCAGGAATAAAGAGCAAAAGAAACAAGAAATAAATAAACAAATAAGTGAGGTTTTCGCATCTTCCACATCTTTGCAAATACTATAAAAAACAAATTTTTCAAGTAATCACTACAACAACAATAACAAAGAAGATATTGGGATGATAGCTCCATTAGGATTGGATTTAGTTGATATATATATGTATGTTTAAATCTTATGCAGATATGACATATATATTATAACTCAAAGGCCTCTTGATGAAACTTTAGATATAAAATAAAGCAGAAACTACAACAAAAAAATGGAAATTTTCAGGCACCCCGCCGTAGCAAATCATTATCAAGAACCAAACAGTATGCAAATTTATAGAACTAACACCAAAAAGTGAGAGATTTCAATTACCCAATCTTGCAAAGAAGGACTTCAACTGAGAACTGTTCCCCATCAAAAAACAAAAACAGCCCCCAATGTTTATCTTTCTGTATAGTAGTTCCTTGTGCTTTTCTAGTCAAGTAAGTTTCATAATTGTCATCAACAACTTCGCGTTCCAAAATGGACTTGTCAATTGGATGTTAAAAGCTAAATAATTTGTTTCCCACTAAAATGATATTTTATTTGTTTCTTGTGGAAATTTTTGAAGGGAATCTGCCAATCAAATCAAAACAATTGACTCAGTCTCAGTAGCATTACCAGTTTTGGTTTTCTTAAACGGCTTGGTTTTTAGCAACAGAGGGATTAGTTAGTTTCCTTTTTCTGTTTTTAGGAATAAGTTAGTTTTATTTTTATAGTTAGAATTTTAAGATGAGAGAAAAAATTAGAAATAGAAAAATAACGTGCAACTCTCATATCATTTTCAATCATTAAAAATTTTACCTATAAATGAAACACAGCTAGATAAATAAAATTAAAATAAAAAACTAGCACGACCCACTAATTATCCCAATTTCACAACTAACTCTTCACATTTTATCTACACTTAACAAAACTTTCAAACAATTTGGCAGGGCTCTCCCTCCCACGATTAAATATAAATGGAAATTAAACAAAAACTTTCCTAACTAATAGAAACTATTGAATTAGTCTTGAACACTCCCCTTGATTCAAAGTTGCAGAAATTTTTTAATTTTCATAGAGCACTTATCTCCAAATTTTCAAATTTGTGAAGCGCGTCCCTTCACTTCATGATACACTTCTCATCGTCTTGTCGATGCACTCTCTCATCAACCTTTACTTGGTGTTAGGGCACTTCTCTCTAAAAATTCTTCTTGGTGCACTTCTCACCAATTAATTTAGAGAGTTTCTTTACCAAATCTTCTTCATACCTTTTTCAGTTGCGTTAGTGTTGGATTTGATGGAAGAGCAACATGATCAGCATCCTTCTCAATAACCTCCCACAAACTCAGACCTTTTAGATAGGCCTTAATTTTGATAGCCAATATGTGATAATTTTCTATTGTAAGAGTAGGAGTAGGAGTAGGAGCAGAAAAAATACTCCTTGCCAGGAATCACTCACAAACCCTCAAGACCTATGTGTTCTGATATCACGTTGGAATTTTAAGATGAGAGAAAAAATTAGAAGTAGAAAAAGAACGTGCAACTCTCTTATCATTTTCAATCATTTATAAAATGCCTATAAATAGGTTTTCAATAGATAAATAAAATTAAAATAAAAAAACTAACTTTGACCCACAAACTATCTCATTCACAACTAACTCTTCACATTTATCACATAGCTAAAAACTCTCAAACAATCGTGGACTCTCCCACTCACAATTAAATAAATAAATTTCCTAACTAATAGGAACTATTGAATCAGTCTTTAACATTTTGTCTCTTGTTTCCTTTTTCCTTCTCTTGTAATCCCCTATATAAACAGGGTGTATAATCAATCTAAAATACAGAAAATTATCACTTTTCATCTCATATTTCGTATCATGGTATCATACCTGTAGGTTTCTAAAACCTGGGCATCATTATGGCCTTCATTGCCATTTTTTCTAGCCTTCATAGCTGGATATTTTGCTTCTTTCACTTTTTTCTTTCTCTGCTCTGTTTTGCACTAGCCGAAGGCAAAGCGGGAAGTTTCCTATCGGGGATTTTTCGTGAAGGCGTCGGTGCGAGGCGACTCTGACACAATCGGGAGGGTTGTTACGATCTCGGCTTGACACAGGGGGTGCAAAATAATCAGGCTGCATATAGGTTGGATGGAAAAAAATTACCTTAAATGGTCTCAACTTGTTCGCACTGTGCTAAAAGGGAAAGGGAAAATTAGCCATCTTATGGGTACATGGTCAAAACCAGGAGATCCCAATTTTGAAGTATGGGATGAAGAAGATCCTATGATTATGGTGTGGTTGTGAAATTCTATGACTCTTGAGATTAGCATCACATGTATGTTCTTGGCTACGACTAAGGATATTTGGGAAGCAATCCAACAAACGTGTTCAAAAGCTAGAGATGCGGCTCAAGTATATGAGGTCAAGGTGAAGACAATTCTTTACCAAAGCGAGGAAGTAAGCTTGATTCTTGAACATGCTGATCCATTGAAACTTTGTGCTTGAGAACTTAATCATTATAGGGTGATAAAAACCAAATGTCCCAAGGATGCCGATGTTCTAAAGGATTTCATTGAGTAAGATAGAGTCTATGATTTTCTTGTTGGGCTTAACCAAAAATTTGATCAAGTGCAAATCCAGATTCTTGGCAAGTGTTCACCTCTTTCAGTGATGGACCAAAATACCTATACAAATTTATAGCGTTATTACCTAAGGACTATTATCTAATCCCCAGCAATAATGCCATGAAACTTGTTTGTTGTCTTTCTCATCTATTGTGCCGATTAAAGCGGTTTCATAAGAGTAAATCAATTTCTTTCTAGTTTTTGAGTCCCGAGGATCTTTGCGAGGTGTACGGTCGAACAGTAGTAAATTGGATTTAAGTCAGATATCGATCCCACGGAGATCTCGAATTCTCGATCATTGCCACGACTACTTTCCGAACTACATCTTATTTGGACTTTGATAGGCAATTTGAAATATATTCTTAACAAATCATAAAAATAATAAAAACTGAGAAAAGTTACTCCTAATATGAAATGAATTAAAAGTAGAAAGAAATCTAAAATAACAAATTCAAGGCGATCGGTTATGTCATTAAAGGGAGCATTGAAAATGCGCTGTGTGGCAGATCAATTCCTACTTGAGACTACTACGGCAACTGCTTCATGAACCCTGATTTAGCTTTGTCGAGGAATAAGGTAGTGCAGTTGGATCTCTTCTTACTGCACTTTTCATCATCTAATCTTCTGATTCTTTTTAGAAGGCAGAGGATTAGATAACTACTTTGTCACAGGTTGCCTTGTTACGGATATTTTCTTTTCAATACTTAATACCGGAACATGAATTTGTAAACCTTTGCTCTAAGGGAATAGGTATAGCATGGGTTTACACTTCTTACTGATTTCTCTTCCTACAAATTGGAGCAGTTCATCCTTTCCTTGATTAGATCACTTCTTAACACGGGATTCGAACTTATGCATTCGAATCGAGGAGGTGAACTCTACCTTATTTAAATGGATAAATCATTCAACTCATTCTCGATTTCAAGTGAGAGAGGATTTGTCGATTTAAATTCACCGACTCATTGAATCCTGCATTATCATATTCACATACCCTTGAAATTGTTCATGCTCTGATTGCCTTCTCTATGTCACTCAGAGGAGACAAACAGGAGATGGGAAAAAAAATTTGAGAGGAACAGGAGGATACGCACCTTAAAAAGAAAAAAAAACACGGGATTTTGGAACACTTTCCCACATTGGGATCGGTGGAATACTCAAAACCGACAAGTAGTTTGGCTTTTTGATAGTTCGATAACTTCTAATAGGGTATGCGGGGAAGATAATTTCGACAACTGATCTATTCAATGGAAGCGGGTTTCTAAATCCTAGATTACACACTACAATGGCTTGCTGATCAAAGGAAAACCCTTTGTAAATCGAGCTAAATCGAGATTCAAATTTGTCCCAGGTCGGATAATCGAGCAGTATTAATTGAAAATAGAATTACGCATTAAACTTCTACTTTAACGACTGCGTCGGATCAAATTTGGCCAGGAAATAACAGAGCTAATCAAAGCAAACAAAGAAAGAGAATTACAAAATACGGAAACGCCATTCTGAATCTCTTTTGGCCTGTGCGAGAGAGCTTTCCTTGATGGCGACTGCGTATTTCTCGGGTTACGAGAAGTTAGGCCCCAACGATGCACCTCATGTAGTTCGGTCGCGGCCCATTTAGTTTATTAATAATGGCGACCTCAGATTCTTTATCGGCGACCTCGGTTATTCTCCGGCTTCGTCGCGAAGGCACCATTTGGTCGCGACTTGCGCCCAGCATCCAACCCAGATGCGATATCGCGGCAAGCTAAATGATATTGCGACCTTCTTTCTACTTGTAAAAAGCGATGTACTTAACCGAATGGCGTCGCGACCTTAATTCTTTGCAAGCGATCTCCGCGACCAGCGAATGGCGTGTGACCTTCTTTCGCTATGGCGATGTGGCGACCAGCAAATGACGTCGCGACCTTAATTTCTTCGCGACGATGTGCGACCAGCGAATAGCGTCGACCTTGAGAATTCGCTATGGCGATGCCGGCGACCATTGAATGGCATTAGCGACCTTGGATCTTCGCCGGCTGATGTCGCGACCCTTTGAATGGCGTGAGCCTTGGTTCTTGCAGCGATAATAAGACCGAATGGCGTCCGTGACCTTCTTTCCGCAGCGTGGCGACCGAATGGCGGTAGCGACGCCCCAGTTCTTTGCAAGCGATAGCCAGCGACCGAATGAAAGCGTGGCGACGCCAATTCGCCTTGGCGTGCTGCGACCCGCTTCGAAATGGCGTACGACGCCAGTTCTTTGCAGCTGATGGCCGCGACCCGCGCGAATGATTGTACTGACGGATCTTCTGTTGATCGCCCAGCGACCGCGAAGACCGCGTCGCGACCTTCAACTCCTTATGGCGATGTCCGATAGCTGAGAAACGGCGGACGTGGCGTGGCGACCTTGGATTCTTTGCAAGCCCGATGCCAGCGACCAGATGGCGTCAGCGACCTTAATTCTTGGCCGATGTCGGCGACCCAGCTGAATGACACGTGCGACCTATGCGATCTCGCGAAAATCTTCCGTACGCGACGCCACGACCGGTCGTCGCGACCTCATGTCTACGCTGCGGCGCTGGACATCGCGACCACACCGAAATTGTGTTGCGACATCATATCTTGTTCTTCATTGGTGCGGTTGCGACTTGGAGTTTATTTGCGACCTGCTCGTTACGCGCCCCGATTGCCCTTAGTATGGGCGCAGGTTTTGTGAAGTTTGCGACTTTGATGTGATTTGCTTCATCTTCTTTGTCTGAGGCGTCGCTTCACAATGATCCCCTTTCTTCCTCGTGCATTTCTCACATTGCAGCATCATTCGGCCGATCGTGTCACATTCTATTCAGCGGTTACGCTCCTTTTCTTTGCCGATATCCTCTTTCTCTTGAATTTCTTCTTTGCATGTGATTTGGTGAGATTATTCAGCATTTATGCACTTAGTAGGTCTTTTTAGATAGAAGTGATCGAAAAGAAATGGACTATGAAAATGGATGACTTTTAAGCTCCATCAAACTCCCCGAACTTAAATTTTGCTTGTCCCCACAGCGAGAAAAGAAAGATTTGTTTGTCTCGAACAAAAAGGGCGTTTACGTATTGTTTTGCGATTCTGCCAATTTAATTGAAAAGTAGAATTACATTCTTACGTATATCTAGCTTGAGTCGGATGAAGGTTATTCACTACTCAATCCGTTGTACAAAACTAAATTGTTGAATTTGTTTTATAAGCGGCCTTAGTCCCGATTGATCACCTATTGAAAATGGGTTGGTCTTCTTCTCTTTTCTTAGTGAGTCGGTTAACCCTACGGGTCCTTCACGAGTTTGATGGTCGCTTTCAAAGATTTTCAAGAATTCCATATGCTTGTTTTTATAGACCATATTGATGCCACTAATGTAGGTAATTCCAGACCTTGGGGGTCAATCGGAGTCTTCAGGGCTTACACTTGTGTGGGGGCTTGGTCATTGGTAGGATGGATGGAACTTTAGGTTAAGATTACCAGACTGCTCTCTTTTTATAGCTGCTGCCCTTCTTTTCCTTGCGACTTCTTTAATTGATTTCCCCAGAAGACTTCCATCCTTAGGGTATCTTCTTGATTTCTTGTTTAAGGTATTCGTTCCATTTCTCATTTGTACTTCTCAGCATTGGAACTTTATATCACCATTAGAATTAATTGCAATGTTATGTCTTTTTAAGGCTTTCTAATACTTTCTTAGCCTTTAAAGTTAGTAGCTCATACCGATTGGCATTAGGGTGGGTGTTGAAACACTAAGAACTTAATTGTTCGAGGGGGTTAGGCCGTAAGACAAGGAAACTTCTTCCCTTAAGCTTTCTTTTAATTTGTATCCTCCTTTTAGATCTTTCTCTCTTCACCCTTTTTTGTATTTCTCCTTTAGTTCTCCAAATAATAATAATAATAATAATAATACTCCCCCAAACTTTATCTCTTCCTCCTTCTTTGAATTTTTGGATAATCAGAGGTTCTTTACTGGAGGATTAATTATCTAGGATTGCTTGGGATTTCAGTATTTGTTTTGAAGATAAAGTTGTTTAGGCTCAGAATTCGGGAACTAGGGTGTATCATGAAACATAAATAAAGTGCTAGAATGGCTCAAGATTGCCAAAGGGATGGCGCTGCATGTTTCTTGTTAGTTATCACCACAGGATTCATGTGATCAATAATCTAACAAGTTAAATTCAGAGTTTGATTCATTGTGACTAACCCAGGATGTCCATGACTCCGCCAGGTTGATGAGGAATTACATGATTTAAGGTTCATCGGGTTCTTTGGCTTGTTACATACTACAAACTCAAAAATATATTTTGCTCCTTGATTTAATAACTTTCCTTTATCTTGGACTCATCAATTTAAATTCAAGTCGATTATCACGATTTGTGTTTCAATTCAATTATATGTCATTACGCCCTTATTAATTATTTGTTTTAGGCCCTATCTTCTAATCAAACTGCTTTTGACTAAGCTGAGATTATGATATGTCGACATTTTCATTCATGAAATTTGAATTCCCTCTTTATTATTCTTAACGATTAAAAGTAATGCGCGACACAAATTTAACTTGAACAACATCAAACAAATTTTCTTATTTTATTCATGTGAGATTATCTGAGAGTTGAGAATAGCGAGTTTTGAAGTGAGGAAGAGATGGATAAATCAATGGGAAGATCTATTTTTTTTCTTTTTGGGGGAGGAGAAAAGATGTTGGGAGGATCCAGATCAAGGGTAGCCAAATTATGAGAGAATTTGGGAAACTTCATTTCAGTTCTCTTCTTCTTCTTGTCATTCTCCCTCTCTATCTGTTCTTCAAGGATCAATTTGTTGGTGAGATCCAACCTTTTGTTCCGAATCATCTCTTGTCTTTTCCCTAATGTGTTAATTGATGTTCTCCATTTAGTCATGACTTCTAAAAATTTGGAAAGATTATTGTTGATCAAATCAAATTTTCAAGCAGGACTTTTTACACTTTTCTTCTGAAGAGGCATCTTTGTCGCATCAAGCTCTTGATCTCTTTCCTTCGTCACCTCTTCGAGTCCTTGAACATTGACATGTAAGAGGAATTTGAATCCATGATCTGCTCCTTAGTTTTGACTGATCAGTCCACTTTCAGCTATGAGTTTTAGGAGTTGAGAATCATGATCCATCTTTGATTGTTTGTAAAATGATTTCATGGCTCATTTGCAACTTCTTCGGTAGGTCGTGATCTCTTTCTTCATTCCTTCTTGAATTTTTCCTCTTGATGCTCTCCGGGATCTCCTTTATACCTTTCTTCCCTTACATTCATTTCTTCTTCCATTCTTGGAAGTATCTTCCTTCGGCTACGCTTCGCCTTCATCTGCGAATTTTTATTGTGGATCTCCATTTCCCTTTCCACTCTTCCATTTTCAGCACAGTGGAATTGAGCATCTCCATTATTTGATTATTCCCAGAGCTCCTCTAGAGCTTTCACGAGTTCTCGAGGAAATCTACATTCACGATAGGGGAGAGGCGCGATGGGGTTGAGAGAATTAATAGACTTCCATCATCTTGTTCTACATCCTCTGCAAACATAAAGGCGTTCCCTTCTGGATATTAGCCACGGATCTTCTTCTTCTTGATCTACAACCGGAAAGTTGTCACACAACTCTTGTCTTCACGTTCTCATTTTCTTCTCTTGTATTTGCTTCTATTATAACCCCCTTTTTTCTTTTGATTCCTAGGCGCGCCTTACTCAGTCGGAATTGGTGGTGAAACAGCGGACTCTTCTTCTTCTTCGCAAGTTCCCTTCACACCGACCCTCGAACCTTAGCCTTGTGATAGTTCTTTGGGTGAGGATCAAACTACTATTCCCACTTCATGGTATCTCATTGTGGAGTTTTCCAGCTGGCTTTAGCTCCGACGTGGCTTGTACCCCTTCATCGTGGCACATAGAGAATGATTTGCTTCTTGTTCCGTACCGTGCGGGACTGCTTGGTACGGAACCATAACGAATCTGGGGAAATAAAACCATACCTTTGCCTCTTCTGCCGAATCTCCCTGTTGCCTGATTTAACATTCCTTCGCCCGACCGTGTCGCTGCAGTCCCATCGACTTTCTTGCAGTCTTCTCACGTTTAGTGTTGTGCACTATCTTCTTGTATTTGGATCCGTATACGCCCCTCCATTCGGTATTTCGACGGTGATACGGTTTACTCCATTAAGGCGCGAGAGCTCCTTTGACATAAGCGAGTTATCCTTTCTCCCCACCCAGTTGGAGTGGGAATTACAGAACTGCTAGCTGCGTATCGGACTTTTGATGCTTTGCGAGAAGTTTCCCAACCTCTTTGTTCTATTAGTTCTATGAAAGGATATGGGTTTCTTTGAAACCTCTTTCTCCGAATGAAACCCCTTACCTGACATAGTACTTCTTCCATATGGAGAAAGCTTCCACGCCGATACGGTCGGTCTTCCTCTCATGCTATTTGCTTGTCTTTTCCCTTTTTCTACATTCAGCAGAGGCTGGTTGAACTTCGGATTTGTTCAGGCGGCGGGTTCTCCCTTGACAGTTTCACTGACGAACTCAGCCGGTGAGTATACTCTTCCATGATTCGCTCGGTTGGGATGAGGGTTAGAGTTCGACCATTTGAGAAATCGGACGGTTTTAAGGAAGAATTTGGGTCTACGAGTTTTTTGAGTGAACCGGAGAATGAACGAAGATGAAGGTTGTTGCTTTAAGGAAGGAGATGTGGTGGTGGAGGAGTTTCTCAACTGATTCTGGGATTCAATTATTATTGTGGACTCTTTATTGCTTCATTTATTTGCGGCATGTGACAAATTTCAGGCCTGATTGTGTCTTTGTCATTAAATTTAGGGCAATTTTAAAAGTTGCCCAAGCCCGCTTACTTTTTCTCTTATGTCGCGACTTAGTGTTGTTTAATGGCGACATAAGTGAGTTTAATGGGGGGAACAATTTATCGCCCGGTTGCGAGCATCGGCACATTTACCCCCATTTGGTCAGCAGTAATTTACAAGCGAGCATAATTGAGTTGTAGTGACCTGATTCACATCGCGACATAAATTTTGGTCGCGACACAATGCCCCTTTTTTCTTTAGTACTTCTTGAGTTCACGACCTCGATTTAATCGCGGCATCAAAATCACAGTCGCGACTTAGTCTTCACTTGCCTAAATTTGATGATCGGAGCCCATTTTCACTCCTTATTAATTTGCACATTCTTAGCATCCATTTAATCATTCCTGTGACAGATTCAAACATGTATTCTATTCTATTTTCTGCGAATTTATGTAGGAGAAGAGTACCTCCTTTTTCGAGTCAGCTGCTCTGTGAAGTCTTTGGGTAGTCACAGGTTGTTCCGCTTCTCACTTAAGCCCATTCATGAGGTCTGCATCCAAGCATCTTCCTTTGTACAATTTCGGATTAAATTGAGTGAATACCCAACCTAGCAATTCTAACAAATCATGAACAAAATTCAAAAGAGTAATTAAAAAATTTCAAGATCCTATATGAAGAAA
Organism: Tetrastigma voinierianum; assembly: GCA_016808115.1. Taxonomy (NCBI): domain Eukaryota; kingdom Viridiplantae; phylum Streptophyta; class Magnoliopsida; order Vitales; family Vitaceae; genus Tetrastigma; species Tetrastigma voinierianum. Next base: position 1,045,415 of record JAEQBH010002464.1, on the reverse strand, counting down.
CGAAATCTATATGGGTTGCCTCAGTGAAATTTACTCACATTTTGAGTCCTTAAATTTGGATAATGGAAGCATTTTAAAGGAGCTCTCTCTCTCAATTCACCAGAAAGTGGAGTTTCTTCCTTTTCTTTCTCCCTACTGAGATAGTGCTGATCGGCTTTTTGACCATTAACGCAATTCTTCGGCATCAGTCAGGTATTCTTTGCATTCCCCAAAGGTAGTACTTGACACCTTGTATATAGTCCGGCTCCATTTTGATTTCAGCTTCCAAATAATCTTAATGCGGAGTTGTAGCGAACTTGATCGCTCCAGAAGGGAGCTCTTTCCTCGAGTCCTTTGATGCATGCCATTTCTTTGTCTTGTCCTTGTATCCAGCATTATCCTGCATAGGCTTCGTTTCTCGATTACTCTAATTCATTCAATTGGAGCAATCTCTCTTCCTTTGCAATATTGAAATCGAAGTTCAGCTTCTTGATGGCCCACATGGCTTTGTATTCAGGTTCGAGGAGGTGACATGGTTTGCGAAGACCACTTTACGTATAGGGACATCCGATGGGAGTTTTGAATGCGATCCTGTAAGCTAAAGTGCATCGTCGAGGTTTGGAAGACCAATCTTTCTGGCAGACTTACGGTCTTTTCCAGGGATCCTTTTAATCTCCTGATGGAAATTTACCTTTGTCCATTAATTACTACGGGGGGTGATAATTTAGGCTCATTATATGTTTGATCCCATACACGCTCATGAGCTTTGCAAATATTTTGTTTGCAAAGTGGCTTCCCAAATCAACGATGATAGTCTGTAGGTGTTCGGGAATACATCAAATGTTCTTTTGCAAGAAACTCACAGCGTGTTAGCGTCATTCCTTGAATGACTGTTGCTTCCCACCCGTTTGGAAGCATAATCCCTTCTTGGTATATCTGATTTCCGAATGATGGTGAAAGGAAAAGTCCCAATAAAATCTATTCCCCATACATCAAAATTTTCCTGTGTCCCTTTTAAGTAGGAGCATTTCATTTCTATTTCTTGATATTTCCAATCTTTTGACATACATCACATAATTTGACCCATTAAATGCAGTCTACAGAAGATAATGGGCGATAAAATCCCGATTAGATATCTTGTGAAATTTGTTCTTTCCCGAAAAATGTCCCCCATATGGTGATGCATGGCATTCATTCAAAATTTTGCATTGTTCACTCTTTGGCACACATCTTCTTATAATCATGTCAGCACCTCTTTTAAATAGCAATGGGTCATCCCAGATGTAATACTGTATCAATTACGAGCTTTCTTTTACATTGGTAGCTGAATTAGGAGGAATTACTCCCGCAATAAGTAGTGCGATATCGGAAAAGCGCATACCATGGGAGTTGGAATGACTTGGTGAAGCAGTTGCTCATCACGGGAAGTTCTCCGTTAGTCCTCCCTCCTCCTTCTTCGCTTTGTTTCTTTCATCGACAAGTCACCAGCTACATCACATTGTCACAACCCCTTTCATCTTTAATTACTAGATCAAACTCTTGTAGTAACACCTAATTTTATCGGGCCTTGGTTTGGCTTTTTTCGACATCGATATTTGATTGGCCGTGATGGTCATGTGAACGATAATATGGGATCCCAAAAATGTATGGCCTCGACTTCTACAAAACTATGGCTGTAGATTTCAGTTGAATAGCTTCTCTGCTCATTTAGTGTCTCAAAGTACAAGATATGACTCTTAACATCTTCTGCTCCATTGTACCCATTACAAACTACCGGCATCATTATTTCGAACTCGATCCCATTCTATGTAACATGATAGGTGCTTTAATCAACTGATCTTGATTTTCTTCAAAGGTCAGCCAGAGTCATCAAAACTAAACTTTGTGTCTTCCAAAAGAATCCAGATAATGTCCGCTATTTTGAGAAGTCTTTGACATCCCTAGAATCCAACATGTCTTTAAGAAATTTCTTTATCCCTTTACTCGTTGTGGTGTGGTGCAAGAGCTTCGAGAATCAAACTTTGATCGGGTCCACTCAGTCCTGGGAGAAAGGGTAAATTTTATGACCAAGAACAATACTCACATGAAATGTCATACTTTTCCTGTGCTTGCTACAATGCTTGTCCTGTATCTTGAAGCATCAAGCTTCAAAGTTGTTTAGACAATGCTCAAAACTGATCCATATACTGTAGTTATCCAATATAAAATCTCCAATGACCTCAACCAAATCAGAACATGGATATCAACATACACTCAAAAAGTAGAGCAGGAGTATTGCACAACCTAAAATGGCATCTCTCCTGAAGGCAAAGGTGCCATATAAGCATGGAATGTGTGGTTTTCCAGTCCTCGTGTGCAACAAAACCGATTATAGTCGAATAACTCATCCAGTGGTGGTTAAAATGAGGGTGCCGCGTTAACTCCGTCTAAACATTTTGATCAAATATGAAAGGCTGGAAATGATCTTTTCTTGGTTTCTCATGGTCAGCCTGTACTGATACATACTTCCATCCTTGCCACCGCTCTTGTTAGAATTAACTCATTTTTTTCTATTTTGGATCACAAGATTCCACCTTTCTCGGGAACCACATGGACTCCAAGCAACTCAAGGACCGGTCAGACTGCATATATAAAACCGCCAAAGATTCAACCATTTGAGCACTTCTTTCGATTACTTTTCATATGACTGCCCGCCTTTCTCTTTGATGTTCAAATGTGATGGTTTCATTTTCCTCCGTAAAGCAAGATTTCAGGTAATACGCATATTGACTTACCTGAGCACTTTAATTCATCTACGGACTGCAATCGACTGGAGTAATTCTTCAAAATTGTTAGCAGCTTTTGTTCTTCAACATCACTGAGTCTAGCAGAGATAATCACCTATTACTTCCTTTGCAGCTCCAAGTAAAGGCATATTTCGTATGACTTGGCAACTCTTTTTAAAACTAGCCCTTCAGACCGGTCTCTTGATGAAATTCCTTCTCTTCATTATTATCTCGTTGTCACCACTGCTTTTGTTTAAGACTCAAAACCTTCGTAGAGTGAAAATGATGTGCGGAAAATTTAATTAACCCTTCAAGATAATCGGAAATTATCTATTTTCATTGATAGGAAGTTGAGCATTACAATCATAATAATAACTGTGTTGTTGAGATAGATCATCCACAACTTGTAATCTTCCCGATTCATAGTTCCAAATTTCAAACTTTGGAGCATTAGTCACCGCCTTCTCCAACCCCGAGTGAGAACCCTTCCCGTGACATCTGGTTATTACAAAGACACTTCCAAATGCATAGGGAATGGCCTTCCACAGTTAGAGGGGATCAGGAATCTTCTTCAATGTCTCGATGATAAAGCTCGATAGAAAAACAAATTTCATCTTAACAAGCACATCCTTCAATGACTCCTTCAGTTTTGCCATTGTTCTATCTCGCTATTTGAAGAGTAACAAAGAGGGAGTAAGCTCCCCAAACTTAATTGCAACGCATAATGGCATTAAGTTTATATCAAGACCTAGTCGCAAAGAGCCTTTGAATTTCAATCCTCCAATGGTGCAAGGGAATTGTGAAACTCGGGTCTTTCATCTTCTCCGGTAAATTTTTCTTATCACGCACTGAAGTAAATGATTCACTACTCCTTCCTCCAAATCTTCTCTTCTTGCTCAAAATTTCCTTCCCGTGAATTGCATAAAGTGGCATTTGAGTTACTACTCTCTGTAGTCGGCATGCGATTCCAACTTCTCTCCCTGGAGTTTTCAAAACCCTTTTAACTCGCTCCTATCCTGACTTTCATAGTCTTCTCATGAATGGACCCAGTATAGAGTTTTGGGCTATTTTCTTTCTTGCTTCTTTCTTCTTCTCATGCTCCTTCCTTTCTTTTCCGAAGATCAAGATTTCTGTGCTTCCTTCCTTGTTGTCATCTTCTCCGACTTTTCCTTCTACCTCTTTTCCTACTGAGCCAAAACACCGCCATGCGCCTTTTTGGATTTTTCTTCGTGGTCACCGAAAGCATCTTTAATTTGATTCAGAGGGTCGCCATTGCCTCTATTTCCAGGTTCTGTGCCTTGAGAGAGGTATCAGGAAGTTGTTCAAAATTCGAGAAATTGGTATTTGAAGCTCCAATTTACAACTTTTGTTCATGAAGTTCAATAGCTTTCTATTTTCCATGAATCGTTAAAAGATCCGGTCTTCAAAGGCCTGAGCTCTTTTTTTGACCATGATATTCATTTCGCCTCTCCCTCGTTGTCGGAACCTTTGCGGAGCATACCGCGAAAATTTCTTACCATGCTGGGGACGGTCAGGTTCCTCCACCATAAGAGAAATTCTCTGGTTCCTTAATGGGTGTATAATGGGCTTGTGTGTCGGGATTAGCTTGAAATGATATGCTCTCTCTCGCTCAAATATAGCCCCTCCACCCAGATAGGAAACCTCTTCACGCCCTCGCATTATTTACTCTTCCTTCTTTCCACCGCTTCTCATCTCATTTGGTGAAAGTGCATTCTTTATCCAACCGATGCATCAAATTCATCCAAATTTTGGCCTATGGCGTACATCTTGTTCACCTCAATCATTCCATTTCCTTTAGCCTCCCATTGGCCAGTTCTGAGATCTGGGAAGAGGTCCTCCATGTCAGACTCTAGGCAAGATCCCCTCGATCAGCCGTCTTGCTTCTTCTGCTCTTCTTCTTCTGAATGCTCCACGCAGCCGTATCATTATACCTTTGAGGCATAATCTATATGGTAGAAGATGTCCATTTGTGTCTTCGTGTCTATCCTGCATGGGACATCTCTTTCGCAGCTCCTCTTGTATCTCCTCCCTGCAAGGTATAGACTCATCTTCCCCTTGTTTTGAAAGTAGTAACTTCCCTTCGCTCATAAGGGAGATGATGAGAATCGTCATAAGCTTCCATCACTTCCTCATGTATTGTCGTATCCATAAGGTAGTGAGTCAAACCATGACGCATTTAGCATTCTTAAAGAGAATGGAAACAACTCGCAGATTTACAACTTCGTCTCACACCATTCAATTTAATCGCATTGGCCATTCTCGAAAACCATCCCGTTCGTCTGTTGGGATCTTCGTGAGGCGTATTCATGTGAATCTGCTCCGTCGAACCATGGGTGATCGGGTGGTCACTGAGCTCAAAATTGTTAGCATCTAATGTTGGCTGCCTCACTCGTTGAGTATTCATCTGATTACTGGTCTCCGTAAGTCCCCTCCATAGTGTCTCTTCGCCTTGAGGTACTTCATATGTACCCTAGTTGATCGCTTCTGTCAATCTTTCGTCTGCCATCTCTGCTATTTCTCGTGATTCTTAACTCTTTCTTTAGTCCAAGGTTCTTCGATCTCAGTGTCTATTGGCAACAATTCAGCTCCCTGAGATTATAATATACTGAGATCAAAATGAGTTTAAGATACTAAAATTACTTTAATATGAAAAGCTTTACAAAATTTCAGTAGCTTGTTAAATCATCACGTTGAACTATATTTTTGCAAATTTTCTATTTTCTTTATAAATTATGTCCAAACTAGTATTTCGCTGTCCGAATATTGATTCACCAAATTCTTTCGATCCTCGGAATGGTGCCAAAAACTTGTTCACCTCTTTCTGTGATGGACCAAAATACCTATACAAATTTATAGCGTTACCCAAGGACTATTATCTAATCCCCAACAATAATGCCACAAACCGTTTTTGTTGTCTTCTTCATCTATTGTACTCGATTAAAAGCTGTTTCCTTAAGAGTAAATCAATTTCTTTCAGTTTTGATCCGGTGATGCCGCAAGTGCACAGTCGAACAAGAAATTGATTTTAAGTCCAGATATCGATCCTACGTGAGATTCAAGAATTCTCAATCAACCACCCCGATTCACTGGGCACTCATAAATAAGCCTTAGACTTTGATAGGCAATTTGAAATATTCTAACAAATCTTAAAAAATAATAAAAACTAAGAAAAGCTACTCAATAACAAAATGAATTAAAAGGAAAATCTAAAATAACAAATTCAGGATCGACTTCATTATCTATTAAAGGGAGCATTGAAAATACCGCTTAGAACAATCACCCCAGACCACTGTAACTTTGCTTCAAGGAACCATGCAGACGGAAACCCGGTCTAAGGAATACGGGACAGTAGTTGATGGCGCCTAAAACACTCAGACATGCTCGCACTGGGCCTACATTTCCTTCGGTTTTTATTTTAGAGTAATTTTATAGTTTTGCGACTAACATCGAATTACGTTCGGGAACCCAGGAGTATCGGGTGAAAAGAGCAAAGAACGTAGCATCTTTGGAGTAAATGGGAACAGTTACGAAGTAAGTCGTCACGCCGCGACGCCTTCCTTACGCCGCGATAAATGCCACATCGCGACGTCCCCCAACACGCCAGGACTACCACGCCAGCCGCGACGCCAGCAGCCACACTCACGCTGCACACAAAGATTGGTAATCTACTCTCATCATTAAAAGCACATTAGGGTTCGTAAATCGAGGGAAGGAGGAGGCATACCTAATGCAGGCATGTGCTCTCAGAGCAGAGTGACACCGACTCAGGAAGTGCCCGGAATTGTAACGCTTTGACTTTTCAGATATTTCGGATTTTAGAACAATGTTTTCTTTATTAAATGTTTCATCTTTCTTCCATTATGTTCTAGATTCTTCTGGGGTTACATCAAACCCCTTACACGATATGGATTAAGGATTGATCTTTTATGTTATTCAATTGTTTATAAATTGTCGAATCTACTTATACCTGCATTTAAATTATAATATGATAAAAGTTTGCAAGCATTGTATAGCCGCACCGGAGATCCGAGATTCGAGAGAGGATGAGGGTAGGTATTCAAAGATCTCAGTAGAGTGCTTTCACCGATTCGCAGCCATTAGAGATATTCTTTGACCAAGGTATCTAGGGTAGAAATATTTAAGCATTTCGGAATAATGAGTCTGATAGAGATATACTGATTCATTCATAGATAGGCTGATAATTCTGAGAGAGGATATCTCGTAGGCAAGACTCACCTCACCATATGCATTATAAATGTATCAATAACAATCTCTTTAGAAAGACAATCCATCAACGTGATGTGGGAGATATAACCCTAGGCTTTTAAAAACAACACTTTAATTACAAATCAACAGTCAATATGTTTACATAATTGAATTCCTCTAAAGTCATTCTTCAGATATTGTCCGAAAAGGTAACTCAGAGTCAATCTACCTCTTCCCCGTGGACTTATATCCCACGTTGCACTATATTATCGGCCACGCTGCAGCACTCGGCAAGACTACGGCATTCATTTTATACACCGCGCTTCGCCCTCACAAGTTTTAAGGCCACACAGGGGAAAGGCTTAAATTGATATAGAAGAAGTGAGCACATAGATACATTCTCGAATTTTTTTCTTTTACTTTTGTTATTTTTTTACAAGTGGCCAATCGGGTTTTGTTAGTTCGTGTGTTATCATGAAGAGAGTTTTAAAGTGAGTACATGCGATAAAGAAACTGAATTAAGCAACACTTGTGTGATCCTCGAGCTAAAGACTTCGCAGACGCATTGCGCGAGAACAGAGAACACCGTAATGCAGTAGAACTTCAATAGTCATGGAAAACATCAAGAACAAGATTTTGGCGCTGGAACAACCCGAACTTAGAGAAGCGTAAATAACCGTTACCGTGCCATTTATACAACCGCATCACGACTTACATGCTATTAGATGAGCTTGGTTTTACCATCACCATTGTTCATGATCGATCGACGGCCACCGATTCAAGAAAACAATTTCGACCAGTCGTAATACAGCATGTATGTTCCAGAACATCCTGGTTCCAAGTGGATCACCCTAAGGAGAATCCGAACATGCATTCACTAACTTCCCTGGTTTACAGATACCATCAAAATACAACAAGTTATCACATTCTAAGATTTTATAATATTCCATCTCACCGGGATAGAATAAACATTGGTTAATCAAATGTTAAATAACACTGATTATACTTTATTTTGAACTAATTAAAATAAAAAGTTTCCAACTGTTCTTTCCAGACTAAGATTTATACTAATCAGTGTAGACCTCAATATTTCGCCAATGAGGGAGAATCATGCACATGGATAGTTCAAGAATATTATGAAGTGTCCCCACCACCATCAATCAGATGATGTGTCCACACCTTCATAATTATCCGAGAAATAACCCATTAATGATGGGATGCTCACTGGAGATTCATCACATGAAGAAAACTGCTGTACTGTTATGGAGATATCGGGAAGGAAGATGTCAATCAACATTAATTTATGGTCGAGAGGAAGGCTTACCCGTGAGTTATCGTGTGGTGGTACATAATGTGCCCACACCAAAATCATGTATCTAGCGGATCAACAAATGTAAATAGATAAATAGTGAATACTGATATGCCATAGCAGATTCACCTGTTGAGTTTGTGGTAGGTCCTAGAGACAATATTAAACACATGAATGCTTCAAGAATGATCATAAAGATAGATGTTTCTAAAGATGAACAGAAAGGTTGATCTAATCTAGTCCACAGTACAAGGAACAGATGGGGTAATAATACCATCTGAACTACAGTATATGTGAATAACTAACTTAATTTAATAAAATAACGATCTCATAATGGATAATAATAACTAGAAACAATATGCCATCAACTAGGTGTTAATGTCCACTCCGTGTTAGTTTGATTTAGAGCAAGCTCAGCATGATGTTGATCTCTGATTCATGTCTATAATGGAGACTATACAACATAACAAAGAACAATCCTACAATACAACTGGCAACATAATATTGAAAGTTCTGAGAGGCATAAATGTCAAATGGCAAGTTTATTTACAAAGTAACGGCTCTTCTATTGATAATCGTGAGGTAACCCATGAAGAGATAATGAGCACGTTAAATAAATACTGTGGAAGTGGGAGAATTGAATCGCTATGCAATCTCACCCAGAAAAAGCGAGGATCGTGAGATTCATACCACCGGGAACTGGTTATGATACACAAAGAAATGTCACAGAGAAATGCCAGAGATCCTCAGTGGCCAAAGATACTGTCCTTTAATTCATGCTAAACGTTTCCAAGAAATATAACTAGATAAGCAATTCATGGTTCCATGGATGTTTCAAAATTTTATATAAACATCTCCATCATTTACGCCCTGTGAGCAAACGCCCAGCTGAAAGATCATGGAGTGATATCGTCCCACATTGCAGACTTCATAGACGTAGAACTTAACTGAGGAATGCAAAGGGCCATCCTCTTTATGTGAAGGCCACTGTGAGAAGCTCAAAGACCTGTGCGCTTCACTATCCTGCACAATTGGAAATGCATTTAGAGAGCTACCAGGTGATTCGGGGTGCCAGATTAATCTTATGCCCTTATCAATCTTTTGCTGCAGATTAGAGAGAAGCCCGTCCACTGATACGCCATCAAGAATTAAGGACAGATCTTTAGAAGCACCCGAGAGGATAATAGAAGATGTCTTAGTGGTCACAAGTTTATCTTTCCAAGATATTTCATAGTTTTTGTATACGGAGGAAGATAGAGAAATAACTGAATATCTGGAAGACTCTTTCTAGCAACCTGGCAGTATAAATGGATTGATGTGCGTAGGGGAACTCGGGGCTAAGAGTACAAGAAGAAGAAGTAAAATTCAATGTCTTCGAGGCAGTGAGACACCCAGCAGAAAGTGATACGTGCTTAATGGTTGATATAGTAGAGGCTATAGTGTCTAACCAAAGTGGTCTCACTGATCCTTTGGAGACTAGCCTAGTGGCGAATGCATCTGAGAACCCGAAAGGACGAGGCGTAAGAATAATGCTCATGATGGATTCCTTTGGGCACAATAAGGAAATATCACATCGCTAGAAGAGCTGTACCAGCCTTGCTCCATCAATGGAGCAACCACCCAAGATGGAACAAAAACCTCTACCTAGCCATCTGAAGTATGCATATCTAGGGGTAGAATCTTCACTACCCGTAATTATCTCATCATCCCTGAACCTAGGAAATGAGAAGAGAAGTTATTGGTTCTTCTCGATCACAAATAAGCACTCGGATGGTCTCTAGCTGGACCTAAAAGGGATCCGCTCTATGTGTATGCAACTGTGATTTTATTAGAAGATGGCCACAAGCCCGCTGGAAAGAAAGGTGAGGAGGTTGAACTGCCAATGAAGGAGGTAGTTCGAAAGAAGTTCTAAAATGGCTAGGATACTCGGGGTGTGATTTACCCCATTTCGCATACCGCATGGGTAAGCCCCGTTTCAAGTAGTGCCTGCGAACAATCGCCAATGACTGAAAACAATATCTTACTGCCAATTTGAACGTTGACCGGGTGGAGAATTTGTATCGACTATAGAAAGTCGAACAAGGCCACTTAAAAAGATCACTTTCCACTCGCCATTTCTAGATCGATGTTCGATCGATTAGTCGTATGAAAATATTAATATTTGCTTTTGGATGGATATTCGTTACAACCAATCGCCATAGCGCCTCCGAAGATCAGAGAAGACAACATTCACTTGCCCCTATGGTACATTCGCTTTCCACTGATGCCCTTTGGACTATGCAATGCTCCGGGTACTTTTCAACATGCATGATGGCCATATTCTCTGACATGGTAGAAAAGACGATTGAGATTTTCATGGACGATTCGCACGGAAATTATTTGACAATTGTCTAGCAAATTTGAGAGTCGTAAGCAAGAAGATGTGAAGAGACCAATTTAGTACCAATTTGGGAAAAGTGCCATTTCATGGTACAAGAGGGTATTGTCCTGGAATTGATCTCGCAGAAGAGGGATAGAGGTAGATAGGGCGAAGATTGAAGCAATTGAGAAGGGCTCGCCACCTCTTCGAAAGGGATCCGAAGTTTTCTAGGCCATGCCGGATTTTATAGGCGGTTTATCAAGGATTTCTCACAGATCGCGAAACCATTGTCTAATTTGCTAATCCAGGGGATCCCATTCGAATTTGACTCCCAATGCGTACATGCTTTTACTGTATTGAAGAATAAGTTGATCTCAGCTCCTATTGTTGTAGCCCCAGATTGGTCTTTTCCATTTGAGCTGATGTGTGACGCAAGCGACTATGCGATCGGGAGCAGCATTAAAGGTAAAACGAGAGAAAATCTTTCAGTGATTTTACTATGCAAGCGTAACTTGAAGATCGCTCAACTGAATTCATGCCACTATCGAGAGTTAGAACTATTGGCCATTGTGTTTGCTTTGACAAGTTCAGGCCATATTTGATTGGCAACAAAGTCGTGGTGCACACTGATCATTCTACCATTAAGTACTTGATGACCAAGAAAGATGCAAACCCGTATTGATTCTATGGGTCCTTCGTTGCAAGAGCTCTGACGTAGAAATCAAGGACAAGAAGCGGCACTAGTAAATTTTAGTATGCATCAATCTTCACGACCGGAAGGGGCCGAGATGATGTTCCCGTGAACGACGTAATGTCCGCACGAGAAACTTGCTATCGAGACAAGAGGGCGCTCCTTGGTTTGCGACAGGAACTATTTGCAGCCAAAGTGATTCCCCTGCACTTAACTATCGAAGAAGAAAAGGTTTTCGCACACCTTAAGCACTACTATTGGGAAGAGCCAATTTTTACGTGCACCGTGGTCAATTGCAGGATAAGGAGATGTGCCTAAGATGAAATGCTCAAGATTTTGAACCATTGTCACACTCTATCGCGGTGGTGACACCTTTGCGGCCGTGAGAACAAGCAGCTCAAGGTTCTACAATCGGGCTTTTATTGGCCTTCCTTATTTAAAGATGCTCATCATTTCGTTTCCACTTGTGACAAATGTCAACGAATGGGGAACATCTCTAAAAAGGACGAGCCACCTATGCATCCTATCTTGGAGGTAGAGTTGTTCCGACTATGGGGATCGATTTCATGGAATCCATTTCCCGCATCATACAACAATTTATACATCTTGTTGGCTGTAAGACTGTCTCAAAGTGGGTAGCGATTCCAACATCTAACCAATGATGCCAAGATCAGCTCAATTTCCTCGCGGCAAAGAATATCTTCTCACGCTGAACCCCGAGCTTTAATCACAAATAATGGTACGATTTCGCAATAAGGTAATTGACAAGGTCTTGCAAAAGTATGGGGTACGCCATCGTACATCTCTTGCATACCACTCCACAATCAAACGTGGCAAGGCAGGTATCCAACCGGGAAATCAAGTACATCCTCGAGAAGACAATTAACAACTCCAAGAAGGATTGGTCTAAAAAGATAGACGATGCACTCTGGGCATACCGCACCGCATTTAAAACTCCTTTAGGTATGTCCCCGTTCAGACTTGTTTATATGCAGAGCGTACACCTTCCAAATTTGAATTGGAGCATCGTGTCTATCAGCCACCGACAACTAAACACACGCATTTCGTCGGGTGAAAACGACTACTCCAACTCAGTGAGCTAGATGAGTTCATAAACGAAGCATATGAGAACGCCCGTATTTATAAGGAGAAGACCAAGGCCTGGCACGACAAGCACATCACCGGTGCATTCACTACGACAACAAGTCCTTTCTATTCAATTCGACTAAAGATTTTTCCCGAAAATCAAGTCTCGCTGGGTCCCACTCCACGGTAACAAAAGTCTTTTCACATGGTGGGGCAGAAGTTTCACATCCTGAGAAAGGCACACTACGCCACCCAACGCTTGAAGCCGCATCTATGGGGCGAAGGCTCTTTGCGCATTAGCAAGTCATTCCTTTCACACCCGAGTTAAGTATAATCAACGATCACAAGAGTTTGAATTCTTGAGCACATTGAGTTTCAGGGTCGTCGAGCTAACGACATTAAACATAGCGCTTCTTGGGAGGCAACCCAAGTTTTTCTAAAACTTTGTTTTTAAGTTTTCGCCTCTTGTTGTTTTTAAATTCGATTTCCTAGTCGCATTCATTATCAAGATTTCGCTTGTTGGTTTAATTTTCAGGAGCCGGCAGTGTAGATACGAGGCTTGCAGAGTGTTCAAAGTCCAAGAAGGAAGTTTGCAAGTCGAGAGTTCTCGAAAAATTGGGGTGTGAGTAGATAAATCTCGGGAGCTCCTGCCGCCACGTCAGCGACGTGAATTTCACGCCGCGACGCCATTTTTGAAGCTCTTCAGCCACCGCCGCGACGCGGGATTCTCACGTCGCGACGCCATTTTTTGAAGCCCTCTGTCACGTCGCGACGTGATTTCACGCCGCTGACGCCATTTTTGAAGCTCCGTCACGTCAGCGATCGCGGATTCTCACGCCGCGACGCCATTCGCTACCGCCACGTCGCGACGCGGAGATTTCACGTCGCGACCGCCATTTTGAAGTCTCTCGCTTCACCGCCGCGACGCGGGATTCTCACGTCGCGATCGCCATTTTTGAAGCTTCTTCACGTCAGCGACGCGGAATTCTACGCCGCGGACGCCACGGTCATGTACTCCGCCATCGCCGCGACGTGGTCCCGCACGCCGCGACACGTCATTTGGTTTTGTCCTCCGCCACGCCGCGACGCGGAACCCGCACGTCGACGTGGCCCTGTTTTTAGCCCAAGAATGGTTCACTTTCCACCTTCACCGTACGACTCTTTACTCTGAAACCCTAGCGCCCCTGCATCCCAGCCTTCACCGGACCTGTCGGAGCTCTCATCACACCGGTCGGAGACCACCTCACTGCTCGCCGACCACTGTAAGTCACCCTCATTGGTCAGTTTTGGGTCATAGTGGCATCCCCACCACTGTGTGCCCGATTCTAGCTTGGGTACAGTAGTTTAGGGTTCAGTTGTTGCTTTCGCGTAGTCTAGAGGTATTGTAGGCCCTCATTTTGGGTCAGCTAGGTTCCCTTAGGATCTCTGAGTCGCATTTAGGTTTCTCAGGGAATCCTTAGATAGTTATTAGTTGTTTTGAGGTGCACATTAGGTGTTTGATTTTTTTTTCTTCTTTTGTCTAGGTTAGTATGTCTAGCAAGAGGCAGAAGTTGCCTGCCAAGCGGAGTCGGCCCAGCGAGGACCCGACTCCCACATTTGATGCCTCGAGGTTTGTAAACGCGAAAGCCGCCGGACGGTTTTGGCATCATTTGCAAAATCGCTCCTTCATCAAGGAGAAGGGGTTTCATCACCTCACGATTTCCTTCCGGGCAAGACAATTGCGAATAAGGATGGCGTGCCTTATGCCAACCCCCTCGCCCAAATAAGGCGATGAGCTGCAAGGCGCGACTTACGCCAACCTCGCCTCCCATGTCCTTAAAAGGTCAGGGTGCGGGGTGTATTGGTCGACTTTAGTGCGGAGTCGATCAATAGCTTCTATGGCCTAGAACATGTCCCAATTTTGATCACCCGCGAAAGCATCCCGACTACCATGAGGTCATTCGTATCACCAAAAAGGCCGTGGCAGTGGAGGATCAATAGTGCGGCCATGCGTCAATTTCAAGGCCGCGATTTATTTACATTCCCAAGGTTTGGCACCATTTCATCACTTCGCGTCTTATCCTGACGACGAATGTGTGTGAGGTGACCGCCGTTCCCTGCTTAACTTTGCCATTATCCAAGATATACCATTCGATGTAGGGCAAGTTATAGAGGATGCGATCCTCTACAACCTAGATGCGAATGAACCTCGGGACACCCTTTCTGATACTTGGCTTCAGGCAAACAAGCCGGGTGCCCTCGGGACTCGCACACCGACACTTGCCCCACCCTATAAAGCCATATTTACTAGTGTTTTGGCACACACCCGGTGTCCCAACCCGAGGGAATCGATCAGCCTCACGAGTTCCCTGACGAGGACGAAGCTTTATGAGTATCGGGCTCGTTATGGATCCCTGGGCGATCCCCGGGGAGACCTTGGCCGCCCTCTGTCCCAACGAATTCCACCCACCATCCCACCCACCCCCACCACTATCCCACCCGGGCCCACCACCTCCCCCGCAGCCCACAGCGCCACCCTCCTGGGCCCCCACCGCATCCTCGAGACCCAGGTCGGCGCGGCCACTGAGCTGCTGACGCCGGATGAGACCCAGGAGCCACCGAGTCCCTCGGTTATTATCAGACACTGAGGCTATGCGGCTGATATGCGAACAGCTTCCGGCCAATCGCCATCATTCTACCAGCCAGCCAGCCTATGCAGCCCTCAAATTTCGCCCAAACTTCAAGCTTTCAATTATCCAATTTCACCACCGCCAATCTAATGGATATCTCGGGTGGGAGTCTCCTTACCCCCACGTTTTATCCTCACGTTGGGGACACTGGATATTTTGTTTGGGGGGAGGGGTGTGGTGATTGGGTATTATGTTTTGCGTTTTGTTTATTGTGTTTAGTTACAGGTCGGGTTTTAAAATATGCAAATTCCTTTTAGCTGTTCCGTATATTAGTTGTGTTTTTGTTGTTATCATACTGGTTAGTGGTGGTGTTTAGGTTTTTAGTTTTCGCTTATTTGCATCACACTTCATGTTGATGGGGTCATGTTAGTTGTTTGCGTGTTGAGGACATTTTGCATGTAGTAATTGTATACATGTGTCAACGTTGAAAATCGAGGGACCACCCTTTGGATTGAGTTCACTTAAACTTTGCTCAACTCCGCATACAACATGGATGCTCTGTGAATTAGGGCTGAATAGTTGAAAAGGGCTAGGCGAACCACCCTGTGTAGTTTTCTTCAAACCGCCCTCAAAACCCTATCATACCTACACACACTAGTGACTTTCGTAGCATGCATAAGCGAACCAACTACTAAAAAAATTTTTTTTTTTCCCCTGACAACCTAGGGAGATTCGAACCATTTGAGATGGGACACGTAATCAAAAGAGACTACACAGCCCCAACCAAAAAGAGAAAATACAAAAACAATAGAAAAAAGAGAAAAAGAAAAAGAAATATGACAAAAATAGGTATATGCATAGGAATAAGCGAGATCATCCAATCGGAACCCAGCACAACTGAGGCCTACTGCCTAATGTCTCGAGCCAATCGGGCCGAGTCATTGACTTCACTCGCCCGGCCACATGGGACGTAAGATGATCATTCAACGAACCTAGGGCCGCTGAGCTCGCTTGAGTGTTCTGGTGAAGTCGAAGGGGAATTGAATGCCCTGCGTTCTTAACCAACCGGGTGGGAGTCACCAATGGATCCTCAATATTGAAACACTCCGCTAAAACTTTGGCACTAGTTTTCTTCCCATTTTGTTTCAGGTAATGTAGGAAATTTCTAAGTATGAGGACATAAATAAACGGGTGCTCCTATCCTTGTCTAGTTCCCGCCTTCCTAATAGGTGGGTTGAGCTGTCAGGGGGTACTCCAACCCAGCACACGAAAAGTCACCCAATATAAGCAATATAGGATTCAGAAAGGCTATTGAACACCATGGGGATTTGATGCACTAAATGGCCAATCATTCAACTGAATTTTACCTCGAAAGTTAAATATCCAGATGCCTTTACTCGAACATTGAGAAAAACAAAGGTGTGAGTCACCAAATTGATCCCCCATTTATCAAAGATGTGCATCACTGTATTAGTGTGGAGTTACATTATGTCATGATGTGTCCCGGTTTAGAGCTCTGCCCTTGCTTGAGGCGCAAGAAACTAAGTTTGGGGTGACGAGTGCCTAAACACCATATTATGCTCTCGCTACCACATTTTCTTGTTTATTTTAGAGTAATTTTATAGTTTTTGCGACTAGAATACTGAATTGATGTCTTTTGTGAATGCAGGAGCATTGGGGTGAAAAGAGCAGCAACGAGAAGCAGATCTTGGAGCAAATGGGAACAAAGCGATGAAGTGTCTGTCACGTCGCGACGTCCCCACGTCGCGATGTCGCCACGTCGCGACGTCCCCACGTCGTGACACCACCACGTCGCGACGTCACCACGTCGCGACGTCACCACGTCGCGACGTCAGCACGAAAAATCAGCTTCCTACCATTAAAAGTACATTAGGTTCAAATCGGCGCGGAGGAGGCACAACAATGCAACAGGCACAGTTTCAGAGCAGAGGACACCGACTTCGAGGAAGTGCCCTGAATTGTAACGCTTTTGACTTTTCGTATATTGATTTAGAAACAATGTTTTCTTTTATTAAACAGCTTTTATCTTTTCTTCCATTATGTTCTTAGATCTCTTTCTAGGGTTAAGTACCAAACCCGTCATACGATATGGATTAAGGATTGATCTTTTATGTTATTCAATTGTTTATAAATTCACGAATCTACTCTATACCAGATTTAAATTATATGATAATGTTCGCCGCATTAGCATAGCCGCACCGAGATCCGAGATTCGAGAGATTTAGGGTATCTGTGGATTCGGGGTAGAGTAGCCTTCAAACTGGATTCGGGTCAATAGAGATATTCGACCAAGGTGGTATCTAGGGGTAGAACATTTAAGCATTTCGGAATACCGAGTCGAGATAGAGATATACTCGATTCTATTTGCGAGATAGGCGGATATACCTCGAGAGAGGATATCTCGTAGGCAAGATCACCTCACCATAGGCAGATTTATAAAATGTATTGAATAACAATCTCTTAGAAAGACAATCCATTGAACGTGAGACAGAGATAACCCTAGGGCTTTAAAACAACACTTTAATTAAATCAACGTCGCTTAGTTTTACATAATTGAATTCCTCTTAAAGTCATTCTTCTGGGAGTATTTGCCTCAAAGCAGAATCCTCTGTGTAGCCAATTTACCTTTCCCCTCGTGGATCGACATCCCGTACGTTAAGCACACTAGTGTTATCAGGGGCTACGCGTGCACTTGCGCACTTAGGCATTCATTTTATACACCGCTGTTCGCCAAGAAGGCATTCGATCTCTCCTTATCGCACTTTTCATCATCTAATCTTCCCCGATTCTTTCAAGACGTAGATTAGATAACTACTTTTAACTGGGTTGCCTTGTTCGATATTTTTTCAACTCTTCCTATACCTTTGCATCATGGACTCGGTAAACCTTTTGCTCCTAAGAGATGGTATAGCATGGGTTTCATACTTTACTCGGTTTCTTCCTCTCTTAAATTGGAACAATTCATCCTTTCCCTGATTAGATCCTTGCTAACACCTGATCAACGCATCGTTTCGATCAAGGTGAACTCTTTGCTTATTTAAATGGATAAATCATTCAACTCATTCTCGATTTCAAGTGAGAAGAGGATTTATCGATTTAAATTTACAGAGCTCATTAGATCACCATTATCAGATTCACATACCCTTCAAAAATTGTTCATCACTCTCAGGATTGCCTTCTCTGTGTCACTCAGAGGGCCTCCTGAAAATTAGAGCAATGAGACAATCCTTTTATGGGTATAAGACGCTTACATTGGGATCAATTACGTATCACTCAAAACCGCCATAGATTTACAACCGATAGTTCAATAACTTCTAATAAATTTATGCAGAAAGATAATTTCGATAAACTGAGTTCATTCAATGGAAACTGGGTTTCTAAATCACTGGATTACACCTCACAATGGCTTGCTGATCAAGAAAACCATTGTAAATCGGAAACTGAAATCCGAATTCCAAAATTTGTCTGGAATTCAGACAATCCAGACAGTAATTTGAAAGAAATAGAATTCTGCATTCAAATTTACTTAACTAACGGCCCAAGATCAAATTTTGACCGAAATAACAAACTAATCTAAAAACAAAAACAAAGAAAAGAAAATTAAAATACAAGAGCCTTCAAATTACTCAGATCTCTCTTTTGAGCTCTCGCCGAGAGCCGCTTTCCCTTCAAGAGCACCACGTATTTATATGGTCTGCCTGGGCCTAATCCCCATGCACCTCCTTGTGGATTTAGACACCGTCCACTGTTAGTTAATGTCGCGACCCGAGCCCTTTGTCGCGACCTCGCTTCGCCACATCAGCAGAGCCATTTGGTCGCGACTCTGCCTTAGCATCCCTTGATCCGATGTTTGACCGCTAAATGCGATGTTGTGGACCTTCTTTCCTTGTAACCGGCGTCGCACCACCGAATGACGCCGCGACCTTAATTCTTTAGTAACCGATGTCGCGACCACTAAATGACGCCGCGAATCTTCTTTCCTTGTAACCGGCGCGTCGCGACCTTAGTTCTTTTGCAACCGATGTCGCGACCCAACAATGACGCCGCGATCTTAATTCCTAGGGAATCGATGTCGCCACCACCGAATGACGCCGCGACTCCAGTTCTTTGCAACTGATGTCGCCACCACTAAATGACGTCGTGGACCTTAGTTCTTGCGTAACCGATGACCACTAATGACGCCGCCGACCTTCTTTCCTTGTAACTGATGTCGCCGTAATTATTGAATGACGCCGCGACCTTAGCTTCTTTGAATCGATGTCGCCACTAACAATGACGCCACGACCTTAATTCTTGTGAATCGATGTCGTAATTAATCACGACGCCGCTGAGTTTAGTTCTTTGCAAATCGATGTCACGCACTAATCGCACGACGCGTTGCGACCTTAATTTTTGCAACTCCATGTCGCGACCACCGGCAATGACGCCGCGACCTTCTTCGCAACGGCGCGCGACCACTTAATGATGTCGCTAATTTTGTTCTTTAGACTGATGTCGACCACCTAGTAACGACGTCGACCTTAATTTCTTTCGCAGAACCGATGTCGCGACCAATGAATGACGTCGCGACCTTAATTCTTCTTTGCAACTCACTGTTCGCATCATCGAATGACGCCGCGACTTATGTTCGCCTCTCAGCACCCAGCGACTTCTATTCTGTCACGACCTCCATGTTCATCGCCGCCTTCAATGATGTCATGAATTCCTCAAATTGTGTCATGACATCATATCTGCTCTTCATTAATTTATGGTTGCCTCTGACTTGAAGTTTTTTTTTGTTGACCGCTCGTCGCTTCAGCTGCCCTTATGTCGCGACCTGAGTTTTGTGGTTGCGACCTTGATGTGATTCTTCATCACCGCCCAGCGCCGCTACAACGTCCTTTCTTCCTCAGGCATTTCTCCCAAGGTAACATCATTCACCACAGGTTACCTCACTGGGCCGCCATTTTACCGCACATCCTCTTCTTGAATTTCCATTGTGATAGCAGTTTGGTGAGTTATTCAACATTTCTGCACATAAATCAGTCTTTTTTAGATAGAAATCAATCAGAAAAATGGACTGAAAATGGATGACTTTTAAGCTCATCAGCAAGCAAGAGGTTCCGCGCTTTAATGAGGTGGTGGCACTAATTCAAAGAGAGGAAAGCCAAAGGAGTGTTATGCTTGAACCACAAACCTTGGATGTATTAGCCCTAGTAGTAAAAACAGAATATCCAGAGAAAGGAAAAAACGATATGCCTGTATTAATTAGGCAGACAATCAATAAGGAAAACATGACAATCTTTGGTGCACTTATTACAAGAAACCAAGGCACACAAAAGAGAAGTTATGGAAGCTAAATGGTAAGCCACCAAGTCGAGAATGGGGAAACCGTGGAGGGCAGCAAAGGCCTCAAGCACACATGGCAGAGTACTCTAACCGAGGAAAATTCAACAATAAAAGTGGGTTCAATAACGAAGAAACGAGAAGGCAGTTTTCTGTCAGATCCCTTGACAAACCCACGGGAACTTGTCCTTTGGCTCTTTTAGGTACACCTTAATTCTCTTTTTGCATAAATGCCTCAAACAAGGTTTATGATAATTCTTGGGTAATAGACTCAAAGGTTACGTACCATATGACAAATCTAAATCTCTCAACTTTTTCATACTATACACCAAGCCCAAGTAATAAGAAAATTGGTATGGGCCAATGGCTCTTGAGCTATCATAAAAGCCAGAGACATATATATATCACACCTACCCTTATCCTTAAAAATGTCCTCCATGTACCAAAATTGTCAACCATCCTTGTTTCCATTCAAAAGCTTACTCATGATCTTAAATGTTATGCTATTTTTCTCCCTTCTTATTTTGTTTTTCAGGAACAGGGTTCGAAGAGGAGGATTGGACTTGCTAAGGAAAGGAACAGTCTTTACCACCTTAAATTATCTCAGAAAACTAGTAATAATTTGTCTTTGTCTTTTCTCAATTCCTCAAATAAAGATACCATTTGGTTGTATAACCTACGTCTAGGTCATCCATCTTTTAGGGTTTTAAAGTTCATGTTTCCTTATTTGTTCCAAGGATCAAATATTTTTGAGTTTCATTGTGAAACATGTGAATTGGAAAAACATACTCGTGTATCTTTTCCTATTAGAGTTCTCATCCGCTTCATTTAATTCATAGTGACATATGAGGTCCTTCGACTATACCTAATGTTTTTGGGGCTCGTTGGTTTGTGTCCTTAATTGATGACAACACTCGGGTTACATGGATCTTTCTTCTTAAACAAAAATATGATGTTAGTATTGTTATACCTAATTTCCACTCAATGGTTAAAAACCAATTTGGGGTTCAAATAAAAAGCTTTAGGACAGATAATGCTAGAGATTACTTCAACAAGATTTTGTCACCCTATTTTCAATCATAGGGCATTCTCCATGACTCATCATGTGTTAACACACCCCAACAAAATGGGGTAACCAAGAGGAAAAATGGGCATTTACTTAACACAACCCGAGCCTTACTCTTTCAAGGGAATGCTCTTAAGTACTATTGGGGGGAAGTCGTTCTTACTGCCATATACCCGATAAATAGAATTCCCTCACGAGTGTTAGACAACAAAAGCCTCGTAGAGGTACTTAAGAGTTTCTATCCACACTTCAGAACCTTAAACGGGCTCACTCCTAGGGTATTTGGGTGCACTTTCATGTCCACAATGAACATAAAGGCAAGCTAGACCCTCAAGTCATAAAATGTGTCTTCCTTGGTTACTCATCCACTCAAAAAGGTCACAAATGTTATAACCCCTCAACCAGAAAATTTTACATCTCTATAGATGTCACCTTCACCGAAAACAAACCCTTTTTCCCCAAGTCCTTTCTTCAAGAGGAGATTTCAATGATGGAAGATAATCCTTGTGAGTCCTTTGAACCTCTTGACCTTCCTCATGTCTCAACCCATGGTGATGAAGAACCTGAGTCACCAAATTCTACCACTGAACCCATGTCATCCACTGTTCCAGCCAAAGGTCACCTCGCAATTTTCCAGCGCTCTCATATGTACTCAAGGGAAAAGGCCATTCCATAATCGAAGCAGGTCCAAGAATCTGACTCAGACCCTAGGAATGAAATCATGATAAGATCAAACCTGCCTTTACAAACAAAACCTAGTGAAACTTCCATTGACTCAACAGATAACATAGACCTAGACATTCCCATTGTTGTTAGAAAAGGCACCAGATAATGCACTCACCGACCACTTTATCCACTATCACACTATGTGTCTCTTCAACATTTATCACCAACCCACAAGAATTTCATTGTGAGTCTAAACACCACTATCATCCTTAATACTGTTTCTAAGGCATTGACAAAAAGGGAATGGAAGGATGCTATGAGAGAGGAGATGAGTGCATTAGAAAAGAATAAAATGGGAGATCGTTGAAATACCGAAAGTGGAAAACCATTGTTGATTGCAAGTGATTTTCACACTAAAATATAAGGCTGATGGATCTCTTGAGAGACAAAAAGCAAGATTGGTAGCCAAAGGGTACACTCAAACTTGTGGAGTTGATTATCAAGAGACTTTTGCTTCAGTTGCAAAAATGAATACTGTAAGAATCCTATTATCATTTGTTGCCCACTACAATTGGCAACTCCTACAATATAATGTTAAGAATGCATTTCTTCATGGTGATTTAGATGAAGAGATTTACATGAACATCCCACCTTTATTTGAGGGGAACACAGGTAATAAGGTATGCAAGCTGAAAAAGGCCCTTTATGGGCTAAAACAATCTCCTAGGGCTTGGTTTAGGAGATTTTCAAAAATCATGAAAGAGTTTGGGTATAAACAAAGCCAAGGTGACCACACTCTCTTCATTAAGCACTCTACTGCAAGGGGAGTAACTGCTCTTTTAGTCTATGTTGACGACATCATAGTGACTAGAAATGATAAGATAGAGAAGCATGATGTGAAGCAGAGATTAGCAAAAGAGTTTGATATAAAGGAACTAGGGAAGATTGGGTGTAAACCAGTCTCTACCCTAATGGATCCAAACCACAAGTTGGGAGAGGCTAAAGAAGAACTAATGGTGGATAAAAGAATGTACCAGAGGCTAGTTTGTAGGCTCATATACCTGGCTCACACTTACCAAACATCGCCACTCCGGTGAGCGTGATCACCAATTCATGCATGATCCAAGAACCTCATCTTCAGCCGCTATTGCAGCCGATTACTAAAGGCAACCCCGGGAAAGGAATTTTGTTTAAGAAGATTGATACTCTTCCTCTAGAAGCCTACACCGACACTGACTATGTAGGTTCCATAGTGGATCAAAGATCAACTACAGGGCATTGTATTTTTCTTAGAGGTAATCTGCTAACATGGAGAAGTAAAAGCGGTATCGTGGCAAGAAGGTCGCCTATAGAATCGTAGCTAGTGGCCATCGTCAGGTCAGGTGAACTACTTTGGTTGAAGATTAATTCTAGATGATTTGAGAATCAAGTGATGACTCCACAAGCCTTATTGTGACAACAAGTCGGTTATCAATATTGCTTATAACTCTATACAACACGATAGGACAAAACATATTAAGGTTGATAGACATTTCATCAAAGAAAAATTAGAGGAAGGAGTAGTGTGTATGTCCT
This sequence comes from Tetrastigma voinierianum, assembly GCA_016808115.1. Classification (NCBI taxonomy): domain Eukaryota; kingdom Viridiplantae; phylum Streptophyta; class Magnoliopsida; order Vitales; family Vitaceae; genus Tetrastigma; species Tetrastigma voinierianum. The sequence continues at coordinate 1,021,737 of JAEQBH010002464.1, read as the reverse complement.
ATGTTCCATCAGAACATCAATTAGCTAATATTCTAACAAAAGGGTTTAACAATTCAATATTTCACGATCTTGTATTCAAGTTGGGAATGGAAGACATCTATTCCTCAGCTTGAGGGGGAGTGTTGAGCTCTAAATAGAATGTTGACTTGTAAATAGAATAAGAGAATTATTTCAGAATCCCTTAAATTGAGGGATTCAATAAGTTTCCCTTTTTTGTTTTTAGGAATAAGTTAATTTCCTTTTTATGTCTCTTATTGCCTTTTTCCTTCTCTTGTAATCCCCTATATAAACAGGGTGTATAGTCAATCTAAAATACATAAAATTATCACTTTTCATCCCATATTTCATGTCAGCTTGTGTACTCTGAAAATGATGGATTGCTTGAAGTGCTGATCATATACAAACCTAGATTCTAAAAGAAAAAACATCTATATATATATACATATATATATATATATATATATATATATATATATATATATATATATATATATATATATATATATATATATATATATATATATATATATGTATATATCTATATATATATATTTGTGTGTGTGTGTGTGTAAGTGTGTTTATATTTATGTAACTCCAATGATTCAAGAGTAGGAACAAACTTTTTGACAGCTACAAGGAATTTCAGATTATATATGAATTTAGATTAAAATATAGGAATGTTAGGCTAATTATAGTTCCTCAAACTAAAATATTTTACTATTTATTTTGTACAATATTTCTTTTAATAATTTTATTATTTTGCATATATACAGGAGAGTACAAATTAAAATTTCTTATTGTTAAATGACCAACTCTCCTATACTATCATGCCTTTAACACCCTCTTTCATGTACAGTTTCATACCCGCACGTGGAGAGTCAAATAAACCAAATAGAGTTCTTCATGGACTTTCAAATCAACAAACAGGGAATAAATTGTAAAGAGGTAGTTCGAACCCAAGAACTGTTGCCAAACCAAGCTCTAATACCATGTTAAATTACCAACTCTTCTAAAAGCTCAAAACTTATAGAATTTGGGTTTAATATGAATATCATGCCTTTAACACTCATAAAACATTTTCAGAAAAAAGGGGAGGGGATGTGGGGGGTAAGAACAAAACTACTAGTAAAGATTAAGATTTGTGATATGAAAGATTGATATGAAAGAACTGGATTACAGACAACACCTATCAGACAAATGGATTTAAAAAAATATTGCAAACAAAACCAAATTTTCATAAGATTAAGGAAGAAAAAAAAAACAGCAGAATCAGTAGTGAAGACTAAGAATCAAACCAAAATTGTTTGGAAATAGAGAAATTTCTTGTAACTGAGTTATGATGTAAGCACCACAAAACTAACAAAATACTGAGGGTGCCTGGACATTGCCAAGCATATAAATGTTTCTCAAAATTAGGAATAAAAGGCAAAAACAGAAAATAAATAAACAAATAAGTGAAATCTTTTTTTTTTTTATAGGCAAACAAACAAGTAAGATCATCTACCCATCTTTGCAAATACTACAAAAAAAAAAAACATATTTTTTCAAAGTAATCACCACAACATCAGTAACAAAGATATTGGAATGACCATTCATATTGCAATCAAAACGTAAAATTTCGTAATCAAAACTATATGAGAGTAAACAGCGTGTAAAATAACAAAGAAAATGGGAAATTTCGTGCACCCACCTAGCAAATCGCTATTATTTGAAATAATACAATGAAGGTCATCAACCAAACAAAGATGCAAGCTTCAGAGATAGAGTCGGTAACTTGTCAAGCCACTCTGCCTCACCCGGCCTGCCCGAAAAGCTCCGGCTCTGGCTCACCGTGAGCTGGGAACGAGCCGAGCTTGAGCCTTAATTTAGGCTTGATAAATCTCGCTCTACTCGCCAGCTCGAAAAGCCAGGCTCTGGCCACGTGGACCCATCCTGGCTGGCCGGGAGAGGCTCGCCAAGGTCTCGGCCGGCAGATCCGGTCTTCACCGGCGCTATCCCGACCAGCGCCACGAGGAAATGCCCAGGTCATGTGTCCCCGGATACCGATGTAATGGATCCAAGCTCTAGATCCGGGCCACACATGGATGGCAAATGCGTTGAATCCTCCCGCCGCAAGGAGGCTACCGACGACGGCACGCCTGAGCTCGAGCGAATCCCACGCCGCTATCGGTGGACCGCATTCCAGATCTCCGTGATCCGCCGGCAGCGTAAATGGTACCCACGATACGCCAAGGTGCTCACTACGCATGTTCTAGTGTGATACAGAAGAAGGTGCCAGCAAAGGGGACGTCGGGGAAGGACATGGATGTTGGGTATGACCCACTGGTACGATCGGTCGATCCTGGTGTATAAGAATCCGATTACAAATATGAGGGTATTGGGGCTCCTGTGGAAACTATAGAGGTGGCCATGAGCTTAGACAAGGTTTGCCGATCTTGAGTAGCATTGAGGGAAAATGCATGGACCTGACCGATAATGATCACCAAACGATGAACTTAGGATCCAATCTCAAATCCGGGATATCGGGGCCCCTTGATACTGGCATCGAACTTAACCCACGCATCTAGGCGTGGGTATGGTAAAGGCATCATGGTGATTGTGGGGGCTGGTTTCATAGGAAACAAGGAGCCTAAGATTCGACCGCACGGTAACGCCGGGAGTGCCACCGTCAGCTGTTGGGTATGAAAATTTGGGCCGACCGGTTCGACATGGTGGGCAGATTCTGGATCTCCAGTCCGGCAGTGGTGAAGCTATGGGTCTTGAAATTAATCATGCGCAGCTTGGTAGTCAGGAGGGTGGTGGCCAACTTAACCATGCAATAGCATCGCCAAATAGTTTCAAGAGCACAATGAGCTGCTCTCGCATCTTGTTCATATATTATTTCTTTATTTAGATAATTGATTAAAACCAATCATGTTTTATTCAATGATCGCATTCTATTTCTTCACTGCACTTCTACTTGTTTTAATTCTATTCATAATTTTTCGCTTGCAAGTCGTCGCAGCTGAATTCACGTAATCCGTAAAGGGAAACAAATTGTTGAAGGAGGTGGCTTTAACAGCCTTAGTATCACTGCTAAATCAACTAAGGTAAAACAAATCCCATAGAAAATTATTTCCTTAATTGGATGTATTTGTTATCAGATTGATTACAAAAAAGTTAAAAGTATGGACTCGAGCTTGAGGATTACTACAATACAAACTTGTATAGGCTCTGGATTGGCTTGAGCTCGAGGTTAAGCTCGAAATGCTCATATGGAAAACGAGCCTAATGAGCTCAAGCCAAGCTTTTTTAAAAATCAGCCAAGCTTGAGCCTGATTTTAAGTCTGCTCAAAGCTCCCGGCTCGGGCTCGAGCTCACTCATAAATTAACAAGCCTAGCTTGAAATGTTCAAAGTTTGGCGCCTACAAGCATACTCTACTAGAACTAACATCAATTAGTTCATCATGAAAAAAGAAAAAAAAATCCCCAATCTTTTTCTTTCTGTACAGTCACAGTGGTTACTTTTTTTTTTCTAGCCAAGTCAATTTTGTGTTGAATCAGCGTAATCATTGTCTCTCACTAAAATGATCTTTCATTTGTTTCTTGTGGGAGGATCAAATCAAAACAATTGAATTGACTCAGTCTCAGTCGCATTACCAGTTTTGGTTTTCTTAAACGGCTTGTATACTCTGAAAATGATGGATTGCTTGAAGTGCTTATCATCTACAGACCTAGATTCTAAAAGAAAAAAACATCTATCGACCTTCCACTCTTGGAAATTGTGAACCTATGATGCTACTTCTATATATATATATATATATATAGATTGAGAGTTTTATGTCTATATATATATATATAATGTGGTTTGACCAATTATGTCTATATCCACGGATGAGAGAGAATATTTCCATTATTCTTAAAAACACAGAAAACAAGATTGGAGTATCAAAGTATCAAGGGACACTGTAAAATCACAAAATCACAAAACCCTGCGGATGTCACGTTGCCAATACCGGAAAATACTATGTATCCTCAATCTATATATATATATATATATATATATATATATATATATATATATATATATATATATATATATATATATATATAATCAAGGAAGCTTTGATGAACAATAGTATGAATTCAAGAGCACAAAGAAAAAGACATCATCATAAAAATGCACGAGAGGTTTTAATGTGGTTTGACCAATTATGTCTATATCCATGGATGAGAGAGAATATTTCCATTATTCTTAAAAACACAGAAAACAAGATTGGAGTATCAAAGTATTGCGATGACTAGAAAATATCACAAAATGACAAAACCCTAGGATGTTCACAATACCGAGAAAATACTTCATAAAAATCTCAATCTCTCAAACCCTTACATCTTTGCACACACCAAATCTCTCTCATAACTTTTTCCTTTCGTGACCCAGAATATTTATATGGATATTCCTAAAAGCTTTCCTTATTCTATAAGGAAACCTAATATTATAATAATATAACAAATAAGAATTCTCCTATAAAATATTATTTACAAAAAGGAATTAATACTAAATAGGAATTTTAGACATATTATAACAATCTCCACCTTGGATCAAATTCTATCACTTCTTGATAAGAGAGTAATCGACTCCACCTTGAATTGAAATTCCTTTTATCTTCATCTTATGTGCTTCGTAATCTTTTGTTCTTCCGAATATCTTCAACCTGAAGCTCTAATACCATTTGAAACAGGCTTAGCACTGCTCATGTAGTGGCGCGCCCATGTGTAGTCTCACATACGCCAGAGACCGTTTCACACGCCACACTTCATGCCTCAGATGTCGATTGGTTTCGCCTCTACCTTGGCCATCAGAGAGTGGCTCCAGCCCCGACCACCTCCAGGCAGTGGTAGCAAACACCCTTCTTCACAGTCAAGTCCTAGACTCAGCGACAAGCTCCCAAACTTAACCTTACGGTATGCCCGAATCTCGAAGAAGCTTCACCTTCTCGATCCACACTTGCTCGTGACCTCTCTGGAGCACTCTCACACCATTCCACTCAAACCCACAAAGATGTCGATCCCTCCAATAAAGTCTTCAAATTTATAGTCACGTACACTCACACAATAAGTTTGTGACATCCTTCGTCTGAGGCACCTTTCACCAATCTCGCCGGCCAGGCTGCGCTCCTGGTTAGACCACATTATCCATTAAAGTTTGCTTGATATCACGGGCAAAAAAGGCGTTCTGCATCTCTTGAGCGACATCACACAACCATGGGAGGAGCACCTTATCACTTCCACCTTAAAAGCAACACCTCGCTTGACTTCCACCCCTAGTAGGCGAGCACCCATTACGCACTACTAGACAGCAACCGACACCTCATGCGATCTGGAGGAACGCCCATCGATCCCGCCGCCCAGGTCCTCCTCATTGCAATTTGATAACGGCTGTCCACCGGCTATTGTGCATCTTCACTTGAGAGATAGACTTTCGTACAGGTCGGCGTAAGGCAACACCATGCTGTGAGCAACCACGTCTGCTCACGTGTTCCATTTGTTATAAGCGTGGAAGCTTTGATGAACAATAGTATGAATTGAAATTTCTGAATAAAGAAATCATTATAAAAATCACGAGAGGTTTTAACGTGGTTACGCCGTTATGCACACATCACGGATGAAAGAGAATATTTCCACTATTCTTGAAATCATAGAAAGCAATACTAGAGTATCAAAGTATTGCGATGACTAGGAAAAATCACAAAATCACAAAACCTTAGGATGCCCACAATTGTAAAACCCAAGAAAATTTTAATTTTTATGAAAAATGGTAAAAATAATAAATTGTCATAATGGTTCAGGGAAGCCTGAAAAATCCTTTAGATCTCGGATGACGAAACAGATTTCACTATTGGATTCGTCTAGCGAAATCTAGTTACCAAGAAAACTTTCATCGAATTCTGAGACAGTAAGAATTTTTACGGTATTCTAGGTGGTGAGTCGCTAGTGACTTCAGGGACAAGATTTTTACGAAAATATCGGGAGTCAGGAAATAATTAGGTAAAAGTTCATTTAAAATAAATTGAACTTGAACCAAGACGAACATGAATTGTTTCGGGGTAGGAACGGATCCGAGCTAGGATCGTGTGACACATGGCACCATGAGAGCCACTTATCAAACTTAGCTTAAAATAAGTTAAGTTAAAAGAAAAAGAAAAGAAAAAAGGGAAAGAATGAGAGAAATGGAGGGAGAGAGTGGGAGAAGAGAGAGAGATGAGAGAGAAACTCTAACTTATCTCTAAGATCTACGTAGCTCGGGTGGTCGTCTTGCGTCGGGCCAAGACTTAAAGTCGAAGTACTCGGTGAGGGCTACGCGTGGATATCGGAAACTTCGAGTTTCGCTAAGGTTTCGCATGGGAGGTTCGTGAAGTTGAACACTTCGGGTTCAGGAAGTGTCCGCAAGACTTCCTCGGGGCGTTGCTCACGCTCTAAGAGGTAGGGATTCTTCATACTTTGGTTTATTTTCCCGATACAGGGGTTTGGTTGAGTTTAATGCTATAAAGGGGGCTGTTGGCCATTTTTACCTAAGGGTTGTTTGTGATTAATGGGTTATGGGAATAGTGCCTTGTTTTGACCCTATACAATGTCCAGATTTTGGGACTGATTTTGATTAGAAAAGATTTGGACTAGAATCCTTGAGAAATTAGCCACAATACGGGAACTTGATGTTAGGCTTTTTGAATCACGAATCGGATCTCTATAACAAGTTATGGTCCATTTTCGGGGCTGCAGCGACATCGTTTAATGATTTGTGTCAAATTTTTACCCGCAATTGGTATATGATTGTAGTATATCATTGCTTGAATTGAGTGATATACTTGGTTGAGAGTGTGGAAGTCGGGTGTGTGTTCTAATGGTTTAGCTTGTGATGTGCTTGTATGAATAAGGCCATTACATGGCTTATTGTAAGCTAGTTGTGGACATGTCTTGTCACAATTAGGCCTAGAGGTTGATGGATGTCGCTACTCGAGTAGTAGTGACTTGTGGCAGTGTCGATGCCATAGCGTGTATTGGCTTATGATGGCATAATTGTATTCTGTTTAAATTATGTATAATTGATATGGTTGTCCAAATGATGCATGAGTATTATGCATGGTTTAAAATGAACATATAGCACTCATCATATATGTAGTAAGGTATAAATGAGCAATGGCATGATTGCATTGCATATGCATGGGGACATCGCGTTGAGTCAGGTGTGTGTGCACGGTTATAGTCATTCATCATTCTTGGTGAATGGGTAGTGAGCTCGGTAATGGGACAACATCAAAAATGAGTCTCATGGTTGCATAGCATGAAAAAAAAAATTACGTGTGTTGGGCACAGCAAGTTGGGGTAGATCCCAAGGGTAAAAGACCCGGCATTTGCGGTTAGACATGATCACTGGTGGTGAAAGACTGTAAAAATGTTGGAAAGGCACACGGCGTCCTACGGTGTTAACCCAGAAATCCGTGTCCCACAAATGCATAAACACATGGGATTTGATTAAATCAAATGGGCATTGGAGGTATATTCAATGGGTTTTGTTTTATAAAACAAAAAGCTTTTGATTTGGATAAAGGGTCATTGGGTGAAACACCAATGACAGGTTTTCACACCCGGCATGTGCATGTGTGAGGGAGTCGGTGAGGACTCATGGGTTAGGGTGAGTCATGTTCTCATCCATGACATGTAGACATTGAGTAGGAACGTGCATGTTTTTACTTGAATGTGTGTTGTACCATTGCATGTGCATTTAGGTGGGGGTAGCGTGAGAGATATTTCTCCTCTTGTGGGCTTGCTCACCTCGTCGTGGGACCCCCCTTTCGGTCTGAGGGAATGTCTGGGGGAGGCAGAGAGACGCTCGGAGTGGTCGTGATTGTGGAGAAGACCTGACATGTGACGCGATGACTTTGTAAAAGTAAATTGTATAGAAGAATTGTAACTAAATTCTTTTAGGACTATTGTCTAAATAGTAGGGTATGCAATTATGGTAAGAGGGTCGTGATCGAACTTTTACGTTTGTAACACTACAAGAAAAAATGCAATTCTTGACATATATTATCTTGACTTATGACAATATATGTCAATATTGTGTATTTAAATTAGCAATTATGACATATACAACTTACTTCAAGCAATAATGACATACATAAAACTTGTTGTGTTGTTCCATGATTTAGGGATGATGGAACCTTGACCAAAAATTTATAAGTCACCTGTTAATTAATATTTATATATATGTCAAGGTACGTGGAAAAAAATAATAACACATGAATTTACTAAATTTTTATGCATTTAAAAACTCTATCCGTTGAATAAATGCATTGTACGTTGGATAATTAATATGTATAAAATTGTAAGAGGGTCCCTTAATAAGATGTTTAATTTCCAAATTTATATATTTTTATAAAAGTAAAGACCCTATGTTTCAAATAATGAACGATCTAACAAAAAACAATTTTAGGATTTTCAAAGGAATAATTTTTTTCACTAACTTTTATGTTTAAAAAAAACAATGGTGACTCAACTCAAATGAATAAATAAAATTAAAATTTCAGATAAATATAAATCAATTTTAAAAATAATAAATAATTTATAAAATATAAATAAAGGTGAATAGAAATAAGAAATTAGGTTGAAGTCAAATTATGTGACGAAACTCATATATCTCAATTTTGAATTGAAATAACTAATTTTAGAACATTAGATATTTTTGCAAAAGATTAAATAATGATTACTTTTATAAAAAAAAAAACAATTTTGGTATTTAGAAGTGGACTTTTATTGTTTGATTTTAAATTTGTTTCTAAAATGTGCTACGGGCGTTGATGTCAATTATATTTATAAGGATAGATTATATTTAATTACACTATCTCCACTTTTTAGAGCAAGATTCCCTCTCCCTCACGTTTTCAAAGACGTAATTTCCTCCCTCCTCTTTTCGCATCACCCGGTCCTCCAGATTTAATAATATGCTCCCATTACGAATTATACCTTCTGTCTCTTTCTCTCCTCTCCCTTTTCACCCTGAAACATAGCGCCAACAAAACCTCTTTGTGATGGCACTGTCGATGAGCTTTCCTCCTATCATGTTGTTCTCCGCATTTGATCTCACGGTGATGATGTTCGTAATTGTTTTCTCTCAAAAACCATGAGTAAGTTGTGTTGAGGAAGACGAGGTGGGTGCATTACGAGATCCACCGAGCTCGATGAGTGGAATTTACCGTATTTTGAGGGAATTGGTTGGGTTGGTACCTAAAGGACTGTGTGTTTGGATGGGTTTAAGAATGTCAAAGATGGGGTTGATGAAAGATTACGATGAAATTGGAATTAGAGCGAGATGTCAGATTTTACAGGACTCTTAGGAAAGACAATTTCGGAAAGATAAATATACAAATGATATTGAATATGTGAGGTCTTTCTCATAACATCTTAGAGAATAGAGGATTCTCAATCTCTCAAGATCGTAGGCTTCGAAGTGATTATTTTCTTGCCCTTCCTTCCCTTTTCATTTCTGGTTTTTATTTCTTCTTTATGGAGTTTTAATTCCTGCTGCCAAACTTTTAGGCATCTACTTTCTTTCTCCTCTATATATCATCGCTTTGTTTAATCGCCTTAAAATCATACCTTTTTGTTTCATCTTTGTATCTCTGTTTACGTATATGCATGCTTCACTGCCTTTTCTGAAACCTTTTTAGGGTTTAGGGATGAACGTTAAATAGCAATTTTATTTTGATACGGTTATCTATGTTCGTATTTAAATATAAGCGATTCCTTGGGATCTTGTGAAATAAAGAATTAAAAATTTATTTTGATTGACATACATGTCTGTTGCTCTTTGCTCTATAATATGTGGTTTCTTGATTGTTTTGCTCCAGTTCAAGTTAGAGCAATGTGTGGAATAAATCTTGGAAAAGAATTGTGCCTATGGTTCATGTTCTCTCAATCGCAAATTGGTATTCTTTTATCTTTCTTTTTTCCTTTGAAGTGTCTAATCTGAATAAAAAAATATTCTCTTTAAGTTGAAGGTAGAAAAATGGTATTTTCATCTTTTTTATTTGTCATTTTAATTATGTGTGTGATAATGTTGTCTTTTAATCCAAGAATATAATTGAATCTAGATTTTAGAGGATTCATGTGGATATAATTGTAATTAGATTCATATTGGATTTCTTATGACTTAATGAGAAAATTATGAATTTTGTGATGGTTATTTATAATATTTCAATAGTTAGTACAATTGTGTAGATTGTGTGTTGATTATATAATGGAAAAATCAATAGTTAATTACATGTTTTGACCTATAAGAAGAAAAGGGTCCTTTATGTTTTCTATTTCTCATGTGAGAATTCTCTTGGAGACAACAGTATTCAATTATTTGAAATATTCATATTTTTCAATAAATGAAAATAAATTTTGATAAGCTTCATTGTCTTTCTCTTAAGAAAGAGATCCTGGCTAATTCATTTTTCATTATGGTATGGATAGAAAATTTGCTCATCTGGTTTTTCCTTGCGAGGCCCGGTTTCTACGTGATGTTACCTCTCAAATTGCTGCACGATTGTCGACGCTCACTTGGTGTTTAGGCATTCAAGTTCGGGAAGGCATTGCAGGAGGTATGGGCGTCTTTTATCTTTTGTAAGTTGATTGTTACTTCATATCATAGCAAACTATATTCCTTAATAGAACTAACTATGTTTAAGATTCTCACCAATATATGTTCTCTGTGGGTTTAGTGTGAAATACATTATTGTCCCCATCCTCACCTCCCACTATTATCCCTATCATCAATGCACATGATTTTCCATGTCTAACTCAACATCTCCTTGAATCTTATTTGAGATTACCGGTGATATGGGGAAATGGGAAAAAAGAGTAGCAACGTAGAGGTGGGATAATGGGTTTGACTGGTGGAACCGATGGCTAGCTGTATATTTTGAGGTCGGGCTGCTTAAAATGGTGGCACGAATAAATTAAGAAGATGGCCTATTTCACTACCTTGATAAGAAGGCTAAACCCTTATTTACCACATTTGCTTGCGAATACTCGATTCTCATCTCATATATATTCCATGAAATTGGTGAATTATGGTAAGGACTTCTCGATACAAACCAAATTAGGTATATATGTGAAATGTTTAGAGCGATCTTGCTTCATTTGAGCATGAGGTCCATGCGTGGGGAAAAGAAGTGGTAATCAGGTTTATCTAAATGATTTTATGTCAAATATACTCGAGCCACCTTCCCTTTTTGTTAGTGCGTGAGTGCTTGTCCATTATAATGCGAGTAATATGCCTTAATGTAATGCGAGCACTTTGCCAAGTACTAGGTACTACCTTAATAGAAAGGCCCTAGGCCTATTTACCACATTTTGCTTGTCAAATACTCAGTTCTCATCCCATTTATATTCCATGAATTGTCTAGAAACTGTATTACAAGGGAAAGACTTAAAGAACGACAATACACTTTGTCTTGGTTTGCATCGTGAAATAGATGCCACTTCCTTCACTAACTCTCCCTATGAAATACCATTGTCGCCAATGGGGCTCGGATTGAAAGTTAGAAGAAGTGCTACATGGTAAGAATGTACTTGTTTTGGATAGGAGACTTATGGCTTTCCATCGACACACATTATTCACTCAGTTTGGGCTGAATAAACAAGTTAGGAGGAAGAAAAGAGAGGAAAAAGTGACCAGTTAGACATTTGAAAATTACACCTTGTGCCATTTCAAGTGTTTCTTTCTGGATATATTTGGATTCTACACTCTTTAAGCTTTCCAAAAGTACCAAAATTACCCAAAACGGAGTTCGAATGAGAAAGTTATGGACGAAACAAAATGGGGTTGTTGTTTAGTGCGAAAATTCGCACTGGTGCGAAAATTCGCCTTGTGATCTTCACTTGCCTTGTATTGCGATATAGAATATTGTATCGCAATATAACTTCTCCTTATTTCATTGTTATGTTTGCGATCACAGTTCATTGCATTAGATATAACTCTACTAAACTCAGTTATTTTGTTAGATTAAGAGTTTGTGTGTTCTTAAATTTCATTACATGGGTTTCATCTTATACCAATAATGTGAACCCGAAGCAGGGGTCGTTGACTACTAAAGTGTATGAATCTGAGTGAATGTCGGGTTACGACACCACTTAGAAAATGATGAAGTCTCCTTTATGCGAGAGTTCTACCCAAATACAATACTTGTATAAAACACGCATTTACTGTCCCAGCAGTCCGATATATGCAATATATATATCCATCATTACTCGGGCCCATAACGTGCTCAATATATGATCATGAATTCAACTATATCCAATAGATTGCAAGAGTAATCAATTCTCCTTTATCTGACACATATTAAAATGCGAATCTGCCCACATGTGTGTTTTTTGGCATTGATCAGGCTTTTTTCTTCTAAACTACGACCTCACAGGCGGCCAGTTTCCTCACACGGCTCACTGTGCACGTAAAAAAGGGTCCCATGACGGGGTGACTAAAGCTCAGTGAGTGCCTAGTGGGCTGCTCGCCACCTAAGTGCGGTCTGATTGTTCCCAGTAGCTCACGCATTCAAGCAAATGCATGATCCTCGCGATCCACACTGGCTGACTGGATCAGGAGTCCACTTGGAGCTCTCACTCGCCTAAGCCTTGCATGAGAATTATTGTTTTATTAGTGGACAATCGCCCGATGTATATATATATATATATCCAGTGTCAGGCGCTGAAGCGATTGATATATTATTGTTTAATGGTACCTAGATGTGAATATCAATTGGGGCGCTCCAGGCGATTGATATTTTAAGACTGTGGACTACCCTCCAGATAATTATGTTTAGGCTACCCTCGAACCATTTCTCTAGACTCATCTCATGCACTAACTCTTATAGTCCTAGGATGTTCCAGTGCATATGGAATGCATGTGTGCAAATTCAATCTGGTCCCCAATCACATGCGAATATATAAACACGAATATATTCACATGAAATTAAATCACACAAACATGTTTATGTAATTATCATTTCAAACATCAAAAATTAGTTCCTTGAGCTAATGATCAACACAAACAATTCGATTCGAATTACTTAACCAAACACATATTTTTCACAATACATTTTCGTGTCACTATTCTAGGAACGTGAAGAGTGAAAACTGGGTTTTACAGTTGTTTCACATCCATTCATTGGTTCACTTTGTGAGCTTCAGTGTTTCTGACCATTTCGACCTCAATCCAACCAACACATAATTTATCACAAAATGCATCAATTAATAACCCAAATCAGCCATGCAGACGACCCATTTGTATCCCATTTTTTTAAAAATTTAGCCATCAATTCGGTCCAGGTTTGGGGACGTCAACAAAACCCTCACGACTCTCATTCCAACTCAGCATTAGTAAAACACTTAAAGGGAATAAAACTCAGTAAGGAGAAACTATACAAAGAGTTTGAAGAAACTCCATAAATCGGTACCCATCAGAAGCCCTCGCGTCGTCGATTCTCTTCTTGTCACAAGAAGGCGTAGACGGTCGGATCGCGTACAAATCTAGAGAGAAGTGTTATCTCTCTCTAAAACCTCTCAAAAAGAAAGCTACTAGATCTCAAAAATGTCTCCCACGTTTTTCCTTTTGGCTTAATAGACTGAGAGAAGAAGCACTAATATTAAATTTTTCATTTAGTGACTTAAAGTCAGTTCAAATATTATTATATTATCCTCTTTTACCAGGGAATTCAAGTATTCGGCACTACCTCGTCGTCCATTTTCTTCATTTCTCTCTTTCATTACCACTTACTATTTATGAAGTGCATATTATATGTGACTTTCGTCGCATCGAATCGTTTCTGACACCACGTCACCAGTCTCGTAAACGTGCCAACTCAGACTATCTGAATTTTACAAAATTTTCTGCGTGCTAGCTAGATTTCGTGAGGCGGTCGACGGTACAATCCGTTTGTCATCAAGATCTAGAGAGAACAATAAATTACGGTTTTAGCAGAAATTACAATTTATTAGCAAATTACGATTTTGCCATATCGAAATTGGAATTTCTCGGGTCTTACAAATAATTAGTTAATATCATTTTTTTATTTCCTTATTTTATTTGGTATAGATATTAGTTAATGAAAGACTCAAGATGGTATTTTTCACAGGAAATTCAAGATGTATATCTGAATGTGTTACTAATATTTTTAGATTTCTTTTAATTGTTATTTTTGTAAGATTAAAGTTTGTGTAGTTACTTAAGATTTTATTACATGGATTTCATCTTCAACTAATTAATTAGTGTCATTTGTTTATTTATTTTTTTTTTTTTTTTTTTTTTTGGCTACGAATTCGGGGTTAGTGAAAGACTCAAGGTGGTTTTTGCATAGAGACATTTAAAGATGTATATACATACATGGGTTATTAATATTTTGGTTGTATAATTTATCTATTGGTTATGAGTTTTTGTATTTTTTTTTATGTATGTATTATAAATAGACAGTTTACATTATTTTTTGGTATCTTTTATTCTAAGTAAAGTTGTTTTAACTTCTCTTTTGAATATATTATTTTGTTTGTATATTGAAAGGAGGACATTAATTCAAATTAACACAATATATATGTACATGTGTTTTAATAACAGCTACATGCATATTTATATGGTGCATTATGATTATAAGATAAAGTCATAGTTATGAAAACAAGAGGTACAATATTTTGTAATAAGTGTTTAGATTAAGCTTAACGAATTTTCAATATGCCAATAAGTTATTTTGCATCATACTTCTTCATTGCAACATTAAAAGCTTATTTTTAAATTTTCCAAAAGGCTATCATGGCATATCTTCTAATTCCAATTTATAATCTATAGGTGGAAGATCCTTACCTTGACATATTTTTAAAGAAACCATGATTTATTTGAACACAAACCATGACATATTATGAGGTGGTTAGAGAGTTATTGATTAATAGAAAAACACATTCATTAACATTTTATATATAGCGAGGTTCGCGATACACCTACCTTGACAACTATGATAGATGACATATAAGACTACGAGTTATGATGACATACCGCATACGATGTGATTAATGCTTAGTTAAGATAAGTCTTTTTTAACATAGTCTGAAACATATTAGAAATATTGGATTTTAATATATGTTATGTATAATAGAGTTGTAATAAACTCTTATGGATTATTGTGATATAGTTGTATATTGGGGATATGGACATATGGACCCTGGATGGGTTATGTTATCTTTGTTATACAGTTGTATGTGGGTAGAAGCTCCTTGAGCAACGGAGGGCTCTGCAGATTTTGAAAATATGGATCCCAATAAATGGGACACAACAGTGTAGTATCGAGTTACCCGAAATCCACAGGAATTCTGTGGCTTGACGGGTTGTCAACGGGACCCTCGGGTTTTGAGGCGTCACAACAATACCGAGAAAATATCTCATAAAACTCTCAATCTCTCAAACCCTTACATCTCTACACATACCAAATCTCCCTCATAACTTTTCCTTTTGTGACCTTGAATATTTATAAGGGATATTCCTAAAAGGTTTCCTTATTCTATAAGGAAACTGTATTACCCTAATATATAACAATAGAATTATCATATAAATTATTATTTACAAAAAGGAGTGTACTAAATAGGAATTTGAGACATATTATAACAATATATATATATATATATATACATATATATATATATATATATATATATATACTTTTATATATATATATATATATATATATATATATATACTATATACTCTGCTATATATATATATATATATATATATATATAAATGTTTTATAGTACAAATGAATTTAGATTAAAATATAGGAATTTTAGGCTATTATGTTCTGAGCAGGTACATTGCATTAATTTTTATGCGATATTTCTTTTAATAATTTTAGTATTTTGCATATATAAGGGAGTACAACTTAAAATTTCTTACCAAGTTGAACTAACAACCCTAGCCTCTTCGCTAGCCTCTTTTCCTTAAGTAAGGAGAGGTGATTTTTTTTTTTTTTTTTTTTTGTCATTCTTGGCCTAAAATCACCCTTCTCCACCTCTTTCCATCGTTTTCTTCTTCAATAAAGTAGTTATTCCACACAGATTTAGGTTTTCATTTTTTTTTTGTTATTTAGTCGTCGTCTTAGTGCGGCATGTGGTTGTCGTCATCTTAGTACGACGTGTGGTTTTGCATCTTGGTACGACATTTGTTTGTCGTCATCGTGGTGTGGTGTTTATTTGTGGTAGAGGCCGATTCAAGCGATCAAGTATATCCGATCGATAGCAGATTATCCGTCGATAATTTGTCAATATCTTAGAAAAAGGGGTGAGTTATAAGGTATTCTCAGTGCAGACAGATGTATCAAAGTAGTGCAGTTAACACTATCTGCGCCTGGAAGTTTTGGCTTGGGATTCATTATGCTATCAACCTAGATTTTGTTTCATCATCTATGGTTGTTAACGATTTTGATTCTATGTTTATGTCGATATATTGTTAGTTTTAATCAATAAAATTAATTTTCTTTTCAAAAAAACTTAAAATTTCTCATAAAACATTTATAAAAAAAATTGGAAGCACAAAACTACTAGTAAAGATTAGGGTTAATTACATAAATGGTGTCTCAACTTTATTTTTGTTTAATTAAGTGTCTAAACTTTCTGATTTTTTATATTTTGGTGTCTCGGCTTTATTTTTGTTCAATCAGTGTCTAAACTTTTTTATTTTTTATATTTTGGTGTCTCAACTTTATTTTTGTTCAATCAAGTGTTCGGACTTTTAATTTTTGTTGAATTTCTTACTGAACAATCAAAGCTTATTAGGATATTTGAAAAAGCAAAAATTGCGTCGTAATAACATTCTTATAAAAAAAATGAAATTACTTAAATGTATTGGAGAAAAACAGGAACTTTCATGTCTTTTATTCCAAATAAAGCATTCAAGCATATGAGAATAAATAGTTAGGTTCTTACATAAGCTTATTCCCTTGCTTGTTCTTTTAAAGCAGATCTAAGAGCAGCTTGAGGTTGCTCTTCCAGTCCCTTTCTCACCTCTGTGATGGTGTATTCCGATAGGAATGAACTTGGGGACTAACATAATACTCATTTGATATTTATAGGCCTCTATCCATCATAGAGGGGGTAGAGAATGGTGTAGGTAATCGTAATGTCGATGTTGCCAAAACGGGCCTCCATATATGGTTGTCAACGTAACCCATATGTGGTTGTATATAGACCACACTTTGTTTAGAGGCGGGGGCAACAATATCTACATCAGGCAATAGGGCCTCCGGGTATGTGGAAGTATATGGACCTGGAAATTGGTGAAGGCGACCTTACAGACCGCCTACATTCTCCCACTTAGTCCATATCTTTCACAACATACCCTCACAACTAAAGCGGATCTTTTTGAATCATAGCGATTGGTCCTCTAAAGTGAGTATTATCTTCCATGTATTACAACGTATCATGTTTTATAATAATCAACCACATATCTTAATGAATAAACCCTATGTTTATTCTTGGTCCATACTTTAATGACATTTCTCAAACAAATAACCGAGTATGCACATAAAACATAATGAGAAATATCATAACTGAAATAGAGTTTCATACATTGTCTTATACAATAAAATAACACCAATAGACTAAGTCCCATATGATCTATATGATCCTTAAATTTTGATGGTGGCATGCCCTTAGTTAAAGGATCAGCAATCATCAATTCAATGTTAACGTGTTCAATGACCATTGTCTTATCCTTAACACGCTATTTTATGGCTAAATACTTGATGTCAATGTGTTTGTTTCGACTTCCGCTCTTATTGTTTTTAACTAAAAAGACTGCAACTGAATTATCACAAAATATTTTTAATGACCTAGATATAGAATCAATGATTCTAAGCCTGGAAATGAAAATCTTTATCCATACACCATGTGATGTGGCCTGTCTGAGGCAGGCTCATCACCACTTAGTGGAGTAGCTGGCCAAAGTGCGCTCTTCTCCATGATACAACTCCGCCGACGAAACGCATGAAAATGTATCTTGATGTTGATTTACATACGGTCTTTGCCCGACAAAGTGCGAATGAGAATAACCCCGGCTATCTCTCCAGGTTGCGCATCCGGATTACCGCTGTATAAGCATGTATTCCTTCGTTCCTTGAAGTATCTTAAGTCTTTTTTTGTAGCTTTCCAGTGGTCCATACCTGGGTTACTCTGATATCTTCCCAACATACTAACAACAAATGCTATCGAGGTCTGAGTGAGACTTGAACTTAATACATTCCTCTTGCATAACAACTAACACATGGATATTTAATTTACTCCTTCTCAAATGTTCTTGGACTTTGGTTCAGGTGGAACTATCCCCTTTCCATGATAGGGCAACACTTGGTAGACAATCCTTCATCCTAAATTTCTTGAACTCTATTAATATAGGTTTCTTCCAGCGACCCAAACCCTAGGAGAATACCATTATGTATGTCTCTAAAAATGTTTGCCTCTCTTCTTGAAGGCACGTCACCCATATCTTTCATGTCAAAATGTTTAGGGAGAAATTGTTTCTACCTCTTGCATCAAACCCACATCATTGATTTATAAGCCAATGTCAAATCTACATCTGATTAAAAACAAATCTTATTTCTCTAACGCCCGGTATATTCACTAGTCCATGATATTCTCTTCAAATCCAAAGGAAGATATCACATCATGGAATTTCAAATACCACTGATAGGAAGCTTGTTTTAATCTATAGATAGATTTCTTAAGCTTGCATACCAAATGCTCACCTTAACTAGAGAAAAATCCTTTAGGTTGTTTCATGTATACCTTTTCCTCTAGTTCCCCATTGAGGAAGGTTGTTTTCACATCCATTTGTTTAAACTGAGTCAAATAAACTATTACCAAAAAATATCTGAAGGAATCTTTCTGATTTTCTGAGAAAAGCCTCCTTACATTAGTTATGCATGGGAAAGAACAGATCACCAGTATAGTCGCTTTATCTTCTGATATTTGATAGGTCTTTCTTTGTTTTGAGCCCATTTACACAGTAGTCTTTTTACCACGTTAGAGGCGAAGGCTTGCAAGATTCTGACTGCATTGATTATAGGTTCTGTCCTCATCATTCTGTTTAAATTGATTTACTAATTGATTCTTTGCGGGTTCTTGCTTGGCTGCGGCGTTATCGAGATAATTTTGGCTGAAGATCATTGTCAAATCATCTTGCGGTCTACAATATATGATCATAGTGAATTCAATGATCTTACCACTCTGTGAATCTTCCCAATGTTATCTAAACATTATATGTGAATTATGTTTTTCCTGATTGGTTTGTTCTGGCCGTCTGTATGCTGACAACGATCAGAATTGCCAACGATGGCAAAGCAGTTTATTAGTATCCTCATTGGGTTGGTTGTACAATACCGTTGACACAGAGGATGTTTCGATGATATAATCTTTCATGAGGGCCAGAGGGTGTTCCCATAAGGAGATCTCCAGCTCAGCTAAAGGTGTTCTCCAGGAGCTTGGCATTCATGGATTCTGAAGAACTAGATTCTGTGATGTGGATGGTAGAATCTCTCATGACGTATGGGCTGTCCATCATCCAGTGTCACTAAATAAGTCAGAGTTACATTATTTGTGGTTGAAATTCTTGCGGATCGGTATCTGTTACACATATCATCTCGACGGTTTGTTCCAATAGCTCAAATGGTGCTCATTTGGAGACAGTGCCTCAATTGGACAGTTTAATATACAAGTGGTTTCAGGCTTAATTGTAAAATTTGGGTGGCTTGGGCTGCCCGCATGTGGGTTCTGTTCTCTCACCTTGCACCATTAGGTGATTGCGGAGGGCATGGTTTATTGACCAGGTCTTGTTGAACCAGCTAAATTGTTCTTGAGACTTAGCCAGTGGTTGAGTGCTTATCATCCCAGTTATCATGTCTTATAATAATATCACTCTGTGTTGTTGTAACTATGCTGGTGCTTCTTAGTGTTATTTATCTATTTGGTATCAAAGCCTTAAAGATTGTGCCAGGCTTCATCTTTATTATGAAGCATATAAAAAGCCCATATAACAATAATATTATAAAGGGAGATGATGTTTGGGACCATGAGAGTGTATATTAGGGCCCGACGTATACCTAAATGTAGGCGTATACCCTAAATGTATGATTTCTAACATGTCAGTACTCCCTCTTAACACCTTTCTTGAACTTGTTAGTTTGCTTTCCCTTTATGCAGTCTATACAAGTGTTAAAGTCAGTAAAATCCAAAGTATTCAATACTTTGTCATTTACTAATCTTTTAATTCTATCAATGGAGATATGTCCAAGTCTGATACCACAAGATAGAGGAATCATCATTCATAATACATCGCTTATTGCCAATATGAGTATGCAAAACAGCATTGTATGGTAGATTAATAGAGAAAAGACCATTAGACAAAATTTTCATTTTCCAATAAGTTCGATTTTAAAACAAAGCGAGGCGCAATCGAGAACTTAAAGGAATACCACTAGGGCTGAATGTGAGCACAAATCAGATTTCTAAAGAAACTTGGTATATAAGGTCCTCTCTAAGTCAATGCGCCATTATCCGGGACTAAGCGCATGTTCCAATGGATTCCACAGCCAGGCCAACCTTGTTACGGATAAGACGGTATTGCTCACTTCCCATTGGCTTCCTCAGGTTCCGCATAACCTGCAAGGTATTCAAAATATGGATTGTAGACCCAGAATCAACCCACCATGTATTATGATTAACATCAACCATATTAGATTCATAACAAACACAGGAGATTGAATTACCTTTATTTTCAAGCCATTTCTTAAATTTGGCCCAATTCTTCTTCATGTGTCCCTTCCTTTTACAAAAGAAACACTTGGATTCTTTCTTGATGCCGCCTTGGGTTGGTACTTTTTTTTCCCCTTCTTATTAGCTTGGTTCTTGCTCTAATTCCTTCCTCGATTCTAGTATTTCGCCTCGGTGTTCGCGTCCTGTTCCCCCCTTGTTCATAAAGAGGTCTTCCTTCCTCTTGAACACACATGGTGTGGTTCGTGTCGACCATTTATCCCTTATAATGTTGTAGGAGATTTTCAAGGGTCCATATTGCTACGGTAGAGTGTTCAAAAATGTAGTGTAGTAGGAACGTTTCAAACACATCAACCTCAAGTGCCTTTAGTTGGGCTGTTATGTCTCTCATCTTCATGATGTGCTAACGCACACCTTTCACATTAGTGAGCCTTAGTGATGAAAAATGCATGATCAAGGTGGTGGCAAGTGCTTTATTTAAAGTGGCGAATTGCTCGTCAATCGCCCTAAGCAATGCTCAAACATTAGTGTGCTCCTCAACTGAACCACGAATACCGGCAGAGAGACTCGTCTTAATGAACATAACGCTAAAAGGCTGTTTGTTGGCTCTACACCATTATGAATTAGCAACAACTGCAGTGCTTGTTTGATGTTGAGTTCATCTTTCCTTATGGCATAATCGATGTCCATCTATCCCAAATAAAGAAGGATTCACTCCTTCCATGTTTTATAATTGCTACCAATCAATTCAAGGACATTACATCTAACATCATAGTGATTTGTAGGTTACATAACTGCATAGAATAAATATACATGCTTATAAGTGCTTAAATTTTAGGTTGGAATAATAAATCATAATTTACCAATGAAAATTATGTGTAATAAATCTAGCAACATAAGACTTTCTTGTGAGTAAAAGTCTCAATTCAACTAAATTTATTTAACTATTTGAAAAAACTATCAAATTATGTTTAATTTCTCAATTCCTATGGGTAAATCAAGAAATATAATATGATATTATGCCCTGATCAATTATATCAAATTCAACAAAAATTCATGTGGGATAAAATTTATCATATAAGGTATAATCGATTACAATAAATGTCCTTAATATATATGTGATCCAAAGAAAATTAATGTACGGTTTTTCATAATTAGAGATGTTGTGGCTAAACTATAATTAATTAAAATCATACGGATCACAAGACATTTCAATAATTTTAAATGATATTCATAAGAATAGTACACAAATTAAATCCTTAAGAGCCCCTTTTTCAAAATTGAGTTAAGTGCATGAATTGAAAATAATAGTCTCAAATAAATTGAATCCATATCCAAAATTATTAAAATTGGGATATTAATTCCAAAAATATTTATCATAATATATAAAAAAATATATTCAAAATAATAATTTCAATTGCATGAAATTAAGATCTATACAGTATACGATATAGGCATTTATAGATGGATTATAGATCAAATGGTCATATGGCCTAGTGGTAACTTGTTGCCTTCTTAATTGCCTTTAAGCCGTATGTCCCTTGTTCAATACTCCTTTAATGCACCTTTTTCTTAAATTTTACTAGTCCTATCCAGGATAAGGTTATAGCCAAACACTACATTATCTAGGATAAGGATATAGTCAAACGCTGCATTATCCAGGATAAGGATACCCTATCTGTAACGCCCGATCCCGACATAGGTGTACAGTACATTTAACTGTAGGGATGTACCCGAGCACAAGTGTCTAGCAGCTGGTATTTGGAGAGGAATTACAAATCATAATTTGGAACTAAGGTGGGGTACTAGTGTCGAGAATAAAGTGGTAAATTCCAAAGGATATAAAGGGCATAATTTGAAGATAGTATGCCAAAATAGAAAAATAAAACAAGTTGGATGCAATATCAAAGTGTTTGAGAATTTAAATTGTAATTTTAATAGATATAGAAAATCATAGTAAGTAAGAGATGGGCCATAATAGAAATAAAATAAGTTGATCTTAAAATATTAAAGAGATGAGGATTTGGTACGCAATTAAGGGAAAGTTAATATTATAAAGAGAGGAGACAAGCCAAAACTCATATTTTGGTCTCAAAATTTCTAAGGCAACCCGTGAGGAGAGGAGGAGAAAGGGAGAAAGAAGAGAAAAGAAAGAGGAAGAGGAGGAAGAAGAGAGGAAGGAGAAGGAGAAAAAGGTATGTTTTTATTTTTAAATCAAATTAATATTTGGATTCCTAAGGTTTTGGTTTGGAGAATTGTTCTTTTCTAAGGTTTTGTGGTGAGATCACCCAAACCCTAAATTCTTGAGTTATGAGGGTAAAACCCAATTGGTGTAAAATAAATGTGGAATCATCCTTAATTATATGGTTTATATAGAATTGGTGGACCTTGGGTTAAAATTCATGAGTTCTTAGTTGCACTCACCTAGGGTTTTGTGGTATGAATTTCCAAATCACCAATTCAAGTGTTGTGGAGTTGTTTTGAGTTAGATTTCATGTGGTTTTTGAGGTATTATGGAATAGTTGTAAAAAAAGAGAATATTGGGTTTTTAAAGGAATTGCTGTCAAAATTTCTATAAAATCCACTTATTTTTATTTTAATTTGCATGGGTCAGGATTAGAATCATCCAAATGAATTGATTCTAATTGGTAAAAAACCATAAGAGATAGGGCTAAAAATGTATAGAAAAGACCAAGAGCAAATTGTAGCTCTAAGGCTCCCAAATACGGACTGAAAGGTGAGCTCGTGTAGCTCACTGATTATGCTCTGTTTTGGGTATGGTTGTAGTGTTTTGGCCATAAGTGGAGTTTCACTCATCCAAATTGAATGATTCAAAATTCTGGGTAAAATAGACTTTTAGGAAAAAAATTTATCTGAAGGAAGTGCATGCAAATTGTAACCCCAAAGTGCCCATAAAATTTATCAAAGTGGAGCTATGTGCAGATTACATTGCATAGGGTGGAGTCATCTAGATGTAGAATACCAATGCTGAGTTTGGTGATCCAAATTGGGTGATTCAATTGGAAGAAAATTAGAACCATAGCTTCAAATTAGTGAAGAAACCATTTCCAATTTATGAGTTAAAGATCTCATAAATCACAAGGATAACAGTAGGTGATTCCAGTGAGTTAACCAAATTGTAGCATCAAAAACATGATGTAACTTGTGTTATGTGGTTGAGGGCCTTAGAGAAGGAATTTAAATTTGAAAATTTAAATAGATGTCGTGGATATATAAAGGACTGATCTGGAGAGTTTCATAATTTTGAAGACCGTTTGAATAATTTTTAGTCATAAGAATATAGAGTATTGTTGGAAAAAGGTTGACCAAAATGAGTGGTTTTAGTGTTCAAAGGAGTAATTTGTTGTTGGCTTTATATGAATGTTGTGTGACCCTAAAGTGACTTACGTGTGAAGCACGTTAAGTTTTACGCTATACGCAGGCGATTAATACGTTGCCGTATTCGTTGAGTGTGTAGTCTAAAAGCAAAGACGGGAAGCAAGCGGGATTGAGCGGTGAACGGTGAAGTGTAAATGTTTTTAAGTGGGTTTTAAAAATGAAAGATTTTAATGTTAAAATGAAAAGTTTAATGTAGAAATGTTTATATATATTATATTAAATATGTGTATGCATATGTTAAGGCGTGTAAGTTTAAAAATTTGTAAAGAAGGCATATGTGTTTTAATGATAAAGTAAAGGATTTAAATGGATTTATAGTATATTTTGAAGAAATGTTTTTCTTGGTGGTTACCCCTAACCCTATATGGTAATTGTGATGATATCGGCGAGGTACCTTAAGCGTGTAAGGATTTAGAAACACAGATTAGGTTACTAATAGGGAGGAAATAGATTTTTAGTGTAATATCCTTACCGTGATAAGATGCTATGGCGGAACCCTATGCAAGCGTGAGTTTCTATGCGGCGTAGTGGTTATAGTAGATGGGAAATTGTCCTGCCGTCGATTGCACCGAAGCGTTCGGTGTGTTTATCCCCTGGGTTCCATCAGAAAGAAAGAAAGAAATAAAGAAAGAAATAAAGTTTAAGGCATAAATTGATTTTTAATTGTATAAGTATTTATTACTTTGCTATATCACCCCGAAAATGTTATCTAAATAAAATGTACACTCTTGAGCTCCTTTAGCTCATTCTTTTTCGTATGTTTCAAAACCATTTTTGAGAGGCAGAGACGAGGAGTGAACGTCGATAGGGCATCCCCCTGCGCAATGAGTCGAGCCATCGAGAGACTGACGTCTGTGGCGCGTATATATATTTTGCATATTGTATATATTGAATATTTTGTCATATATATGTATATATGTATATATTTTGAAAAGGAACTACGAGGGCTTTGATCCTTAGTGGACGAGGTACGTAGGCGGTCGGCTTAAGTCCGGCTCAAGCCCACTCTTTTTATCAAACTGTGCATGGAATAGAAGAAGGTTTGAATATTTTGATGATTTGAAGTAAATAAATGTATATGTATGTCTATTGTGTTTGATTGGGTTGTGGACGAGGAGTCCTAATATGGAAATTGAAAATTCGAGATTTAGAGTGTTTTAAATGCTTTCATCGAGGTTTTTGTAAATTTGGGAAAGTAGGAAAACGGAAACTCGTGTTTTACAGAAAAGTCTAAGTGTTTGAAAAAGAAAAAAAAGAAAAGAAAAAAATTTACCACTTCACTTCCGCATTATTTTCTAAATATATGTAAAGGATTGTAAAGGGGTTCGCTCCATGGATTTTATTTGATTATTTTGAGAAAAAGTTTCTATATCAATTGGAGTGCCGGGAGGTCCTCTCGGGTTCATGAGGTTAATCCAGGTCGGGATCCTTCAACGTGGTATCAGAGCCACGGTTTTGAAAATGTTTTAAAGATTTGAAAATTTTATTTTCATATGATTGTTTTAATGTTTTATTTTAAAATTGCATAAATTATTTATGTGATTTAAAACCATATATGCATTACATGACATATTAAAAATTTTAAATTCATAGACAATGCGTCGTCGAGTGGAGCCCATACGGAGAAACTCGGAGCATTAGTACCACCACAGGAATATGTTGATGAGTGCGCATATGTTCCTCCACCTGATACATAGTGACCCTATGCGCCAGGCCACCACGGGCCAGGCCGCCGCCTCCGGGGTCGTGGGAGAGCAGTGCCTTTAGAGCGGATGGCTCGGCACCCAGCCTTGCATTCTGACGGCCAGGCGTGCGTGCTTCAATAGAGAGGGGTCGAAAGCTAGGGGCACGGAACTATGATGGATTGGGAGACCGGAAAGGCCGTCATGGTTAGGGAAATGAGCGGAGTGCACGGGTGATGCAATGTACGAGATGAAGCGGATGGTCTTTTTTGCTTTTCTCCTACGGACGGGCGTTAGAGTGATGGAGGCAATTCGGAGGAGATGTCCGGAGGGAGTGTCTGAGGCACGATTCGAGGAAGAGTTCTGGATAAGTTTGTTCTAGCCCGATTCTGAGGAATCTGGTGAGGTTCTTTAGGGTGGAGGCGGGACGTTCTCAGTAGCAGTTATAGGCGGAGTTTTTACGGGCTCATCGGACATATTCCATTTGCTCCCGGGGGATGATGAAGTTTCGAAGACCCCGAGAGGTTTGTTGTAGGTCTTAGTCAGTGATTAGGACCACCGATGGCGTCGACTGACCCACACACGGTGCGACGGGTAAATGAGGCCGCGATTGGGGTTGAAGGAGCATGGGGTTGAAATCGAGCTCACGCCCGGTCGGATAGAAATGAAGTGGGTCGACGTGGGTTCAGGGAGGTTCCGATGCGGTTGAGAGGGGGAGGAAGGAACCACGGTGGACGGTGGCAGCGGGGCCTAGTCGGGGAGACCGCAGTCTAGCCGAGGGTTAGTGAGGCCCACGACGGTAGCTCCGAGGTGGCCCGAGTGTGCTCGGTGTGGGAAGAACCATTATGGTAGATGCCAGTTGGGCATAGACAGGTTGCTTTAAGTGCAGTTGATTTGGGGCCTTCGCCATCAAGTGCCCACAAATAGTTTACGGTAGTGGATGGGAGTGAGACGGATAGGACGGCGGAGTTCAATCTTTGGTAGGTCGAGGTCGAGTCGAGGGGGCTCGGGCAGAGGCCCTGCATTTACTGGGCTGGAGGGACCGGCGGGTGGGGGGTCGACCATCTAGAGGGCCCGGAGGGACGACCTCAGACACAGGCTAGGGTGTTTGCAGTCACCCAGCAGGAGGCAGATGTAGCACCAGAGGTCATGACAGGTACTATCCAAGTTTTTGATAGGGATGCTTATGTCTTGATAGATCCGGGTGCTACTCACTCGTTTATTTCTGCGAAATTTATTGCACAAGTGAACATAGAGATAAAGCCCATAGATTGTAGTATGGTAGTCTCCCTTCCTACAGGAGATTCACTTATAGCAGATAGAGTATACATGGGTTGTAGAGTGATTATTGAGGGCCATGAGTTTAGGGCCAATTTGGTATTGTTGGACATCCAGGACTTCGATGTGATCTTAGGGATGGACTAGTTGTCTCGACATCACGCCACCATGGATTGCTTCAGGAAAGAAGTTAAGTTCTGTAGACTAGGGGAACCAGAGATTACTTTTTGTGGGGTAAGGAAGATATTGTCCTCGAGTATGATGTCTGTAATGATGGCTGGGAAGATGCTCAGAGTATATCCGGGGTATCTAGCCTATGTAGTTGAGGTGAGAGAGGATGATGTGAGGCCCGGGAGGAGCATTCGGTAGTGGAGAGAATTTGGGATGTGTTTCAAGTGATCTTGGGATTGGGATGAGGATTGATTTTAGATTGAGATTGGCTTTGGGACAGAGTAGTTTAAGGAAACCTGGGACATTGTAGATTGAAAGAACAAGGTGGGATGGAAGAAAATGGCTGGTCAACAGGGGTTCGTCGGGCCAGAAACACGTCTCAAGCAGAGACAGGTTTATATGTGAAAGAAAAGGGCCAGGCTTATGCGATTATGTATTGATTCTGAGGATTGAATAAGGTAGCTGTATCATGTCGATGTCAACTCCGAGGATTGATGATCTCTTTGATCAGTTACAGGGAGCTAAGGTATTCTCCAAGATTGATTTGAGGTCAGGTGATGAGTGCCTAAAACACTCAGATTATGCCCGCGTCGTTCTTACATTTTCGTGTTTATTTTATATTTAAATAAGTAGTTTTGTGAATTTGGATGCGATTTGGTGATTGGTGTGTATGCAGGTGCAATTGGTGCACAAAGGGCAGCTTTTGGAAGCAATTTTGGAGCAGCAAGAGGCAGTGCATAAGGATGGCTGGAACGTCGCGACGTCCCAACGTCGCGACTTCTCAATGTCGTGACGTCCCAACGTCGCGACGTTGAGTCAACATATAAAGAAGTTAATGGCGACAACGTCGCGGCGTCGTATGAGTTTCTCCTCTCAATCATTAAAGGCAAATGAGGCAGATTGGCGGGGGGATGAGAGATGAGGAATCGTCACGAACCGGGGCACGGAAATCGGAAGCGGTGAGCCGATCTTGAAGAAGAGCGAGTGATTTGTATTTTTGGTTTTGGATAATAGAGCTGATGTTTTTATATATCACATATTGGTATTTTCATTCATAATGTTCTTAGATCTATATCTAGGGTCTTGTTGAACCCTCAAGCCACGCTTGAATGGATTAAAGTTTATTAATTTATATTATTCATTGATTTATGATTCATTATCATCCGCTTTATATCCGTGGGATCACTATATTATGATGTTTCGGGCCAACATTAGCATGATCATACTAGAGATCCGAGATTCGAGAGATGAGGATACCTAGGGATATGAGTAGAGTAGCCTTTGGTTGATTCGGTGAATAGAGATATTCTCGATCCCAAAGGTGGCAATTAAGGTCAGAACATTTAAGATTTCGGAGTACCGAGTTAGGGTAGAGATACACTCAACTCTACTAGCTAGATAGGCGAATACACCTCGAGAGAGGGTATCTCGTAAGCAAGATCATCTTGCCATTAATAAATCATTAATAGACTAAATAATATCATCTTTAAGAAATAATCCATCGAAGGTGGCAGGGGGAGGCATAACCCTAGTCTCCATTACATAGTAATTTATTCAGATCAGTTTGTTTAGTTTACTTTCAGACATTAGTAACCTTATACACAATACGCATATCCGTGATATCCGCATAATATTTGAAAAGTAAATCAGTCAACTCACCTAATCCCCTGATCGATATCCGTACCTATCAGTATTAATCGTATTGACTACGACAAAGGCACTTCGCACAATATAAACGCTACATTTTACACACCACGCCGCCCGTCGCTTTTTGGCGCCGTCGGGATAGGTTTCGGTGATAGTAGAGAATAAAGCAATTAGATATTACTCGAAATTCTCTCGCTTTTATTTGTTTTTACAAGGCCGGTAATTTGGTCTTGTTGTTTCGTGTGATCGCGCTTCTTTGTGTTTCGCGAGTACATGCAACGACGAGATCAGCCAATTAACATCCGCTTGATCCGAGCCGCAAAGAACCTTACGTATCATGCCGAGAACAGGAACGGAACAGACTAGAATTCAAACAAACATGGAGGACAATGGAAGAGCAGATTCAGCATCGGGTGCCAAACGAGCCACCGAGATTTAAATAGGAATAACGGAGTGAAATCACACCCGTGCCGCTTTATACAAAATTGTGATGATCCATTCATGCTACTAGAGGAGTTTGCTCTACCGCCCACTGTTGTTCAGACAGCTATCAGAAGACCACCGATTCAGGCAAACAACTTCAAGTTGAAGTCGCCACTTGGCTGCATGCTTCGTAACATCTCGTTCACTCTGTCATTTAATGAGAATCCAAACATGCATTTGACCAACTTCCTTGAAGTCCGCGACACGATCATATTACCTGGTCACCGAAGCACTCAGTTGAGACTGCTCACTCACTAGGTGATAGAGCCAAGTATCGTTAACGTCACCATCAGATTCCATTACCTCATGGAACTATTTAAGCAGTAAAATTCTCGACCAAATTCTTCCCACTCGAAAAATTGCACAACTTGTGCAAGAGATCAATACTGGGGCAACTAGAGTGGGGAGAACCCGGCAAGAGGCATGACGATTACGAATCCATCGAGAAAGTGCCCACATCACGACTAACCGTGATGGATGCAAGTCCATACTTTCTATAATGGTGCTGAGGAACGCAACTAGAATGCTGATCGATGCCTGACCGGAGGAGCACTAATGAAGAAAACCACGCACTGCTTATGAAATTCGAAGATGTCACACCAAGACAAATCAATGGCCTAGTGGAGAAGACTACACCCGCTGAGTGTACAAGGCATGTGCATAAGGAGGTCTCTCAATAATCCGGTTAATCATGTCGCACAACTTACTGCTAATGACTAGACAAAGAAGGTACGGCAAATGCCATACAGACCAACCCATGGGAGTTGTGTGAATCGTGGAGGACAAAGACAACAGCACAGAATGCCAATCGTGAAACCAAACAGCAGAAAGGTGCCCAATATACGAGGTTCAACTGGGCCAAATCACGCCAGCTAGCGACGCATGGGGAAACAATTATCGTAATCAAAATCAAGGCCAAGGCTTGGCTGCGAATAATCGGACCAACAAACAAAAACAATTAAGTGGCACGACGGAGGAACAATCAGATAATATGCCATCAAACCAGTTACCGAACCACCTCCCGAGAAAAAGGTGAATCTTAACAAGCCCTCGTCAAATGCCGACCTCACACTCCCGCTTTCGCGAATGAGACCAAGGCGAATATGCGCGAATGTGCCACTCAATTGAACAATCAAGCGCATTACTTATAAACTTGAGGTACAGACATGGGCCAAATGGCTAATCTACTGACATGAAGGCAGCCGGGTTCCTTACCAAGCAATTCAAAAGTAAACCCAAGAAGAGATGGGAATGAACACGTTAAAGCAGTCATGCTGAGAAGTGGTAAGGAATTGGAAACACAGGCACAACCCCGGGGCCAGAGGAGGTAGAGGGCCGAGGTCATCCAAATTGGCCAAATGATCATGCGGGAGGCGAACAACATCGGGAGAAACAACAGAGGAAACACTACTGAAGCAAAGGACAACCCACCAATTCCATATCCACAACGCCTAAAGAAGCATAAGCTGGATAAGCAGTTTACCAAATTCATGAAAGTGTTTAAAAAGTTACACATCAATATCCCATTTGCTGATGCCCTGGAGCAGATGCCCAGCTATGTGAAATTTATGAAAGACATTCTGGCCTCGTATGAGAAGACGGCTGAGCAAATGCTTAACTTAATCGAGGAATGTAGTGCCATACTGCAGGGAGCCAGAAAAGCTTAAAGACCCAGCAGCTTCACTATTCCATGCACCATTGGTACGCTATCTGAGAGTTTCAGGATTCGGGGTGCCAAAGATTAATCCGTACCCTTATCCATTTTTAAACGCTTGGGATTAGGTGAGTCTGCCTTAACCATACCACACTTCACTACCGACAGATCTTTGAAGCATCCGAGAAGGGTAATAGAAGATGTCTTAGTAAAGGTTGACAAGTTTATCTTTCCCAAAGATATTTATCAGACAGATATGGAAGAAGATAAAGAAATACCCATAATTGCAGACTGCTTCTTGCAAATCGCGTGTAAGGTCGATTGATGTTCGTAGGGAGAACTAAATTGAGAGAGTGTGAAGACGGCTAAAGTTCAACGTGTTTGAAGTCGTGAGACATCCCACAGAAGTGATACGTGCTTCACGGCGTAAATAAGAGGCTATAGCGGTTCAGCCAAAGTGGTCTCATCGACCGGAGGCTAGCCTAGTAGAGAATGATTCTGAGAACATGAGCGAAGAGGCAGAGGAATATAACCGGATGGATTCTCTTCGACCCAATAGAGAGGAAATACTTCGACCTCTAGGTGAAGGAGCTAAAATGCCGCGGCTACCTGCTAAACAAATTCACCCAAGATGGAACAAAAACCTCTACCTAGCCATTTGAAGTATGCATATCTAGAGGAAGCATCTACCTTACCAGTGATCATCTCAGCGTCCTTGACTGAACTAGAGGAGAAGTTATGAAGGGTCCTCAGAGACCATAAAAATGCGCTTGCGGTCTCTTTGCTTCATTTAAAAGCTGATTCACTTCTTCCATGTGCATGCATCGTATTTTGCCAGAAGATGGGCATAAACCTCGAAGCGCAGAGGAGGTTTAACTAATGATGAAAGAAGTTGTTCAAAAGGAAGTATTGAAATGGTTGGATACTGGGGTAATTTATCCTATTTCAGATAGTGCATGGGTAAGTTCAGTTCAAGTAGTACCTAAGAAGGGCGGAACAACTGTCATAAGAACTGAGAATAACATATTATTGCCTTCTCGAACAGTTACCGGGTGGAGGATTTGTATTGATTATCGGAAACTGAACAAAGCCACTCGAAAAGATCATTTCCCATTGTCAAGCTTAGATCGATGCTGATCGACAGCCGGTCATGAATATTATCGCTGATGGATATCTCGCTACAATCAAACGCTATAGCCCTCAAGATCAGAGAAGACGACATTCACATGTCCCTATGGACATTCGCGATTCGGAAGCGGATGCCCTTGACCGTGTACGCGCCGCACCTTTCAACGATGTATGATGGGCCATTTTCTTCTACGGTTGAGAAGACAATCGAAATCTTCATGGATGATTTTTCGTATTGGTACCTTTGATAACCGTTTTGGAAACTTGAGATCGCTAAGGATAAGATGAGGAGACCAACTTATAATTAATTGGGAGAAGTGCCATTTTATGGTAATAAGAGGGTATTGTACTGACATCTGATTTCAGCAAGAGGAATGTAGGTGACAGAGCTAAGATCACAATTGAAAATTACCTCCACCCTCATCAAGAAAAAGGGATCATAAGTTTTGTGCCACGCCGATTCTAGGCGCCCATCAAAGACTTCTCTCGCATTGCAAAAACCGCTGAATTGAACCCTTTCCGTCCAAGGGATCCTATTCGAAGCTTGATTCGCAAAGGGTTTGCATGCATTCTCGCGTTGAAGGATAAGTTGGTATCATTCCTATTGTAGTGGCTCCTGGGATTGGTCCTTTTCCATTTGAATCCTATGTGTGACAAGCGATTTTACGTGACAAAGGCGTAAACGAGAGAAAATTCTTCTGTAATCTAATTATGCGTAACTTTGAATGATGCTCAGCTTGAATTATGCCACTACCGAAAGAACTTTGGCTATTGTTCTTTCTTTGACAAATCTCAGCCTTATTTGATTGGCAACAAGGTAATAGTCCACACCGATCATTCTCCGCCATTAAATACCGATGACTAAAAAAGACGCCCAAACTTTGATTAACTGGCGGGGTTCTTTTCACGCAAGAATTCGATGTTGAGATCAAAGATGTTATAAAAGGCACTGAGAACTCAGTAGCGCATCATCTTTCACAATTGAAGTGCGATGATGTTCAAGTGAATGACGAATTTCCAAATGAGAAACTCTTAGCTATTGAAGACAAGGGGGCAGTTCCATGGTTTGCAGATTATGTGAATTATTTGGTGGCCCAGGTAGTTCCTCCGGAATTTAACTATCAATAGAAAAACGGTTCGTGACATTTGAAACACTACTATTGGGAGGAGCCACTTTACAGACACTCATGCTGATCAAAAGTGATCCGAGATGTGCCCGAAGCATGAATGACCAAGATAATCGAATCACTACCACTTCTACCATGCGATATTTTGCGGCCGCAGAATGCAGCTCAAGGTACTTCAATCAAAGCCTATTAGCCGACTTTATTCAAAGATGCAAAGATCATTTCAGATCCACATGTGATAAATGTCAACGAATTCGGGCATTTCTATAAAGGATGAACCACCCATGCACCCCATTCTCGAAGCAGGAACTGTCAATTCCATGGGGATAGATTTCATGGGACCATTTCCATCTTATAACAACCCGTACATCTTGCCGGGCAAGACTATGTTTCAAAGTGGGTCAAGCGATTCGACCCGCACCAATGATGCCAAAGCTGCGGACTCGCTTCGCACTCACATATTCTCACGATTCGGGAACCCTCGAGCAATCGATCACGCATAATGGTACTCATTTCTGCAATAAGGTGGTTGACAAGGTTTTGCAAAAGTATGGGGTACGCCATCATACATCTCTTGCGTATCACCCACAGTCAAATGGGCAAGCAGAGGTATCTAATCGAGAAATTAAGTCTATTCTGGAGAAGACAGTTAACAGTTCCAGGAAAGATTGGTCTAAAAAGATTGAAGATGCACTATGGGCATACCGAACAGCATTTAAAACACCCTTGGGTATGTCACCCTTTAGGATTGTTTATGGAAAAGCATGCCATCTTCCAGTGGAATTAGAGCATCGAGCCTACTGGGCAACTCGCACCGAACACGGACGCAGAATCGTCTAAGTGAGAAGCGCATCGCTACAACCTGAACTAGACTAATTCAGAATGAAGCGAGAAAATGCCCGTATTTACAAGGAAAAGACAAAAGCCTAGCACGATAAACACATTACCAGAAGGAATTCAAGCGATTAACAAGTTCTCTGCTCAACTCCCGTCTAAAACTCTTTCTCGGAAAATTGAAGTCTGGGATGGTCCTGCCTTCATAAAGGACTCAAGGTCTTTTCACATGGTAAGGTGAGATTACACATCCCGAGAAAGGAACATTCACGCTACCACCCAACGATTGAAGCCAGATTAGGGCTAGTTCTGCGTATAGCGCATCATTCCTCTCCGACCGCACTGCACGAAGTTCGGGCAAGCGTGCCACGAGCTCTGCCCGAGCACATTGAGATTCGTGGTCAAGGACAACCCATATTAAACATAGCGCTTTTGGGAGGCAAACTCAGCTTTTTCTTTGCAATTTTCCTTCTCTGAAAGTTAAATTTCTTTATCATTCGAAGCAATTTTTGGTTGTTTACTCGTGACTCGCAACGCAGTAATCGAGAGGATCCGTTTATGCAGAGCATTACAAAAGTCCAGAGAGTCACATTTACAAGAGGGGAGTGTCTCTTATCTTAGACATGGGCTGCTTAATGTGCATTTTGAGCTTTCTCTGTAACGTCGCGACGTCAATTTTACCCTTCTCTGGAACGTCGCGACGTGAGATTCCAACGCCGCCGACGCTGATTTAATATCTTCACCGGGCATCGCCGCGACGCTGATCTCCAACGCCGACGCTGATTTTTACACTTCCCGCACGCCACGACATGAGAGATCCAAACGTCACGACGCTGATTTTGAATCTTTCTAGAACGCCGACGCTGGACTTCAAAGTCGCGACGCTGATTTTCACCACATTCTCCGAACGCCAGCGACGCTAATAAAAACGCCGCGACGCTGGTAAATTTACCAAACGCCGCGACGCTGTTCGAACGCCGCGACGCTGTTCTCGCTTAAGGCTCATATCACCTTCATTTTGTTCTACCTACCCCATTACTGCTAAACCCTAGTTCTCCCTGTGTCGACTTTCCACACCGATCCTCGCCGTGAGTTCTCATCACAATCGGCCTACTCCGACACTTCCTACACACCACCGCACTATCACCGGCCACCATCGCACACCCAATCCATTGCCCAGGTCTTGCATTCACACTGCACTCCACTTAGGTCTTGCACTGGTCTGGTCATCACCTTAGGTCTAGGAGTCCCCCATTTAGGTTCACATTTAGGGTCCCATTTCGGTTTATTTTAGCCATTACATTTAGGGTCACCGGTGCACTTAGTTAGTCTAGTCAGGAGGTACTCTAGGTGTTTGTCACCATCTAGGCCGCTTGGTGTGCCACTCTTGGTGCCTTTCCCCTACATTCCCCCTAGAGTCGGGTCATTCTTCCAATGTCCGGTTATGGCGAAGTTTCCTACCAGCTGGCTCAAGGCTGAGGACTCCGACCTCAAATTACGATGTCACGCTATTCAGGAACGAGGGTGCCGCCGACGCCGACACCATCCGCAAGAACCGGCTCGCTTATAAAGGAAAAGGGTTTTCATCACTCCCGACGACTTTTTCTCCCGCAAAACTATTAGCGCTAAGGGATGGCGAAAGATTTTGTCAACCACCCCATCCACCGCTGATGAGTGTGGTGCGAGAATTTTACGCCAATCTCTCCTCCCACGTCGTCAAGAAAGTTCGAGTGAGGGGAGTATTGGTCGACTTCAGTGCGGAGTCGATCAATAGCTATTATAGTCTGGATCATGTCCCCTCGGAGCCGTTTGATCGGCTTTACGAGCGACCCGACTACCCCGAGGTCATTCGGGTCTTGACTAGTGGACGGGGTGAGTGGAAAATCAACAGTGAGGGCCATGCCGTCCACTTCAAGGCCAAGCATTTGGCCTATTCCTGTCCGCATCACTTCATCACGCCGCCTCATTCCGACGACGGTGAAGTGACCGCTGCTGCCCGCTTAAATCACACCATCATTCAGATATTCCTTTCGATGTCAAGAAAAGAGTAAAGGACGCCATCCTCCATAACCGGGACGCTAAGATGAATTTGGGGCACCCTTTCCTCATCTATAACTTATGCAAACGAGCCGGGGTGCCCTTACATGACAATGAGGCGTGGTTACACCCCATCAAGGCCATATCCGTCAAGAGGGACAACCCGGGTGTCCCACGACCTGAGGGGGTCTACGATTCTGGCCATGAGCCCTCGAACGAGGATGAGCTCCACGACTATCAGGCCCGTTTTGGATCCCTGGGCAATCCCCAGGGGGACATTGGGCAGTCCTCGTCCCACCCACCTCCACCACCATCACAAAGAAACACCTGAGTGCGCCTCCCTCCGGGCCCCTCACCCGACCCGATAACTGGGTGCTCCAACTTACCAGCTTTGATGCTTCTCCGGGACGAGACTCAGGAGCACCGAGTCCTCACCACACAGATATGGAGGCGTCACAATGATATGCGCACAAAGGTCGACAACCGTGCCACGATTCACCAGCCAGCTAGCCCCTCCAGTTAAATACGCCTCCGCATCACCACGCCACCACTCACTCACCGCAGCACTCTGTCATCACTGTGGAGTTCTCTTCACCCCATCGTTTTTGTTGCCAGTGGGGACACTGGATATTTTTGTTTGGGGGGGGTGTGTGTGGTGATCGAGTTTTTATTAGATTAGTACTGTTTTTTATTTTCGTATTAGTGCCGTAGTTTATTTTTATTTATGCATGTTAGTTTACATTTCACAAAGAGAGTTTACATTTCGTAATTGCATTTCTACGATTGCTCATCCTAGGATATTGAGTTTTGTGTTTAGTCATGTTTGTGTTATGTAGTTCATATACATATGTAAAGTGGGTGTCGTGTCTAGGAACTGCGCATGTGATGCCATGCTTTAGAGTAGGGATCAAATTTTAAATAAATCTAATTTGTGGCAATAAAGAAAGGTTGCATTGGTTGTTTGAATGTTCGGGAATTAGGTTGAAAAGGAGGGGGAGGCATAGTGAATCACTTCCGGTTATTAAAAAAAAAACCATTTCTCAATGAGCCTATCACACTCACACACAAATGATCTCTAGGTTATGCATAGGTGCCCGAACCCAACTACTAAGGTTCAACAAACCCTGGAAGTCTCTAAATACCAAAGAGATGGGACACCGTGAATAAAGAGGATTGCCTTCGAGCCCCAAAATGGAAAAAGAAAAAAGAGCAGGACTATTAGCATGTAATAAAGGGAGCTTCCAATCGAATCCCTGCAGACAATTCCGAGGGGTATTTCAAAGCCCAATGCTCGAGCCAATCGTCGGAATATTGGATCACCGCCTGCTGTGAGCCGTAAGATGGAAGTTTCATACCTTAGGCCCTTAGGTTTAGCTGAGTGTTCGGGGTGACGCCGAGGGGGAATCGAATGCCCAAGCGTTTTAACTAACTCGGGGTGGGAGTCACCAACTAATCTCGCTACATGGACATCGTAACATAACTTATGGGCACTGTTTTGGCCTATGTAGTGAGTAGATCTATTAGATATTGCAAACGGTGCTGCCTTATCCTTCAGAGTTAGATTTTCCCACCAGCGAGTCGAGCTCAAGCTCGTGGGCGTCTAACTTGGCATACACTAGAGATCATTTCTTTATACGCACATAGGATCATTGGGAAAGGCCATTGAATATATCAGAGGCTGAGACACTTGGCGACTTCACCGAGTTCAACCTAGTTCTTTCGAAATTCGAACACATTTGCGAATCTTGTAAACTTCAAAATAGAACGGCAGAGGTGCGATTCGGTCTAATTTGATTCTTCATCAAGATTACAACATGATCTTCATAGTTAGATTATAGTACACAAAGTGTGTGTTAGGTTGAGATCGCCTGCTTGGGACAAGCAAGAAACTAAGTCAGTGATGAGTGCCTAAACACTGGGGATATGCCCGCGCCTACGTTGCTATTTTATATTTAAATAAGTAGCTGTACTGATACCGACGGTGGATCGGGTGTGTATGCAAAGACCGCGCGCACTTTTGGAAGCAATTTTGGAGCAGCAAGAGGCAAGGCATGGCATACTGGAATGTCGCTGACACCCCAACGCCGCGACGCTGAGTCAACATATAAAGAAGTCAACAAGCAAAGAACGCCGCTGACGCCATGAAGCTCCTCTCAATCATTAAAAGGCAAATGAGAACGAAATTCGAGGGGGATGAGAGATCAGGAATCGTACGAACCAGGGCGCGGAAATCAGAGTAGCAGTGACATCGATCTTGAAGAAGAGCCCGTGATTTGTATTTTTTTTTGTTTTGGATAATAGAACCTGCATTTTATATAATACATATTGGGTATTTTCTTATTCATGATGTTCTAGATCTATATCTAGGGTCTTGTTGAACCCTGTCACGTTTGAATGGATTAAAAGTTTATTAATTTATATTATTCATTGATTTATGATTCATTATCATCTGCTTTACATCTGTGGATCAATTACATGGTGATGTTTGGCCAACATTAGCATGATCATACTAGAGATCCGAGATTCGAGAGATAAGGATACCTAGGGATATGAGTAGAGCAGCCTTCTTTGTCGATTCGGTAATAGAGATATTCTCGATCCCATAAGGTACTAAGTGGCCGAACATTTAAGCATTTCAAGTACCGAAGCCAGGGGTAGATACACTAAACTCTACTAGCGAGATAAAGAATACACCTCGAGAGAGGGTATCTCGTAAGCAAGATCACTCTTGCCATTAATAAATCATTAATAGATCGAATAATATCATCTTTAAGAAATAACTATCAAGGTGGTAGGAGGCATAACCCTAGTCTCCATTACATAGTAATTCATTCAGATCAGTTTGTTTAGTTTACTTTCAGACATTAGTAACCTTATACACAATACGTACATCCAGATATCCAAAAAATATTTGAAAAGTAAATCTCTGTAGTCAACTCACCTATCCCCGTGATCGACATCCGTACTCATTGGTACATCAGACATTAGCGACGCTGCACTGGCGCACATAGGCATACATTTTACACACCACGCCACCGCCATCGCTATCATCGCTGAGAGTTCATGATGGCGATGTTTCCAAGACAAGATTCAACACGATACGGCATTTTCGGAGTTTCTAGTCATGCCATTTGAATTCACGAATGCCCCAAACGCCAGGATCTCATGAACAAGATTTCCGGGGTCTTACTAGACTCGCCTGTTATCTGTTTATCGACGATATATCGATCTATTCGACAAAGGAGAAGAAATACGCAGAAAGCACTTCTTGGAGGATAGTTCAGAACATTGCAAGAACATCATATATGCCAAACTCAAGAAGTGTCACGGTCGACAAAGGTCATCTGGGGACACATAGTTTCGCAAAGGGGTCCTGATCCGCAGGTCGGTTACATCGAATTGGAAACCTCCTAACAGTGTTACGTAGATAAGGAGTTTTCTCGGGTTTGGCAGGTATTACCGTAAGTTCGTTGAGGGATTAAGATAGTCGCATTCTGACTAGATTGACAAGGAAAGAGAGGAACCGCTTCTCGGTCGAGACTTGTCGGCAGAGCTTCAAGGAACTCGAAAAGGAGATTGACCTCACTAGCATTTACACTTCCATCGTGCGGCAAGATGGCTTTGCAAGGTATTGTGATGCCTCTAGGCGGTCTAGGCTGTGTATTAATGCGTAATGACTGTGATTTGCATATGCTTAGGCAATTGAAGAAGCATGAATGTAATTATCCACAATACCACTCCGAAGCAAGGTACCAGAGTATTTCCAGCTTCTCATGATATGGGAGGCATTATTTATACGGAGTGCCTGTAGATTTTACGGATCATAAGAACTTGTAGTATCTGTTTACGCAGAAGGAACTGAACATGAGACAAAGGAGATGGATTGAACTGATCAAGTATTATGAATGTACCATTGAATATCATCCTGGAAAGGCGAACGTGGTAACAGATGCTCTTAGTAGGAGACCCATGAGTTCCATATCGCACTTGAGGGCTGTGCATCTTCCTCGACTATAGAATTGAGGTCCTTGGGTGTGATTGAATTGATGTATTCAGAGTAATAAAAGAAGCCATTATTTCATGTACGTCTTGTATTGATAGACGTGATTAGAGAGCTTCTGCATCAAAGATCCACAGATAGTGAAGTTGAGAGGTGAAGTAGAGTCTGGGCAACGAAGGGATTTGTCATTGAGAGAGGATGGTACCGTGGTCATGGGACAGAGGTTGTGTGTTCTAGATGAAGGTGATGTGAGGAGAGAGATTATGGAGGAAGCCCATTCCTCCGCTTATGCTATACATCCGAGAAGCACAAAGATGTATCATACCCTAAAGGAACACTACTAGTGGAAGGGGCAAGGAAGAGGATATTGTCAGTTCGTCTCCGATGTCTCATGTCACAGTGAAAGCCGAACATCGTAAGCCCCAGACTATTACAGCCACTCCCGATCCCTCAATGGAAACCCGGAGAGAATCACTATGGATCGCGGTGGTAGGATTTCCACGCGTCGGAGTGGCCATGATACGATATGCAGGATTGTAGACGACCGACGAAATCGTACCCCATTTCCTACTCATCGTGAATAGTGATTCATTGGATAAGTTGGCCCAATTATACGCTAGAGAGATTATCAGACTGCATGGTACGCCGGGGTCACTGCTTCGCATGCAGATCCCAAAGCCATTCCCACGGTTTTGGCCTAGTTTACGAATGCCTCGCAATTAAACCGCACTTCAAGACGGCCATCCACAGACGGATGGCTAATCCGAGAGGACTATACGCACTTTAGAGGATATGCTAGGCATGTGTTATGGAGCTTGTAGGAGCTGGACAATCTTATCTACCCCTCGATGGAGTTTGCATACAATACGCGACGTGCCAAAGATAGGTATGGCTCTTGCAAGGCTTTTGGACGGAAATGCTCGAACTCCAAATCACTGACGAGGCAGTGGTAGGTCCGAATCGGCCCAAGTGACTTCTGTGATAAGATCAAAGAGGCGGATAGACTCGAAATCACACAAGACCGATTTAGTGCTATGCGAATAATCACCGTAGAGACTTAGAGTTTAAGGTAGGGGATATGGTATTTTTGAGGATTTCCTATGGAAGTGGCACTAAGATTCGGGGAAACATGGAAAGCCGAGTCCACGGGGATATCTGACCATACAGATCACGAGGGAGGATTGGGTGGTGTGGCATATCGACATTAGAGCGCCGCGATCCGACCTCGATCGCATTCACGATGTTTTCCATGTTTCTATGTCTGCGAAGTACATACAAACCTTCATGACGCCATTGACAGAGCAAACTAAAGTGGAAATACAAGAGAACTTAACATACGTAAGAGGAACTCAAGCAAGTGTGATCCTCGACCGCCAAGAGCAAGTTATGCGCAATAAGACTATTCACAGAAGGTATTATGGAAAGTCATACAAGAGAGGAAGCTACTTGGGAGCCGTAGGCTCGCATGCCCACAAGACTTCAATTATTTCTCTCCGAATGAGGTACCTTCCTTTCTTTTGAAAGTTAGTTGCTCATTTCGGTACCGAAATGTCCTAAGGAGGGAGGAATTGAAAACTGATCCCATGATAGGTACAAAGAGACATTTAATCGTAGGATGCATCTGAGCACCAAGTGTCACATCAAGGGTATTTTGGAGAGGAATTATGAAATCATAATTCAGTGGAACCCGAATTGGTGTACTAGTGTCAGGGTAGCGGTAAATTCCAAAAGGATATAAAGGCATAATTTTGAGAAGTATTAGTATGCCAAATGAAAATAAAATAAGTTGATTGGTACATCAAAGTGTTTGAGGACTAAATTGTAATTGCCATAGATATGAAACGGTAATCAAAGTAGAGAGATGGGCCATAAATAGAAATAAATGTAAGCGACTTTTTAAATATTAAAGAGATGAGGATTTAGCTTGCAATTAGGGAAAGCATTATTATAAAAGAGGGAGACAAAAGCCAAACTCATATTTTGGTCTCAAAATTTCTAAGGCAACCCGTAGGAGAGGAGGAGAAGGGAGAAAAGAAGAGGAAGAGGAAGGAGAAGGAGAAAAAGGTATGTTTTTATTTTAAATCAAGTGTATTTTGGATTCCTAAGGTTTTGGTTTGGAGAATTGTTCTTTCTTTTCTAAGGTTTTGTGGTAGAGATCACCCAAACCCTAGAATTCTTGAGGTTATGAGGGTAAAACCCAATTGGTGTAAAATAAATGTGGAATCATCATAATTATATGGTTTTATATAGAATTGGTGGACCTTGGGTTAAATTCATATGAGTTCTTGGATTTTCACCTAGGGTTTTGTGGTATGAATTTCCAAATCACCAATTCAAGTGTTGTGGAGTTGTTTTGAGTTAGATTTCATGTGGTTTTTGAGGTATTATGGAATAGTTGTAAAAAAGAGAATGTTGGGTTTTAAAGGGAATTGCTGTCAAAATTTCTGTAAAACCCTGTTTTGTTTTGGCTATAGATTGCTAGGAACTATCTAAATGAATTGATTCCAATTGGTAAAGAACCATACGAGATAGGGTTACAATTTATAGAAGGGACCAAGAGCAAATTGTAGCCTAAGGCTCCCAAATACGGACTGAAAGGTGAGTCGTGTAGCTCACTGATTATGCTCTGTTTTGGGTATGGTTGTAATGTTTTGGCCATAAGTGGAGTTTCACTCATCCAAATTGAGTGATTCAAAATTCTAGGTAAAATAGACTTCTAGGGAAAAAATTTATCTGAAGGAAGTGCATGCAAATTGTAACCCCAAAGTGCCCATAAAATTTATCAAAGTGGAGCTATGTGCAGATTCTGTTCTGCCAAATTGAGTCATCTAGTGTAAAATACAATAACTTGAGTTTTGGTGATCCAAATTGGGTGATTCCAATTGTAGAAGAAACATTATAAACTAGTTTAAATGAGAAGAAACCATTTCCAATTTATGGAGTTAAGATCCCATAAATCAAGGATAACAGTAGGTGATTCAGTGAGTTAACCAAATTGGCATCAAAAACAAGATGTAACTTGTGTTATGTGGTTAAGGGCCTTAGAGAAGGAATTTTAAATTGAAAATTTAAATAGATGTCATTGGATATATAAAGGACTGATCTGGAGAGTTTCATAATTTTTGAAGACCGTTTGAATAATTTTTGAGTCATAAAGTCTATAAAGTATTGTTGGAAAAAGGTTGGCCAAAATGAGTGGTTTTTAGTTCTCAAGGGCATCGTTAATTTGGCTTTATATGAATGTTGTGACCCTAAAGTGACTTGCGTGTGAAGCACGTTAAGTTTTACGCTATACGCAGCGACACACGCTGCCGTATCTGCTGGAGTGTAGGCTAAAAGCAAAGACTCGAAGCAAGCCGGATTGAAAGCGTGAACGGTGAGTGTAAAACCCATTTTTGAAAATTGAGTTTTAAAATGAAAGATTTTTAATGTTAAAATGAAAAGTTTAATGTAAATGTTTATATATGTATATTAAATATGTATGCATATGTTAAGACATTATGAGTTTAAAAATGTGTAAAGAATGTATGTGTTTTAATGATAAAGTAAAGGATTTAAATGGATTTATAAATGTATTTCAAGAAATGTTTTAATGATGGTTACCCTAACCCTATAAGGATCAAGTATGACTGAGCATCGCCGAGGTACTCTTAAGCGTGTAAGGATTTAGAGGGAAACACAATTAGGTTAATAAATGTGAGGGAGGAAATAGATTTTTAGTGTAATATCCTTACACATGATAAGGTACTATAACTGGAACCCTATGCAAAGCGTGAGTTTCTCCGCAGTGTAGTGGTTATGACTAGAATGAGACTGTCACTCACCGTCAGTACCCGGAAACTGTTCGGTGTGTTTATCCTCTGGGTTCCATCAGAAAGAAAGAAAGAAATAAATAAATAAATAAATAAATAAATAAATAAATAAATTTTAAGGCATAAATTGATTTTTAATTGTATAAGATTGTGACATTTATATATAA
Source organism: Tetrastigma voinierianum (assembly GCA_016808115.1). Lineage (NCBI taxonomy): Eukaryota > Viridiplantae > Streptophyta > Magnoliopsida > Vitales > Vitaceae > Tetrastigma > Tetrastigma voinierianum. The sequence goes on along the minus strand of JAEQBH010002464.1, from coordinate 977,492 downwards.
TCGAAACAAGTATCTAAATAAAATGTATACCACCGAGCTCCTTTTAGCTCATTCTTTTCCGTATGTTTCAAAACCATTTTCAGGAACCGAGACAAGTGCGCCGGTAGGGCATCCCCCTGCGCAGTGAGTCGAGCCATCGAGGAGACGACGCCTGTGACTGCATTGTATATATATTTTGCATATTGTATATATTGAATATTTTGTCATGTATATATGTATATATGTATATATTTTGAAAAGGAACTACGCGGCTTTGATCCTCAATGGACGAGGTAATGAGGCGGCCTGCTTGAGTCCCATTTCAAGCCCAATTTTATCAAACTGCATGGAATAGAAGAAGGTTTGAATGTTTTGATGATTTAAAGCAACAACAGGCATGTATGTCTATCAGGTTTCATCAAGTTGTGGACGAGGAGTCCTAATATGGAAATTAAAATTCAAAGTTTAGAAATGTTTTTAAATGTTTCTGCACGTTTTGTAATTTAAAAGTCCGAAAAAACGTAGAAAACTCGCCTATTTTTCTGAAAATCTAAGTGTTTGAAAAAGAAAAAAAAGAAAAGAAAAAAATTTACCACTTCGCTTCCGCATTATTTTCTAAAGATATGTAAAGGATTGTAAAGGGGTTCGCTCCATGGATTTTATTTGATTGTTTTGAGGAAAAGTTTCTATATCTGCTGATGTCTGAGGTCCCCGTTCATGAGGTTAATCCTGTAGGGATCCGAAGGAGCTTAAAGTCATCTATTTTAGTCCATTTTTCTCGCTTAAATTCTCTTGTTATCAAAAGAGACAATTACTTTACGTAAATATGAAGAAACTTACCCATTTGTTAATAGCAGTAGAATGGAAGAAAGAAGGAAAAGCAAAGAGAAAAGGCGTAATAAGTGGAATAAAAGTGGGCCATTTGGCAAGAGCAGAATGAAAGAACCGGCCGAGTCATTGACGCAGCTTTTCTGGGTTTACATACCAACTATGAGGGTCGCGGCATCGAAATCGAAGGAATTACAGTCATTTACATGGATAACAAGTTATAGAAGTCGCTATTGGCTGAAATCGCCGTGAGAAAGATCAGAAGAAATGAGCCGAGGTCACGAATGCGGAGATCGGGGTCGTGACATCAAGAAACTACAGCTCAAAGCTACGTAGTCATGAATCGGTCGCTGACAAGATACCATGTCGCGACATCAGGAACGAACAGTTGAGACATGTGGAGGCATGAAGTGATGTCGCGACAAGAGATTGATGTCACGACAGCAAGAGCAATCAAAGGAAAGATACAAGTGGCGACAAGATTGAAACATGCAGTAATCAGTTAATGTCACGACATCATATTGATGTCGCGACATCACGAGAAAACAAATGGAAACCCGCAGATCCTTAACATGTCACGACAAGAGATTGATGTCGCGACATCCGAAGACAAGTTAAAGACTGCAAAAGACTTAAGCTGATGTCGCGACGTGGGATCGAGGTCGCGACATCAGGAGCAACCAGTTGAAAGCCCCAGAGAACTAAGTTGATGTCGCATCGTGAGATCAAAGTCACACAAGACTGCTCAAATAAGGTCAGTTTCATAAAGTGGAAGCCCATAAGATATCGGCGTCGTGATATCGCGAACGTATCAGGATCAAAGGAGGATGCAGAGTTACAAAGAGATGTCGCGACAAGATATTGATGTCGACATCATGAGCGACTCCGCTGGAAGCCTCTATAGTTCCATAAGATGATGTCACGACAAGAGATTGATGTCGCGATACATCCAAGACATCGCTTGAAGATCGATATGAATTGGTTTCCAGGTCGCGACAAGATATCGACGTCGCGACATCAGGAGAGAACAATTGAAACCTGCCAAGACGGGAGAAGATGTCGCGACAAGATATTGATGTCGCGACATCAAGAATGACCAAATCAAGGTTACATAGAGTAAGTTGATGTCGCGACATCGATGATGTCACGACAAGGAAACTGTCGCGATTGATCATGCATCAGTCCGATACTTAAAATCCACAGCAAAGCTAATACTGGGATTAGCCCAATTGAGGAACCCTATAAATACGCAGCCTATCCACCATTAAAGCAAATTTTGGTACAGTATCAGAAACTGGATACCGAAGGCTCATTTTTTTAGTTTTCTTTTCTTTTCTTTTATTTTTCTTCAATGTTGATAATTAGAGATTAGATTAGATTGATCGTTCTATTTTTATTTTATTTTCCTGAATTGATGTGTAACTGCTTTTGCGAAGAAGCCTACGTATTCAATTTTTTCAAATTACATCTGGAAAGTTGAAGTTCTGCACAAATTTCGAATTCCGGTTTATCCATTAAATGCGCTATTCTTATGATCAGAGAATGTCAGAGCGTGTAATTCAGTACTAGGAACCTACCCATTATATGAATGCTATTGTCGAATTTATCTTTTCCTATCGTTATTTCAAAGAAATTGCGAATTTCAAGAGGAATTTACTTTCGCTATGGGTTTAAAGTTTTTGATCTCGAATATCGGCCTACACCCATTAAGAAGTGTTTCATTGCTCTACTTCAAGGAGGTTCTCCGAAAGGACAATGTAGATTACATTCCCTGAGCTATGAATATCTCTTTAAAGGTATATTAACTCGCTTACAGCGACCGATTTGCGGCTTGGTGAGTTTACTTGAATAAATCATCTCTCTTGAAATCAAGATCGAATGAATTCAGTTATCCATTTAAACAAAACAAAGAGTTCACCTCAATTCGAATAGTGAGGCCAATCCCGTGTTAGCTGAGATCTAATCAAGGAGAGGGTGATCTATTCTAATTTGAGGACTAGCACCCGGAAGTTGTATATCCCGGCTGACCGATAACTTGGAGCTAAGGTTTACACTATAAAATGGGTAAGAAGTATTGCAAAGAAAAAATACTCAGAATTAGGAAGTCCTCGTTAAAAGTAGTTATCTAATCTCTCAGATTCGAGAGAACCGTGTCAAAATTAGATAATGAAATGTGAAGTGTGGAGAGATCCAGCTGAACTATTAACGCCTTGGACAGATTTTGAAATCTGAAGTTCACAAGAAAAATTTACAAGTTGACAACAGGAATTGATTCTTCACAATAGCGTTGATCTTAATGCGTTCTCTAAACGATTACTATTCAACTTCTATTCATTTTCCTAACTATTAATTATTCTTTATTCTTTATATTCAAGTTTATTGTTCATTTCAGTTATCTCCCTATGTTCATTTAATTTTCCAGCACCTTAATGTTGGATCTTACTATCATTTAGTGATCCAAATAGTATGGAAATTGAGTAGTCAGGGTAGTTGATTTAAAATTCTTGAGATCTTTGAGGGATCGATATCTGGACTTAAATCCATTTTATTACTTGTCGAATTCCACTTGCGTATCAGATCAAAAACCAAACTTTGAGAAATGAATTATTCTAGAGATTTTGGTTTATATATTATAATTTCAACGAATATGGTAATGCCGGGAATTAGTTATTGAGTCCTTGGGTAGCAAAGTATTATAAATCTGTACATGTTTTGGTCTATCAATAAGTTTTATGAGCGCTCGTCAGGATCGAAAGAATTTAATAAATCAATATTCGTATGGTTAAGGATATACTAATTTGGACATTTAAAGAAGAAAGAACAAAAATAGATTTTCAAGCAGTGGTTCAGTTTGGCCACTAACTTTTAACGAAACACATTGAATATTTTTGATGATTTGACTAATCCTATTAATGGGAGTGTGTTTTGCTTTCAGAAAAACTTGGATGCATAGGAAATGCACCGATCCGATCTCCAAATGACACTGTGAATAGAAAGGACGCCGTGCTTGAGAAACACTGGCTAGCGTAAAACCTAACCATGGCAAGAAGAAAGGTAGGATCGTGCTGAAATACATATAGAGGAAGCTAGAAGGCCTCCAGTCATCGATAATAATGACTTACTTCTCGAGACCAATTATACAGAAGAATACTTAGCCACGACACCAAGTGCTTGATGCTAATAATTTTGAATTGAAGCCAAGATCATTACAATGGTCCAAAGAAAGATCGCCATCAAGCCATCCCACTCATGATCTAAACGAAAGCACTGGAAGATTCTCAGATGGCTAACATCATAAGCCGAATGGGGCGAGAATTCAAGTCATAAAATCAGATCTATTCCCATTCTCCTAAGATACAGCGCTAGCCATGGTAAGGAATTTCACATAGCGGTTCGTTGACACTTGGGAGGAGTTAGCTGAGGTCACTAGGTATGATTCTTTCCCCAGCTCTGCAACTACGTAAAAGAAGGAGGGAGATCATTGTGTTCAGCGAGTGAAACACATAGCTTAGGAAAGATTCAAGCAGTTCTTGAGAAGATGTCAGTGCATGGGATAGATCCCCGAAGGACTCGGATGGACGGTATATCATGCCATGAATGATATATCAAAGGGATCATTGATGCTTCATCTTTATTAGGAGCATTCAAACGAAAAAGTCTTTGAAGAAATGAAAGAGCTGATTGAAGATCATTCATGCTAACATGAAAGCTCATCTGCAGGCTTTCCAAGAGGCAATGAGGAGGAAGAAGGATCATGGGCTGAGCAGATGATAGCCATAGGCCCAAGTTGGATGCATTATACACGGGTTTAGACAAAGCGAAGAAAAGCACACACCGCTCATGAAATAAGACAATTGAAGGGAGTTAATGAAGTCTTTGAGAGGATGGCCCGAAGAACTTTATGATGCTGAAGAGGTTAATTATTTGGGTGAGCCACGAGCTTACCACTTCAGAGCCCAATCCTAACCTTCCAGCACATTATCACTGACACTTTCGGGAGCCATGAGAACTTCTGGCGTATGGTGGAGGGCTTCTCGAAAGGCCAAAGGCGGGGAATGAGCGGAACCATCAAGGGTGTCAGCTGACCACGAGTTCCGGCCAGGCCAGTGAAATGAGGACGAAAGCGAATATCGGGGGTCAGGGAGGGCCATCTTTTTGAAGGCGGTCTGCAGTTTATGGGGGATAATAAAAATCTGTTGAACCTCCATGAACAAAAGTTTGGAGGTGGAAGCAACGCATTCTGGTCCTCAGGTACCGGAGAACACTTGCTGATGCATCCACTGAAGAACACAGACCTGAGTAAGACAGTGGCCCACTGGCCTGCAAAGCGGAGGAAAGATGCTGGCCCCACCCAGTGAGCACAAGGAAGGAACCCAGGCTTTGCATGGGTACGTGCGGCTTAGGAGTGGGAAGGAGTTAGAAGGAGGAAAGAAAAGATGGCCTTGGCCCGACAAAGGAAGTAGCAAGACCGAGAGGAACCTTTGGAGAATGACAAGAAGGAGTAGAAAGAGAAGAACATCAGGAACCAAAGCCTGCGGTCCCATTTCCACAAAGGCTACAGAAATCCAAGATGGAGGAGCGGTTGCAGGGTTCTTGAAACTTTGGAAAATTTTACCAGGAAGTCAGTATGCCTTTTCTTTGAAGTGGTGACTCGGATACTTTATGCAAAATTCTGAAGGACATCTTGAATGAGAAAAGAAAATAGTAGAAGGAAGGAATAGTGAATCTCATTGCTACTTGCGGTCACGTGTCGAGAAAAGAACTACCGAGTGAGATGAAGGACTAGGAAGTTTCACAGATTCCTTGTATTGTTGGAGATGGATTCCATGAGAAGCTCTCGTATTCGGAGCTAAATATCGATCTGATGCCTCTTTTGTTGTATGAAATTAAGTTTGGGGGCTTATCCCCACAAAACATTACTCTTCAAATGGGACATATCGTCAGGTGAGAGCACGAAGGGGTCGTGAAGATGTATTTGGTCCTTTGTTGGGAAGTTTGTTTTCCAGTAGACTTCATCATTATGGACATGGAAGAAGATTCACAAGTACCCCTGCTATTAGGAAGACCATTCCTAGCTCTTGGAAGCGTATGATTGACTATACTGAGGTTCTTATCTTAAGGGTTGGAGAAGAAGGTATTTGTGTTTAACTTGATCAAAGTATGCAAAAATATAGACGAGGGGACAGGAAGAGGTTACAATGTAGGCGATTTTGTCTCTACTTCGACCACATTAGCAGTGATTGTAACACTCAGGTTTTATCAATGAAAAGAGATGAATTACATTATCTTTGAGAGATGTCTATTAAGATTTCCATCGTGATTTTCATTCTATAGAAGCGTATTGAGCTTGAAGCAAAACGAAAAGATAATGGGAAAATAGTGAAAAGGAGATTCATCAAAGAGACCAATACGAAGAATTTAGTTTGAAAGAGTTGCCATAATCATTTAAAGTATGCCTACTTGAATTACCAAGAAAAAAACCGGTGATCATTTTCAGCGGACTCGGTGATGCGAGGAACAAAGGTGCTGAAAATATTAAGGAAGCATAAGGAATCTCTAAGCTTGGTCCGTTGAAAATTTGAAGGAGTATCGAGTCAATGGTTTGCATGCATGGGTCACCTGTGAGGAAGCTAGCTCCTCCCCAGTAAGAACATCGGAGAAATGAATCCAGTGATGAAGGAAGTAGTCGAAGAAAGGAGTACTCCAAATTGTTTGAATCTTTGGTTTTATCTGTTATTCGAGATAGTCCTTAGGTGAGCCAGTCCATGGTTCAAAAGGGGTTTCTTGTGATCGAAATGAAAAAAGAATTGATTCCAACGAGAGCAGTGACGGGATGGAGGGTATGTATTGATTACGAAGTTGAATCTGACAATCGAAAGATCATTTCTTTGCCTTTCATTGATCGGATGTTGGATAGGTTAGCGGGGACACCCTCACTTTTTGTTTACAGGATGGGTACTCGGGATCTGTTGATTCTTTATTAGGAGGATCGAGAAGACCACGTTTACATGCCATATGGTACCTTTGCGCCTTGAGAAGGATGCCTTTTGGGTTATGTAATGCTCGGCTACATTCAGGAAGGTGCATGATGTCTATATTCCTCGGTTTAGTTGAAGAAGTGATGAAATTTTCATGGATGATTTTCTTTGTGTATGGATCCAGCTTTGATCAATGTTTAAACCAATGGGAAAGCAGTGCTTCAAGATGCAAGACCATGTTCCAGCAGTGAATTGGGAAAAATGCCGTACATGGTAGCGAAGGTTGTTCTTGGGCATAAGATTTACGCTCTTTGGACTAGAAGTTGACCGAGTCCAAATATCCATTATCAAGACTCTTGCACCACCTACCACAGTAAAAGAAGGTAAAATTTCTTGGGGCATCTTCGGATTTACGGAGATTCATGAAGACTTTTCAAAAATAGCCGGACCGCTGTGCAGATTCTTTAGGAAAATGATACAAGGTTCAATTTGATGACTCCTGCAAGGATGCACTTCAGAGATGAAATCAAGATCGAGTTGATACGGGGCACCTATAATGGCTGCAGGAATGGAATCCAGGGATTTGAAATGTGATGCGGTGATTTTCTATGGGGCGTGTTGGGGCAAAGAAAGAGAAATATTCGGGCCATATGCTATGCTAAGTAAGACCTTCAATGAAGCACAAGGAACTTCTCCAACAATTTGAAAAGGTGCTAGCCACGTAGTATTTGCTTGTGAAAAATTTAAATGATACATTTGGGATCCATGTGGTATTCTGTGATCATACAGTGATCAATGTGATGTCGAGAAAGAGCTAAGCGAAGATTGATAAGGTGAGTCTTTCTTTGTGCAGAGTTTGATTTGGAAATCAAGGATAAAGGGATGTGACAATGTGATGCTTGACCACTTGTCAAGAGTAGAAAGAAGCGATGATGAAGAAAATGTTCGGTTAACGAGAGAGCTTCCCGGATGAGCAATTGTTTAAAGTTTCCTTCCAACTTCCATGGTATCTTTGATTAAAGTGTCAAACATGTTAAGGTTGGGTTAGCGGTTCTGGGTTAAGCGGGTGGCGGGTGAAAAACATGTAAGCCGAACCGCGACCCGTTTATTCTCGCGTGTGCGGGTTTGACTGGATTTATCGCTGAAACCGTTAGGTCTCCTGAGCAGTTTGTCGGTTAATCGTGTCGGTTAATCGTTTCGCGTTGAATTTTGAGTCCTATTCGCGACCATTGGTAAAGCGGCGTAGGAAAGCGATGTTAAGCGGGTAAGCGATTTATAAGCGGGTTAGCGTAATGTCTCACCGAACCTGACCCGTTTGTCGCGTGTTAAACGAGTTGACCGTTTATCACCCGAACGGTTCGAGTCTCACCCAAACCGTTTGTCGGCGGTTAATGGTGTCGGTTAATGCGTGTCGTGTTGAATTTTAGCGGGCCTAATCGCGTGTGTAGATTATCACGGCAGCGGTAATGCCTTGAAATTAAATACGATAAAAACCAGGCCCGGCCCGGCGAGATATTATATTTAGGATGACCCGCTATTATTGAGAGGAATCTCTTGCGACATGATAATAGAAGATGTGCGGAAAGGTGACAAAGGCAGCATTTTAAATGAATGCCATGCATCACCATATGGGGACATTTTACGGAGAAAAGAAACGACTCCGCAAGATACTCCGATCGGGGTTTATTGGCCTTATTTTTCGAGATTATGCGGGAGTGGGTGAAATTGTGTGATCGATGCCAGTTGGAAATATCGGCGACGAGATGAAATGCCCTAAAGGTATTGCTAATTTGATGGAAATTTTGATGTTTGGGGAATAGATTTTATGGGACCTTTCCGCATCATTTGGAAACCTATACATCTTGCTAGCCGATGGGTCGTCTCGAATGGGTGGAAACGATGTCAGGAATGATCTTGTCTGAGTTGTGAGTTTCTTGCAAGTAATATTTTGAGCGGGTTTGGAACCCCGGAACCATCATTAAGTGATCAGGGAACCCATTTACCGCAGAAACAAAATAATTTTACATAAAAATATGACGGTATGGGATCAGCATGTAACTGAGCTTAGCCTATCATCCCGAACCAATGGACAAATTTCCAACGGAGATCGAAAGAATGCTTGAAAGGCGAGCTCGAGCGGGAAGGATTGAAAAGGTCACACCAAGAAACTTGATGATGCTGAAACCACCAGGGATTTGCACTCTAAAGCCAGGTGGAATGTCCCATACGAGTTGTTTGGCAAAACCACATGTCCTTCTACCTCTTGAATTAGAATACAAGGCAATGTGGGCCATCGAAGTTAAACTTCGATTTTAAGAATTTCTGAAGAGGGGAAGAAAGACTACTCAAGCAATCTAGGTTGGAAGAAATGAGAAATGGAAACATGACAATGCTTTCGAATATCTGGTCTAAGACAAAGAAAGAAAGTAGACGCGAGTCAAGAGGAATTACGAGAAAGAGAGTTTCAGAGCAGGGAACGAGGTTAATTTGTTTTAACTCTAATTTGAAATTATTTCGGGGAAATTAAAATCCAATTGGAGTGGGCCATTACCGCCGTGGTGTCAAAGTACTTCACATTTGGAGCGGTGACAATACAAAGGTACGCTCTTGGCGAAGGTGAGGTCAATGGACAAAGGTTAAGCATTATCTCATGAGAGGAAGCGAAGAACTCAAGCGGTTCTTGAAAAGAAGAAATTACCTGACAATGGAGTCAAATTGGGACTCAGCGAAGCGGCTAATGGAGGCGACCATGATGATTTAAATTACAGATTTAAATTTTGAAATATTTCTTTTCTTGTAGTTGCTGATGAATTAGGTCGAATTTGTTTTCTAGAAGGATAGATTTAATTTTTAGAAATCGATTGAAGTTTAATTAGAATTTTCTTGAATATTGCAGTGATCTTCTGCAAGGGTTAAAGACATGAATAGCAGGCGACCTCTGGGAATAATTCCGGCAACTGCGAGGAAGAGTCGTAGCGGAGAAAAAGGGTAACCTTTCCCTAACCCCGAGATTCTCTGTAAGATATAATTTTGAACTAATTGTTAAATCTTTGCTTAAAATATGCACGAGGAGATGTCTAACCAGTTAGGAACAATAACGAATTCAAAGTTTTGAAATCTGTTAAATTAAGGGCTTAGTCACGGCGAAGGGTTATGTATTGACAAAGCTATGTCCTACAAAAGAAACTTGTTGATGTAGGTGACCAGTTTGGAAAGAACAATTAGTAGTGCTAGGGAAGGGAGGATTCGTAATGCGAACACCAACGCGATGTCATGACAGGTGAGTCAAGTTTCAAGTGGAGAAAGATTATTCGCCACATCAAATAATTCTGGAAAACCATGAATTGTCGCGACATCCGGGTATGTCGTGACATAAAATCACGACATGTGCCAACTACTCATTTCAAAAAGCCCTAAAGATTTGTGATCTCAATGAAAGGCGGAATTGAAGTGAGGTCTTAGTGAAGCATTAATCGACCCACGAACATTGATTGGATTAAACATTTGGAGCTAATCATCCATTCATCGACCAGCAACCATTAGCGCCGTCTTTCTGAATCTCAACCTCCCAGAAAACCCTAGCATTTCAAACCTTCGGAAAAGCTTTTTCTCTTTTAGCTGTCATTGAAATTCCACCTGGTTCCCTAACCTAGACGAGATAATGAGGAACACGAGCAATCCCGAAGAAGAAGAAGCACAAATCGGAAACGATTAGAGGAGATTAAGTCGGGAAGAACAAGCAGGAGAGATGCTTGAAGTAAGGAAACTTAAGAAGCTCAGGACCTCAAGAAGAGCGGGGAAGGAAAGAGGAGAAGAAGAAGTAAGGCTTAGTCTCGGATGAAGCTTATTCCCGGTGGGAAGGAAGTAATTATACTTCAACAAGGGTTTTTATTACGGAGAGGAGGTTCAAAAACCATGTGACTCCTTTCAGAAGGAGGATTGTATTAGGCAGAGGATGGAGATCTGGGCATAGCAGGGTATCTGACCTTTGGTGAGAGAGTTTTATTCAATATGGTAGGAAGGAAAGATGGAGTTTGTATTTTGTTGTTAGAGATCTGGGTGGCATTAAGAGCCAGGCCATCTTCTATGGCATGTGATACACAAACATGGCTCCAAATTGAAAATTTTGGAAGCAGAATTTTAGAAAAGGGTGCCAAAGAAGCTCGACAGAGGGCAGTTGGACGAAAGGGAGAAGGGAAAGCGGGAACTACGAGCAGGGAGGCTGTGACGAAGGTATGGTTTACTTCTAAGCGTGCAATTTTGGTTCCAACAAAACATTTATGCCTGATGAGAGAACAAGAAGGTACATCTTCTTTGTATGCCATACAAGTGCAGATCAATAGGAGTTATCATAGAGAACTCCTATCATGAGAGTATCATGAAGGGGAAAAAGAGGTCACCTTCCTCTTGACTAACAATCACGAGTTCTATGCTTGAAGGTAGGGTGAAAGGAATTAGGGTCGAAGAAGAAGTCCCGAGCTTCACCACTCCTTCAGCCAGGGAGTTTAGCAAAGGGCGAAAACGAGAGGAAAAAAGGAGTCTTTAGTAGAAAAACTGGTGAAGCCCTGGTGAAGGACCCGGAAAGGGCGAGGAAGATTTGCACAATCAAGGAAGCGAGGCATGATGGGCTCACGACGCTGTGATTGCATGTTTGCGGATAATGAAGGCGGGATGAAAGGCATTATCAGACTTCTCCGCATCCCTTTGGCGGTTCTCCTCTGCATGCGAAGCGAAATTTCGGCACGGAGAGAAACCGAAAGGGCGCGAGAGGCAACACCAGTTCTAGGCCTCGATGCCATGCAGAGGGAATGAAGAAGAAGGAGTGGAAAATGCAGCGGAATTGGAGAAAGTATTTGTGAAAGAATTGAAGAGAAGAGACCGGCGGTGGGAGGAAGGCTCAATAGAAAGAAAGAGGCATGAAATTGGGCTAGAGAGAAAATTTGAACGAGAAGAAGACAGATGGAAAGAATTTTGAGCAACAAGGGGAAGAGTTTAAAAGAAATGAAGGAAAGTCTGTCTGTTGAAGCTTCAAACTCGGTCATAAAACTTTAAGCAACCTGAGTTTGGCGTGATTCTCAGCTCTTAAAGCGTAAAGAAAGATCTGGGCGAGGAAATGCATTTTGGGGAGCAAATAAAAGGATTCAAGTTTTTGTACAAGTCTCTACAGAAGGATTTTGAGAAGAAACTGGATGATAGAGATAAGAAGCAGAAAGATACAGAATCATATAGGCAAAAAGAATGGCAGGAAAACTTAGATCTGATTAACAACAATCTTGCCAAATTCTTAGAAGTGATGACTGAAATGGAAAATACAATGAATGGCTTGGGAAAGAGGCAGGATGAGTTGAACAAGAAGGTTGATCTCTCTAATGAGATTTTCATTGAAGAACAAATGGAGAAGGAAACCAAGAAGAGAAAGCAAAGAAGAGAAATGAAAATTCCTGAATTTCCAGCCCATTTAGGTACATTAGATCTAGATCCCCCCAACATTTTTGCTCCTGACTATTTCAAAAGAAAAAAATAGACCTTCTCCCTGCCTAACTTTCAGTACCATCCTTCTCCCATACTGTGTATCCAACCGCTTAATTGAATCGCAATAAAATGAGAAATTTAAATTGAATTGTTAAAAAGCACTTGAATTTGTTTAATTCCATGATTGTGTTGCTTTGTGATTGAATGATTAGGAAATTAAAGTAGAAATTAGTTCCGTAATAAAAATGCTGAGAGATAAATGAGCTGAATTGAATGAAGCAAGTAGGATTAGAATGAGTCGAAATGTGAATAGTACAAATGAATACAGCTTGATTGAAACACAAGGTGCAAAAGTTACGAAGTCTAGCCGATAAGTCCGTAATTGAGGAAGGTAATACAATAGAAGGAACAAAACATATTTTTAAGTTTGTGGTATGAATAAGTCAAGGAACCCGGCTGAATATCAATTAATTTAAATACTCATCAACAAAATGAGTCAAGGTAATTCCCTATGGTTAGTCACAACTGTTCAAACCAAATTCTAGAATTTGTTAGATTATTGGTTGAGGCGAAATCTTAGGTGATACAGCTGATAAGAGATGATGCAAATTCGACGCTTGAGCCATTCTAGCTATCCCTATTCATAAGGCCGATGCATATACAAAAGAGTTCCGTAAATCAGCCAAATGTGCTCATTTTCAAAAATAGACCAATGGAAACCCCAACTCATCCTAAGACATCAATCCTTCAAGAAAGAACCCATGATGCCCAGAATTCAAAGAGGAAGAAAGAAATGAAGTTTCCGGAGTATATATTTTTGAGGAACTCAAAAGGGAATGAAAGAAAAGACAAAGAGTAGAAAATGCAATAGAAAAGAAAGTTTATGGTAGGGATAAGTTTTATCTTGTGGCCTAACTCTTGAACGTATTGTCTAGTGTTTCAACACCTAGTACCTTAATGTCATTCGGGTATGGGAGCTACTAAAGTTCGCTAAGAGTGTTAGAAAGCCTAAAAAGTTAAAACATTGCACTATCCTGAATGTTGACAAATGCGAAGCTTCCCAAAGGGAATTGCTGGGCGGGGAAATAGGGAGCATACAAGCTCGAATTGAAGAAATTGAAGAGATGTCCTAAACATGAAGCCTGGGGGGAGTTTACAGGAGAAACTACACAGCAAAGGCGTAAGAGGAGAAAAAAGGTTCAGGGTAATCTTAACCTAAAAATTACTTCCATCCTACCCATTACCCATGCCTAACAATATAAGCCCAAAAGACCTGATTGATCTTGAAGGCTGAAATCACCTACATTAGTGGAGATCAATATGAAAAACAAGCCTATGGAATTTGGAAGAATAGAAACAATCAAAATCGTGAAGGACTTTAGGGAGTCAAATGACTTAGTATGAAAATGAGAAAGGAAAACAATCCATTATTCAACAGGATCCAATGAATATATTGTTTGTAAAACAATTTCAACCATTTAGTTTTGCATAGCATAAAGAGTAGAGACCAACTTTGAACTGACTGGCTAGATGTACGTAAAATTTTTGCATACCAGACAGTAATTAAATCGAATGCCACCGCAACAAATCGTGAGAAAATGTCTCAAAATTTTTATTTTGCTTGGGGACAAGCAACTTCTTTCTTTTTCTTTGCTTCGAGACGCTAAAAACTTGTGCCTGTGGGGAGTTTGACGAGCTTAAAAGTCATCTATTTTAGTCCATTTTTCTCTTAAATTTCATATCAAAAGAGACAATTACTTTACATAAATATGAAGAAACTCACCCATTTGTTATTAGCAGGTAGAATGGAAGAAAGAAGGAAAAAGCAAAGAGAAAAGCGCGTAAATAAGTGGAATAAAGCGTGCGCCATTTGGCGTAGAGCGTAATGAAAAAGAACCGGCCGAAGCTCATCGGACGCTAGCTAAAGGGTTTACACAAGCCTAATATGAGGTCGCGACATCAGAAATCAAGGAAATTCGATGTAGGTCGCTGACATGGATAATGGAAGTTATAAGTCGCGACACATGAAACCGCTTTCGTGAGAAAGACCGTGAAAGAAATGAGCCGGACGGTCGCGACGCGGAGATCAAGTCGTGACATCAAGAACTACGCTCAAAGCTACAGAAGTCATGAACGTCGCGATAAGATACCGATGTCGCGACATCGTGAACGAACGCTGAGACATGTGGAGGCATGAAGTGATGTCGCGACAAGAGATTGATGTCGCGACAGCAAGAGCAATCAAAGGAAAGATACAAGTGGCGACAAGATTGAAACATGCAGTAATCAGTTAATGTCACGACATCATATTGATGTCGCGACATCATGAGAAAACAGTTGAAACCTGCAGATCTTTAGTCGATGCTCTATTAAGAGATTGATGTCGCTGATTATCCGCGACGTTAAAGACTGCAGCATTTAAGTTGATGTCGCGACGCGGGGATCGAGGTCGCCATTAATGAGCAACCGCTTGAAAGCCCTGCAGAACTAGAGCCGATGTCGCGACGTGAGATCAAGTCGCGACACAAGACCGCGCCGCGGAAGGTTGAAGTTCATAAAGTGAGGTCGCGACAAGATATCGACATGTCGCGGACATCGTGAAATCCACTGCATCAAAAAGATGCAGAGCCATGTTATACGTCGCGACAAGATATTGATGTCAATGACATCACGAGCTACCGCTGAAGCCTATAGTTTGAGCAGATGATGTCGCGACAAGAGATTGATGTCGCGACATCCGGAAGACACGCCAAAGATCGCAGATGTGAATTAGCCGGCGTACGCTGACAAGATATCGACGCCGCCGACATCGAGAGAACAATTGAAACCCCGCTAAGACGTGAGAAGATGTCGCGACAAGATATTGATGGTCGCTGACATCAAGAATGACTCAAATCAAGGTTACATAGAGTAAGTTGATGTCGCTGACAGATTGATGTCATGTATATCGATGATGTCACGACAAGGAAACTGAAGTCGCGACTTGAACAGTGACTTGGGCCTGGATACTCTAAAATCCACAGCAGTCTACATTGGGATTAGGGCCCAATTGAGGAACCCTATAAATACGCAGCTATCCAAATTTACAAAGCAAGGCGCCACGCATTTGAGAGGTCTCGGATAGCCGCTACCATTTTTTTAGTTTTCTTTTCTTTCTTTTTCTTTATTTTTCTTCAATGTTGATAATTGTGAGATTAGATTAGATTGATCGCTCTATTTTTATTTTATTTTCTGAATTGATGTAATCGCTTTTATGGTTAAAGCCGGTCACGTAATTCAATTCTTTTCACCACGCCGGAAAGTTGAAGTTCACACAAATTTCTCAATCGCTTATCCAAATAAATGCGCTTATTCTTACGACGTATGAATCGCCAGAAGGCAGATCTAAGAATCAGGAACCCAAATTCTTCCATTATATGAATGCTATTGTCAGAATTTATCTTTCCTATTGTTATTTCAAGCAAATTGCGAATTTCAGTTTATGAATTTACTTTCAGTTATGGGTTTAAAGTTTTTGATCCGACACGCTTTATACCCGCATAAGAAGTGTTTCATTGCTCGATTTCAAGGAGGTTCTCTCGAAAGTGACACGTAGATTACATTCCCGAGCTATGAATATCTCTTTTAAAGGTATATTAACCCGCTTATTATGATCTATCAGGCTTGGTGAGTTTATACTAATAAATCATCTTCGCTTGAAATCAAGATCAGCCGAACGAGTTATCCATTTAAACAAAACAAAGAGTTCACCTCACCGATAGTGAGCCAATCCCAGCCAATGAGATCTAATCACAGTGACGGCTCCACTCAGGACGAGTAACCCGGAAGTCGGGCGATATCCTCGGGCTTGACCGACAACTTGGGAGCTAAGGTTTACAGTCCATAAAATGGGTAAGGAAGTATTGCAAAGAAAAAATACTCGTAATTAGGAAGTCCTCATAAAAGTAGTTATCTAATTCCCTGTATTCAAGAGAATCAGGTCAAAAATTAGATAATGAAATGTGAAGTTTGGAGAGATCCAGCTGAACTATTAACGCCTTGGACAGATTTTGAAATCTGAAGGTAGGGATCCTTCACTATCCATGCAGCAAGAAGGGGGTCTTCTGCAACCTCCAGACAAGTAGGATCCAACCCTAACCAAAACCCACATTTTTTTCTCATCAATAAAATGTGATTTTTACATCAAAATTCATGAAAAAAAAAAACCTAACCATTCCTCGATGTATTTTCGCTCAAAACATCACAAGACATAGACAAAAAATCCTTTGCTTTAATACCAAATGTTGGAGAAAAACAGGAACTTTCATGCCTTTAATTCCAAATAAAGCATTCAAATGCAGTAAAATAAATAGATCAAAATTCTTACCTCCAACCATTGCTTCTTCTTTTAACTGAATTTGAGAAAAAAAAACAGGTTGTTCTTCCAAGATCACCTTTCTCACATCTGTGATGGTCTATTCGAGTGAGAACGAACTTAGGGACCAACACAATACTCATTTGATATTTATAGGCCTCTGTCCATCACAGAGGCGGTAGAGAATGGTGTGGGTAATTGTAATGTTAACCATAGCCAAAACGTGACACCATATATGGTTGTCGACGTATCTCATGTGTGGTTGTATATAGACTACACATTGTTTAAAGGGGACGACAACAATATCCACCATCGATGTGGAACCTCTAGTATGTAGTCGTATATGGACCACAAATTGGTGAAGGCAGCAACACAAACCGCCTACAAAATGACCTTTAACAAGGTGAAAGGACAATCTTATCCATTTTCACATTAAGATCCTTGCTATCTGTTCGTTACAATATTAAAGAAATTGAATAAATTAGCTATTATGAATTAAAATAATTATTTTAATTATTAAAAAATAATTATTTTAAAATAATTTTAATATGTTTTGTTTTTAATTATTTATATATAATTTTTTCACATAATTCTTAAAAAACAAGTAAAAATAATAGAAGATAACGGAAAATTAGTATTAAAATTCTGAACTTTCATGACTTTTGCATTAAAATCCTAAAAATACTTGTTTTTAAAAAATAGAAACTTTCATGAATTTTGTATTTATATCCCCAACTTTCATTTAGTTGTAGTTCTAGCATCAAAACAACATTGTTTTGTCATACCCTGTTGGATAGGGTAGAGGTTCGGAGTCTTGTTAGTGATATAAAAACAAAATTAATGAAAACTGCTATATTTAAAAAGCAAACTTTTTGTTCAATATTTAAATGCAAAAGTCATTAAAAAGTTCAAGATTTTAATACTAATTTTTCCATAAGATAATTAAAAGTTGTTTTTAAAAAAAAAAATTGTTATATTTTCTTTTTTAAGAAATTTTTTTTTTTTATCTCAATTATATAGTATCCAATTTTATAAATTTCTTTTCTTATTGTTACAAATAGATGGTAAAACCCCTAATGTTGAAAGGATAATATTGTTATTTCACCATTGTAGACCCCTAATTTGGGCTCATATTCTTTTTTTATTTATTTTATTTTACTTTATTTTGATTTTATTAAATTTTGATTTTATTTGATTGGATTTTCCTTTTTTATTTTATTTTCTTCTTTTTCTTTTGGGGAAGGTGTTTTGATCCTTTCCTTTAGGGGTTAGAGAGTTAGTTTTCTCTAAGAGTTCCTATATATTAGAGACACGATCAAGAGGAAAAAGGATAGATAGTAGAAAGTAGGAGGACCTTTTTTTTGGAGGAAGACAGCTGGGGGAATTCTAAAGAAAAACACGTAGAAAGGTCGAGGGTCAGTCAAAGCGCCCCGGTTCGCCACCATGCATTCCTTCTTCTCGACTTTGCTTCTTTATTTATTATCTGCTCGATTTATTGGTATCTATTGTTCGATTAGTCAATTGCCCTATTTGCCTTATCTTGATTATTAGAGACCCAATTTATAGGGGCATAGAAGGGTGCTATGGCTTTTCATCGTATCTTCCCAATAGGGAACCTAACCCCCGAATCTAGACTCGGTTTTTCTCATACCCTCTTTTCCTATTACGAGTTACATTTAGGGTTCTTTTTCTTATTTTATTTTCCCTTTAAAAAATAAATGAAAATAAGTGGCGACTCCAAACCGTTTTCCAAATGGGTTTTCAAAAATACAAAAACGAGTCTCGCCTTTTTAGTGGGAAACACCACGAGGCCAAAATGCAGTGTCCACAAAATGGCGACTCCTCTAGGGATCATTTTAGAGGGTTAAACTTGAACACTAGTTGAGGCAAGTATGGCATTTGATTGGTCAATTAATGGGGATCATTTGGGATTGTTACATATTAATCTTGTATCCTTGCTTAGATTGTGTGTACATTTGGATGATATGCTTGTACTTTGCATGACCGTTTGTTGCATGACTACCCTACTTATGCTTAATCGCTTTCAAGGACCCTTTCAAAAGCCCACCATTTTTATTTTATAGCCACCTTGACCTTATAGGTGAACTTAGATCTTTTTTTAGGATTCATTTTCCTACACGTGGGTGTGCATCTGAGAGCCTTTAGGGCCACTTTAGTTGCAATTGGGTCTGGTGTTCTCCCTTTTGTCTCTTCTTGAGTGTTCAGCATTTGGTTCGAGTTTTGAGTGTTAGTTGGACCACTCCTTGTCTTTGCATGTCATATTTTCTCTCTGTCACTCAGTGTGTTTAGAGAGCCTTCTCCATAGGGCTTCCGCGAATCTTATTTTCTTGGGTTGGCGCTCACACTTAGTTTGTCGTCACTCATTACTTGATACCTTGGGTATTGATCACTTTTCTTGCACCTCACACCTATCATGAGCTCAATACGTTCCTTATTGGATACTTGATTCAATTTTCAATTTGAGGCCTATTATTTCCATATGAAAGGTGAAAGGCATGTTTTTATATTCATACATTTTTTCTTTCTTGCCTTGATTACCTTATCTTTTTTTCTTCATAGGGTTTGAATTGAAGGTTGAATTAAGGACTCACGACTATAGATAGAGATTGACCTCACGATAGTGTTGTTCAATGTAGCATTTCCATCCTAGATTACTAATGTGAATTATCTAGTCATGTTCGTGACCATCTTACAACGGACTTCTTTATGACCCTAGGGTTCCTATCTTACACCCGGATTATGATTGCCACCATAGGATCATTTAGTGTGTGTTATGTTATGGTGTTGACTTGAGACACCTTCACTTTCATGTCATGATCATTTGGGTACCACTCCATCATGGAGTGGTTTTGAGCTTATTGACCTCAGACCAAGACTTGACTCGAGGAGTCGATTAAAACTCATTCTACCTCATATCAGAGTAGCATCTCATTCACACTTGTATTCTTACCTTAGCCTTTTAGGACCTAATGATCTATTATCATGAGCACTATATTCTCGTCCCAAGCACCACTACATTCATTTTCTCCCATATATGCCCTAGCCTTTTATATCACTTCCTTGATTCGACCAAGTAGAGTTTGAAATGATTAGATTTGAGGAGAGCATTGCATATTATGAGATGTGACTCATGATGAGAGGGCAGTTTGATTACTTGGTGAGATCATCGATCATCTGTGACTGAGATGAGGAGCTGAGTTGTTACACGGTATTCAATCCAGGCACTTACATATGACTTCAAGAGTTTGATTCGACCATGGGGATTGGTTTATATGAGTTGATGATGAGTAGCTTGTATTAATATAGCAATTAGCTTATTTGATGAGAGTGTTATTGCTACACTATGATTAAGATGGTCTGAGAGGTTTTATAGAGCATATAGCATGATCTTTCACATGATTTTAGAGGATTTGACATTGCTACATTAAGTGAGTGCTGATCTTTATTGTTGACCATGTGTAATCTCGAGAGCATGATGTATGATGTTGTGGTCAAAGGATGGGTGACCATCATTTCATGAGCCTTTTACCTTATCCCATACACATAATGAGTTATCCATTGCTAGCCCATTAAGCCTCACATGAATGTTATAGCCTTTTCTTCCATCACCTCATTTATCTTTACACCGGGTTGGGGACTCCATGATGTATGGATGCTTTGATTAGAGATCTCATGAGCTTTGGAGCTCATAGACATATTGTGATTCACTTCATTCTTCGCTACCAAGATCTTCCCATTTTGACATCATAATTACTCACCCTTATCACATGTCACCATTAGTCTACTACCCCCTTTTCTTTCCCATGTCATTTCACTTATGACACTATTTTTGCTTTCCCTTGAGTAGTGGTCTTCTACATGTCTTTGTATGGAGGCAAGCACATTTTTCCTTCATTTCACCCCTTAGGCAATGATCCAGATATCTTGGTTGTGAGAGATTATCTTATAAGTGAGGATTCGTTGCTATATCAATGTGTGAGGTGATTTCATTCATGTGGTTATATATTATATATTAGTCATTGTTGATTCGAGTATATGTAAAAAAGAAAAAGAAAAAAAATGAAAAAAAATGAGAAAAAAAAAAAAAATCGTTTACACTTTTAGAAAGTCTCTTCAAGAGACACATTTAGATCTATGTGGCAAAAACTACAATAGATTTAGGAATATTTCTAAACCTTTTCTATTTGAGCAATATTTTTTTCTTTTTTACACTAAATGTCTAAAAGCCTATCGAACACCAGCTCTTCTTCATTTAAACCCAATTAGGTTGCCCACTCTCTCTATGCATAAGAAGATTCGGTAGTGGAAGAAACAAAAAGAGCTTCGTTCCTTTCTAACCTTTTTGCCAATGTTTTAAAAATCAGATCGGTAATTGAACCGAAAAAATTATCGATTCATGGTTCAATTGTCGGATCGGTGACATCTTAAGTACATAATTTATATATTATTAAAACTATATATATAGTTAAAAATTAATAACCAATAATTTTTGTTTTTTATTTTTGACATTATTAAGAATTCAAATATAAATATAATTATATTGATATTTTAATTTTTATTAAAAATTTTGATAATTTCAATCTTGTAATAATTTATAATTTTAAGAAAATTATACTTTTTATTCAATAGTATAAATATTTTTTTTACAAACATATGGATTTATTCATTATGGAAAATAACAAAAAACATGTCAATAAGGCTGCTATTATTTACTAGTGATCCAAACTAGGATTCTACCAATTTGATTTTTATTGAAGTGGGAACTTCAATCCCACATCGAACAACTACTGAGAAAAATAGGTCTTTATAAGTTTCACTCTCACACTCATGATTGGGTTCGTGTGGATTGTGTAAAAGTGGGAGGTCTCAATCTCTATTGCGAGCGGTCTAAACCCGATCTAGAAGGGTGAACCAAACAGTGCATATATCCATAAAATATCAAGGTAAAACTAAAATTAACAAGTTTTTTTTAAAATTCATGTAAAAATGGCATCAATAAACAAAAAATACATTTGTTAAAGACAATATTCATAATAATTTATATAGAGATTACATTTCAATAGTTTTTAAATCAAATTTTATAATTTATATAGAGATTACATTTCAATAGTTTTTAAATCAAAATTTCTTGAAATTCATGTAAAAATGGCATAAATAAACAAAAAATACATTTGTTAAAGACAATATTCATAATAATTTATATAGAGATTACATTTCAATTGACACACCCCCAACCCTACTTAGCAGCGATGTGTCAAGCACCTAATGTAAACCCCCCAACCGTTACTTTCAACGATCGAGAATCCCGGTAGCTAAGCCATGTTAAGCTTGGTCAAACCCATATAAAAGTTTTTCTTTCTAAACTTGTAATTTTATAAAATTTCTGGCAAAGATAACATTTGCATACAGACATATCTCAAACTCAGATATACGCTTTACACTTTTAAAACATGGCAGCCAACAACACTTCTTCAAAAGAGCCTCAAGCTCATCACATTTTCATAAACCAAAATTATGTACATACATATACACAACTATACAAGTTCCAAGTATTTCTTACAAAAGTTAATACCTAAGACTTATACTAGAAGTCGAGAATTTAATATGTTCCATCCGCGTGCTCACAGAATTCGAAAATAGTTTTTAAAATTGTGTAGAAAATAATGAGCTAAACGAGCTGCGAGTGTATGTCGGCTAAAATGCTTGCTTTTTCCTCGGTGTAATATTCAAAACCGTAAAACTACCTTACAAAACATTTTTAGAAACCTACATTTGCTTTTGCTATAAAAGTTTCTAAACTTTTAAGAACCGCTTCCTTGAAGCTTTTGCTTTTTAAAGTTTCTAAAACTTTTCATAAAACTACTTGCTTGTCGCTTTGAAAGTTTCTAAAAACTTTTCATACTATGCTTGCTTGTTTGCTTAAAAGTTTCTAAAACTTTTCATAATATGTTTGTTGCTTACCGCTGGTTGATTTTTAAACCCAGATGAAAAATGCTTATAACAAAGATCAACCATTAGAGGCATTTACTTGTCAGACTCCCTAGTAAACACGTGGAAACCCGTCTCGACCATGCCAAATGAAAGACCTTGTGTCCACATCACTTTTCGTAAATATGGTGGAAAGACCTTGTGTTCACGTCATCATACTCTTAGCTAGCTTAACCCTATATACCCCAAAGACGCGCCACCTAATCTCCTCTAATATGCCATAATGCATGAGCTAAGTTTGCCGACCAGACAAATCTAAAATGCAATGAAACCATGTCCTAACTTCACCGTGCACGTACGGAATACCTTTTACCTGTATGCTTGCTTAAACTAGAGATTTTCTTAAGGCCTGATTTATAAAAATATAATTTTTGTTTGCTTGCTTGAAATATGGTTTAACACTTTAAAACCATTGCTTGCTTGAAATATGGTTTAATACTTTAAAACCATTGCTTACTTGAAATATGGTTTAATAATTTAAAATCATAACATACTAGCATAAAACGATTTATAAACAATACACTAATATTTAAAAATAGAGTTTAGAACACTCACTTTTTTTTTCCGTTTACAATAATTGAGCACGACTTCACAATTTCTCCCACCTCCGCTATTACCCTACACATTCGATGTATTAGACCACACATGTCAGCACAACCAAGCAATTTGCACACTTGGTGCTACAATTAAATTTTTCAGAAAATATGTGGGCACCAAATGTTATTCACAGGCATAAGGCTAGATTTTAGACTCAAGAGACTTTCCATAGAGTCTAAAAACACCCGAAAACATTTCTGAAAATTCTGACCTGACTGTCCAAATATGTGACGCCCCAAAACCCGGGGGTCCGTTAACAACCCGTCAACGCGCGGAATACTCGTGGATGTCCGGGTAACCCGACACCACTCATGAAAATTCGGCAGAGTCTCCTTTGTACAAGCAGCTCTACCCAAGGTACAAACCTGTCCCAACAAGTTTACAATGACCATATAGGGTCCACATGCGAGTAAAATAATGGCCACTGAGCCCCCCGCATTAATACCAAACATCAACTATATACAATAGTTCAAGAGTTAATAAATCACTCTTAATTCAACATATATTTAAATTATAACATTCTAATACATATTATACCACAACATCAAAGCCACAAGTCGGCTTTCTTCTCAAACGGCCTATAATGAGTGCCGCCTTCCCATCGCCTCCTCAGACTCGAAATATGATCCCCACAGTGGTGAACAAATCCCAGTAGTGATAATTTTCTACATGGGTTACTCCCCACCTAAGTGCACATGCATGGCAAACAATCACATTCAAGCAATTTCATGAACCTACTCAAATGTCTACATGACCAATCCCATGTCCCAAGTCCTCACCGACTCCCTCACATATGCCTAAGCCAAATGCGAGTAAAAATATAGTTTTCACAACAAAAGCTTTTTGTTCTTGAAAACTACAACAGTTTCCAGAAAATATCGGGACTACCGATGCGACCAGTCGGATAACCCCAAACGCCATGGTCCTCATCCGGCGATTTTATTGACGCCCCTCCAAGGCAATTCTTCTGGAAAATCTTCCTTGAAATTCCTTTCAAAAAACGCTGCTTTCTTTCATTTCATGTCATGCACTTACTCCTAATATTCTAGGTGCCCGAAAAGTATATGAATGCATGATGCCAATTCCAACACATTCATGCTAATATATTCACATGCATATATATAACATAATTAAATCACATAAATCATAAAAGTAAATTTTCACCATCAATACACCGTGGCTCATTACATGGGCTAACGCCCCAAAACCCGGGGGTCCGTTGACAACCCACAACCTCACGGACACTCGTGGAATATCTAGTAATCCGACACACTATTCACAAAAATCGGGTAGAGTCTCCCTTGTACGAGGAGCTCTACCCGAGGTACCTAACCTGTCCCAATCAACATCATAAGACATAACATGAGTAAAAACGGCCACTTGGGCCCATACGCAATACTCATCAATATATATACCAACTATATACAATAGTTTCAAGAGTTAATAAATTACTCTTATACAACATATTAAAAGTTTAAAACCTTCTAATACATGTATCCTACTAAAACACCAAAGCCACAACCCGGCTTTCTTCAAGACGCCTCTAGGATGAGCTTTCATCTCCCTCGTACGCCCCTCGTGACCGGGGGCCAATAAATTCCTCGACGCGAGCCACGCCCAATAATGCGAATTCATCCCTAAATGGGGTTACTCCCCACCAAGTGCATACGCTTCATGATCCTATGTAAACACACATTCAAGCAAATATGTGATCCTACTTGAATGTCTAAATCGACCAACCCACGTCCCAAAGCCTCACCGACTTCACACTTGCTCAAGCTTACGTATTTAAACATTATTTTCAAACAAAGGTATTTTTTTAAATGTGGACAACCCTCCGATATAAGTAGTGGACCGACTCGATAATCTATTTAACGACAACCGATGTATATTAATCAATGACCGACAATTGATATTTTATATGGATCACCTCCGATATTGTAATGGACACACTCCAATAATTATTATTATTAGTCAAACTAAACAATTCTCTCAAGAAAACCACCTTCATGCACTCACTCCTATTGTCTGGTGAGTGTCTCTGCATATGGAATGCATGATGTCAATTCCAATACAATTTATATAACACATGCAAATATATATAAATTAAGATATACATTTACATAATTAATCACACAAACATGTTATAAATTTCACAATCATTACACCAAAAATACCACGGGATCTAAAGCAATTCGACGGAATTACTCAACCAAACACATTTTTCTCACAAAATTTATTTTGTGAACACTATTCACGTGAACAGTGAAACCCTCGGGTTACTGTTCATGGCCAATCATCCAATCATCGGTTCACTTTGTGAACCCGAATTTCATGGTCATTTCTAGCCTCATACACGTCACAATACAATTTATTGCACAAATCAACACCCAAGACGCTCAAATACCGGTAGACTGCCACTGATCATCCAAAATGCTCCAACAATTCTTTTTTGACTTTTCTGCCCAAGTTTTGGAACCGATCAAACCACTGCTCAAGGCCTCAACCTAACCGAATCATCAACAAAGCCTAAATCAAGAGTAAAACAAGTAGGATAAAACCTCTACCTCACGGAGTTTGTCGAAACTCCTAAAAACCGGGAGCCCACGCTGGTGAGGTGCCCTCACCGCGCAGCCGACTTTCCTTCGTCCGGGTTAATTCAAACGGTCGAATCGTCCGTAATCTTAGAGAGAAGTCGCACTCTCTCTCTCTAAAACACAACCTAAAAGCTCACTGCATCTCCCTCTTCTCCCTTCACGTTTTGTTCTTTTACTTAAAGGTAGGAGACAACACTATTCTCTATTTCGTCTTATTATCATTTAATCAAATTCAATAATGTCAATCATATCCTTTCTTGATTTCGACATTTGGCACTATCTCTGCCATCCATTTCGACATTTCTACCATGCAACATGTGTCACATGGTACATGTTATAGGTGACTCGTCACATCACATGTCGCTTACCAAGACCGAAACTCGATGCCTTGAAAAAACGGCAAAATCCCGACCGCCTCCTAATTCGACAAAATTCGACATGTGTTAGCTATATTAGCGTGACGATTCCAACCGCGGGAAACTGCTTCATTACACGCAGATTCAGAAAATTTTCTACTGACCGAAATTATGATTTTATCCTTTTTCCGAAAATTAAAATTTTCTCGGGTCTTACATAATTAACAAACACAAGCAATTCATTTTGAATCACTTAACAAAACACATTTTCACAATTCACAAAAATTATTGTCAATATTCACATGAACAAAGGAAACCCTGGTTAGCCTGCCATGACCACACAAATATGAATTTTCTCTCTACTCTGCTCAAAGCTTTGAGATCGAATTTACCAAAACAAGCCTCGTAACACTCCTAACCATTTACATGGAGCTACCAAAGATTAACTAAGTAGAAAGATCCCTACTCTAGAGCCTGGTTTGACTCCACCAAATTCCAAGATCACCGCCAGAGCTCCCGATGCGTAGAACTACTGCTTCGTTTCGTTGAGAATCGACTCATCCGAATGGCCGGAATCCTGCAGATAGCGCGCTCTCTCTCTCTCTAAAAATCTCAAATCCCCAAACATCGCATTCTTATTTCAAAGATCGCACGCTTTGGTCTCTTTCTAATTGGGAAGATGAACACTATTTGTTATTTTGTCTTTTTCCACATTAAACATTCTCATAATTCTCTATGTCCTTTTTAAGTCTTCGATTTTTGACACTTGGCACTAGCCCGCCATCCATTTCATCATATCATCTCTCTACTCATTAAACATATGTCACATGAGTACATGTAATCGTGACTTTGTCACATCACATATCTCTCAAACCAGATTTCACGGCATCGACACCGTGCCTCGAAAAAACATAAGAGTGTATGCTTGGAATTAAGCGAAATTCGTGATAAATTTAGATTTAGCGAGGCGGTCTGAAGCGGTGAAGTCCGTTTCGTCGTCAAGATCTAGAAAAATTTCGGATTTTACGACCAAGCCATTTACCGCACTAGAAATTGGAATTTTCTGGGTCTTACATTCTCCTTAGCAGAGATTTAGATCCGAGTGCAGGCGATCTGACATCTCACATGCGTATACGCGTGCGAATATCTGTGCGTGTAAACTGGTCCCCATTTAGGTATTAGTGATAAACCCGTGCCTTCGTCCCTAAGCAAAGAGGATAGGTGGCCCGCATCGTGTCCTCGTGGCTCCACGTTGACTCATCCTCCACGGTGCCGCCGCTAGCACCCTCTGGCTAGCCTCGCGGTCTTGCGTCGCAAAAGCTTTGATCCCGGCTATCCATAATGCACACTAGTCTCTCCTCGAAGGTCCCATGTATCAGCCTCTGTCTCTCCCCAATCCTTACATGAAATTTGGATGCAGGTGTGTACCTCGAGCATAGGATGTAGAAATACCTCATGGACACACCTAACATGTTGGGCGAGTGAAGGCCAATGCAGATAGCCTCACAGTACCTACCCTCTCGATTCGAAGGCCCGATAAACCTCGGCGATAGCTTCCCGCGCTTACCAAGACCCAGCCCTCCTCTCTTGGGCATCCACCTTCGAGAAGGTCTGATCTCGACCTTGAACTCATACATCGACATAGGCTCTTATGGCTGCAGGCCATGAGAAGGCAATGCATCGTATCCATTTGCCTTCTCGGAGGTGGCATCTCTAATCAAATCAAGACCGATGATGGAGGCTCTCTCCCACCTCGGTCCAACATACTTGATGACTGCATGGCCTCATTACAATGCCTCATATGGTGCCATCTGTATACTCGCTGATAAATTTGTTGTTGTAGCGAATTCTACTAAGGAACCGTCTCTTCCCGGCTACATATGATCTAGGACACATGCTCACAACATGTCCCTCTAGCTTACTGTATAGTCCTCTCTGGTTGCCAAGTAATGCGTGGGTGGAAAGTTGTACTCATGGTCGGTAGTGGCCTTGTGGCCTTTTTGGGGAGCTCTTCGAGGGTGCGCGTAAACCACGGGTCCACATCGAGCACTATGGATCTTTGGTACTCCGCCTTAGCCAATGGACTATCTCACGAATGTACAGCCAGTGAGTCTCTCAGTGAAGGTCATGCACGTAGAAAATGTGCCGACCGTGGCCGGTCCACTATCACCATCTGCGTCATGTCCTTGGTGTCATGTGAAGTGGGTCACAAAATCCATGTGACGTCTCCCTTCCGCTCCAGCCACCTCAGTGGGTGAAGTAGCCTGTGGCCACGGTGCTCAACCTTAACCTCTTGACCGTGAGACATTTGTCGAACAAAGTCACTACGTGTCTCTTCATTCCACAACCCTGATAATCACAGCGAAGCGAAGAGATCTGGTACATCTTGTGCCGCGGATGCCGCGACCAGATCGAGAAGCGGTGAAACTCCACGAGAATCTCCTCTCTCCGTCGGTCGGCGCGGGAACCTGCCCGTCCTCTATCTGAGAGACTACCATGCGTGAATGGTCAAGCCGCAATCACTGTGCACATTTGTACTTGGTCACGTGGACATATCTCGCGTCACGCCGCCCGGGACTCCGTCGCTCTGCACCGATAGAGGCGGTGTAGCTACTAAACTCCCCAGCGTACTCTAACCTGCTCTCGCGATCTTTGTAGCCCAATTTACCCACCAGTCCTCAAGCATCCGCCACTCGGGAAGCTATACTAGCCAATGCTCCCGTGACTTTCGATTAGTGCATCGGCCACCTCATTTGCCTTACCCGGAGGTGGTAATCTGAAGTGAAATCATAATCTCTAGAACTCTCCATCCATTTCGCGTTACTCATATTTGAGGTCCGTTGCATGAAAATATACTTGGGACTTTTATAGTGCACAGTACACCTCGAACTCCTCGCATATAAGTAAAGTGGCGCCCCGAATCTTCAAGGGAGAGAGACTACGACCGCCAAGCTCCATGTCATGTGTGGGGGTAGTGCGCCTCATGGTTCTTATTGTGGGAACCGTAAGCTCTTTGCCCTCGGTACGCGTAAACACATCCCAATCGGGCGCAGGTGTCTGATCTGGCGTGTGCCCTGTCCTGCAATGCCGGGACTATCGAGATAGAATTTGATGGGAGTCTTCTCTTTAACTCTTGAATGCCTCCTCGCATGTCGGTCATCCGATCGAACTTAACCTCTTTGGGGTGATCTGTCATGAGTCTTGCTAATCGGAATCCTCAATGAATCTCTGTAGTACCCACATTGTGGCGTTCACTACACCTTATGACCATGGCTATTCACCCAAGTCCCCCGAGCCACAGGTATTCGTATGCCTATGCTCACGATGCAATGTGGAAATTTGGTATGAGTTAAACTTATGGATGCCCAGACCTACTGGCTCCTGGTATTGGAACACCCTGAAGCTATTCGCCCCCAGCTAGGGGTGTCCGTTGACAACCGATCAGCCCGCGAGATACTTTCAAAAATTGGATGCGAGATGGCAGGCACCGCTACGAGAAATCGGGAATCTCCTTTGTACGGGGGCTTACGCAGTCTGAGCTGTCCCAAACCAGGAAGGTTTTACAATGACCATATAGAGTCCCACATCTGGGTAAAATAAGCTGGCGCTTGGGCCCTACCTAATACTCTAAGACCATAACTATATACAATAGTTATAAGGAGAGTTAATGATCACTCTTAATTCAACATATATTAAGTACTAACATTCTAAGCCATGGCCATACCACGAACGTCAAACGCAATTAAACTTGTTCTCAAATATTTCTAATGAGTGTCGCCTTCGATAAACCTGTATAAAATAGTGATCCCTAAACAAAGTAGGCAAAGCCAATGTGATAATTTCCGCTACATGGATTACTCCCGCTAAATTACATGCATGGCGAACAATCACATTCAGCGTTTTTCGCAGACTGTAGAATGTCTACATGACGTCCGCGTAGAGTCCTCCAGACTCTCACATATGCTCGGCAAATGGCTAAAAATGTTTCACAACAAAGCTTTTTTGTTCTTGAGAGCACTACCATTTAATTTGGTAAGAAATATTTTGCACCCACCAGAAGTGGTGCTGGATAACTCTGAAGCGGTCATGGTCCTGGGAGTGATATTGGATGTCTCACGAGACAATTCTTCGGAAAATCTTCCTTAAGAAATTCCTTTCAAAAAACGTTTTTGTTTTCTTTCAATTTCATGTCATGCACTCACTCCTATGTTCACAAGATTGCCCAGTGCATATGGAATGCATGATGCCAATTCCAACACATTCATGCTAATATATTCGCATGCATATATATAAACATAATTAAATCATAAATCATGTTATGCAAATTTTTCACCATCAATACATAAAATTAGCTCACATGGGGCTGAATTACTTTAAACACAAGCAATTCATTTTGAATCACTTAACAAAATACATTTTCACACCAAAAATTTACGTGTCACTATTCACGTGAACAGTGAAACCCTCGAGTTACTGTTCATGACCACACAAATAAGAATTTTCTCCACTTAGTTCAAAGCTTTTGAGACCGAATTTATGACTAAAACAAGCCTCAGAACATTTCTAACCATTTACATGGCTCTTAGCCAAAGGTTAAGCATAAGTAGGAAAGATCCTCTATCTTGGGTTATTGGACTCCTGGAAATCGGTGCCTATGCATAGCCCTCGCCGCGTAGAACGACTTTGCTTCTTGTTAGTCGAGCAGAAGCGGTCCAGTCAGTGGAATCCTAAAAGAGAGGTGCTCTCTCTCTCTCACAAAATCTCAAATCTCATTGCTTTGCATCTCTATTTCCAGCCTTTTTGTTTGGTCTCTTCGATTGGGATAGACACTATTACATTTATTTTTAACTTCCTCATTAAACATTCTCATATGATTCCCTCTATGTCCCATAAGTCTTGGATTTTTGACAACGCGTTATCTTGGTCATCCGTTCCATTATCTCTCTCACTACGACATGTGACAATGAATACGTATAGTAGGTGACTTTTGTGCGTCAGCGTATCTCTCGAGCCAGTTTTTATGGCACAGACCACGGTGCCTCGAAAAGCAGTGAAATTAGGTGTCTTGGGATTGACGAAATTCAACATAGTAGCTAGATTTCGCGGGGCAATTCCAAGCAGTGAAGTACATTTCATCATCAAGAGATCTAGAAAATTTTCAGATTTTTACCGAAATGACCATTTTACCATTTTTCCGAAAATTGGAATTTTCTCGGATCTTACAAAATACAATCCTTAAATTTCAACCCAAACTATTAAAAAATAGTCCCAAAATTCAGCGAATTAACAAAAAGAAAACTAGTGCTGAAATTCCTAAAAATTTCAATCATTCACATAGTAGCTAGGGTTTGGAAATACTACAGTAAGAAAATTCTACCTCTTTGGGTTTGATGAAGCAATGAAAGCTTTGGTACTCACGCGTAGCTCTCATTGCGTAGACCAACTTTGCCTTCTGCTTCGACAAAAATCTACGGTCCGATTTCAGTAGATCTTAGAGATAAGTTTCTCTCTCTAAAATCATTTTCTCCTCTCTCTCTCCTCACGCTCTAACTCTCTCTCCCGTCTGTTTCTCCTTTTGCTTTTTGATTTTATCTTTTTATTTTTTTTTTTTTTTTTAATTATTATTATTATTATTATTATTATTATTATTATTTGGATATATGACTCATATTGCTTTATTCGGTTCCGTTTCTGCTCCAAAAAAATAAATTTATTTATTTATTTTCGAGTTCACTTTATTTTAAATGAACTTAGCTCAAGTAAATTCACGACCTTACTTGATTTTGTAAAAATCTAGATCTTAAGAATCGCGTTTATCACCCAAAATTCATAAAATATTGAATTTGTGAGAATTTGTGAGAATTTTAAGATTCTTCAGATTTGAGACGAATTTAATGAGTCTGATCCGTTCATCATCAGAGATACAGAGAATTTTCTAGAACGCGAGCAATTTGCGATTTATTATTATCATCCTTTTGAAATTCTATAATTTGTACTTTCACCCCTCACTTTCCTTAATTGCAAAAGTACCACAATTCTTTGAAAACTTTACAATTTCATCCTTAAAAACAACTTTCAAAAATAGTACTATAGCACTCAAATAATTAAGGAAACCCTTGGTGCACATATGCGACCCTACGGGTACATGTACCGTACAACCTCTCAGGATGGGGCATTACAAATCATCCCTCCTTTAAAACATTTCGTCCTCGAAATGAACAAACTAAACTCAAAGGAAAGAAAAATACCTCAATCAGAAAATAGTTGAGGATACTTACAGCGCATCTAAGCCTCTGGCTCCTAGGTAGCTGCCTCTCTCTCATGATTCCTCCACGGGACTTCGCCAAAGGGAATGCGCCTCCTCGACATAATTCTTGCGATCTACAAATGCATAGGTGTTTTGTCATCGTCGATTTCTCCTTCATTTACTTTAGTTTGCTCTCTCGCACATGTGAAGGATCTAAGATGCTTCCTCAACATCTTACATGGAATGTCTTAGATCTGGATAACTACGGTAACTTCAACGTAAGCTACTAGCTTACCTTGCTCCTGATCTCATAAAGTCCACATAAATCTCAAGGCTGAGCACCTCGCCTCCCCAGATCTCGAAACACCCTTCTAAGGGAAATCTTGGAGAAGATTTCAGTCACCTATCTCAAGAAATTTGCCAAGTCTGCGACAGTTTTAAAATTATAACTTTTATATATCTCTTGCTATCTACTTCAAGTTATCACAGAACAACTTTCACTTTCTGCGAAGTGATCTGCCTTTAACTCAGGTCCTACTAGTCTCTCTCACCAACCTCATCCAGCCTGTTGGAGTCCACATTTCCTGCCATACAGGCGCTTCAAATGGAGCCATCTCTATCTTGTGATAAGCATTGTTTGTAGGTGAACTCCATCGGTCTTGAAGATAGGTATCTGACTCCTTGAATTCCATCACACAAGCTCTCGGCATATCCTCTAGTCTTAGTAGTCACTCTCACATTTGGCCGTCCATGCGGGGATGAGAATGTTATGCCTAAAATGTAGGCGAGTACCTGAGGCACACTTTTATAGGCCCAGACTAAAACCTAGATGTGAACACAGGGTCTCGATCACGAAACTATCGGCCCCAAGGACCCCATGAGTCTCTTATCTAAATCCCACACACATACAAGCTGGAGCTGACTTTTCCAAAGAATCCTCAACATTAAGCGGCATAAAATGAGCAAACTTTATCGTGATCAACTATCACCCATATAGCATCATGCGCCTCACGAGTCCATTGGAAGACACATCCTGAAATCCATAGTGATCTTCTCCACGTTTCCATCTTTGGAATAGGAATGGCTATCTTCCCCACGGGCCTATGATGCTCTTCCTTCACTTAGTAGTGAGTTAGACATGCAGGCAAAGAGCACACATGATCTCTTTCTTCATCCCACA
This sequence comes from Tetrastigma voinierianum, assembly GCA_016808115.1. Lineage (NCBI taxonomy): Eukaryota > Viridiplantae > Streptophyta > Magnoliopsida > Vitales > Vitaceae > Tetrastigma > Tetrastigma voinierianum. The sequence goes on along the minus strand of JAEQBH010002464.1, from coordinate 943,895 downwards.
TTCCACCAGTAATGTTCTTTCAAAGTCTGCCACATCACGAAATGCTACTGGATGCATAGCATAGCGGATGAATGTGCTTATTCCATAAATATCTCTCTTTAGCTTCGCCATACTCTGGCACACACATTCTCTATCCTTTCACTATCATGTAAATCATCTACGATTTAGAAGCTCTTCTTTCTTTCCTTTTCTATCTCTTCCTTAAGCAATCATCGTAGATCTACTTGATTGCCTGCACGAATGAATAACTGGAGAGTGCAACATGAAATGTGGCTAACAATGCTCACAGATCTCGGCTTCCAATATCACTAAATAGGATCCACCAACAATGGAAGATAACTTTGATCTGTATGAGACAAAGACCTCTACGGCCACTACTTTCGAGGCATACTGCTCGACATTAGCTTTTCTAGATGGTACTTAATAATCTGATCGTGATCGCTTAATCAACTCGAAGCCATCTTCTTTGCCTCGGGTTTAACTCTTTGCAGGTGAAAATATATTGAATACTCTTATGATGCAATTAAGATCCTACAAGAGCACCATATAAGTAATGCCACCAAATCTTGGGGCAAACCACAGTGCTATAGTAGCTCTAAATCGTGTAGGAGTAATTCTCCTCGTATTTTCTTGCATTTTGCCTAGAGCATACGCAATCACCTATCATTACGCATCAAAACCATGACCAAGGGCTTTGCGAGAAGCATCACTATAAACCGCAAACCATCTCCCATTGGACAAAGCTAGAAATTGGAGCTAAAGTCAATCTACCCTTGACTCTCGAAACTCTCTTTGGCGTATATCTACCCGATCATATAAACATCTTTCCTTGTCGGCTTAGTGGTGAAGAGTACGCGCTATCTGAAGGCCCTTCAACAAACTTCTGCAACAATACCCATTCAAACGAGGAAGCTTCTAATACGACACATTTTTGGCGGTTTCCGACACCACATCTTTTATTTTCTAGGGATCACGCTCGCTCATTTGAGATCATGACTAGGAATGTCTCCTTTATCAAGCCAAAGCGGCCTTGCTCAACTTGGCATATAGTTTGCTTCCTTAGGGTGCAGCACAATCCTTAGAGTGCTCACGAATGTTCCTCTAGACTACTGAATACCGCTAGAGGATATCATCGATAAAGGCATGACAAACCAATCAAATACAGTTGGAATACGGATTCATCCAAATCCATGAAATGTTGTGGGGCATTAATTGAATAAGCTGGCATCACCTTAAACTCATAATGCGTGGCGTGTCTTGAATACGATCTTAGGAACATCACTCTCTGGCTCTCAGCTGATGAAGTACCGCACCTCGAATCTATCTTGGAAATGCCTTGAGACCCTAAAGCTGATCGAATAACTCCTTCGATCCTAGGGAATGAATCTTGTCCCGGATAGTAACTCTGTTAGGCTACTATAATCTATACACAACCTTGAGCTCCTATCTTTCTTTTCACGAAGAGAACTAGAGCTCCCAGTGGAAATATGCGGCCCGAGATGAATCCCTTACTCGGCAATTCTTCCTAATTGGGCCTTAAAAGCTCCCCATGACTGTAAGAGCCATCCATGGGGAGGAATGGGGAAATGGGCTGGAGTCCACAGGATCGAATCGATGGTAGACTCCGTTTCTCATTTGGGAGGTAATCTTGTAATATCATCTGGGAATACATCTAAGAACTCTCTAACAACTAGAATCTCATCCGGCTCAGAGTCCGCCATTATTGTCTCACCATAAGCCAAAATATACGACAACCCTTACGACGCATCCCTCTGCTTGGCACGCCATGAGTGGAATCATCTTTAGGAAATACTCTCTACGTATTCCCCGAACTTTACCTCCAATTTCCACAGCCTATGCAACTTTACTTCCTTTTTATAATAATCTAATGTGGCTCGATGGCGAGATAGCCAATCCGTCTTTGAGACTTCTCAAAATCCCTCATATCTAAGGCCACAAGTCAGATTTAGAACTCCTGTCCCCAATCGAGAACTCTACTATCTCACATTCTCTGTTTGAGACTAGCAGATCTCCTGCTTTGCGGAAAGGAAACTCTCATCTGATCCTATTGGCTGGGTCTCTATCTAGAAGCCCGATCTAAGAAGGCACGGATCACGAATGAATCGTGGCTCCTGAGTCTACTAATGTATATGCATCATGCTCAAGGATAGAAATAATACTAGTAGCCACATGTGCATACGCATCTCTTGATCCACGGCATAAACTGCTGTCACGAGGTCTGTCATCACGAGGCACTACCTCTGCCTCTACCGCGGCCGCCTCTTCCTGCACTGGCCCCTCTACTTAGGAAACCTTTCCCTGAAGATCTCTGAGTGCTCATCTCTGGTGAGGGGGGTAGCTAGGGTGCTCTTTTGATGGCTCTACGATCCCGACTAAGGGCGCTCCTTGTGGATGCTTCACGGCCCACGGTGGAAACACCACATGCTATATCTCTTACACTCCCAAAATGCTCGCCTCAGGCACATATCACAGGACGGGAGGGAATACTGCAGGGTGCCCTTTGCGGCAGGCTGGGGCCCTCGGCGATCACGACTAGAGGCGGCTCCGTCTACACCTCGACCTGCCGCAGCCTCTACCCTTGCTTCTCCTTTTTCTTGGACTAGCTTGAGGCTGGTGAGAAGTGCCTGGTGCACTCCTCTTATTTTCTTGCCTACTTTGATACATAGTCGTAGTACTTTTCTCAACCCTCGGGCCTTAGCCGATCCCCCAGTATGTTTCAGGAACCACGGACAAATGAACTCCTAATCCGTCTTTGTAATCAAAAATCGCACTTCAGGACCTCATCACCCTGAATATATGGAACCAATCTGACTAGCTCTAAGAACCTCTTGTCATACTCTGATACTAACATGTTCTTCTGCTCTAATATGAAGAACTCCTCAATCTTCGAATCTTGTGACTCTAAGGAAAGAATCTATCAGTAAACTCTTGCTGAAATTGGTGCCATGATATACCATCAGGATACCTCCTATCCACGGCATCCCACTAATCCTTAGCCCTGTCTTCCATGGAGCACGAAATAGGACCTCTGCTCATGCATTGCGGCCCATGACTCTGTAAATCTTGTTTACTCTGTCGACCTGGCTTGTTTGCCTGCAGTTGCCCGCTAGTTATATGGCTTAGCACTTGACTTTTGTGCTCTCTCCTATACCTCCTAGGCTCTTCGGGAACCTCCCGGGGGTGCAGCGGTGGAGGTGGGTGAGGCTACGAATCTTGGCCAGTCGCTATAGCCACTATACGAGCAATCCCAATGTCACACCTGCTCTGCGATATAAACAATCTGGAACTTGGGCTCCCTTTGGTAGCGGATAGTGCGTTTGACTGCATTTGGAGAATTTGATTCATGGGTGGGCGGTAGAAGAACCAACTGCGTGCTCAACTCCCTCAAAAATCTTATTAGGACGCTCGAAGCCTCCCAGATTGGCTCTCCTAGGACGACCTCGGCGTCCTGCTTCTTTGTAGTGCTTTATTCGAAAGAAAAAAAAATCAACTGTTTAGTACTTTGAAACACTTAAAATGTATGTACTTTGAATTTGAAAATGTGTGGTTGCCAATAGTGTAAAATAGTGTATAAGAAAACTAAGGGGCTTAACAACACAGGTTTCCTGAATTTAGCTCACGATACCAACTTGTACACCCCACCCCACACTTAGCGACGATGTCTTTGGCCCCACCATGAAACCGATCGTTACTTCGATGACTAGATAATCCACACAGCTGAATGCATGTACTTCTTCGAAAACCAGTATAAAAGTTTTTTCTTTTCTAAACTTGTGATTTTATAAAATTTTAGCGACATAACATCTACACTCTGAACATATCCCAAAACACAATATATGATTTACACTTTTAAAACATGGCAACCAGCAACACTTCTTAGAAGAGCCTCGGGCTTATCACATTTCATAAACCAAAACTATGTACATACATATACACAACTATACAAGTTCCAAGTATTTTCTTACAAAAGTTAGTTAATGTAGCACTTATACTAGAAGTCAGGAGAATCCTAATATGTCCTAGCGTCAGGTATTACTTTGTGCACAGAAAATAGTTTTTTAAAGCGAGGAAAATAATGAGCTAAACGAGCTCAGTGAGTGTATGCTTCATAAAATGCTTGTTTTTTCTGAAAATATCTCAAAACTGTAAAACTACCTTTTACAAAACATTTTCAGAAAACCTTACTTGTTTTGCTATAAAAGTTTTTAAAACTTTTCAGAAACTGCTTCCTTGCTTTGCTTTAAAAGTTTCTAAAACTTTTCATAAAACTACTTGTTTGCTTGTTTTGAAAGTTTCTAAAAACTTTTCATACTATGCTTGCTTGCTTGCTTTAAAAGTTTCTAAAAACTTTTCATAATATATTTGGCGGCTTCAGGTGGTTGATTTTAAAGCTGCCCAGCAGAAAAATGCTATAAATAAAGACCAACCATTGGGGGCGCTTTCTTGTTCTAACAGCGTACCTAATGCTTCGGGAAACCTAGGCCTCGGCAGGTAGCCGGCGAAAGACCTTGTGTCCCGCGTCACCTCCGGTAAATATGGTGGAAAGACCTCGTGTTTACATGTCGCATACTCTGCTATTGCCGCTAACCTATATACCCCAATACGTGCCCCTGACCCCCTCTAATATGCCATGATGCATGAGCTAAGTTTATGAGCCCATGCAAATCTAAATCACCAGTGAAATCATGTCCACTTCAGGTAAATGCAGATACCTCGTCGGTATGCTTGCTTAAACTAGGGATTTTCTTGGAGTCTGGTTATAAAAATATAATTTTGCTTACATTTGCTTGCTTGAAATATGGTTAACACTTTAAAATTATTGCTTGCTTGAAATATGGTTTAATAATTTAAAACCATAACATACCAGCGTAAAACGATTTATAAACAATATACTAGTATTTATAAATAGAGTTTAGAACACTCACCTTTTTTTTTTTTTTCTGTTTACAATAATTAAGCACGACTTCACAATTTCTCCCGCCTTCGCTATTACCCTACACATTCGATGTATTAGACCACACACGTCGGCCACCCAGCCAAGCAATTTTTGTACTCTGTTAAATTTTGAAAATATGTAGGCATCAAATGCTATTCACAGGCATATGGCTATATTTTAGACTCAAGAGACTTTCCATAGAGTCTAAGACACGAAAATATTCACGAAAGTGCATGGGCTGACTCGAATACAATCCTGGGAATTTCAACATTTGTCAAAAAGCAGTCTTGGAATTCGACCGGGTTATGCAGCAGTCATAGAAAATTCCTAAAATTCTAAACTCAGTCAAAATTTTGGAATTTGGAATTCTGACATCCGCAGCTACAAAAAATTTCAAGTCATTACATAACCTTTAGGCTAGAAATAACACAAGTAGGAAAATTTCCTACTTCTTGGAATTTTACGAAACGCTAAGATTTTGATGCTCACACGTAGCTCTCGTCGCATTATACCAGCTTTGCAGCCTACTCAGCAAAATCCTACGATCTAGATTTCCGTAGATCTTAGAGAGAGATTTCTCTCTACAAATCATCTTCTCGTCTCTCCCTCACACTCACAACTCTCTCCCGAAATGCATCCCTCTTTTTGCTTTTATCTTTTTATTTTTTTATTTTTATTTTTATTTTTAATTATTATTATTATTATTATTATTATTATTATTATTTGGATATATGACTCATATTACCTCATTCGGGTCCGTTTCTTCCCCAAAAAAATTTATTTATTTTAAATAAACTTAACTCAAGTCATTCCTATTTGCTGTAATTTTTGTACAGTCGTCCTCTAAAATCAGCGACAAGTGATCACCCATAAAATTCGTAAAATATTCCAAATTTGTCTCGGGTCGTGAAATTTTAAGTGCTAGATTTCGCGAGGACCAGTTTAGCGGCGTGATCCAGTTCGTCATCGGATCTGGACCGATTTTAAGGCACTGAACCGTTATGATAATTTATTGTTATTATTATCACCCAGAATTAATGAATTTGTCTTTGTATAAGCTCCTTAATTCTGAAAGTGTCATGGTCTTTGAAAGCTTTCTGATTCGCCATGACTTTCGAATCTTATTATGATACTTTCGAATAATTAAGGGGCTCTTGGTGCACATATGGAGCCCTCTGAATTTATCGTACCCATACACCCTCTCGGGATGGGACGTTACATCAATAGTTTTTAAATCAAAATTTATAATTGATATAGAGATTACATTTCAATAGTTTTTAAATCAAAATTTCTTGAAATTCATGTAAAAATGGCATAAATAAACAAAAAATACATTTGTTAAAGACAATATTCATAATAATTTATATAGAGATTACATTTCGATAGTTTTTAAATCAAAATTTAGAATTTATATAGAGATTACATTTCATTAGTTTTTAAAATCAAAATTTATAATTTATATAGAGATTACATTTCAATAGTTTTTAAATCAAAATTTTGGTTTCTATTTTTTTTTTTTACATTTTTACATCATGGTTTCTATTTTTAGTTCTACTTAAAATGGTGTTTTTTGTTTCTATTTTTAGTTCTACTTAAAATGGTGTTTTTTTGCTAAATAAAATATATATTTAGTAAAATTATGTATATAAAAAAAAAGTATATTTAATTTTTATTCTAATGAATAATTTATTGATATCAACTATTAACACAATAATCTTATTAAGTTCAACCAAAACAATAAACACCACGTAAAAAAAATAGTGTTTGATGATGCTTTTTCAGCCGGGCCCAAGAATTTGGAGCGTGTAGAGGCCCCGTTGGAGCTGGACCCCGGGATTCTTGGCGGGCTGGGATGCGGGCTTTTGGATCGTGCACCGGGTTTGAAGTATAGTTCTTTGCAATCTTAGATCCTACGCACTGCCGGTCGTAGCACTCCTCTGCAAAACAAGAGGGGGTCGGCGAGGAGCCGCTCGTGGCCGCTCCGATCACTGCGTGATTTAACCACAGAGAAAATAGAGATTGCTTAGGAAGGCGAATGTGTCTAGGATGCGTATCAGTATGAGTATCAATAATGGCGTTAGTTTTTGTGTACCTTTCACCGATGGGATGACCTTGTATTTATAGTAGATGTTCTCCCAGTTTGATGGTAATTAGGATTCATTCCCATTGGATGGGATATTTCTTATTATAGTCCGTATCGGATTTGGTATAGGATATAGAAATAGTAGTTTATTTGGGATAATCTTCCTTCCTTATTAGGGGATCCGATTTGATCTTGATCTAATATTGTCTTTCTTTCCTTATTGGTGAGATTTGTTTGGACTTGCGGAATATTATGTGGTGGGGTATTCTATTTTCTATGCACCATTGGGAGGCTGCCCATAAGTGGCCTTTGGGCCCCGAAGCGGATTGGACCTCTGCAAAAATTTGGCCACTAAAAATTTGGAATCTTTAGGCGTAAAAGGCTTGAATGCTTCATTGAAGCGAAGCCTCTCCTTTGGAATTCAATAGTGGGCCTTCGTGTTTATTTGGGGCTGGCCTCTTTCTTGGAAGCTTGGTGTGTGGGCTTACGAGACCTTATTTTCAAACCTATCGATTGCCCCATTGCCAGTAATACGGTGTACGTGGGCAAGAGTACATAACGTTTCGCATCGGGTGCAATTTCCGGTATGCGCTTTGAAATTTGGATTAGTTAGGGCTTGGTCGCCGTCATTTGTCTTGTGATAATGATGACTCTTCGGTTTTCGCGCTTATTTCTTCCATTCCTTTCAGTTTCCTTTTGTTTCTTTCGCGGACATCCTCTGTCTTGTGTGCCATTGCTCTGGGACCTTTTGTTGCCTTCTGCGAGTTCGGTTTCCCTTCTCTCTTGATATTACATACAGGCCTTTTGTGCCAGAGTCTTTCTCTGTTGTCTTCTGAGTCCACTCGTCTTGGTTTTTATTTCTTTTGAGCTGATAGGCAGGTTGTTTGGGTCCAAGCTGAATTTTGTTTCATTATCGATTTCATCGTAGATTAGAATTAAGTTTCTTCCTCTGCGTATCGATGGTGATTCTTGACCTATTCTTTGGTTCGACGGCTGGTGGTGTCTCCAGCCAGTTTTAATTCGGTGTCGAGATGCTCGGGGTCTTTCTTCCCTTGGAATGAGGAAGGGAAAGTGAGCTGATTAAATGCAGAGTCGGAATATCCCGAGATCTGCCGTTCGAGCGCCACTTTAACTATGGGACCCTAGCAAGGTCGGTCAGCTTCATATGGGACCATTTTGCAGCGTTGCTCCAGGCCTCCCTTTGGCGTTAGTGTAGTCCTGATGTTTGACCCTCTGTAGTCTGCATTGCCCCTGGATGGTGTGTTTCTTAGTGGCCGCCCCGATGCGCGAGTCTTCGCTTCCCTCTGCCTTCGTAAAAAGGGTTTCACGACATTTTGATGTGTACTTGCATCAGCGCTCGCGCCCGATGGTTGGGGGTATTTTGGTTGGTCTAGCTGGTTTTCTTCGGGACGGGGCTCGGTGTCCCGACATAGCCTTGCTTCTTCACCTTTGGCGAAGGAGACATCGAGGAGCTTTCTTTGTTTCTAGGCGTTAGATTGCTCCTTTGGTAATTTCGATCTTCCTCATCACTAAATTTGTGGAAGGAATGACTATTTCTTCGTTAGCGGCGCGATTGGGAATATGATCCTCGGCAGGGCGACACTGCGCGTCCGGTGAAATGGACTACCCAGAATCTTCGTGAGTGTCGTTACATTTTATAACTGCGTGTATAGTCCTTTGGGCATCTACGACTCTGTCTTATACATGCTTCGAGTGCTCGAATTGATCTGTTGAAGATGCTTGTAGTAAGCGTTGGCGTTAGCTGAGTGTCCTTCTAGATCATACGCCCGGAGTTGATCAAGTAGGATGTTCCGGCCCATCGAGTTCGATCCATCAATCCTCTTTGCTGCGAGGCCTTCCACCTCCTTCTACTATAAAGTTCCTCCACGTTGGGCCCCTCTGGCACGCTAAACCCACCGGGGTGTTGGCTTGATTGGAGGTGGTGTCTCGAAAACCCCGGAGTTGGAAACGAAAAACCTCTCACTCTGTCGAGGAAGATAGGCCGGCTTTGGTCAAAGTTCCGAAGTTGGGGGCATCTTCATCTTCCCCATCCTCTCATATCCATAAATCAGGACGGATTATGGCTCCTATAGTTTTGAGATCGCGATCCCATTCAGGGTCTGCTGCAGAGGCAGAGGATCCCTCGGGCGGGGGCGTTGAGCAGCCGTTGGCGATCACACCCATTACCGTCTGGAACCCGCCACCGGAGAAGGTTAAGTCGTCTTCTCGAAGGGAGGAAGAGGCGAGGAGGAGAGATCAGAGGCCCCCCCCCGAGTTAGGCGGAGACCCGGGGATTCTTTACTTCACAATGCCAAACTCGCGGCAGGCGCAGTCTTATCTATTCTTAAGAGTTCTGATCTTAAGAATTCGGTTGCCTTTACCAGTTGATGAAGCTTTGGCCACTATCTCTCTCGGAAGTGCCTCGTAGTTCAGTACCTTGTCATATTTGGCTCTATTTTGAGATGAGTTTCGAGGCTCGCGTTGGATGTTGATTCTATCTTTGGATGTGAGGGTGGCTACTTATTTGAAGGGTTTGGCCGGAAAGGCCCAGAAATAAGCCAGATCATGCTGAAACTGGCCGGGCTTATAAAGACGAGGTGGCTACCTCACATCTGACGGTTTGAAGCTGCGGTCGAGTCTGGCTTGTCTAGCCGGTTCGTGCGGCGGGGTAGGAAGGCAGGCCGGAATAAGCTTGAAAGGCGACGAAGGCGAGCCGGGAGGACAAGAGGATGATTTGAGGCTGCGCGGAATATTGGCTTGATGGAGGCTAAAGGACGGGCTGCGATCCGCGCATTATAGACTCGGTCACGTTGGGGCGGCGCCTCACGTCCCGAGCGAGCGAGTAAGGAAAGTGCGTGCGTCGAGCGATGCCGTGATAAGGCAGAATTTATTTAGAGCGAAGGCTCGTCGCGAGGTGCTTGGCCAGTCAGCTCGGTGGAGCGCCTAAATGAGGAATGTCGCGGGTTGTGTGGGGATCTCCAGCCCGATAAATAACTGGTGGCTAAGCGGAATGAAGTTATTGGAAGACTAAGGCTGAGCTTCAATCAATGGGTTTTTACAGGTGGCTCGCACTACCGGGAAGGCATTTATTCTTGCCCTATTAAACTGGACTTTAACTTTGAGCCTTCCCGGTGGCGAGGAGGATGAGGGGAGTCCTTCTCGGTGATTATCCTGCGGAAGTCGAGGCACCCCGGCGCTGAGGCCAGCTCCCACTTCTTCAGATCTGCTTCTCCTTACGGCGCTAGCCTTCACTGCTTTGATGTCGGCTTTTTATGCTTTTATTTTTTGGGCGTGTTGTTGGGCTTGGGCCCCAAAACCTATGTATTGCTTAATCATGATGAATACTCATTTTTGCACCTCATTTAAATGCCTGCTTGTGCTCTTTTGACGTTTTTCTTAATTTGAATCGACTTCTTGCCTGCATGGTCTAAATTGGGCGCATAGGTTGAGGCGATTGAAATTTCTTTAGGTACGCATCGGGTGATTGCATGGTGATTTGACTCCTTCAAGTTGCATGGCTGTCTTCGGAGTGGATGAACTCGTCAAAGTGAGCTACTAGGCTCCGTCGGATGACTTGTGAGTTGGAGGCCCGGCTCCTTGGGGAACATGGCCTATGTAGAATGGTTGAGCTCGTCAACGTGAGCTATTGGGCTCCGTCGGCTGAGTTGCCTGAGTTGAAATGACTCCTTAGACTGCGTGGCCTGTGCTGAGTGGATGAACTCGTCAAAGTGAGCTATTGGGCTCGTCGGTGGGTACCTAAAAAATTTGAAGGCCCACTTCCTAGAATTTGCATGGCACGAGGTGAATGGATTTAGCTAAATCATTACAGGGTATTAGGCTCCGTCGGGTGAGATGTGAGTTGGAAATGACTCCTTAAAGTGCGTGGCATCTTGAATGGATGAACTTCGTCAAAGTAGGCCTCTTAGGCTCCGTCGGTTGAGTTAAATTGGAAGGCGCTTCCTAGGTGCATGGCTGAGGTGATTAGTTTAGCTCGTCAATGGGATTTCTTTGAGGCACTCCGTCGTTTAGAACTACTGATTGAAATGACTCCTTGGAAGCTGCGTGGCTGTCTTTGAATGGTTGAACTTCGTCGATATGGTGGAGTGGGGCTCGTCTATATGAATTCTTGGGAAGAGGCTCGTCTATGTGGAGTGGTTAGGCGGGCTCGTCGGCGTGAAGCGAGCTTCCCGTGCATATGGTTGCTGGAAAGAGGCTGCGTCTATGCGATCAGGTTGGGGCGAGGCTCATCTATGTGGCTGTTGGGAAGGCTCGTACCATGTGGATAGTTGGGGAGGAACTCGTCGGCGTAGGCTGTTGGGCGAGCTCGGTATAGATTCTTTAGGAAGAGCTGTCTATCTGATCCGGTTGGGGCGGAGCTCGTCCCATGTCTGTGTTCAGGCGAGGCTCGACTATATGAATTCTTGGGAAGAGCTTGTCTATGAATGGTGGGTTAGAAAGCCGTCGGTGTGGTTGTTGTGAGCTCGTCTATATGAATTGTTGGGAAGAGCTCATCTATCACGTCCAGGTTAGGCGGAGCTCGTCTATGAGGAAGCTGCTTGGGAAGAGCTCGTCTATGTGAATAGTTAGGTGAGGCTGCCGTCTATGTGAGTGTTGGGTGGGGCTCGTACATATGAATTCTTTGGGAAGAGTTGCGTCTGTGCGAGCGGTTAAGGCGGAGAGCTGCGTCTATGTGGTATTGGGAAGAGCTCGACTATATGAGTGCTGGGAAGAGCTCAAATCCATCACGCGTCGGTTAGGCGAGCTCGATACATGAGGCTGTTAAGGCGGGTTCGTCTAGATGAATTGCTTTGGGAAGAGCTCGTCTATGTGAATAGTTGGGCAGAGCTCGTCAGCGTGAACTGTTGGGCAGAGCTCGTCTATATGAATTGTTTGGGAAGAGCTTCGTCCTATACGAGCGTTAAATTTAGAGCTTCGTCGAAGTAGGCTGATGATGAGCTCCGGGGCGCTGTGAAGCTGAGTGAGCGTGCTAAGCTGATCGACTCCTCGGGTGGCGTGACTGTCCGGAGTAGGCAGACTGCGTCAAAGTGGGCCTCAGGCTCCGTGGTAGAGTGGCGATGTAGCTGGTATCGGTCCTCGGGTTCACGTAGCCCCTTGTCAAGATGAACAAACTAAGTCAGTGTGCTGCTTGAATGAGGTATTTGTGGCTAGTGGAATGTAGCTGGTGATGACTCCTCGGAGTAGGCGTGACACAATGCGGAGTAGGCCAGACTCGTGAGTGTTTGCGGAGCTCGGTAGTGGCGGCGGATGGCGATGTATAGTGATCCCGACTCCTTAGGTAGGCGTGACACATGCCAAAGTAGACAGACTCGTCAAGTGAACTCTTTGGGCTCGGCGTAGTAAGTGGCGATGTAACTGGTGATCGACTCCTCGGGTTGCGTGACCTTGTCCCGGAGTAGACAAACTCGTCAAAGTGAGCTCTTGCGGGCTCGGCGAGGCCAGTGGGCGTGTAGCTGAACCATCGACTCCTTAGGTAGCGTGACCTGTGCGAGGAGTAAATGAGCTGTCGAAATGGGGCCTCGCCCGGGCTCCGGGCGTGCCAGTGGCGATGTAGCTGGTGATCGGCTCCTCGGTGGCGTGACACATCCGGAGTAGGCGAACTCGTCGAGTGGTATTGGGCTCGGTATTTGAGGCAGTGGTGATGTAGCTGGTGATCGATCCTCGAGGGTTGCGTGACTGTCCGAGGAATTAGGCGAACTGTCGAAGTGAAATTTGCCCAGCTCGGCGTAGTAGATTGGCGATGTAACTGGTGATCTGAATCCTCGGGTAACATGACTGTCACGGAGTGGGCGAACTCGTCAAAGTGAAATTTCTTTGGAGCTCGGGCGTTGTAGCTGTGGCGATGTAGCCTAAGGCGATCGACTCCTCGGTGGCGTGACTGTCGAGTAAACGAACTCGTCGAAAGTGAGCTCTTGGGCTCATTTGGCCCAGCTCGACTTTTGATTTTCTTGGAAAGTGTGGCGTCTTTATCTTTTGATTTATGGAGAATTTAAGGCGTTCGCGCGACCGCACGGGTGTTTTGGCTTTCTTATATATGACGGCTTCATTCTTTGTGGAGTTTATACTTTAGAAGGTCTGCTTCTTACGGTGCGTGGCCCGAAATCGAGCGAATGAAGCGTCGAAGTCTGATGCGTCTTGGTACACGGGATCCTCTTTGAAGATTAAGTTGATTATAGCTGGACTTACGCTCGTGGGATTGTGTTTTTCCTAGTCTCCCCTTTATAGGAGTCATGTTATTCCCCAGCCGTCTTCCAGGAATGTGTACTGGAGAGTGGCGTATTTCTTACGTCGCCTTCTCAAACCCTACCATTCTTCTTTCTCTTCTTTTTTTTCTTCTCCTTCTCCTTCTTTTTCATCTTTTTTTCCACATCTCATTCTCCCCTCTTTTGTTTCTTCTTCATAAACTCCTTCCATCCCTTTTTTCTTCTCCTCTTTCACTTATGCGGCCTTCCTTCCTTTTATTTCCATCTTGTTTCCTTTTCTCTTCTTCCACAGTTTTTTTTTTTTTGAGGCCTTGTCTTGGTGGCACCAGTCATATTCGATGACACCATTGATTATGGCCAGATATAATCTAATTGGAATAAAGAAAGACTTTTCCTTTTATGTCTATGAGTTGTCTCATTCTATTGCATGTAATCTTTATGAGCATTGGATGTATGAGTTATGTGTGACGTCTTAACAAAATAACCAGTAAATGGTCGAATCGTTAACTGAAAATTGACAAATCTCCATTTAAGATTACAAACCAAGGTCTACTGATAAAAACGTTTAAGATTATCTGCATTCCAGGCATGCTGTAAAATTTTCCCTTCCTCTGTTTGGAGTTCGTAATTGCAGTGCAATGACTCGAGATATGATATAGGAGTCTTCGGTTGAATTAATTTCCCATGTCTTTGGATTCTTCCTTGTTGGCGATAGCTTTTTGGGACCAAATGCCGACATGTAGCTTAGGTCGACTTTTGGTTGTAGTACCTCGCCGTCTTCCTTTGGTAGTCATACGTATGCTTTAGAACACCAGCTGTTTTCATGCAAAGTCGAATTTAGACGGAGAGCCTCGTCGTATGTCACTTGTTTCTGGTCGATCCTTGGGGATTTTAATCCCGGAGCCTCGACGGGGGAGCTGCAGCCCCGATCTTTGAGGCCGAGAAGCAGACGGGGTTTCTCGGGTTGCTGACTTTTGTGTAGTCCTGTAGGCCCATAGCACCTCGGGGAGGTACTCTACCCACTTTCCTTAAGATCTTCAATTTGAGTCTTCGCGGCCTTAAGGGTTACGATGGTGACTTGACTGTCCGTTAGGCTGTGGATGTCTTTAGGCAGTAATAATTCTCAATTCGAACTCGACACGAGAAATCTATCTGAATTTAGCGTTGTCAAATTGTTTTAGATTATCGGCGGGACTCTTAGAGATACGAACCCTGCGTATGGCCATTTCGCCACACAAAGTTGCGTATCTTACGTGCTGTGATTGTAGTAAGGCTGGCTCAACCGCCCAGTGAAGTAATCGCTGCGGCGACCGTGAACTTACATTGGCCTTTCCCAAGGGGTAGAGGTCCCAGTATGTCCAAACCCCATTGTTGGAAGGGCCAGGGGCTCGTGATTGACGTCAAAGGCTCTGATGGGAGGCGTGAGATCTTGGTGTGTTCCTGGCATACCTTACATTTCTTAACTAGGTCGGTTGCGTCTTTGAGTATTGTAGGCCAGTAGTATCCTTGTCTCAAGATCTTTCCTGCCAGTGCTCGAGCTCAGGTATAATTTCATATACCCTCGTGTACCTCTCTTAGCACGTATTCGATGTTTTTTCCCGCGATGCATTTAAGGATAGGAGTGGAAAATCCTCGCTTGTATAGGCTTCCCTTATGATTAGTGAACTGTAGGACCTCGTCCTTATTTTAGTTGCTTCTTTGGTCGTGCGAGTAGGCGATACATCTGTTATATAATCCCGCGCCGGTCTATCCGACTCGTCTCGGACGACTGCGGGCAACCTCCGCGTCGCGAGAGATCAATGAGGCTCTACCGGGTATTGGCGGGTGTCGATCTAAGTCTTCCTGTAAAAATTTGTGCTAACTGCGAGGCGTCATTTCGGGAGTTTACGCTCTGAGGCATATCGGCTGAACCGACTGCGAATTTTTAATAAATCATTGCCTTTTGGAGATCTGGGATACGTCACTAAAACTTTGGCCAATTATCCTTTATCTGTCTTACTACGAAATTTGGGAATCTTGAGACTTCTAAACAGTCAGCTTGATGAAGATGAGCGAGTTTAGGCACCTTTATACGGCCCCATACTGTTTCGTTGTTGGAGGCTTGAAATCCGAATCTGAGTGCGTACTCAATATCTATTCCTTCACAGAGGTGGGGTCGGACTGCTCCGCCATAATGCATTTGAGGCTCCATCTACGAGCTTCCGGATAAGTCGTTCATTGTTTGAGTTCTCGGGGCTCTGCTGGAGTGGATCCATGTGAATTCATTTCAAGACCACTGCCTTACTGTTGCAGTTTTAGGCATATCTGATCTCCGAGCCAGCTCGACTCTATGGCCTTCTTGACCTTAGGACTTCCTAGTTTGTAACACTTGCTTCATTGGGGTCGTTGGACTTCTATGGTGTGAGCACACGGGAAGTAAAGGAAGGGTTTAGAGCTTAATTACCAAGGCCAAATTAATTTTCCATCTTTGGTACCTCTCCTCCGCACCTCTCAAAGCTCATTTGCGATAATGGCCGGATCATGTACTGCTCTTTGTCAGCGAGGGCGTAGTTAATCGTCTGACCGGGCATATGGCAGGGTTCCCTTCGATGGGGACTTACTAGAATGGAGGGAGGAGCTCGAATGTATTTTCAAAAATTTGAAAATGCTTCCTCACACTTGATATCCCGTTAGAAGGCCTTCTTAGGGACTTGGAAGAAGGCGACAGCTCATCACTTACTGGATCTGAATCCCGGCCAGCGGCCAATCAGCTGCAGCCAGTGACAGACTTCCTTTATGTGATGGCGAGGCATGTGAAATCTGACCTTTATCTTGTTTGATTTGCTTCAATTCCTCGGTGGTGACTATAGAGCAAGAATTTCCGGCTGATACTCCGAGCCTTGCGCCGTGGAGTTCGGTTTCATGTTGTAGTTTCGGTCAGGGCGGCCCGGATAGATGAGTCTGTGTGGAGCCACGAAGTGGTTGCTAACATCATCATCTATGTACACCTCCATGGTTGTGCCCTAGTGGTTCTGAAACATCCGATTCTGACCTCGATATGTAGCTCAGGCGTTTTGACTCGAAGCGGCATTACGATAACAAATAGGTTCTGCCAACAATGACGAGCAGGTCTTTTCTTTATGCTGAGTGCATCTTGATCACGGTTATAGCCGGAAGAAGCATCCATATTGAGAAGTTCATATCCCGCGATGGCATCTGATAAGTCGATTCGTGGCAGAGGAAGCTGTCTTTTAAATTGCTGTTGATGTCGGTGAAGTCGATCTGAAAGTCGCCACTTGCCATTGGCTTTTGGCGGGAGTACTACATTAGCTAACCGCCAGAGTATTCTACCTCCTGAAGTCGCTCACCTTGGAAAGTTTGTTGACGCTTCCGTTTATGGCTTTTTTGTCTTTGAGCCTTGAAGCTCCTCCTCTTTGTTTGATTGGCTTGAAGGATGGGGTGACGTTCATTTTATTGAGTGGTCACATGAATTCAGTTCTCCTTTACGCAACCGAAGGCATCTTTATTTATTTTAAAAAAATGGATAAGGGAGTTTTAGAAGTCTTGATATACAGATCAAATCTTAATGGATCATCAGATGTATTCTATATCTGGTTCAGTTCCTAATGGCTGGGTGGGATTGAACACCTCAATCATGTGAACTCATCAGATCTCATATTATGACGATTTTGTTTCATGTTTGATAACGTTCTTTATTACCCGATTCCAGTCATCTCAGAACCATTCCATCAGTTTAGATGGAACTTAGATCATCTGTGTTATCTGTGGAAGGATATTTATTACATTGAGGAAATTACCAGTAACTATGTCTCTTGTAGCAAATGAGGCATCTCTGTGAGAATCTTCTTGTGATGCTTTTTGTGCTGATCTCAAGTTGAGTGATTATTATTTCAGTGTCCCCATTCTGGAAGGCCGGATGGGCGTGGCTGGGTTCAGTCTCTCACTAATTACCATTTATCAGTGAGATGTCTTCTGTTTGAAATAAATTATCAATTCAGGTTGATGCATTCATTTTATTCAACCTTTAACTATGACTACAGTGTTAGGTAATCATGAAATATTATTTTGCCAGATCTAAATGGAAGAATATGATTGGCATTATTAAAGTATTAATACGTTGTTAACAATATGTTTAATTACATAAGATTGCACAAGTCTTTGTGATGAGTGGGCCTTCGTCTTTGAGCTAGATTCCCCTCCTCTGTGAATCCTCTTTGATTACCAGTTTTACGAGGGTTGTTAGTCTTTGGTCGTCATCTGCCGAGAATTAGTGGATTCTTGAGAGCCAGACTGGATTCTGAGCTTGATTTGGGCGATTTTCAATGGATATGGCGCGAAGTCTCATGTGTCATCTCTTCTCCCTACCCAGTTGCCTCCATTGATCCGTGGTCCCATCGTCCCTACAGACTCGCGATATTGGAGTTGTCTCTTGCTGCGGGGGTGAGCTTCATTTGAGTTGGCCATCTCGAGAATTTGTCGTTGTGCCAGCCTTCGAGGACACCGTGATCTTGAAGAATTTGTCGAGGGGGTGAAGCGGGGCGAATAACGTCGTCGTCTCGGATTGCGGTGGACTAGACGATCTGAAGTTTCACGCCTTTTTGGAGGTCGTTCTCCATTTTCTTTGGAGATCCTTCACAGTCGCTTTGTCTCTTGGGGCTTAGTCCTCGTCGTTTATCGACCAGCTCTTTTCTTTGTGAATGAAGAGCTCTCTTTCTTGGATATGAGGGGCCTCTTCACGTTAATGTATTTCTGCTTTTGCGACACCTACGCCATGCTTGTTTGGGGATTTTGGAGATGGAAAACATTAAATCTTTATTTGAATCCCTAAACTGACCATGAGGCAGTGATCGAATTCTCGTCAGGTATATCTACCTTTAGAGACTCGACATTAGTGCGAACATAAGACCTCGGGCTTTCTTGCCGAGCCCTACTTGATAAGGATGATAACTTGGCTTTGCATGTATCACAGCCCCAATGAAGTGAGAGGCGAATCGATGGATAGCTCTGAGTGGAGATTGGCGGAAATGGTGAGTCTGTGGCCCCATGCGGGCGAGGCCTTTTAGGGTGATAGCGAAAGCTCTGCATCGCATAGGATATTGATACCCATGCAGTTCCATTTGGTTTTGCCAGTGTTGAGATGATCGACGGGATCCTGGTGCCCATCGAGCCTTCCACACGTGGCATTCTGAACTTGGTGGAAGAAGTGGGTCTCTCGGTTGTGTGGGGTGACTCGGTTGTTGTACCCAGTATCCATAGAAAGTATTGGGGCGGCGTCTCTTGCTACCTCCCATACAGCGGTCGACTTCTTTGGAGGTTCTTAAACTCTCTGATCCGCGATTTGTTCACTATCTTGTGGGGATGGCGCGATTCTCCGTTCCCGATGTGCTCTCAGTGTTATGTTTGCCTCCTCAGAGGGGCTAGGTGTCCGTGCCCCGAGGCTCGGCCAGGATTCTGCCGATTTCAACCTTGGGAATCGATGTGTCTTTGTCCTTCATGGGGGATATAGCGATCTTCTGATTTATCCACCGTCTCGGGGTCATCGGATCATGCAGTGGGGTTGTTCTAACTCTGTCGGGCCGTTGGTGAGTGAGTAGTCACTTCCACCTCATCTTGCGTTGGCTTTGCATTGTTTCTTTCTGTAAAATCGGGTATCTGCGTTGCCCGGTGGATCTTTGCATCCTTGGAGGATTAGTGTTGTTCTTTGCTTGTGTTAAGTGTTGTCATGATGGCCCGAAATCAGTTATATTTATAAAGGAGCTGTGAGTTCCCATGAACGGTCTGTTGATGATGCTTTTCAGCCGGAAGCGGGATTTGGAGTGTGTAAGTCATTTGAAATTTGGACCCGGGATTCTTTGTGTTTTGGGATAAGGCTTGGATCGTCTGGGCTGAAGTATGGCTCAGCGCAATGCCGATCTGCGCCTCTGGTCGTCCTCCTCTGCCAAAACAAGAAGAAGGGGTCGGCGGAAGCCGTGGCAAATCGATCTAAGTCGAGTTTAACTACAGAGGAAATAGGGAAGCTGCTTTAGGAAGGCGAATGTGTCTAGGATGCGTGTCGATTATAGTATCGATGTGGGCGTTAGTTTTTGCGTGCCTTTCAGATAAATTTGACCTTGTATTTATAGTAGATGTTATAAGGTTTGATGGTAGTATGATTCATTCCCATTGGATGGGATATTTGCTATAATAGTTCATGCTCCAGTTTGGTATAGGATATAGAAAGGAGTAGTTTATTTTGGGTAATCTTCCTTCCTTATTGGGGGATCAATTTGATCTGTCAATGTTGTCTTTCTTATTGGTGAGATTTGTTTGGACTTGCGGAATAATATATTATTAGAATTTGTTCTATTTTACGCTGCTGTGGGAGACTTCCACTTCGTGGCCTTTGGGCCAAAGCGGATGGACCTCTCTTCTCTGGCTTGGCCACTAAGATTTGGAATCTTCAGCGTAAAAAAATGAATGCCTCATTGGGCAAGCACTCTCGCTGGAATCCAGTAGTGGGCGCCGTGTTTATTTGGGGTGGCCTCTTTCTTGGGCTTGATGTGTGGGAACACGAGCCTTATTTTATTACTATCGGTCATTAATAAAACTTAATAATAGACTTTTATTGTAATATTCCCATGTTTTAAATTATCTAGTAAAAGTTTAGAATTTTTTTTTTATACTACAAGACTTATAGTAAAACACAATAGATAAATTGAAATTATAAAAATTAAATAACCTAAATTTTTAAGATTGTTTGGGTCTTTTAGCACAACTTTTCAGCCCATCATCTACCTAAAATTTTTAAGATTTTTTGGGCCTTTTAACACTTTTTTTTGAGCCCATCATCTTCCTTCTAGAATATTAGATCTAAGTCATTCATTTTCACAACCACATCTCCATCGTTGATCTTTGCTAAACCCTATAACTCACAAAATATTTAACAGCCCCCTTTCTCTAACGGCTGCTCTTCTTCTCGTTTTTTTTGTTCTTCTTTCTCCAAGCAGCAGTTGAACTATTCTTCTTCTCAAGATTGTTCTTCTTCTCAATTTTTTTGTTCTTCTTTCTCCAAGTGGGGGCGAGATTGCTTCTTGCGTCTTTTTTTTTCTTTTTCTTTCTTCTCCTATTTTTTCTGCTTTCTCCCATCTTCTCTTTTTTTTTTTCTTTTCAAAAAATCAGAAAAACTAGATGATTTATCGTCGATATATTGGCAAATTGACGATGGTTTTCATCTCCAATCCCGCACGTGTTAGTGGCGCTCGACATTTTCACAATATATCGATTTGTTTCGATATATCGCCGATATTTCGGCGATATTCTTGATATTTTCTTGATTTTTTGTACTACCAACTATCGGTCACCTCTTTATATATCAACCGATATATTCGATTTTTTAATCCCTGGATGTCATGCCTTTTTAAACTTTGAATACTCTAATAACATGTGAATATTTCAATTTTTCTTTTTAAAAAAATATAGGATGATAATTTCAATTTATAATATATATATATAGGGATAACCATTTAAAAATGACAAGTAGAGAAAAATATTGTAAATCTAACCTTTTTTTTTTTTTGTTAAAATCCAAAATTGAAAGATAAAAAAACATGATTCGGACAAATTTGCCCCTCCATCCACCATATGACAGCTCATTCCTATTTCGCACTCTCATTTTCCCTCCTAGTTTCATTTCTTTATTTCTTCTTCCCACGTTTCTTTCCTTTATGTTCGATCCAGATCCTCCCTTTCATAAGTTCTCTTTAGATTTTACACTCCACATTGCTACAGTTTAGAAAAATATAGGTGGATAAACATGTTTTTTGTGTATACTTTATTTATTCATTTATGTTTATTATGAATTTTTAAACATTTAATGATATGTATTAAATATCTGGGTGATTTAAAATTGGCATAATTTTTTCAATATTATTTACAGTCATAAAAAAAGAGTCAAAAGAAGAAAACGAGCAACTTAAAAAGGTGGAGAAACTCCCTTTAAGTGAAAAGAGCGTCAAGTTAGCTAAGTTCACATGGACTTAACTTCCTTTTAAGTTTGTTCAAATACTAACTTAACAATAATTAAGTTCAAACTAAACAGCTAATGTGGTATAAACATAAACTTAACCCCCTTCAATTTTATTCAAATACTAACTTAACAACAATTAAGTCCAATCTAAATAGTTATTGTGTTACAAACCTAGACTTGACCATCTTCAATTTTGTTCAAATACTAACTTAACAATAGTTAAGTCGAATCGAAATAGCTAATGTGTTAACAAACCTGGACTTAACCCCTTCAAGTTTGTTCAAAAATAACTTAACCATAGTTAAGTCCAAACTAAATAGCTAATGTATTATAAACTTTCCTCCATTTTCAACTGAAACAAACCCAAAATACAACATTTAAGGATTTTTACACTTAAAGCAAAGTTCATATGGAGATTTTGAAGAACTTAAATCAAAATAGGAAACAAAGGAACTTAGGTTCTGTTTTTTGCACTTAGGGTTTCTCCCTTATGTTAGCTTTTCCAAACATCTACTTCAGTTTTAGGGCTATTTCTCGAACCAAGTGTTTGCAATTTTCATTGGGATAGTGGATTACAAGGACGATTAGGTATGATTTGATCACGGTCTTCCTCTTTCTGTCATTTGTATGTAGTGTTTGTAAGTTTAACTTCTCAAGGAAGAGGGAGTGTTTTGAGGGAAAGAGAAAACCAAAAGAGAAAATAATCGTTGGAAGGGAAATGGGGTGACCTGGAGGAACACTGTTACATGGTAATTTTCTCTGAAATTAGTATTTTTGAATGTTATAGAAGTAAGAGATTAGATTTAAAATACTTTTCTCCATTTATCCATTTTAAACGGTTATCCCATATATATATATATATATATACATAAAAATTTTCCGGGGAGAAGGGGGAGGGGGCATTGTAGTAGGATGGTCAAGTAATTTTAGGAATAAACATCCCCCGGCCCCTTGCTCTACATATGTTTTTTTTTTCTATTCTTTTCCTTCTTGGATGGATTGGGTGTTTTTTTTATCACTCTTGGATGATCTTTTTTAAACATGTATTCTGGGTTCTTCCGGTGGATCAGGATTCTCGCAATTCTTGTTACGCTGAAATTGGATTGCCTAGCCTATGCTTTTGGTTTGAGAGATGAATTATAGGTTGTGGATTTATGAAACTAGTGGAGAGCAGTAGTTTACAAGATCAAGCAGTGAAATAAATGTTCCATGAGGTAATAATGGACTATCGATGCTCTTCAGACTAAAAGAGAAGTACTCCACATGGAATCTGCCCATATGAAGGAACAGTGAATTGCCATGGAGAATCAAACATAATCATGCTACATCGAAAAAAAGAGCAATAAGAAATCAAGAATCATCCAATTTTGAGAATGACCTTCTTTTGGTATCAGAAAGAGATTCGTTTCATAGCATTGCCTACTGGGCCTATGTTTGTTAGGACCTTCATTATGGTTAATTGTTGAAGGCAAGAGAGCTTCTGGGTATGAAGGGCTAAGGTCTGGCAGTCCAATTATGAGAGCTTTAGCATTTTGAGGCAATCATGGCTCTTTCAACTTTAATAGAGAGCTTTCCTTCACTCACCCATATTCTCGCGTGGCCATTGCTTTTATTTTATTATGTTTTGTTATCTTACTCTCTTTTAAATTTTTTTAAATCCTTTTCTTAAGCTTCATTTTCTCATTCTCACTTTAAAAAAAAATAAAAAAATATTTAATTAGTTAAAATAAGGGTTCGAAACCCTTGACATACTGTTAGAGTGAAGGAACTCATCTAATTGGCTACTTGTGTCTTTTTGTTAAATCTTTGCCTCCTTTAAATAATATTTCAAACTTCTTTCATTTGTCATTAAAATTGACTTTGTTAATAATACTTGTCAAATAAATTTTGTTCTATTATTTTTGTTCTTTTCTCCTCCAAATATCTTCCTTAAAATATTCTCATTGATTTTTCTTGTATTTTAATTAAAACCTTTTTATCAATTTTTTTTAAAATTTTCTTTATTTGATTTCAAAACACTTTTTTTCTTCCATTTATTTAAGAAAATGATTTTCATGATTTAATAACAAAAACAATCCTGGTTAGTTTCATAGTTCCAATAAGATGGAATTTCATGGAATTAATTCATGGCTAAATAAATGGGCTTTTGATGCGAGGCCTGACATCCTTGATTTGACTCTCTTTATTGACCGTTAACCTTGATTACTTTCCTTGTTGGGTTTTACCTTGTTGTTTAGATGTGAACATAAAGCCTTTCAAACATGCTTATTTATATATACATCGATATTTATTTAATGAGATCACTTCCATTTATCCGCTCATGTTCTTTATTCTATTTTCCACCTCAATTTTATGTATTTTATCTCCTTTGCTTGGTACCTAGTAGATTAACCAATAAAAAGTCAATGCTATGACTTGCTACTGTACCTTTTTTTATAAGTAACTTGACCCTTAGATCTAAACTCAATTTTACTCAAACCTGTCTTTTCTTATTCGGAGTCACCTTTAGGGTTTTTCTTTCTTATTTTGTTTTCTTTTTTAAAATAAAACAAAAATAAGTGGCAATTCTAAACTGTTTTTAAAATGGTTTTTCAAAATACCAAAATGAGACTCGCATTTTTAGAGGGAAACACATAATAGCAAAAAATATGAGTTTCACAAAATGGTGACTCCACAGAGAATCTTTTTAGAGGGTTAAGTTTGAACACAAGTTTAGGAAAATATGACGTTTAATTGATCGATCAGTGGGTACCCCTATATTTTTGTGCCTTTTTGCATGCTTTGGTGATTGATGGCACATTGTGATATTTGCTTTGGTGATTTATCTGAGGAGCATGTTTGATTATGATTGCTAGATATCAATATATTGATCATTTCACTTGATTATTCTTATGTCATGTTGATTTCTTCATGTTGTATACTATTTTATCTCCTTGATGTGTATATTCTTTTTATTACATACTTTATTCACTTTGACATCTTTGATTATGTTGGTTAATCATTTTGTATATTATAGCATATTTACAATAATTAACTCTACCAGAGTTAATTACCTTGGAGTTGAGCATACGATGCTCGATTTTGCAATGAATAAAGTTCGTTATAATTAGGCTTTATGTCGGGCCCCTTCTTGTGGCGCCCCCGGCCGAGTGCATTGTGACTGTCAACCACGAGGAATGCTCGTGAATGTCGGGTAACGACCACGATTCCACCAATCAGTGAGTCTTCCTTGTACGAGGAGCTCTACCCGAGGTACCTAACATGTCCCAATCAACATCATAAGACATAACATGAGTAAAAACGGCCACTTGGGCCCATACGACAATACTCATCAACATACACTAACTATATACCATAGTTTCAAGAGTTAATAATTCCCTCTTATACAACATATATTAAAATTCTAGAATTCTAATACATGTAATACATCATAAACACCAAAGCCACAACCGGCTTTCTTCAGTATCGGCCTCTAGGATGAAATGATGCTCCTCGTGTGCTCACATACGAAATAATATAATTCCCTCGACGAGGTTGAGCTAATGCCCGATAGTGGAATCACCTAAATGGGTTACTCTCCACCTAGGTGCATATGCAATGCTCAATGTAAACACACACTCAAGTAAATCGTGATCCTACTTGAATGTCTACGGCTGTCATCCCACGTGTCTCGAGTCACTCCACGGACTCCCTCATGCCTAAGCCGTAGCCATGAGAAAAATAATCATTTTCAAAAACAAATCTGTTGTTGTGAAAATACACTAGAACGTGTCGGTAAAAAATATGGGACTACCCTCAGGGCGAATCTGTTGGAGAACTTCTCGAGCTTAGTCATGGTCCTCGTCGAAGTGATCTGTTGTTGTCTCGACCCATTCTCCGGAAAATCATCCTGTGAAATTCCTTTCGCAACCATTTTCATTTTTCTAGAAAATCCATGTCATGCACACACACCTAGTTTCTAGGTTACCCCGTGCATATGAAATGCATTATGTCATTTCAACACAATTCATATCACACATGCAAATATATCATCATGCATATATTTACATAACTAAAGCACATAAAACATGTTATGCACATTCATTATCAATTTCATCAAAAATCAGCTCACATGGGCTAATTTACAACTACGAGCAATTCAATTTGAATTACTCAACCAAACACATTATTTCACAAAAATATTTCGTGAACACTATTCACATGAACAGTGAAAATGCTCGGGTTCTTTGATGACCAATCATCAATCATCGGTTCACTTTGTGAACCCGAATTTCATGGTCATTTCCGGCCTCATACAAACCAACACATGATTTATAGCACAAAGCACAACCCAAGCAGCCCAAACAGTCCGTGCACTGTCACGGACTATCCAAAACGGGCTCTAAAAATTCCCACAATTCGGTCCCAAGTTTTGGGACCGATCAAATGGTCATTCAAGGCCTCAAACCAACTGAAACATCCACAAAACACTTAAACAAAGTGTAACTTCAAGTAGGATGAAATCCCTACCTCACGGAGTTTGTCGAAACTCCTCAAAACTGGTGCCCACACGTAGTCCTCGCCGTGTAGAACGACTTTCCTTCTTGCTCCGTCGAAATCCGACGGTCAGATTAGCCAGGATCTTAGAGAGAAAGTACTCTCTCTCTCTCTAAAATCAAAAACTCAAACCTCCTGCATCTCATCCTCCCTCCTTCACGTTTTGTCTCTCAATTAAAGGTAGGAGATGACACTATTCCAACTTTTGTCCTATTATCATTTAACTATTCACATAATGCCTTCCATGTCCCTAAAATCTTGGATTTTGACACGTGGCACGATCTTGGCCTTCTATTTCCATCATCTCTCTACTCATGCAACTTATGTCACATGAGTACATGTTATGTGTGACTTTTGTCACATCATATTTCGTTTTACGGCATCCAACGGTGAAATCCGTTTCGTCATATGATATCTAGAAAAATTTCGGGTATTGACCGAAATTACGATTTTGCCATTTTTCAAAAAATCAGAATTTTCTCGGGTCTTACACTTACTGTCTTCCGGAGCGCATCGCAGCCTACTTGAAACCATTGTCATTGAGCTTCGACCGCGTAGGTTAAACACAATCACATGCCATCAAACAATGTTCGACACGTGGATGATTCGCTTGAAATGTGAAGCATCCCTCTTCCAAACCGATCTAGACATGAGTCATGGACAGGAGAACAACTGCTCCACAATCTCGTGAACATCTACACCGGAATGCAAATAAAGGTGGGACACCTATACAAAAAATGTTTATAAAAAGAAGATTAATAAGAAACCTAAGCTAATCATTGTGAATTCCTTTCACTGACACCTTCTGTGGGAAGCTTCTATTCCCTTCTTGGATAGACTGAGTGTAACACCTCAAATTATACCCTAACGGTTTTATAACATGTTTAGGGTATAATAAAAGTAAAAGTATATTTATCCGGAATAAAATAAAGATAAAAATAAAATAAGCAAGAACTTGGAATTAATACAACGATTAAGAGTAAATTAATAATAATTTACCAATTCATGATGAGGTCATAATTTAATAAGTTCATATGCCAAAGTAGGAATATGCATAAGTTAAATTAAGAGTAATAGAGTTGGAGGACCAAAGAGTAATAAAAGTAGGAAGAGACCAATGGCTTGAAGGAAAGAGGGAGGAAGTTTCCTCCTTTGACTGGATGGTCAAGGATGCTCCAAAAGAGAGAAAAAGTGAAGTAAAAGGGGGATAAGTTCAAATAAGGATAAGACCAAAATAAATATCTCATTTTGGTCTTAGAGAGGAGAGGAAAAAACGGATAAGGGAGAACAGAAGAAGAAGAAGAAGAAGAGAGAAGGAAGAAGGAAGAAGGAAGAAGGAAGAAGGAAGAAAGAAGGAGACTCACAGGTATGGAATTTGTCTAAAATGTATGGATACATGTTTGGGTTGTATGGAGTATGGAATTTGAGTATGGTTTTGTATCGAACTATGAATATTTGTATGGAAACTATGGGTGTATGGAAGTCTAGTTTTGGTCTAGAAAGTTTAGATACATGGGTTGGAACCCTTTATTTTGTGTATGTTTTGGGTTTGGAAACTCCTAAAACTCATTTCTTGTTAGGGTTGAGTTGAGAAGAATAAGGCTCTTATGAGTGTGCAGGAAGGTGCAGTCGCGAGTTGAACGAAAATTTCCTTATTTTGATCATATACGTGCAGGACACTAAGAATGGTTTGCTTTGGAGTAAGAAATAAAGGGACTTTGGCAGTGAGTCATTATGGAAAATTGTAGCCACATCAATGAACTTGATGTTAGATTTTTGAATTTCTCAATTCGGACCTCACGAAGACGAGATTATGATCTTTTTACCGAGAGTCGAGTCGGCGCGATTCAGTCATTCGGTAGAGATTTGACCAGTATGACCCACCAACCGGAAAGTCATAACTCCTTGATCAGAAACTCCGTTTTGGGTGTTCTTGGACTCTATGGAAATCCCATTGAGTCAAGATGATGTTAGGCTTTAATTTCTCAATTCGGACCTCTATAAGACTGATTATGGTCCTTTTACCGGTCGGGTCGGCTCGGCTTGATTCGAATTCGACTCAGTACAGGTGTGACGACATGTGACCTCCAACTTTGGAAGGTCATAACTCCTTCGTCCAAACTCCGTTTCGAGTGTTCTTGGACTCTATGGAAAGACAATTGAGTCAAGATGATGTTAGGTTTTTTAATTTTTCAATTCGGACCTCTGTAGACCAAGTTATGGTCCTTTTACCGAGAGTCGACTCAGCTCGACCAGTTAATTCATTTCGGTTTGGGGTGGCGACTACATGTGACCTCCAACTTCGGAAGGTCATAACTCCTTCGTCCGAACTCCGTTTCAGGTGTTTTTGGACTCTATGGAAAGCCCATTGAGTCAAGAAGTCATTCATATGCCTGTGGAGGATAATAGGTGAGGTCAGATAGGTCATCTGAGCTCGGCCAGGTCAGGTCAGCTAGGCAAGTTCAGGTCAACTCGGCTGGGTTTGACTATGTGTGATCTCCAACTTCGGAAGGTCATAACTTCTTCGTCCAAAATCCGTTTCAGATGTTCTTGGATTCTATGGAAAGCCCATTGAGTCAAGATTCCATTCATATGCTTGTGGAGGACAGTAGGTGTCGTCGAGCTCGGCCAGTCAGTCATTCGTGGGTTCGGGTCAAATCTCGGTAGGGTGTGACTATGTGTGACCTCGACCCGGAGGTCATAACCTTTGTCGAACTCCGTTTGGTGTTTAATAGACTCTATGGAAATCTCATTGAGTCTAGAATCTAACCATATGCTATTTAATGACATTCGGTATCCACATCTGAAAATTGTATTGTTGTACCAAGTGTAATAATCGCTTGGGTAAAGTTAATTGGAATACATGATAAGAAAAGAGATAGATATGAACAAGAAATAGCAATATCGTGAATTTGATAATATGTAGGAGTATAGAAGAAAAGAATAAAATGATAAATTTCGGAGAACACATATGGTGTATGGTACTAGGCCGGATATTGAATGACAAGACATATATGATCGATCTTTGCGGCACTCACCCGCTAGTGCTACGGCGTTCTGTCGTGAGCGAGGCATGTACATATATGTCCGGTGCCGGCACTCCTGCTGTGCTCACAGCCTTCTATTACTTGAAGG
Organism: Tetrastigma voinierianum; assembly: GCA_016808115.1. Taxonomy (NCBI): domain Eukaryota; kingdom Viridiplantae; phylum Streptophyta; class Magnoliopsida; order Vitales; family Vitaceae; genus Tetrastigma; species Tetrastigma voinierianum. Next base: position 914,958 of record JAEQBH010002464.1, on the reverse strand, counting down.
GCACATATACATGACGGTCTTGACCTCTGGCAATGCTATGGCTTCTGTGTGGACGGCACGTACACATGACCATTGCTTCGGCACTCCTGCTAGTGTTTCGACACTTTTATTACGTGGGCAGGCACGTCTATGTTCCTTACCGTACTGTACCTTCGGGTATATATTGTATCGAGTCTCATTCATTCTTTATCTCCTAAAAAAAAAAAAAAAAAAAAAAAAAAAAGGTCGAGCAAGCGAGATGTTTATATGTGTGTATCACGAGATAAGAAAAGATAAAAAAGGTAAATAGTTTGGACATGAAGGGTACCTAAGGGTATCCAAAGAGAAGGAGTCTATGTTCTACACTCCTACGGGAGATAGGACGATCCCGATAAAGTACAAGTAAACGATACAAGTATAGAAATGTATAGGTATATGTCATAAGATATGATAGTCTAATAAAGTACATGAAAGATATAAGTTAACAAGATATAAGATATTTACAAGTAGATGACATGATATGAATAGCAAGATTATATGATAGACATACCTAAATGAATAGATGGAACATGCTAGGAACACATGAAAGAAATGCATAAGTGCTAAGAACGATAGAGATAAGTAAAAGTTGACAAAGCACAGGAATGAGTACATGTACATGAATGATAGGCATATATGAATGTAAGAATGAGTAAATGCATGCATGATAAAATATAGGAATATGTATTATGAGAAATATGAGAACCGTAATATGAGCTACGGATATGAGAGCGAATACAGATTAAAGTAATGATAGTATATATTGCATAAGCAAACATGATAATAATAGTTATTCATGCTTATGAGATATGTACAGAAAATGTAATAAAACGGATTGCTTGTGTCTAACCAAGTAGAGGGATAGATTGGCATGCCATTAGGGAATAAGTCTGCAGCATATAAGTTCTGATATCGAGGCCATGTTTGGGTCGATGAGATAGATCCCGTTTGGATCACGGTGGCCCTGAAAGGGTCACCACAATGCATTCGAGCCCTTTATAGATGGTCATTGTCTTGTACAATGATAACAGCGCCTCCGGACCCTTTATAGACCACTGTTTCGTACAGTGAGTACAGCGCCTTCGGGCCCTTTATAGTTTCCTGTATCCACTTCTTTGGTATTTACAGGCATGGAAGAGCAAGTAATATGAAAAGTATAACATGAATACAGTATATGAAATTAGTACATGAACACAGTACATGAACAATACATGAGAATAGTACGTGAAAACAGTACATGGTAACAGTACATGAAAATAGAACATAACAAATGGTATAGTATATAACCATGAAAGTAATATATGTATACGAATATGACATGCACAGAATAGGATATGTAATATGAACCATTAGAAAGATAATAGATCAAATGATAAATCTTTAGAATAAGAAATAAATGATATGAAAGGTTATATGTCCAAGCGTCACATGATAGAAGTATATGTTATTTGAAAATGATAAGATAATTATGTACATTGGGAGACGATCCATAGTTATTAATCGTCTGTATATGTCCCACTAAGCGTAAAGTTTGCTGCACGGGTGTTCAATCCGTGTAGAGTACTAAGAAACAAAGACATAAGGATGGAGGATAGGACATCCCACATCGATAAACGAGCCCGGCTCGGAGATAGGTGCTCAGCTACTTGCGATCTACGATGTGTTGTAGTAAATAACAAATGTACCATGTCTAAGTAAATGAGATTTCGATTATATAGAACATGAATACCCTTTACGGTGGTACTTATAATGTAAAAAATGTAAATGTTTTTTTTTTTTTTTTTTGTGAAAAGCGGTACGAGGTTAAGAGTCCCGATTCAACACAATGTCGCGCACCCGTAATTTGCTGGCGGGGTGGGGCGTGACTGCTGAGTAGATTGTCCACGGTAATCCTACGATAATTGAAAAATAGGTGAGGTTCCTTCTCTTGCCTCTATGCCGACATTAGAAGAGTGTCTCTTAAGGATGGAAAGAGCAATGCGTGAGTAGTAAGAGAGGCACCAGGTTCACCTCAAAGCAATCATGAACATGGTTCAAAGTCGCGGTATCGGTCACCGACTCGATTAAATTCCAGACGTGACGGTCACTTGCATTGGTCAATGATCGGCCGATACGCAAAATAAGATGATTAAAATATTTAAAAATTATTAAAATTTTATATAATTATTAGAAAAATAGATATAATTAAATAAGCTAAAAATTTAATAAAACAAATTTCATTTATATTTAAAAATGGGGGCTAGAAAAAACAAACCGAAAACTAAACATATTTTTCCCTTTTTTCTTGTTATCTTTATTATTGTTGAGAACAAAAAACAATTTTCAAAAATAATAAACAAACAGGCCTTAAACATGTTTTTCTTGTTCTTTTTATTTTTAAGAATAGAAAACAGTTTTCAAAATTAAGAATAAAATAAACCCGGTGTTTTGAAAAATTGTTCTCAAAAATAAGAATCAAATTGGTTAAAATCTTATTTATAGGAAGTCAAATTAAAAACGAAAATTATCTTAATTTTAATTCTTAACTCCGAAATTAGATAAGTAACTAATCAGAATCATAAAAATCAAGCGATGGCATTTTTCGTAATTATATCGACATAACTCATTTTCCAACGAACTCAAACCCACATCTCTGCTTCTTCTTTGGATTCTCTCGCTCTCTCTCATCTTCTTCTCTCTTCATCGCGCCACTCTTGCGGACACAACGGACCCTTCCATCGTCGGCCTCCTAGATCTTCTCAATGAGAGTTTCCGTTTCCACTCACCATCGCAGCATCGAGCCATCGACTTCGAATAGGGTCAGAAAACTGGTTGATCATGGTAAGAAAGTGAAAAAATTGTTAATTTTTGGTACTTTTGAATAGAAATTCAGATTTGCAAAAAATGGTTTTTTTTTGTTGTGATGGGGTAAAACATATTTTTGTACTTTTGAAGAGAAATTCTTATTTCTCGTACAAAAACGGTTTTTTTTTTTCTCGTGTTTCGTGACAATAATGGTTTTTGTTGTTGTGATGGGTAAAAACAAATTGAGAAGGTTGGGAATCGGCTTTTTCATTCTCAAAGAAGACCGAGTTAACCGAGTTAACTCGGAATCTCGGCCGAATCATCCGAGTTTGGCCGATTTAGTACCGAGTTTGTGATGGTACCATATCTGATATCGGACTCGGTGCGATCACCCCGAGACGGTTACGACTCGGCCGAGTTGTACTGGACTCGGCCGAGTTTTCGAACCCTGATCATGGAGGCTAACACCTCTCTCCGACAAGAGAACGACCAGCTGCAAACAGCCATCCCCTCTACCCTAAGGAAGGTGGGACACAGGTTCTATCCAACGACAACTCTCTCCCTTGAAATACCACTTGCCTCCCTGGAGATCCACCTTAAGAGGTCGCTTGTCGAGGCCCGACAAGGGCATACACTGGAGCTTCAGTCGTCCTCGAACAACGCCTAGAGCGTCTCTATCCTATCTAGAAAGTTTCGACTAGAAGCAGCGGAAAGAGAGGATACCTAGTATCATCGATCTCCTCCCCGGACCCGAAACCCCGCTCTCAAAATATTAGATGACTTAGCTGCATCACCCTTTATACTGACCATATCCCATGTTGAGGCTCCGCGGCATTTTGTTATGCCAAAGTTCCAGATGCACGACGGTACCTTTGAGCTCTTTGATCACTTAATGCACTATCGGCATGTCATGATCTTGCAAAACGGAAACGATGCTCCATTGTACTTGGTGTTCCTGTCTAGCCTGTCGAGGCCAACTCTGTCATGGTTCCATCGCATGCCATCTCCCTCTGTAGCCTTGTTCAGGGAGTTTTCGGAAAGGTTCATTACACACTATATGTGTTTTATAAGGCCAAAGCTTAGTGTCACCAGTTTATTTCACAGAAAAATGAAAATAGGGGAGCCGATTCGAGAGTTTTTGAAGCGCTTCAGTGCAATTATCCTCCAGTTAGAGTCGGTTAACATTGAGTTCGTCATGAAGGTGGTAAAAGAAGCTATCCAACCGAATACTCAGTTTTTTACTTCTTACTTATTAGACACCAACCCCCCAACTCCCCCTCCTTCCCAAACTTAAGATCTTTTCCAATACGCTATGTTGAAAGTCAAAGTGGTTGCCGCTTCAAAACAATCCCTCATAGTGGCAAAAAATAGACTGCCTTAGGCCCATCAACCCGACACTTGCTCCATCAGGAAGACGCCATCCAATGGCCGATGAAATAAGCCTCGAGGAGAGTCTCGAAATGACTAAGAAGGAGTCGAGATGATCGAAGCCATTACGAACGATAGTCGCGAAGAGATGAAAATTGGAAACCATACCGAGAAAGAGAATCACGTATCAAATTCACGTTGTCTCCATCACAACTCTTGCCTTTGATATAGACAATAGAGGGCTTCGCTTGGCCAAGACTGATGCGGGCCGAAGTAGACAATAGGGACCGAACAAAGTGAAGCACGTATCAAATTCACGTTGTCTCCATCACAACTTTTGCCTTTGATATAGACAATAGAGGGCTTCGCTTGGCCAAGACTGATGCGGGCCGAAGTAGACAATAGGGACCGAACAAAGTTTTATGACTACCATCAGGAGCATGGACATGTAATTGGCCATTGTTGGCACCTTGCTTATCTACTCGAAACATTGGTAAGAAGAGGACATCTCAGGCAATATGTGCTCAAGCCCAAGTCCAGTAGCCATAATAAGGAAACATAATTGGTTGTGGTACTAGTGGACACAAAGTCGATCATTGCAACAATTTTGGCTACTTCGTCTCAGCCCTAATCAACCCCGGCTAAACAACAGCCCATGCCCAATATGGTGGTCACTGAAATTCAATATAGTTTCACCACTAATATCATCTTACCTATTGATGGAGCCATCAACTTCTCCAAGGCCACCCTTAGGAAGGTGGCTAGACAGCATGAAGATGCTAAGGTCCTAACTCTCGAGATCGGAAGTCATATGGTGCGGAGAATCTTGGTAGAACTAGGAGTGTAGTAGACCTACTGTATATGCCCGCCCTCCTGCAGATGGGTTATTAGGTAACCTCTCTCCATAACCCTTGCAAAATGTTGACTGGTTTTAACGGTTCACATGCCAAATCCCTAGGTGAGATCATGCTGCCAGTCATAGTTGGCCTAACAGCAATGTCCGCGACCTTTAGCCTCTTGAACGAACCCTCGTCATTCAATGTTATACTAGGCAGAACTTGGCTCCATGCCATGAAGGTGGCACCATCAACTTACCACCAGACTTTGAGTTTCCTCACTGATCACGAGTAGATCGATATTTGTGGCGATCAGAAGGTTGTCTGTTTCTGTTGTACAGTGGGAACTCGAGATGAATCCAAAGTGACCTTATTACTCGAGGCCTGCGCAGATAATGAAAAGGACCAATGAGTTGTGGAGCCCCTCAAAGTGTACCCGTCTTCGGAAACAGAAAAAGAAAAGCAGGTCTATCTCGAACCAATCTGTCCCCTAATGAAGTGATTTCTCATTTCTCTAATGGACTGCTTTAAATGTCTTTGTATGGTCCCATAGTGATATGATCGAGGTTGATCCCACTCTAGCCCAACATCAGTTGAATGTCCGCCTGAGATGTTGACATGTATAGCAGAGAATGAGACAGTTTCATCCTCAACGACAAAAAGTTATCAAAGAGGAAGTTACCCGACTCTTATAGGCCGGATTTATAAGGGAAGTCCAATATCCTGAATGTCTCGTGAATGTGGTTGTTGTGACTAAGAAAAACGAGAAGTGGAGAGTTTGTGTTGATTATTTTGATCTCAACGACACTTGTCCTAAAGACCCTTTCCCATTAGCTCAGATCGACCAGATGGTCGATGCAAATTCCAGTCACGGAATGCTTTCATTCATGGATGCTTACTCCGATTACAAATCCCTATGTTCCCACCTGACTCTGTGAAAACAACATTTATCACTCTAAAGGGTATGTACTACTATAAGGTCATGCCTTTCGAGCTAAAAAATGCGGGTGCCACCTACCAACATATGATGGCTCGTCTCTTCGAGTTGTTATTAGGGAAGTCTATGAAGATTTATATCGACGACATGTTGGTTAAGTCAGAAATCAGGGGGAACCATGCGCGTGCTCTAGAAGAAGTGTTCCAGTTGATGAGGCAGCATTGATTGCACCTAAATCTGGCAATTGCACCTTCGGTGTAAGTTCAAGAAAGTTTTTAGGCCACCTAATGTCTCGGCGAGGAATAGAAATATGCTCGTAGTAGGCATGTTCTGTACTCAAAACCCCTTCCCCCCTCTTAGCGTAAACAAGTGCAATCTCTAATGGGTAGACTAGCCACTTTGAGCCGCTTTATATCAAGGTCATCTACCAGGTTAGGCCCCTTCGCCATTTAAAACAGGAGTTAACTTTTGTATTTAATTGAGTAATTTTTACACAGTACTTCAGCTGTACCTTATGCCTATATCGCTCCTCTCATTTCCTGGAGCCAATTCGTTCAATCGAAGATCTATTCATGTACTTGGTGGCTTCCACAACTTAAGTCAGCGCAACTCTGGTCAGACAAGATGGAAACGACCAACAACGACTAATATATTTTTTTAGCAATACTTTGGTTGATGCCGAAACCCGATATAGTTCGGTGGAGAATGTAATTCCTACCTTAAGAACAACTGCTAAGAAGCTCTAGCATTACTTTCAAGCCCACCAGGTCATCGTATTAACAAATTATTCGATTCGGGCAATTCTCCATAGGCCTGATGTAGTCCGAAGATTGATGAAGTGGGTGCTCAAACTTAGCCAATTTGGCATCGAATATAAAGCAAGATCAATGATAAAGGGAAAATCCTAGTAGATTTCATTGCAGAATTATCCGACACCGCCATAGAATCAAGGGAGTCTAATGTGGATCTTGGAAACCGACGATTCATACAAAAGGTATAAAAAGGGAGCCGACATCGTCCTCAAATCCCCCCATGACGTGTAGTTAACCCAAGCAATTCGGTTTTCTTTCCTCATCACGAACAACGAAGTTGAATATGAAGTTGTGTGATTCAGTTTGAAACTAGCTATGGCTTTGGGTGTCGTAAAGATTGATCTCAGATACGATTCTTAGTTAGCTGTGTCACAAATCAATGGAGAATTCAAAGCTAAAGAAGACAAGTTGATTAAATACCTCTCCGTTGCTAAGACAATTTTAGCTAATGTTGAGCAATTCTCCATATCCCAAATCCCTAGAGGTGAAATCGAAATGGCCGACGCCTTAGCCAAATTTGGCTCGAGTGTCCCTCATGCCTACCATGTAGGCGTGTAGATCCTAGATGCACCATCAACTATCGAAACCCAAGTATAATTAGTTGAAGAAGGATCTCTCGAATCCTAGATGACTCCATTGATCGCCTACTTGAAAGACGGAACTTTACCAGATGATAAGAAGCTGGCACACAAAATTTGGACACGAGCTGCCCGCTACGTACTAATTGAGCAAGAGTTATACCAAAGATCCTTTTAAGGACCCTATTTTCTTTGTGCACCGCCCAGAACCTCTAATAGGCTTTTGAGGGAGATTCACTAAGGAGTCTGCGGTAACCACATAGGAGGGAGATCCTTAGCACATAGAGTCATGACGTAGGGCTGTTTCTAGCCGACCTTGAGAAAGGATGCTCAGCAACTTGTAAAGACTTGAGACGTATGTCAACAATTTGGGAGCATCATTCACGTGCCCGAGACCGAATTTAATCCTGTATCAAGCCCCTGGTCGTTTCTATATGTGGGCAATTGATATCGTACGCTCGTTCCCACCAGCCCTACTCAAAAGAAATTCATTTAGGTAGTAACCTATTATTTCATTAAGTGGATAGAAGTAGAAGCTTATTCTCAAATCAAGGCCCAACACCTGATGTAGTTCGTCTGGAAAAACATAATATGCAGGTTTAGGGGCCCTCGCACTATCATCTCAAATAACGAACCATAATTTTTCAACGATTCATTTCAACATTTATGCTCAAGATACGACATCCACAACACATTCAAATTCACGCTACACACAATCCAATGGCTAAGCCGAGGTGACCAACAAAACCTTGCTCAAATACTTAAAGAAAAGGCTAGACGCTTCCAAAGGAAAGTGGGTCGAAGAGCTTCCCCTCATTTTGTGGGCATATCGAACCATGCCGCGAATTCCAACAAGAGAAAGCCCCTTTCGCTTTCACTTATGGAACAAAGGTCGTCATCCCCCTCGATCTCGAAGCAGCTACCTTGAGATCCATAAAGCCCTCTACACTAGCTAAATCCCTAGATGCTTTGGAAGAACGAAGAGAGCTTAGCGCCTGTCTTATATTAAGGCTAGTAGCCCAAAATTCATTAAGGCTATATGTTCGTCTTATATCAAGGCTAAAAGCCTAAAATTCATTAAGGCTAAACGCCCGTCTCCCAGTTTTACAATATTCCTTTCAATACTTGTTATTGACATCACGGTATTTACTACATAACAAAACATAGTACATAACAAGCATCAACAAAAGGAGACAAAACATCATCACTCTTATTAAAAACCCAAATTTGTCCAAACGAAGCACCAAAAAAAAAAAAAAAAACAAAAGTTTTTATGATGCCTTTTTCAACCTAATCGAAATGAGCGTGTCGACGCTGACACTGACTGTATTGGCTGATCGGTCTCGCTGCTGTTCGAGAATCGAGTGATGAGATTGATAGGATACTTATTGTGTTTCACGCAGTTGACTCAGAAATATAGACTGCTTAGAGGGCTTAATGTTTTATCATACCTTATGTATGGGGGTGGCCTGATATTTATAAGATATGTTATTCCCAATCGAGGGTAGTAAGGATTCTTTCCTCATCGATGGGATATTTTCTCATTTTTATCGATATCGGATTTAATAAGGGATATTGAAGGAGTAGTTTATTGAGATTTATCCTTCTTCCTTATTGGTGAGATCCGGTTTGATTTGCAGGATAAGCTGTTTGCTGTGAATTATCCTATTTTCCTTGCTGATGAGATTTAGTTAGAGATTTAGTCAGGGATTTATGTGGATAAGATGTTGTAGGGGTTTATCCTACTCTCTATTACAGATTTAGTCTGATTTGCAGGATGTGGGCCTTCCAAATTATCCATGACCGGCCTCTGGGGGGCGAGCGGACTGGGCCTTCATTCGGGCTAGCGCCTGTGGGCCTGGTGTTCCTCCTGCGCGCCTTCTGGCTTGTGAGTGGGCCTACGAGCCCATTTTTCAAACCCTATCAGTTGCCCCCCAACCCTTGTGTACGGTATGAGTGGGCAAGGGCTGTAATGTTTCTCGTATCGGATGCAATTTCCACATGTCTGCTCGGGGCTGGGTTAGTTAGGGCTTTGTCGTCGTCCTATGTCTTGTGATAATGAAGACTCTTCCTGCTGCGCCTCATTTCTCCCACTTTCTGCCAAGCTTTCCTTTTGTTTTTCTCTCGCAGCACACCCTCCGACCGTCGCCTTGTGTGCCCCCCGATCCTGCTTTTTCTTTGCTCTTAATGAAGTTCGACTTCCCCTTCCTTAGTGTCTCACCTTCGTAGTCCTTTCTCAAGGCCTTTTATCGAGATAGCTTTTTTCCGTTTTATTCCCGGGACCGGGCCAAGGCCTCTTTCTCTTTGGTGTCTTTTCGAGCAATACATCAAGGCGCTAGGGTTAGGTTGGCCAATTTTTGTTTTCACTACTTGCTATCACCATGGGTCTGGGTCGCTTCTTCTCTCGCTGTGACAGTGACTCTACCAAGGCCTGGCCTCGCTGATCGGGGCGGCTCCGACCATTCGGCCGAGTTGATATTCGAGATGTCTCTGTGGGAGCCCCCTTTCCTCAACAAGGGTAAGGAGAATAGACCGGGATTACACCACGGGGATCTGAGGTACCTAAGGTCCGCGTGCACGTTCAAGGGCTGGACCTAGAAAAGCTCTGACCCTTGTACTGGGCCACTCTTGCTAGGGCGCAGGCCCTCCCTTGGTGTTCTGTCCGTCCCCCCGACATTTTGACTTACGTGGTTCCAAAGTATCTAAGATGGTATGCTTTTTGAAGTGGCCTTCTCGATAATCTGCCGTTTCCCGCACTCTTTATAAAAGGGGAGCTGCAAAGACTTCAATATCTATCCTTCTCAACTCTCACCCAATTGTCAGGCATTTTGGTTGCCATTGGTTTTCTTTAAGAACAGGGCCTCGGTGTTCCCAAGATAGCCCTCGTTCCTTGATCTTATACGCTGAAGGAAACCGAGGCTTCCTTTATTTTTCCCTACTGCTCCTACGCCTCCGTGATTTCCGACCTTCCCTCTTCCCATAGGCTTTAGAAGGAGTGTTACTTCTTCGTTAGCGACCGCAATTGGGAATATGACCCTTTGGACAGGGATGCCACCATGGGCGTTCCGGTTGCCTGGACTACCCCCGAGAATCTACGTGAGTATCGCTTGTTTTCTGTAGTCTCTCACAGGCCATCGGGTATCTCCACTCGCTTGGCTCACCGGGGTCTCGTGCTCTACCCGACCTTAGCTCCAAGATAACGCTCATAGCGCCAGGTCAGCCGAGTGTTCCCGCGCCCTACGCCGAGCCGATCGCCGATATTCCCCCGGCCCTCGAGCCTCGAGGTCTATCCGCTCGCGCTTGAGGCCTTCGCCTCCTTCCACTATGAAAAATCTTCTCCCATCTGCCTTCCGTCGCTAAGCCCACCAAGGGAGAGCGCTTCAGCTCGAGGGAGATGCTGCCCCAAGTCCCGAGCGTGAAACGGAAAACTCGACCATGAAAGACCGTCCAGCTTGGGGCAAGGTTCAAATCGAGGGCATCTTCCTTCTTCCCTTCTACCTACGCCGAACACCGGGTGTGTGTCAGCGCCTCCCGCCGAGGTCCCTAAAGCCTTGAGTCTCGCAACCCCGCCTCCGGCCTCTACCGCAGCGCAAAGGCTCCGAGAAAGGCCGCTGAGCACCGCTGAGGTCATGCCCGACTGAGATGGCGACCTCGTCTCTAATGCCGAGTCGCGCTGAGCGGTCTCATCCATCTTAAAGATTTCCGACTCCTCAAGAGGTCGGCGCCGCCACAGGAAGCTGGGCTCTATCCTCCAGGTCGCTCAGAAGTTCCCATATCTGCCGTGTCCGATTCAAAATGAGTCAGTGTTGATCTGTGTCGGGTAATCGATCTACGTTGGATGTGGGCAGTGGCTACTCATTTCAAGAGCTCAAAAAGGCCAATCTAAACGGCATGCCAAAGCCGCCCGAGCTTTCATAGCGAGGGTGGCTTCTCTTACTTCGAGCTTAGCTGGGTTAAGTGACCGGGTGCAAGAAAAGGACCGAGGAAGAAGTGAAGCTTAAGTCTAATTTGAAGCATACCACGCCTAAGACGCCGGGCCAAGGGTGAGAAGACGAGGCTAGAAACAAGCTGAGCGTCGAGGTCGAGCTTCGGGAGGTTTCCTCGGGACGAAAGCACGAAATGTGTACAAAATGACTTGCCGAGGCCAGGATCGCCGCAGCCGCCTGGGGCCCGAGCTTCGTATGGTCAGTGGATGAGCTTCTACGTCCCTGTGAGCGAGCCAGCAGGGGTCTCAAGAAGAGCTGAGCGCGCTAGAGCACGAGATGCGGCCGACTAGACAATGCCGCTTAGACCTGAAAGATTGCCGCGAGGCTTCCGAGGCTATGCTCTACTAACACCTAACCGAGGAGTGTCAGGTCGCATGGGACCTTCATCAACAAGTAACTCACGCCGCAGGGACGGTTATAGGAGATCGAGGGACGAGTACCGCACTTAAATGGGCTTCTAGTGGCTCGCTCTCTGGGAGGAAGGTCGCACACCTACCTGTGCCTGGGGGCCTCAATTTCCCGACCTCCTAGCGAGGAGGAGGCAGAAGAACCTCTTCTCGCGCACTCATCTCCGAGGACCAAATACCCCGCCGAGGCCCACCCCCGCCCCTCTCGCTCCTTCCTCTGATGTCTGATCTCCCGCACATATCTTGGCTTGCTAGCTGTTTTTTTTTTTTTTTTTTTGATGGGCTTGGGACCCAAGACATATGTACTTCCCAATGAATATTCATTTTTATTCCCACCGGGCCGCCTCTACTGCGGCACTTCTGCGCCTGCTCTGATGAACCTAATCAACTTCGATGCCGGGTTGCTGGGCCGGCTCTTCAAACCGAGCCGCCCGTGGCCGGATGCCCGAGCCAATCACTCGGGTCGCGTGGCCCGAGCCGCAGCTGAGCTCTTCAAATCAGGTCGGGCTCCCGGCGCGAGGCCTTATGGGCGACAAATGGTGCCGAACCGGCTCTTAGGCCGCATGGCCCGAGAGAGTAGTCGAGCCTGCCAAACCGAGCCGGGCTTCTAGCGCCGAGGCCTTATGGTCAATAGCCCGAGCCGACCGACTCGCCATGAGCCGGGCGGAGAAGCCAGCTCGCCAATCGGCTACCGGGCTCCCTGCCGAGGCCTGAGTTAATAAATTGAGCCGATCCGACCCAGTCGCATGGCCCGAGCAAGAGTAGTTAAGCTCTTCAAACAGTCATTGCCCCGCGCCAAGGCATCATGTGGGTCGATCAAATTGAGCCGAACTAACCCTAGGTCGCATGAGCTAGGTGGAGTAGTCAGCCACAACTGGGAAGCATCGGGCTCCTACAACAGGCTCCATTGGCCGAATACCGAAATGAATCACCTCCGGGCCGCATGGCCCGAGTAGAGTAGTCGAGCCTGCCAAACCGAGTCGCCCCGCTACCAGGCCTTATGGGTCGAAGGCCCAGAGCAAACCGATCTGCCATACGAGCCGGTGGAGAAGTTGAGCTCATCACAAACCGAGCTAATCAAACTGAAGTACCGGGCCCCGGCTCCGGGAGGCCCATGGGGCTGAGCCAGGCCCCAGCCCCATCTGGACCCAGCCGGCATGGCCCGAGAGCGCATAGCTGAGCCTCCCAAACCGAGCCTCGGGCCCCCGGGCGCCCAGGCCTCGCGGCCGAATAGCCCAGCCGAACCGACTCCAGGGCCGCACGGCCCTGCTGCAGCAGCTGAGCCTTCAAACCGAGCCCCCGGGCTCCCCGGGCGCCGAGGCCTCGCTGGTCGATCACCGAAACAACCCACTCCTGGCCGCATGGCCCGGTGAGAAGCTGAGTCACAACCAGCCAATAGCTCCCGCACCGAGGCTCAGAAGTCAATACCGAGCCGAACCGACTCGGGCCGCACGGCCTGGGCAGAGTAGCGTCAAGCTCGTCAAACCGAGCCATCGGGCTCCCGCTCGAGGCCTTACGGGCCGACAGCCTTGAGCCGACCTGACTCTCGGGCCGCAGATAGCCTTAGTGTGAGTAGTCGAGCGCTCGTCAAACTCGAGCTACTAGACCCCTAGCGCCGAGGCCCTTATGGGTCAATAGCCCGAGCCGAACCGACTCGGTCGCATGGCCTCGGTAGAGTAGTCGAGCTCACAAACCGAGCCATCGGGCCCAGCGCCGAGGCTCGGGCCAAAGAAATCGAGTCAATTGACTCCTCGGGCTGGCTACGAGTCAAGGGAGTAGTCGCAGCTCACAACCGAGCTACCGGGCTCCCCGCGCCGAGGCCCATGTCAATAGCCCGAGCCGAACCGACTCGGCCGCATGGCCGGGTGGAGTAGTTGGAGCTCACAACCGAAGTTGGCTGGGCCCCGGCGCCGAGGCCTTAAGGGTCAATAGCCCGAGCCGACCGACCCGGGCTGCATGAGCCGGGTGGGAGAAGCCGAGCTCGCCAAACCGAAGCACCGGGCTCCCGCGCCGAGGCCTTACGGGCTGAATAAACCGAAATGACCGACTTTAGGCCGCATGGCCCGAAAGCATAGTAGCCGAGCTCTTCAAACCGGAGTTGCCGGGCTCCCGGCGCGAGGCCTCGTAATAATACCGGTCGAACCACTCTCGGGCTGTACGAAATGTGGGTGGTAGTTGAGCCTCGCCAAACCGAACTAACGGCCTCGCTGCGCCTTATGAGCCGAATAGCCCGGGTCGAACCGACTCTTGGGGTATATAGCCCGAGTAGAGAACAGCTCGCAACCCACTGCCGGGCCCCGGGCGCCGAGGCCTCGAGTCGAAGAGTTCTCGCAACCGGAAATAAGCCAGGCTTCGCAAGCTGAGGCCTTCCTGAGGAGCTCAGAACCGAGCCGCTACGCGTACCGCTCGACCAATTCTGGAAAGATGCGAATATCTTTAATCTTGGTTCATGGATAATCGAAACGATTGCGCTGAGTTTCCGAAAGTGCTTTAGCCTTCTATAAATGACGGCCCACGCAGGAGCCCATACTAAATCTTTCCGCCCTTTCCGTGCGCTTGAATCTCGTATTTAAATGAAGCGTCGCTTAGTCGTCTCTCGCAGGGATCCGCCCCTCGGGATTCCCGGCCCGCTCATTGAGCCTCGTCGTAGGAGCTGTGTTTTTCCCTAGTCTCCTTATGGTTGTGTTATCCCTAGCTTCAGGCTAGGGATGTACCGGGAGAGGGCTGACATTTCTTGTATCGCTTCTATTTTCCTTCTTCTTCCTTCTTTCTTCTCCTTCTCCTTCTCCTTCCTCCCCTCCTCTCTTCTTCTTTCTCCTTTTCTTCCTCATCCTCATTCTCCCCTTTTCCTTTCCTTTCTCGCCTTCTCTTTCCTTCCGACTGACAAACTCTTCCCTTCCCTTTTTCTTCTTCTCCTCCTTTCCATCCTGCTCCTTCCCTCTTTCTTTCTTGAGGGTTTTTTTTTTTTTTTGAGGGAACTGCTTGTACGGTTTGTTTCCGAGATGTAAGGAATGACACTACTGACAGGGAATCTAATTTGTATTCTTTATTATAATAAAGAGATGTTTATTTTGAATCTTGAATCTCGCGTATTCTCGATGTATGTAACTCCTTGTACATTCCCTGACCGGTGATTCACCCATAATCATTAAACACACAATCAATAATTGATACTTATTTAAGATTACAACCTGAGTACCTACCGATAAAACTTAAGGCGCAAGATTCCAAGTATGAGGTAGAATTTTTCCTCTTCTCCGTCCGAGTCACTGCTGTGTCCGACATGCACGAGTCACGATATAGTCTTCCCACCGGGCCCTAGTTTTCATGTAGCCTGATTCTCCTCATCGGGTAGGAGCTTCTCTTTAAGACTAGGTCTCCAGCTTGCAACTGGCTTGACTTTTCAAGTTGTAATACCGTCTCCTTTGGTAATTCTCCGCGCTTTAGGACCAAGCCGCACTTTTTCATCTAAGAGGTCTAGATTCAAGCGAAGAGCCTCACAAGCAGGTTCCACGCTGCCAATTCGATCCGGGACGGAATCCACCTCAATGCATATTGCTGCGTCAATGCCAGGCGTGCGGGTTTCCGGGGTTGCCGACTGCACGTAGTCCTCAGAGCCCATAACACCTCGGGAGGTATCGCACCCATTTACCTTTAAGATCTTCCACTTGGTCTTCAATGCCGCCTTTGGCGGGTCTCCGATGGCGACTTCGCCAACCATTAGATTGCGGATGTGCCGGGGACGAGTAATAATTTCGATCCCAAGCTCAAGACAAAAATCCTGAACTCGCGTTATCAAATTGCTTTCATTATCCGACACCGTGAGCTCGATGTCAAACTCGTGATATTATGTTTACGCCACACAAAATTGGCGCGGTCTTTGTCTCCGTGGATTGTAGCCAAAGGTTCGGGCCTCAACCCATTTGGTGGCGTAGTCCACTACAACGACGATGAATTTGTATCGCCCTTCCTAGCTGTGTAGGTCCAATATATCCAAACCCCACTGTTGGAAAGGCCAGGGGCTTGTGACTGACTTCAGGGGCTCAGATGGGAGGTGAGAGATTTTAGCGTGCTCCTGGAAAATCTTGCATTTCCTGACTAGGTCGGTCGCGTCTCTGAGCATTGTGGACCAATAATATCCCTGTCTTAAAACCTTCCCTGTTAATGCCCGAGCTCCGATATGATTTCCGCATACGCCTTCGTGTACTCGAGTAATGTAGTCCGTGGTTCTTCCCCGAATTCTAAGGATGGGTGTGAAAAACCTCACTTGTAAAGGCTTCCTTATGATTAGTGAATCGCCGACCTGCTCTAATCTTAGAGGCCTCTGTCTTCATGTCCGTCTATTAAGTAATCCCAAATGGGCTCCATCCACTTGCTCTGGGATCGATTGGGGCGACTTCCCTCATAGAGATCTATAGAAGGTCTCTGTGCTGTATTGTGACGTGGTTAGTCTCACGGGAGGTCCTTCAGGAGGCCGTCACACTCTTGCCAAGGCACTCCGCCGAGCCCTCCGTCCGGTGCGTGTCCGGTCCGGATCGCGACCTAACTTTTTCAATAAATCCTGCACCTTTTGAGGCATAGGATCATTTTTCACTTTGGCCTCAGGTGTCTTCTATTCGCCTTACTACTCAACTCGGGAGTCACGCACCTCTGTCGGTCAACTTCCATTAACACAGGTTGAGCGCTTATGACGGCCTCATACTCAGCCTCATTATTGGAGGCTTGGAATCCGAATTTGAGCACGTACTCAAAATCTATTCCTTCTGGGGAGGTTAGGATTAGCCCGGCTCCGCTTCCTATGCATCTGCGGGCCCCGCCCATGTGAGAGAGCCCCGCATGGGGAGGCTGGCCGGCTTAAGCGCTTTGGCAGTTTCTTTGCCGAGGTGAATTCCATGACAAGTCCGCTAAGACTCACCCTTATCATAGCCGCTTTATATCTCGAGTGTCGAACTTGCTCAAATTTATGGCCCACTTCATCAACCTTCCCGAGGTCTCGGTTTATGCAGTGACTTCGCTTTCATCTGACATTCTCATTGAACTCAATGGTATGAGTCTGAAGTAGGGGCGGGTTTCTTCGCAGCCGCTTAAGCATTAATGCCAAGATTAATTTCTCCATCCTTAGGTACCTCTCCTCTACTCCTCTCAATGCTTGGCTACAATAGTAAACTGGATGTTGTACTTGGTCTTGGCTCCTGACCAGACAGCGCTGGGCCAGAAGTCCGAAACTCCGGTAAGATACAGAGGAGCTCCCTCGTAGGGGCTCACCGTAATGGGGTGGAGCCCAAATACATCTTCAACGCCGAGAACGCTTCTTCGCACTTGTAATCCCATTGAAAAGCTTTCTTTAAAACTCGGGAAGCATGGCTGACATTTATCACAACCGGATACGACCTACTTAAAGCGGCAATTCATCCTATCGTGACGCCACCGACCTCCTCTCCTCCTACGAATCCTCCCGAGATCACATGGATTTCTAAAGGCTGTCGCGCCGAAGGTTGTCTCCGCCGAGGTGGTGGCGGTGGCCGCCGGCGCTTGAGCCACCAGCCCGACTCGGGCTCCGACCGGGGTGTTATGAAGCGTCGGAGATACCCACGCCGAATTAAGTATTCTATTTCTTTCCTGAGCTGTATGCAATCATCCGTACGATGTCCGTAATCCCTATGGAACTCACAATACCTAGTGTTATCTCTTGTGGCATGGCTCCAACTTCATCCGATGGCTACCGTAGAACTGCTCGCTTTACACTTACGTGACTCGCGATACTATGATCAATAAGGTAAACCGTCGAGGTGAATAATGCTATCGCCAATCTGGCTGAGGTGGACCCAGGTGGTCTCTGAGGCTTCCACGCCTCTTTGGGGACCGTTCTCCATCTTTCTTTGGAGACCTTTCCTGGTCATTTTGTCTTCTTGGGCTCCGTCCCTGTCGCTTATCATTCTCGCTTTTCTCTTTATGGGTTAAGTAGCTTCCTTTCTTTGATATAAGGGCTTCTTCACCATTAATGTACTTTTTCGCTTTAGCGAGCACCTCAGCCATGCTTGCTTGAGGGTTTTTTGAGATGGAAAACATCAAGTCTTTATACTGCACTCCAAGCCCAGCAATGAAGGTAGTGATCGCGAACTTTTCGTCTAGTATATCTACCTTCAGAGACTCGGCAAATCAACAGAAGATCCCACTCCTTGCGAGCTCGCTGATGGTCGATGATAGCTACTTTCGTATGTTCCGTCTATCGAAATGGGAGACTAACGCAGCCTGATAGCTCTCCGACGAGATTGGGATATGACTCGGCCTATTAAAACCAAGCCAAGGTCGCCTTTAATGTGATAGCGAAAGCCCTGCATCGCACAGGGTCCTGATACCTATGCAGCTCCATATGATTCTTGTAAGTGTTGAGATGATCGACGGAATCTCTGGCACCATCGAACGCTTCCACTTGTGGCATTATGAACTTTGGGTTGAAGTGGAGCTGACTTCTACCATGAACTATGACTCACCGTTGCACCAAGGTGTCCATAGTGTCGAGCTCGCCCCCTTTACAACTTCCTTTACGCTGTATCTGAGTTCCCGCCGGAGGCTCGAACTCTTCTCCCATGATCGTTTCCTCCCATCCCTTTGGCCGAGGATGGCGTAGTTCCAATTCCGACACTTTCGCCCGAAAGTGTCGCCATCGCCTCCTCCAGGCCAAGGTGGCCTATGCCCCTGGCCCTACTGACTCTCGCTCGCTTTCGCTCTTGGGGAGTGCCGAGATTATGTTGCCCTTCATGAGGGGTGATGTTACGACCTTCCTGAGTTTGTCGCGCCTCCCGCGGGCGTCAGATCCGGTCTCGTGAGCCGGCTTCACTTCCTATCGCGTCATCGTGAGGCGGAGAGCCTCCACCTCATCCCAGGTTGGCTTGCATTATTTCTAACGCAGGTCGAGGTCCGGCCGCTCGCGCCGCTCGGCGCTCCCCGCATCCTTAGTGATCAAGGCCAAGCCCCACAGGTTCCGGCCGATACCATCAAGAATGTAGAGATCAGTCTTTATTTGTAAGGAACTGCTGCTCCGCACTTAAACCAACTCGATGATGCTTTTTCAATCGGAATCGGGCCGGAGCGTGTCGAGCTATCACTGACTTCTAAACAGCCTGCCGGACCGGTCTCGTTGTGCCCGTTGCTGCTCTCCTCACAAAAACAAAGAAGAAGCATACGTAGGCTTCACTCGTGGTCGCCCGATGCCTAAGTCGGGCCTCGGGGAAAAGATAGACTACTTAGAGGGCGAATGTTTTAGCGTACCTTTTACCAATGGGGTAGCCTGGTATTTATAGTGTATGTTATTCCCAATTTGAGGGTAGTAAGGATTCTTTCCCATTAGATGGGATATTTTCTGCCTTTATCAATATCGGATTTAATAAGGGATATTGAAGGAGTAGTTTATTGAGATTTATCCTTCTTCCTTATTGGTGAGATCCGTTTGATTCGTTGTGATGTCGCTTGGTCGGAATTATCCTATTTTCCTCACGATGAGATTTAGTCGGATTTTATGTGATAGCATGTTATAGGATTACTCTACTTCCTTATTGGTGAGATTTAGTCTCCATTTGCAAGACGTGGCCTTCCAAATTCATCCATGACCGACCTTTGGGGCGAGCGGACTGGCCTTCTGCTTTGGGCTGGCTTAGCCCTGGGTGTTCCTCCGGGCGCCAGTTTTTCTCATGAGGGCTCAAGGAGCCTATTTTTCAAACCCTATCAGTTTTCATAAACCAAAATGCAAAAATAAGAACAACCAAAGTCAAGTTGACTCCTGACAACCGATCTCAACCTCGATAGCCTCACCTTCTACAGTAACTATGACTTCGGGCAAGACCGCATCCTCAGCCCCGAGCTAAAGCTCCTCTTGGGAAACTTCAGATCCGGCATGCTTGGCACGATAACCCTCTTAAAATCCCTCCTTACGCCCGAGATGATCTCTTAGCCTTCCTCGTCGCCTTCTGAAAAGCCCTTCTCAAATGACCTTTGATGTCGCTCCTCCACCTATTCCGAATAGCATTCGGTTATCTCCTTCTCCAATTTGGTCATTTCATCCTTGAACTCCTTTTCTTATTCAGTCGATTTCTTCGCCAACCGATCAATCAGACAAGAAATCTTTTCGATAGGATGCATTCCTTTACGTGATTCCTTACATCTCGGGATGCTTAGCCTTAGAATTCTCTACTTTGACAATTGTGGCTTCTAGATTATGCTCGACCTCACTTAGTTTCCATTTTAGTTCAGGAACCTTTGAACTCGAACGTGATAGTTTCCAAAGTGTGGCTCAAATTTACAATATCATGCCCCCCTGCCCACAATATCACAAAATCAGGTAACATAAAATATGAGTTTAACGAATTTTTAACAATCACGGTTGAACTTACCATCGAAATGAGATCCGTCGTCGAATCAAGTCCCGAGAAGGCTTGAACAACTTTTGTCATGCCGCCACGTAGCCTCCTTATGCTCGAGATCCGTCTTTAGCTTCTGCATGCCTCTCTACCACCGAACAACTTCATGTCAACAACATAGCGCTGAGCGAAGTGAGACCCGCAATCTTTTAGGCGAATAGCTCTTTTCTTCATCGTGGATTAAGGGCGCATCTTCTTCAATTAAGGCAGGCTCTTCCCAAGTTCTGCTCTTCCCTTCGCCCCCGAAAGAGGGTGTAGCATGCCTCTCTTGTCTGCTCCCATACTCATTCACAACAATCCCTTCATCCTTAGATATGTTCATCACCACTTCCCACCTATTTTCGACATGGGAAGTTCCCTCTTAACGACTTGGGCTTTAGCTTTTGCGAATTGGCTGTCTTATTAGGAAGATTATACTTCCTCTTACCGATTGAAGGCTCCCTGTGAGAGGCCATTCCATCGTTCTCCCTCGACTGTCGCTTTTGAGGACGGGTTTAACAAAGAGTTCCTTCAGCCCGTTTCTTTTTCCAAACTAGCTTCTCCTTCTTCTAGACTGCGATCACCTGTATCTTTATCTCTTCATAATTAGGTAAATCCCCAATCAACTTAGGTCTTCAAGTAACCCCAAGACAAAAAGGAGTTGATTGAATTGGCTTGGTGTTAACCAATCCCTAAGCTTACCCCGACGACGCTAACCTGCATAATATAAATGTGGAAGCATCAAAAAGGAAGAGAAATATAATAAGGATCAATTAAACATAAAGATAGGAAAGAGGGAGAAAAAATTCAGATCCTAAACTAGACCAGTTATGTGAAAAATAAACTTTGAATTCACAAAGATAAGGGTCCATTACGTAACCCCACGTGCCCTTCACGACAACGAAACTTTTCGCCTAATGTTTAGACCTGTTGGGAAGGTTCGTAACAATCTGGACAAGTTTAGCGTCGACCATAAGAAACAAACACCCATTAGGGTGTCTTTTTAGAGAATAAATAAACAAAACCTCCTCTAACCCCATATCCAACTTGTGACAGAGGTTCAATACCGATATCCCCAGAAGGACATGGATCACAATCACATGGACATGCATAGGGTGAATCCGTGTATAATGAAGGAACTGGTGTACCAAGGAGGGTGGGGGAAGCCTTGACCCTTTTGTAAAATGGGTCTTTGACCAGTAGACCTCATTCATCTCCCCCAAAGTAGCCGAGGTGTCTTCCACACCATAAAGATATATTGGACAGCAAGCGAACCCGTAGATGGGGAGGAATATTGTACTTCCTTTAGAACTCTATAGCCCTGGCATCTTGACCATGTGAAGGTTCATAGGACTTGTTACGCCCCATTTCTCGGGGGTCCGTTGACAACTCGTCAACCCACGGAATACTCATGGATGTCGGGTAACCCAATACCACTCACAAAAATCGGGCAGAGTCGCCTTTATACGGGGAGCTCTACCCAAAATACAACATGTCCCAACATTTTACAACGACCACACCGGGTCCACGTACGAGTGAAAATGGTCACTTAGGCCCATGCATCAATACTCACAAAGTATATATATCAACTGTATAACAATACTTCAAGAGTTATTACATTACTCTTAACCAAACATATATCAAAATTTAGAGTTTTAATACATATTATACAAAATGAATACCAGCCACAACCGGCGCTTCTTCTAAAGCGGCCCCAGTGAGTAAGGCTCCGTCCTCCGTACACTTCAGACCGAAATAACGATCCTCGATTGGTACAAAGAATGCCAAAGAGCGATAATTTTCATACGGGTTACTCCCCACCTAAGTGCACATGTCATGGCAACCAAACACACTCAAGCAAATACATGATCCTACTTGAATGTCTACATGTCTAATCCCATGTCTCGAGTCCTCACCGACTCCCTCACACGTGCCTAAGCCAAATGCGAGCAAAAATACAGTTTTCAAAACAAAATCTTTTTGTTCTTGAAAACAAACTATCGAGTTTCAGTAAATATATTGGACTACCCTCCGAGGCGAATTGCTGGATAATTTTTCCGAACAGTCATAGGTCCGCCTCCGAGATGAACTGTTGGACCACTCTCCAAGGCAATTCTTTGAAAAATCTTCCTTGAAATTCCTTTCACAACTGTTTTCATTTTCGTGTCATGCACTCACACCTATCGTTCTAGGGTGCCCCAGTGCATATGGAATGCATTATGCTAATTCCAAACAATTCATGCTAATATATTTACATGCATATATTAACACAATTAACTCAATACAACTGCGTTATTTAATTTATAATAATAATACTTCAAAATTAGCGCATACGGGCTAATTAACAAATCAAGCACCCATTTCAATCACCTAACAACACAAAAATCACAATAACCAAACACGTGAATAGTGAAACCTCGGGCTCAAATCGTTTCACTAGCCACAAGTAGGGGATTTCTTTACTTGGGCTCTCCAAAGATTTCAGACCGAAAAACACAGCCATTCAAGCCTCAACAAATCCCTTATCCATAAAATGGCTCTAAATTAAAGTTAATAAACCAAGTAGAAAGATCCCTACCTCTTGGAGCTGTCAGAACTCCATAAAAACGTGCCCACGCATAGCCCTTTACCGCTGTAGAACAACTTTGCTTTCGTTCAAGAGAACCGACATCAACGCTGAAAATATAGAGAGAAGTCATACTTTCTCTCTCTAAAATCTGAAACTCACACCCACTGCACGTTTTTGTTTTCCAATTGGAAAAGAAGACTATTCCTTCTTGTCTTATTCATTTAAACTTTCCAAAAATTCCATCATTGTCCCTTCATTTAACTATTTGACACATGGCTTAATCTAAGTCATTCATCTCCATCATCTCACTAATCATGCAACATGTGTCACATGGATACATGTAGTAGGTGACTTTTGTCACATCACATGTCTTTCATAAGCCGTTATAAGGCACCCAACACCCGATGCCTAGAAAAACGTGAAATTCCGACTGTCTCGGAATTTGACGAAATTCAACGTGGTAGCTAGATTTCGAGAGACGATTCCAACGGTGAAGTCCATTTCGTCATCTAAGATCTAGAAAAATTTCGTTTCAATTTAAAATTACCATTTTACCATTTTTCAGAAAGTTAGAATTTTCTCGGGTTTTACATTCTCCCCTCCTTAAAAAGAATTTCGTCCCGAAATTCTATACAATCACAACAACTCACATGTATATGCAACATGCACTATGCCATGTATGTAAATTAGTCATTTAGGTATTAAACGACTAAACCACGTACCTTCATCCCTAAACAAGAAGGGATAGGTGGCCCGTGATCGTGTCCCTCGCGTCCCACTTCACTCCTCCACCCACGACATGCCGCCATAGCACCCTCACTAGCCCCACAACCAAGGCCGCAAACCCGATCCCGGGGCTATCCATAACACACCTGGGTCCCTCCTCGAAGGTCTCATCCATGTCAACCTTAATCTCTCCCCAATCTACTACATGAGTTGATCTCGGGAGGCACTCGAGCATGTGGAGACGTGAAACACCTCAAAGCGACACCCGACATGTCAAGAGTTTCAACCTGGAGACGCTTACAAGGCCTACTCTCTCAGTATCTCGGCGGCCCTAATGAACCTCACGATACTCGTCACAACTCGACCACTCCTCTATTAGGCATCACCTTCCTAAGAAGACGTGATTCCAACCTCGAACTCTATACAACGTCAGACATCAACATAGTCTTTTCCGTCTACTTGAGCCGTGAGAAGACGCTATCGTATCGGCTCTTCTCACATTCCTCGGCTGTCTCTGAATCAAATCAGACCAGTTGATGGAGCTTCCTCCACCTCGTCCAACATATCTGATCTTTACATGGCCTCCATACAATGCCTCATGTGTTGTACATCAGGCACTCGCTTGATAATCGCTTGTTGTAGGCGAATTCCACTCAAGGGCAAATGCTCTTCCCAAATACCCTTATGATCCGTGACGATGCTCGTGAAGCATGTCCCTCTAACACCTATATGGTCCTCTCCGACCGACCATCCGCCCCGTGGGTGGAAAGATGTACCATGGTCATCCAGGTGCCCATAGCCTTTGAAACTATTCCAAAGTGCGCCAGAACCCTGCTCTATCCGACACTACGGATACCGGTACTCCATCTAAATTCGCATTTCCATTCTCAATGTACAACCGGTAAAATCTCTCCAATGTGAAGGTCAACCGCACGGCTAGAAAATATGCCAACTTCGTGAGCCAGTCCACTATCACCCATACCGCATTATGTCCTTGCGGTGTCCATGACAAGTGGGTCACAAAATCCATCGTGACGTGCTCCCACTTCCACTCAAACACTCCAATAGCCGGCGTAGCCCCGCTGCTTCTGCTCAGCCTTAACCTGTTGACACGTGAGACATTGTTGAACAAAGTCCCCTACGTGTCTCTTCATCCCGCTTCAGTAGTACTGGCGACGAAGATTCGAGTATATCTTCGTGCCACTTGGATGCACGGCAAATCGAGAGCAGTGAAACTCCCTGAGAATCTCCTCTCTCAAATCAATCAACTAGGGAACCACTACTCGTCCTCTATACCGAAGACTGCCATCTACGTGGACGGTCCAGCCCTTGTCACTTGTGTACCCTCGATCGCACTGGGTCCCCGATGGACACTATCTCCGTCTCCCGCCTAGACTCCAATCACTCTTCCTCAATAGACGGTGTGGCTACTTAAACTCCCCCAACGTACTCGAGTCTCGCACGCTGCATCGTGAGCCCAAACTGTCCTACAGTCTCGAGCATCCGCCACTCCCGGGAAGCTATGTTAGCCAATACTCCCTGTGACTTCCGACTGAGTGCATCAGCCACCACATTTGCCTTACTAGGATGGTAATGTAAAGTGAAGTCATAATCCTCTAGGAACTCCATCCATTTGCGTTGCCTCATGTTGAGGTCCCGCTACGTGAAGATATACTTCAGACTTTTGTGGTCTGAGTACACCTTGAACTGCTCACCATATAAATAGTGGAGCCAAATCTTCAAGGAGAATACTACGACCGCCAACTCCATGTCGTGTGTGGGGTAATTCTGCTCATGATTCTTCAACTGGCGGGAACCATAAACTACTACCCTTCCTGACTACATCAAAAAACATCCCAGTCCGGCTCTCGAGGCATCACAATACATTATGTACCCCTGTCCCCTGTCCGGGACTATCAAGATAGGAGAAGTAGTGAGCCTCCTCTTCAACTCCTGAAATGCCTCCATGCATCGATCATCCCAATTAAACTTAACCTCCTTTCGGGTCAATCACATCATAAGTGCCGCGAATCTTATAAAACCTCAATGACCTTCCACAAGACTCCAGCCAATCCCAAGAACTACGTATCTCGAAGACCGACTTCCGCCTCTCCCCAACTCATCACGCACTTCGACCTCTTCCTGCCCACGACACGCCCGACGACACCACGTGTCCTAAAAATCTCACCAAGAAGCCAAAACTCGCGACTTACTGAATCTTTAGCGCATGCTTGATGATCTCTCAAGAACTATAAAACAATCCTCGCGATACCCATGCTCCCACTCGCATCGAGTACATCAAATGTCATCCATGAAAAACTACGACAACTCCGATTCATAGATAGGGTTGGAATACCCTATGCATGAGGTCCATGAATGCCGTTGGCGCATTCGTCAATCCAAAGGGCATCATCATAAACTCAAAGTGCCCATAACGTGCCCCCGAACTCGCCTTAGGGATATCCTGGTCTCCTAACCTCAACTCGATGGTAACCAAGGCGAAGGTCTATCTGAGTAGACTCGCTCCTCCTTTAACTGCATCAAACAAGTCATCAACTTTCTAAGAATGGGTAAATTTAATTTTGATCGTAACCCCTATTCAACTATCCGTAGTCAATGGATACCATGGGTCTTGTCCTTCTTCAACAAATAATCGGAGCGCCCATGGTGAAGTGTCTTGGCCTAATCGAACCTTTTCATTCAAGCAAATCTCCCAGACTGACTCGAGTCTCTCAGAACTCCAACCGATGTCATCCTATGTAGAGTTATAGAGATGGGCGTAAGTACTGTGGTGTAACTCATAATCGAAGTCTACAACCCTTACGGAGGCAACTCGGTAGCTCATCCTAAAAACATCCTCTTATACCTCGCTGCACTACTCGAGGTAGATCTTAAGTCCCGCCCCACCTCGTCCTCTAGGTAAGGCTTACAGCCAACCCCGCTTTACCGCCCCCTCGACACCGGACTCGCACACCGTCCGGGGGCAAAAATATCATGTTTGTCCCTTGCTTCAGCTCTAGGAACTCCTGAGCCTTCGCATGACGAGCAGTGTCCGAAAAATATTTACCCATGAAAAGATCATGGAACTCTGCCCATGTCATTGCCTCTAGATCTCTAGAGGTCTTTGCCTAGTTCCACCATACTGTGTCTCACCTCTAGCCGGAATGCACTAGTCTTAATCCATCGATCGCTGCACCTATACCCCAATACCTTCAACTCGTGTGAACCAATGGTCCGCCACCACCTGGATCCCCCCGTGGAACGACTGGAGGATGATGTGCCCTAAACCTCTAGAGGTTACTCCTTTGACCTCCTTTAACTACTACGCACTAGCCCCGTGCAATAGCAACAGCTACAATACCTACCGCCTCAACAGCCTCGCCGGTCAACACCGTGGTGCCCCGACTTTCGCACCCGTGGATCTAATTTCTACGTCCTCGCCCTTGATTAGCTATCTACACATGTCAAAGGGCAAGTTAAGATTCAATGCAGTTGATAAGAGAATAATTTGAGAAGAAGAAGAATTCTAAAGAGAGAAAGGGAAAGGGACCGTTTATTTGAATTTTTCCACCCCTTTTTTATTGACCACCATCCAGCTTTATAGACACAAACAATACTGCTAATGATTAGAAGAGAAACTAGCACTACTAACAACTTAATCAACTCGTACTGGTTTCGACTTATTCATAACAACTAAAACAACTTGATAACTAGGATGGCCATGTTTTCGTACTTTACGTGAACATGCATCAAGAGTGATCCACCTCTACTATGTTGACCAAGCATGATCCACGTCCAACCTGGTGTGCTTGCATGGGTATTCATGTGCCTGCATGAGGGTGTGCATGTGCATGCATCGGTGCACATATCATTCCTCCCTACTAAACAATCCTTATCCTCAAGGATAAATGTAGGATATGACCTGGTGAATCGCCATTCATTTTCCCATGTCGCATCTTCTACTGGTGCGCCTACCCATTTTTCCAAAATCTCAGTTTTTGGACAATATTTTCCCTTGCGAACTACCCGCCGGGATCGATGATGTGATGAATGTGGAAGGATAGTGGTAGTCTCCGACATAAAGAGGGAAGTTGAGCAATCAGGAGTGGTCAGCCCTAAATGTTTTCGTAATAATGCTAACGCGGAAATACATTATGGATTTGGTGAATATGGGGGCAATAAGAACTCAGAGGCCACGTTCCACTTTCAATAACTTCAGAGGGACCATGAAACTCGGGAAAGTCATGGATCTCCCAAAGCCACCGAAGATCACGGTATGGTCACAGCTTCGTGCACACACAGTCGCCACCGCAAAGGAGACCCTCACGCGATGTTGGTCACCTTTGGCACTTCATGATTTGAGCAAGCAAGAGCTTCTGGGCCGCAACTCACCGAGGGTGGAAATCTCGATCTCAAGTAGAACCCAC
The DNA here is from genome assembly GCA_016808115.1 of Tetrastigma voinierianum. Classification (NCBI taxonomy): domain Eukaryota; kingdom Viridiplantae; phylum Streptophyta; class Magnoliopsida; order Vitales; family Vitaceae; genus Tetrastigma; species Tetrastigma voinierianum. The sequence goes on along the minus strand of JAEQBH010002464.1, from coordinate 887,114 downwards.
GACCGCTTGAGCATTAGAGGTTCCGGGAACATATTTGAGCAAGCTAGGTGGTGGGATGCCATACACAGCTTCAAATGGTGTCATTTTAGTTGAAGAGTGAATAGATGTGTTGTAGCAGAATTCGGCCCAAGGAACCCATTCAAACCATTTCTATGGTTGGTCGCCCGCGAAGCACCTTAAATATTGTTCCAGATCCTACACAACTTCACCTCGACCATCGATTGTGGATGGAACTCGAGCCTATACAAAGCTTGTGCCATGTGCTGGAATAATGTCGGCTAAAAGGTGCTTATAAAGATATCATTCCCACCACTAACGATTGAGATCGGGACGCCGTAAACTGGATGATGTCGAGATGAAAGCCAGCTTACGTTGACGCGTGAAGGGTGCCTTAAGGGAATGAAGTGGGCATACTTCGTTAAGCGATTGACAACGACCATAATGGAAGTATATCCATGAGAAGAAGGTAATCCTTCAATGAAGTCCATGGATACTTTGGTCCACACTTGTGTTGGCACTGTTAGAGGTTGGAGTAGCCCTGCTAGCTTCATGCAATCTGATTTGAAACGCTGACAAGCTTCACATTGCTGTAAGAATGCCTTTAATGTTCGGCGCATATTTGACCAAAAAAAATCTTGCTTAATCCGGGTGATTGTTTTATGGAACCCAAAATGTCCACCAGTTGGGGTTGCATGGCAATCCATCAGGATTTTTGGAATTAAATTAGAAGCAGAGCTTAAAAGAGCCCTACCCTTTCGAAACCACACTCCATCTCGTTGGATCACGGATGAGTCTTTTGATTTCAACTCCTCATAAAATGGGTTATGTTGAACTTCTTTTTTAAGGATAGGCCACCAAATTGGCTTATAAGGCTGGAGATAGATATAAATTGAATTCCATGACTCAGATAAAGAATCTCCACCTTGATTTTAGCCCCTTTTATACCGATCTCATAGTCAGACCTGCAGAGCCTTAGCACACACCCCGAGCCCCGGTCCGACCTGACATGGATCCGAACCGAGTTCGTGCGAGACTCAGACTGGACTCTTACCTGATTTTTTTAAACTGAATCGTACCGTGGGTACGGGCCTTACATCTTATAACATAATCAAAGAACTACACGAGTGGTGTCCATCAAATCTATCACATTTACCGAGTCCCATTTATAAATACAAACTATATTTTTATGATTTTACAACTCGAGCACGGAATCCCATGTAGTGAACTCCTTACAAGTGTAGCTGCTCACCGTATAGCTAAGTCTTCAGATGTCTCTCTTCCTCAGACTCACACCTGACAAACTTCGTATGTTTTTGGGTTTCTAGCGGAAACATATGTCTTATGCATATACACATTTAACGTATAAAAACAAAAACAAATACCATAAATTTCTTATGCATTTATATTAGCGAACTTATACAAGATTTCTTCTTATAACAGTTTACGCTTATTCGATCTCCAAGTAGAGCTTACGCATCTTATTCTTACGCAGTAATCCTACGCTTAACGTAATTTATGTTTATTCAGATTCGTAGAGTTACAGAACTTATCCATTCGTAAACTTATACTTAACAGACTTATATTTATTCACAGACTTCGTAGGGAGCTTTACGTAACTTATACTTATTCTACTGAGTTTATACTGCTCTGAGGTACCCGTGAGGTACCATGTAGATATTACTTTAACATACACGTATCATGGAACTTACCCTTATATGGAAGTACCCGTAAGTACTACAAAACTTATACTGGTACTTCGTATCTTATACTTGTTCTACGAAGTAAATCTTGGTCTTACGGAACTTATACTTGTATTACAGAACTTATACATGTATTTCAGATCTCATACATGTATTACAGAACTTATACTTGTCTTACGGAACTTATACTGGTCTTACGGAGCATATACTTATCTTACGGATCTTATCCTTGTGCGAAGGTACCCGTAGGTACAAGAAGTCGGAACTAATCATATACAAGGTTATATTTTGACTTGGCGTGATATATCGTATGGACATTAGTCCATAACAGGTACAGATCATAATGTATACATATACTTATTTTATCAGTTACTTAGAGCATCTGCGAGATCATTAACTTATACTTATGTTATCATACAAGAGTACCCGTGGGTACTACAAAATCCTATACTTATTTTATCGATGGAGTACCCATGGGTACTTGGGAACCTCGAATGCGAGTGCAGTGGGTACCACATAGCAATCGGATCTGAATGAGACTTAATCGATACGGGAATTTTGTAAGTACCCCTAAGGTTTAATCAGATCTGGGAGTACCCCAGGTATTAGAGCTTGATGAAATGCGAGTACCAGAAGTAGGTACTACGAGGAACTTAATCGATTACGGGGTACGTAGGTACTACGGGAACTTAAGCGACGGAGGACAGTCGGAGGCGGAACTTATTCGGTCTGAGGTACCAGTAGGTACTACATAACTTCATCAGAGACGGGAGTTAATCAAAAACGAACTTAATCGAAATGAGAACTTATTCGGGTATAGAGATTGCAGTAGGTACTACGAGAACTTAAGCGAGCCGGGACTTAATTAGAGGCAGACATTGAATCTGGTACGTAGTACTACGAACTTATTCAAATGCGAGAATTGCACGAAGGTACTCTGAATGCATCGAAGGCAGACGAGAACTTGTCGAATCTGAGGGTACGAAGTAAGGTACTCACGAGAACTTATCAGTCTGGGAATTGCAGTAGGTACCTCTGAGCCCTAATCGAGAGACGGGAGTACCGTGGGGTACTCTGAGAACTTGTTAAGGCGAAATTGCGAAGTAGGTACTCTGAGGCAGAATCTGAGGGTACATTCGGATCTTTACTCTTATTCTACATTGAGTCTTATCATATAAACATTTTGACTTCCTAGACCGGTAGTACGGAATATAGGTAAGACCACGGCACAATAAGTACCCTAAGATACTATAGTACGGAAGTGCCGTGGTACTAATCGGGACCGGGAGTGTCGTAGCACTAATCGGAAGACGAAGTCTTGTGGCATAACGGGACGGGAGTGCGGTAACTGTCGGGTACCGAAGTACTGTCGAAGTCTTAGGAGCACTAACAGGGTGCAGTGCTAATTAGGAGTGCGGAGCACTAACGGGATTACAGTACTAATCGAGCGGGAGTGCTATGTCAGTTAATAATTGGTCTTAGGTAGTTTTACAATTATATGAGTTCAGTAACTTACTATTTTATAATAGGGCATTTTAGCCACATTATGCGTTCATGACAGATCGTATTCCATGTACTGGTAAGGTATGATGAGCATGTAATCACACCTTATTCATGTATTATTATTCTTCTATGAATCTACTTTACCCAGGAATTGGAATCAATCCAGATCGGATGGTCAAACTCAGAAGTTATGGCATTTTCATGCCAACTAGTCGATTCAGATTTTACCCGAGGACAGTTTGAAATACTCATTTCCAGTGCCTTGACTCCATATTTGACAGCTGTACTCCTTTAAATTTAAGGTGTTAAGGGTTCTATTCCAACTGGAATCACCCAATTCGGAGTACCGGAACTCAAGTTATGTCCGAAACAACCCGGACTACTCTATGTTCAAAAGGATGCAGGAATTGGCTTGCACATGGCCCCACTTTGAGTGAATATTTGGACCACTTAGAGCCAGCATTTGACGATACCTATTTCTTTAGGTTTAGTTCTCCTTGAAGTCTATTTTAAGTGGCCACTTGAATCACTCAAATCAGATAAGAAATGAGAAAGTTATGGCCAAAATAAAAAAACTGGTCATAACAGGAAAACCAGAACAGGGTGTACCGGTACACATTGGCCAAAAATGACCAGAACACAAAGTGTACAGGTACATGTTCAAAGTGTACCGGTACACATCACTCGGAAATGCCTAGAATGTGTCTTTTCTCCCCTTTTTCATGCACTTTCATCCATGGATCACTCCTATACTTCCTACACACATCAAAATCATTCCATATTGCTCTTGTAACCTCTTTTCTACTCAATTCATCTTTCAATGCTTATCTTATTTCCAAAAACATATCATGAAATCCTTCCAAAACAATTCTAATATGGGTCACATCCCATACATGATCCAAACATAGAGAGTTGTTAGGGTTTGTTCTAAGCCCTAACTTCATTACACACTATTTAACCATGAATTCAACCTAACAAGGGGATTCCTTACTTATCTTGTTCCTTGTGGGTTTTACCAACCTTAATTTCAAATAGCTATTATAGAAAATAGCTACTAAATAGCTATTACTGTCACTTCGTAGCTATTTAACTACTACATAGCTACTAAATAGCTACTAGTATAACAGGTGTTAGGCTTAGCTACTAAATAGCTACTATGTAGTAGCAAAAAGTGGCTTCACCGATGTTAGCTACTAATAGTGGTAGCTAAATAGTAGCTACATAGCTACTACATAGCTAATAAATTGATGTTAATTGCTAAATAGCTACGACACAGCTACTATTTACAAGCTAAAATACTACGAAGCCAAAACCTTGGCTACTAGGTTGTAGCTATGTGGTGCCGGGTAGCTACTACCAACAATGTGGTAGCTAAATAGCTACGTTTTAGCTACTATTTTGTAGCTAACATACCAATTTGGCTACTAAGTAGTAGCTATGTGGTAGCTATTTAGCTACTACATTGCTACTACTTTTTTAGTTACTAAATAGCTACTATATAGCTATTGAATTGTTGTTAGTCACCAAATAGCTACTACATAGCTACTATTTAGAAGCTAAAACACTAACAAGTGAAAACTATAGCTATTAAAGCAATGGCTATGTAGTAGTGAATAACTACAACATTTAATCGGTAGTAGCTAAATGGTACTATATGTAACTACTTAATAGCTAACATACTAATTTAGCTACTTAGTAGTAGCTATGTAGTAATTTGAAAAACTACTATATAAGCTACTATATTTGTTTAAGTCGCTAAACTATTAGCTCTTATATAAAGCTACTTCTATTTGATGTTAGTAGCTAAGTAGTTACTACGGCTTCTATTTACTTGATTTGCAATACTACTAAGCCAAAGCGAGTAGCTACTAAGTAGTGGTTCTGTAGTAGCTAAATAGCCACTACATTGTTGGTAGTGGCTAAATAGCTACGATTTAACTACTATTTAGTAGCTAACATAACAGCTATTAAAAGTAGCTGCATGAATGTTGAATAGCTACTACATTGTTGATAGTAGCTAAATTTGTAAATTTCTCAAAATTCAGTCATAAAAATTTTAAAAATATGTTTGGATTCATTTTCAAAAAAAGATTTATAACTTTTAAATGTAATTCAAAATTATAACTTTCTAATTATGACAAGTTTGGATTCAACTTTTTAAAAGATTTATAACTTTCTATAAAAAAAATATCAATTATAGAAAAATTTAAAAATCAGTCAATTTTCATATATTGAATTATAATTTTAAAAGTATTATAAATTTTAAAATTAATATTTAATTAAATGATAAATTCAACTATAAAAATATAATATTTAAGTGTTTGGCAAATATAAATATTAAATTATTTTAATAACAAATCAATGCTTAATAAAGTAATTAGAATTAGTACGATTATTGTGCATTTTATAATAAATTTTATAAACTAAAAATATTTAAGTTGTAAATCCCAGGAAAATTTGAAATTTACTAAAAAGGGCAAAACGATAAATTGCCGTAATAGTACAAATTGCAAAACCGAAATTTTTCTAGATCTCGGTTTTTATTTTATCAAAATGCAAAAAAATTACGTTGAGAATTATATACAATTATCTTTAATATATTACAAAGGAATTAGATTTAATTGAGTGACCTTGGTTTTAAAAATCTATTACATACATCATATTCCTCATAAAATATGATGTATGTAATATATAATATATAATATTAGTATTATATATTATGTAATATATAATACATTAGTTTTTGGTTAAACGATATATGATTAAAAAAATTAAAGTTAACTATGGTTTATAGGTTTAGAGGTAAAATATGATTCGATTAATCAAATCATATTCCTCCCTTTCTAACACCCTTAAGTTAATCAAGATATGTATAAACTAACTCCAACACATGGTTATAAAAAATATTTAAAAATTATTAATTTTTTCATATAAAAAAAAAGAAAGAAAGAGTGAAAAGGCGGGGGTAATTCAGTCAAGGGTGTAAGACGGAACCTCAAAGGATCCTGATGAAGGCAAGCATATGGTAGAGTGGCAAAATTGGCGGCGATCGAAATTTGCTTGCGTCAGTGAAATTAAGTAGAATTTAGGCCATTAAATTATTAGTCAGAAAAATCGGGCCAAATTTAGCTTGACACGATATGTGACGACATGGCGACGACTGCTTGGCAGTCCTACCGCCAATTTTTGCCTTGAAAATGCTATTTATTGACCGGTTTAGGACGGTGAAATTTCTGTTAAATTAAGCGGGCCAATTTGACAAAAGCTTAGGTTTGGCGACCATGATTGCCACCTCTAAGCATAGGTGGGTGGGTCCAATGCCATAACATTGAAAAATAAATAAATAAATAAATAAATAAATCATACTTTACAATAATTGGTTGGGTAAAGTATATATATATATATATATATATATATATATATATATATATATATTATCAATTTATTAGTTATAAGAGTGTCGTGAAAAAGTAACACCAAAGATTGTTTCTTCTATTCAAGTGCGTCACATCACAAAAATGTAAAAAAATTTTAAGAGACAAAAATATAAAGTTTGACAATCACAAATTATTAATTTTTAAATTATAATAATTATAATGAATCATATAGAGTTACATAATCAATTAGAGTTAGGCAATGGTCACTATGAAAAGTTGTACAAAATTAAATTACTCCCATCTCTCATTTTCCTTTATCAAGCCACTATCGTATTATTAATTCATTAATTTACTTTAAATATTTAAGTATTTTTGGTTTTTGTGAGTGTTTCTTCTTTTTAATAATCAAATTATTATTTATTAATCAATATATCGAAATTTATTAAGATAGGCATTTGATGGAATAATATTTGTACAAAGAATTCACATATTAAAAAAATTATTTACCAAATTTATCTTAAATATATTTTGCATACGAGAATAAATAAAACGGTAAATCATAGCTACAGCTTAGAAATAAATAAATGAAATTTAAGATTATGCTTGGTCTTATGAAATTTTGACAAAAAAAGTCAAAAAAATTATATATATATATATATATATACTCTAGTTTCAAGTGAATTTGGACTCTTTCCTTATTTATACTTATTTTAACGATGAACGCTATATTATTTGATTTAGAAATCTGATAAACTTGGCGATAAATATTTTAAATAAATAAATTATTTCAGTTTTTACCAAAAAAATTCTGTACGTTTCTTATTTCACATGTTTTTAGTCATTATATAAAATTGTATATATTTTTAAATGAATTAAAATTTATTTTCTTTTGCATTTCACACAATGAGATCCATATATGAGAAAACGATTTTGGTTAGTTTGTTTTTTTAGGTTCTATTTCATTCTGCAAAAGTAGTTGCAAAAAAGTTAAAAAGTTAAAGAAACCGGGAGCGAAAAGGTAATCCTACGAAATTTCGAAGTCGGTTGAGGTAATCCTAAAATAATCCCTTGGCGGAGGAAGCCGGGATATCCTTATACGAAATTTCGAAGTCGGGTGAATACTCCAACATTTTTTGAAATTTTAATAATTTTATTTATTTTTAGCTCCAATATTACCTTGATAATCACAACTCGATTCTTCCTTCCGTTTTATTTCTTACATTATTCTTATATTTTCTCACTTTTTATTTTTATTTTATCAAATAAGATTTTAACTTTGTTTGGGTCTTGAAAAGATAATTTATAAATCAAATTTATTTAATAATTTAAATTTTAAAGTATAGACTGCTTTGTAAAACACAAATTTTATCTGTTAGTAATTTCCTTTCCTCAACCTTTCCTTCTCTAAGTAGTACTTTATTCCCACTTATACTAGGAAATTCATTACATAAAGAAAATAATTTATTATTATTTAATATCACTTTTCGATTTTAATTTTTTATTAGAATACCCTATATTCTCTTTCTACCACTCCTGCTAACTAACCAACCAATAACCCCCTCTTTCTTCCTTGTTGGGAGATGACGGAGTCCTTCGCTATTCTTCTCAACTTGACACGGAGTTGGGGTAAATCATAGCGGTTTTAAGGTTTTCGCCTTTTGTTTTTGCATCTTTCGACCTTGCTTTGTGCTGTAGATCAGGTATGCTCTGTCTCCAACCTTTGATTTCCTTCGGATCTACCTGCTTTTGATGTTTTCACCGTTAATATCTGATATGGTTTTGTATTGTTGGTCTTTATCGGTAGAATCAAATCTTTTTTGTATTGTTTGTGCTTTTGGGTTTTAATTTCTTTGTTAAGGTTTTGTTGTTATGAATTTTTTGAGGGTTTGATGGGGTTTTTACTAGGGTTTGTGGAATTTTGTTCTTGACCAAAGCGATACCTCTTTGTATCTATGGTTTGGGGTTTATAAGCGTAGATCTTAACTTTTGTTTTGTGTTGATACGATCTGATTTGCAGAAGTTTGAAATATTGAACTTGTATATTAGTGTTTAATCGAAACTACATAATATGAAAATATTAAATGGAAAAGGCAGAGATGAGCAGCAAAGAAAAATAAAAGAAATACGTGAATCTTGATAGAGGAGGAAATCGACTAGCTGTTTGATACAAATAAAAGAGTTAGGACATTACAAATGATATCAAAACCTAATCTCCAACATCGGGTAAAGAGTTGGATAGTTACAATATCATTTTTATATTGATTAGTTAAGATAAATAATATAGGTTTAAAGTAACAAATAAAAATAATATCTTGAACTTAATTCTATTTTATTCTCCTTTTTTTAACTATTGATTTTAAACATATTTTCTTCCTTTGCATTTCCTTTAAATTCTACGGGAACCAAGCATAGCATAGGATAGTGAGGAAAAGAGGAACATGAACTATGCCACTATCATGAAACTTTGGCGATCAAAATTGTAAAATTTTCTGGTTTGATTAGCAAATATACTAAATCATCTGGTCAAATTGAAGATGGGTTCAACTCTATTTATCAATTCATAAGAAATTTGAACTAAAAATTCGACCAGTATTTGTGCCTACATAAAAATTCGTTTGAATAGGATGTATGATGAGCCCCGGGAGGTTCGTAGGGGCCATCGGGTGATAAAGCTGGTGGGCCCATCTAGCTGGGTGTAGAATAAATACTCTGGGCCCAGTAAATCTTTGGTGGAGCCCAAACTATTTGTAATGGGTCTCGAATATATGAAAATATTTATTTTGGGCTTGGCATTTATGGGCATGCGCTTAGTTGTCCTCTCTCATGAAGAAATCCTATGTGGGCCTGAGATAAAAAAATTTGGATCTACTTATTAAACTATGGGCCTGGTCCTTACCTATTGGGCTTTTTAACCCCGTGGGTTTCCTTGTTGGGCTGATGGGTGCATACTATCACTATTCTTGGGGCGTGAAGCTTGACGATGGTAGTGTTGTGAGAGGATAAAAAGGAAAATGTCGGATGTTGGAGAGGAAGAGACATTTAAATCATACCATGCTATGAAAAGATGAAACAACAGATAATATGTGGAGGCGTGATTGATTATTTTAGTCTTTACCCGATGAGAAAATGAAAGTGAGATAACTTTCTCATTACCTTTACTTCCAACAATTTTCTTATTGGGACAGATCGAGGAGCTCGTTTTTACCTCTTTTTGTATTGGGCCTGTTGCACATTATGGGCGGTCGGATGTTACAATAATTATATCGAAAACTAATTATTTCTATAGAAAGAATCATATATTTTACATTCATTATGCTTTTCTATGATTATTTTTTAATCGATGACACGAAACGAGTTTCCCACGAAATAAAAATGTTGTGATTTTTCTTGTGCAACTACTTTGTAAGGAAGCGAGGAGAGGAGGAATATAGCAGTGTGGCATTAAATGTTTTCTAGGGTGGATACGGGTTTTCCGTTGGAAACAAACATAATTTAAGCATGTTTTTCTGTTTTTATGTCTATCCATTTTTTGGTCCAAATACATGATTCATTTTCCTTTATCTTGAAACAAACACATATTTGTTTTTCCCGCCCGACTCCCGGCTTTTTTAAGGTTGTATCATCTCTCCCTTTGCCAAAAGGTTTCTCTAAAATTCAAGTTATGTTTTTTTTTTTGGAAAATAATTGAGTGCTATTTATAATAAAGTGAATTTAGGGAGAAATATGGCAAAACCATAAATGTAGAACAAGTATTTTATCTTTTTGTAGTGATTTGTTTTCTTTTCCTTATTTTCTTGTATATTTTTCATTCACATAATCACTAACCCTGGGTTTTGTTTTTAAGAAGTTCTTTGTGTTTGGGTTTTTGTTTTGTTTGTAGGCCAAGCATTTAAGAAGTTCAACAACATAATTTTGTTCTTATTCCCTCATGTTGTCTACAATTGTCAAGCTCAACATTTAAAATGGCTTCAAATCGAAGTTGGATGTATTCTAGGCTCATAAATGGTCTCTTAAACCCGAGTTTTTGGTTGGTTTGGAGGAATTTATAGAAGACCAGCATGTAATGGCTTGAATGGATGAGGATGGTAACAAGATAAAGTATCCATGTACGCTACGAGAAGTCTTAAAGCCGTAGTTATCATCAAATTGTGCATAAAGTATCACTTAATGAAAGAATGGCTTTATCTTAGGAGTGTATGTTTAGCGAGAACGGAAATGGGACGATTCAATTCATAATTACGGTGATGCCCGACATCGAGACAATTGAAAATGCATACCATAGTATGGTTATGGATGCCCCCGGGCCTGATTTCAATCCTAATGAGGAAAATATCGAGATGAACCTCCAATCCGAAGCACGAAGTTTTTTGACATGCTAAGTCTTGAATAAGTGTGGCGATTGCAGACATTGTGACTATCATTGGTTGCTAGAATGTTGAATATGAAGCGAACACCCACATGTCTCAAGGGAGTTTGATGATATTGCTCAGAATTGATAAAAGGAGGATTTGCGCCGGATGAGAATCGTGTGGCGGGGCACTACGGCGCTAAAGGTTGGTTAGAGGTTTAGGCTTACCAGTTGAGAAGATCCATTGTTGTAACAATGGTTGTATGTTGTTTTGGGGAGAAGACGTTGACCTCACAATTTGTAAGATTTGTGGCCATCAACGATCGAGAGCCCAGGCTCGAGCGAAACCATCTGAAGAAAAACAAATGTCCTAAATGTACTACTTTCCTTTGTCTCCTCATTCTGGGTTGTGGCCAATGCTTGAGGCTAAGCTAATGATATATGAAGGGTGGCATGCGGGCACGAGAAGGTGTAGAAGGAGAAATGCGGCATTGCTCGATTCCATTCTTGGAAGCATTTCATGCGAGTACACCCAGGTTTTGCGGTTGGGAATAGAGAAATGTGAGACTAGGGTGTATGCGATGGGTTCAACCATTTAGGCGATCGGGGACAACAATATTCATCATGGCGGGGTGATTTTAACGGTTTATAATTTACACGCCATGGTTGTGTATGAAAAGAGACATCTATGTTTCTAACTGTGCTAGTGCCAGGTCACAGGAATCAAAGCGAAGCTAGATGTTTTTGCAGCCGCACTTATAGGCGAGTTAAAGGGTTATGGGATGTTGGAATTTTAGCATATGACATTTCAAACGAGCAAAATTTCCGATTAAGAAGCGGCATTAATGGATATCGGTGACTTCCACGGTTATGCAATGTTGTCGAGGATTGGGCAAAATTGGTCGATTGGCATCATCGTGTGCATGGAGTCACTTTGGAGGCACACTTTCAAAAGTGGAAAGCAATCTTGGTTTGACACTTACCAGTAAGTTTTACTGCGGACACATATTTCGAAGGAATAGATATGCTTTTCGTAAAATATGATGGTAGCATTGACACCTCCTATGTTAGTGGAAATGAAATTTTACACCCTAATTACTAACCTTGGATTGAAAAGATGGCGAAGTTGGAGCCTCGATATTAATGATCTAATATGTAAAGTTCATGGATGGAAGAAGAGGAGCATCTTTTAAGATTTGTCATACTGGAGCACGCACGCTACTCATTCGACATAACTTAGATGTCATGCACATTGAGAAAAATGTCTTTGATAACGTGTTTAACCACACGAGTTATGAATGTCTTAGGAGTAAAACTAAAGACACCTCTAAGTGCAGACAGGGTTGAATGAGTCTTGTCGGCCTTACTGGTTGGAGCGAGAGGAATGACCAGTACCTAAAGCTTGCTACACGCTTGATAAGATCGGAGAAAGCAGGTGTTATGTGAATGGGTTAAAAATCTAAGATACCGGATGGATATGCATCAAATTTGGCTCGATGTTGGACATGCAAAAGCTTAAGTTGTTTGGGATGAAGAGCCATGATTGGCCATGTTTTCATGCGAGAGGTTGTTGCCAATTGCTTTTCAGTGAATTGTTGCTTACAGAATGTGGAAGGCACTAACGAGTTAAGCATGTTTTCAAGGATCTAACTACAATTATCAAAAATGATGACATGGCTCGACTAGGAAGAGATCCCAGTGATACGTATTGTAAACAGGCGCATATTCCCTCCAGCTTCTTTATTTCGATGGAGCATTTGCGTACACTTGCCTCATGAGCGCGACTTGTGGGCAGTGCAATATGGAGTGGATGTATCCTTTAGAAGGTAATTCTTTGTTACTATGATTACTTACTTTTCACTTATGCAAATGACGATCAAGACTATAATGTAGGCACGCCATTAAGCTAAAAAATAATGTGAAAAATAAGGCCCACGTATTGAAGGTTCAATATGCAATGCTATTTAGTTGAAGAAGCTTCATTATTTTGTTCATACTTATTTTGAGAGCATGTACACACAAGGCAGGAAGGGTGCCAGAAATAATGATGTTTGTGGAGAGGGTGGGAGGAAAGCGATGAGACATTGTACATTTTCATATATCACGGGCGAGCATTTGGGCGAGAGCCCATCGACGGCTATCATTGAAGAGTTTCATGCGCACACGCCTATATATGTGTTGGAATTGTAGAAGTGGATCCATATAATAAGTAAGTATTCCTTGTTGATTAGATAATGTGTGTAACTAATCAACTTTTGCTATTTTATGTAGTTATCCATAATATGACTATGTAAATTATTTGGTTTATAGGTTATCTTGATGAGCTATGCAAAGTCGAGTGGACATAAGCGTGCAAGAAATAGATGCACTCTTTTAGAAAGGAATTCGCCTCTTGGTTCAATACATATGTAAGTAATGGTAGTATGCCACTTAAAAATTACTCTTCATATATATATATATATATATATACCCATACTTATATTAACCATATTCACTATGTTTTATATAGGTGAACAATCCTTGAATAATATCATGAACACACAGAAACTAGGATCTTGCTAAAAGAACGACCTTTGAATTTGTAGAGAACATATCAAGAGATATTTGTAAAGTAGATATAGATTCCACTCAATGGGACATGGAACGGAAGATGCCTGATGAATAGTGGCATCTACATCAAAGGGAATCTAACTATAGTGATCATCATGAGAATAGCTACTATAATTGACTTCGAGGAAGTTGTAGAGTTGGAATATCTGGTTGGCCCGATCAAAGCGAGACGATGTGTTCAGAATGTGAATCGTTTGATCGACCTGCTTGAATACTCCAGGACGGTTCATTCTAAATATAACATTGTAGAGGTAAACCACCGACGTAGATTTAACAAGTATGAACCTTTTGTTTTGGCTCAACAAACTGACTTCGGTGTATTATTATTATATCTGGCTTGAGATGCGATGGGCGGAGTTGGTGGGTTGTTAATAAAATAAAAGTCTTGGTGTTGTGGAAATTTCTCAATCATCACGGAATAATTTATCCACCACACGAAGCCAACCATTCGAAGGATGCTATACAATTTCCTTACAATAGGGTGTCTCGATGAACCAATGTCTTTGGTGTCGATCACGATGGAGCGGTAATACAAATTGATTCAGAGTCGGAAACTGAAATGGAGAATGAAACAGAATTTGAATCTGAGTTGGGATTTGATTCAGAAGAACTAGATGATAATGATAATGATTAGTCGGTGATTTACATCATGTTCATAATTTTTCACATATGTTTTATTTATTTATTTATTTCATAAACTTGTACTAACATGTTTATATATTCTCACTGCCAGTTATCTGGTCGAAGGGGATCAAATGAAGGGGAGGTCGTGGTAGAGGGCGTGAAAGATTGGGCGTCGGCGGTACTATCCCATGCGAGGAAGGTCCTGTAGTACCACTCCACTTGAGGAATTGCATACCTCCATACGGCCATCTACGGAATCATCTTCGGTGCATTCGACTTCATCGACACAAGCTGCGACCACGCCGTCACTACCAGTTGGGTCTATACCATCGACCATGTCTACACTTGTGACCTCAGCATCTGGTAGGACTCAATTGATTGTGGAGAATGGGAGGTAAATGAACATAATATATTGAAATATTTTTAAATTATTGTTCTTAAAAGAATTTATGTGTAAAAATTGATATTTGCATGCTTTTAAGGTTTGTCAGTCTTACCGATGCAAGTCTCGCATCGCCTCCATTTTCAAGGCGGGTTGACATTGAAGGGTATAAATGGAGCACCATCACAAAAGAGATAAAATGCTTTTATTGGGAAGAGTTCAAGGTATAACTCATTCACTTATAGTCTTTATATGTAAAATGTTTACATGACAAATTGAATATATGAAGTGATGTGTTTGTTGGTTGAGATGTTGTTGGATTAGTTGAGGAGTATTATATAAGTGTCTTATTATATTACAAGTACTTAAAATGTTTGTTTTAGTAGGTTGGATTATTGCTAGTACGGAAACTACGTCGAAATTTCATAGAAATATCATTATTAATTATTTTAACATTTATTTCGTACTTATATGAGTAACTATTAACTTTTTTTCTAGAAATATTTCTCATGGGATGTCGAGATGGAGGGTATCATCAAAGCAACTTGGGAGGTGCTTGCCAAGTCTAGGTATACAGATAATTTGAATAAGTGGAGGAAACATGGGAGACCGGTGCATGTTACGAGGAGTCCATGCAGGCGAGGTGGAATGAAGCATGGGTACTCGAGTTTCGGGCTCGTCGAGTGAATGTCTACGAATCGTCCCGAGCGAAGGCGGTTCGAACACGGGACTAAGACACCTTGGGGTTCCATTTCATTCTGAATATTAGGAGGATTATGAGGTACTTAGAATTCTTACTTTAATTCTATTTGATTTGTAAGATCTTAACAAATATATCTTCTAATTTTACTAATATTTCTATATAGGAGAAAGAGAAAGCTAGGAAGAAGCCATCCCTTATCCAGATCCATTAGCAACTGCACACTTCTAAGACCACTCGTCTATGGGTTGATGAGAGGGTTCACCAAATCAGGGTAAATAAATTAAAGTATATTATATTAATTCAGGATTTTTATTATACATTCATATATTATGCGAATATCTATTCAAATTTTGTAGGAAGCTGTGCATCAGGAGTACAGGATGGTACAAAAAAGATTAAAGGTTCGAGGAGAGGAACACGGCATCTATCGGCCAGTCGACATACTACGAGTTGTGGTAGGCGATAAAAGCGCCGGCGACTCATATACGGATTAGGTGACCCGATCTTGGTATACACAGGTGGCCCGTCTTACCATTCCTTTGCATGCTCATTGAGAATGATGATCTTGAGCTACGTGGCGGCTCGAGACGAGGTTAAACAAGAGGTACGAGAGGGAAGTGGATACTAGGTTAAAGTGCTACAAGATCAACTTGATGAGGTTAAGAGCTGCGGGGGCTTTAGCTCAATCGACCGCAGTCTCCTCATCGGCTACAACTCCATATCTTGGATGACCCCCCTACAAATGACCCCACCACAAATGATCCCCCAATCTGTGATATGTGAACATTCCTGTTGTTGAACTTTTTTGGTCTATTGTATAGTTATCTAGAACATGGGATTTAGTACACATTATTTTGGTTTATGTTATTTGGTGGACGTTAGTTTTTGCGGTAATTTTTATAATTTTTATTTCATTTTAATTTTTTTATTATTTGTTTTAAGGTTCTAATAATTTAATAATTAATTTAATTATAAATTTAGTTACCACCTTAGTTTAGTCACTATTTAGCTATTACTATTTAGCTACTAATTCAGTAGTTAAATAGCTATATTACATAACTACTACACAAAATTATTCGCCAAATAGCTACTATCTAATTCAGTCACTAAATAGCTACTACGTCATGTAGTAGCTAAGTAGCTCAGTTATACTATTGTTTAGTAAACTATTGTATTCTCAATTATAGCTACTATTATTGTGAGTAGCTAATTAGTAGCTATAAAAAATCGCCATATTCACTATGTTAGCTATTAAATTCTTTACATTAACTACTACTATTGTTGGTAGCTATTTACCTACTACGTAATATCGTAGCTAAGTAGTAGCTATATATAGTCTCCTCCTTACCTAAATTAGCTACTACATTTTTCATTTTAGCTAATATTATTTTTAGTAGTTAATTAGCTATGACATTTTGTAGTAGCTAAATGATAATATAGCTACTACTAGTAGCTAAGAATTAGCTTAGCTACAAGGAATTTTGCTACTATATGTCTATATTAGTGTTTTTAGTAGCTAAAGATATTTAGCTACTAAAATAAATAGTTTAGCTACTACTTTTTTGTAGTAGCTAAAATCAATTTTTCTAGTAGTGTTATCTTGTTCCTTGTGGGTTTTACCAACCTTAATTTCAAGAAATCTAAGGTTAGGATGCAATTCTATCAAAACCCTAGCTTTTGGAGACAAGCTATTAATCATATAAAGCCTTACAATTCCATGTAATCCTTACAAAATCCAAAGTTCCATACCAAAATCATAGAATCCATACTTTGGCTTGCTTGATCTCCTCTTCCTCTTCTTCTCTTCTTCTTCTTCCTCTTCACGTTTTTCTTCCTCCCCCAAAATGAGACCAATTTTGGTCTTTTAAATTCCATGTTTGCTAAGGCCTTGTTTGGCCCTCCAAAAACCCATTTTTGGGTTAATTCTCTTTATTTGCTTTTTGGCCCTCCTACTCTTGACCATTTGAATTTCCATTTTCCTTTTATTGTATTTTGGCCTCTAATCTTCTAGGAATTAAACAACAATTCCTATTATTTCTTCTTTGACCCATTTTTGGACAAATTACAATTTTGTCCTTAAGTTTTGTAACTTTCCGGGTCTCTCGTTTCCATGTTTCGCATTTAACTCGCGAAACAGTCAAATTATGCTTACAAAATACCCTAAACATGTCGAAAACTACTAGGATATGTTTTGGGGTGTTACATCTTGGGTAGCCAGCGCGTTTGTGCGGGCGTAGTGATTCGTTGCTCCATCAGGTACTTGAGACTCTTCTGGTCGGTTCGAACTGTAAAAGGTTTCCCAAGCAAATAGGGACCCCATTTCTTAATTGCCTTGACAATGGCCAACATCTCTTTCTCATAGGTGGATAAAGCTAAAGCAGAACCTTTTAATGCTTCACTAAAATATGCCACTGGCCGGTCTTGCTGGGAGAGAATCGTACCAATTCCAATTCCATTGGCATCACATTCGATCACAAATCGCTGAGAAAAATCTGGTAGGTACAAGATTGGTGGGTTGGTTAAGGCCTCTTTCAACTTTTTGAAGGCCATTTCTGTAGCTTCATTCCATTGGAATCCTTCTTTGGTTAGCAATCGAGTTAGTGGGGCTGCTATACTTCCGAAGTGATGAATGAATTTCCTGTAATAGCCTGCCAATCCTAGGAACCCCTTCTTAATCTCCTCCTTCACCTTTAGCTCTACCTCCTTGAACATTCTTCTCGTGGATTCTTTGAAAGGAGGTGAAATTAGGCTATAGGCAAGCGGTGTTCCACCCGAAGCACGTTATGTGGCTCTGCGCCCTTTTATAAAGTGCTTGTAGCTTTGATAAAACAAAATATACATTCCTTAATTTAAATAGGGCTCATAAGCGTTCTTAAATAACACATTTATACAAATTGTAATATTCAATGCCTTTCAAATACAATTACAAAATATTTATGGAGTTCAGCCTTGTTGTCCATAGTATGTAAAATACATTTCCATACTTTCAAAAAGATATATAAAAAAAATGTGATCTTCTTATGAAGACTTTTACATCTTTAGAGTTGATGCAATAATTACAAAATATCATGAATGAAATTATATCGTGGGGCAGCGTTACCATACTGCTCTGTTTGACGGTGACTCTGCGCCCGACGATCTTCGGTCCTGCCACTTTCTACTCAATACCTGTGCGATGATAAAAAACAATGCGCTAATCATTTTCATGCTTAGTGATTCTATATAATACTCTCTTCCATTTCAGTTTAAATCAAGTCATGCATTTTTCTAAACAATGTCCTTTTACCCTTTTTGAATTATCAATACAATACAATACATATATTCATTTCATATACATTCATTTACAGTTTATTGATCATTCCAAATATGCACTTTCACATACGATAAATCATTAAAAACCACAATCATGCATTTCATAATTTTCTTTCAATTTACTTGTAAAGCGAATTTGCCTATGCTTTCAATACAGGGATAGCGAATCAGACGCGGTCCCCTTTGGGCTGCAGGTCGGTATATAAAAAAAAAGTTTTATAACACAGTAAGGTTCTGATGTGTGATGCCCCAAATCCCAAGGGTCTCGTTGACAACTTGTCAACCCGCAGAATACTAAGTGAATGTGATAACCGACCACCACACCATCGTGTCCCCTTTTCTGGGACCCATAATTTAACTAAAATCAGGTATAGTCTCCTTTGTACGGGGAGCTCTACCCAAAATACAACATGTACAATTACATGGCAACATGACCCAATATTATACAACGACCACACCGGGTCCACATATGAGTAAAAATGGCCACGTAGGGCCCATTTATCCATACTCAAACATATAAGCACATGACTATAAAACCACAGTTCATAAGAGTTTAAATTACATCACTCTTATACAAATAATTACAACCCATATATATTTACAAAATACCATATCAAAGGCCTGATCCGTGCTCTTACGAATCCCGGCCTCTAAGGGCACCGTCGGCGACATTAGCGTCCTACACGATGTGATTTACGGCCAGGTGAGCAAAACTCAGTAGTGATAATCTCCTGCAATGGCTACTCCCCACCTAAGTATACATGCAATGAACCACGCATAATCAAGCGCACATCGAAATTAAAACCTTACACATGTCTACCTAAATGTCTACATGTCCAATCCCATGCCTCGAGTCCTCACCTACTATCTCACACATGCTTGTGCCATGTTTGAAAATCATTTCCAAAACAAAGATATTTGTTTTACTTGTGGACAACCCTCCAATATAAATAGTGGACATACTCCGATAAATAATTTTGTGGACTACCCTCCCAGGAATGAAATATAATTGGACATACTCCATTAATCTAATTTTTTTGTGGACAACCATCGAAATAAATAGTGGATACTCAGATAAAGAATTTTGTGGACAACCCTCGATACATATAGTGGATTTACTCAGATAAATAGTTTTATATGGACAACCACCAGGAAATAAATAGTGGACGCTTCTTTCTAGATAAATAATTTTGTGGACAACCCTCTTATGCTACATATAGTGGACTTATACGATAAATAGTTTATGGACTGGCCCTCCGAGAATAAATAGTGGATGCTCCGATAAATAATTTTGTGGACAACCCTCCGATGTAAACCATGGTGGACTTACTCCGATAAATGAGTTTATGGACCCTCCAATTTTAAATTTATCAAATCCCGTGTGTTTATTTGGGTTGATTTGGCAATTCCGGGTCCGCCCGCGAGCCATGCGCCTTCCGACACTTTTGCGAACTTTCATCGTTAGATACATATGTCTAACAAATAATAAAATTTGAGTCTTTCACCCAGGGGGGGATCTACCCCATCTTGTTTCACCCAAACACACGTGATTTATTATTATTATTGTTTTATCCAACCGTGAGTCTCGATTTTGGACGTTATCCCATTTCCGAGCTCACCACACATTCACCAAGAATGGTGAATAACAGTACCATGCACCCACACCCGACTCGACGCGATGTGACCATACATTTGAAATTCAATCATGCCAATGTATTTTCCTTCATGTTACATGTATATATGAGTGCTACATGAAACATTAATACACCATGGACAATTATAATTTTTACATATAATTTACATCCATGCAATCCACGTATTACATCAACTAGCATATATTAATATGATTTTTACACACAACAGCAAGTTATTTAATATTTTACAACAATAACACACAAAATGGCCCAAATCTCAGACCCACATAAAACAGGGCACCTCTTGGTCCCTTCACGGTTCGTCACCCGGAATTATTGGGATACGAAACGCACCCTGAAGCCAGACATCAGTCCCAAAATCAAAACCAAACCCGAACCCAGTCTCGGACTGTCCGAAAACAGTTCCAAAAATCCTGTCCGGACTATCCGAAAACAGTTCTTAAAATCCTGTCCGGACTGTCTAAAAACAGTCCCAAAATTTAGCCTGGACTGTCTGAAAACAGTCCAAAAAATTCCTAAAAATTCCTACACTCAATTCAAAAAATTTGGGACTGAAATTTACGACCTTTCACGGCCTCTAAGCCAATCCCAAGCCATTAAATAGCCTTTAGGCTAGAAATAACACAAGTAGGAAAATTCTCTACCTCGTGGAGTTTGACGAAACTCCAAGATTTTGGTGTCCACGCGTAGCTCTCATCGCGTAGATCAACTTTGTCTTCTACTCCGATAAAAACCTATGGTCCAATTTCCGTAAATATTAAAGAAAAGCGAAGAAAGAAAAAGAATAAACTTTCACTCTCTCTCTCTCTCTAACGCCCTCCCTCTTCCCTTCCTTTTTACTTTTCTTTTTTTTTTCTTTTTTTTCTTTTTTTTTCTTTTTTATTTATTTATTTATTTATTTATTATTATTATTTGAATATCATGACTTATATTGTCTCATTGAGATAGGTTTCTGCCCGAGCAATTTATTTCTTTTCAGTTCAATTTATTTTAAATGAACTTAACTCAAGCCATTTCCTAACTTTCAAGATTTTCGTAAAAATCTCAGCTTTGGAATCCTTGTGACTTATCACAGAAGAAAATCGTAAAATATTCCGGTAATCTCGAGTCGACGAAACTTTTCTAGGTCACTAGATTTCGCAAGACGAATTTAACGGAGTAGTCCGTTTAATCATCCGAGATCTAGAGAATTTTTTAAGTTTCCCTGAACCCTTCTGGCAATTTATTATTTTTATTATCATTTTGTCATTTTTGAAAATTTCTAATTTTCCATGGTTTTACATTCTTCCCCCCTTAAAAGAATTTCGTCCCCGAAATTCACACACTTACGCATCACTCACATGCATATGCAACCTAAGGTCACAATCATTAACAACCCGATGGGTTGTCAACTCATCCATGTCAAGAATGACATCAAAACCCAATATGTCTACCACCCGAAGGTCCACCATGAGCAAAATCCCATAGATCTCTGTCTCACAGTCCTTACATACCTAATCACTCTCACCCTAGTTCTTAGGGAGGAATTTGGCTCTTGGCTTCCAGGAGGCCTCCAACCTCTAGCCCCAGACCTATCACGTAAGATACGATAATGAACATGATGCATGTCAGAGACAACATACATAAGTATAAAGTACCTGCATATCGGTGATGCGCTCGGCTTGTGGTACAATTGCGTAGACACGCCTGGGTCCCGAGGTGTCTGGGTGCGTGAGCCTGTCACGACCTCGACCCGAAAATATGGCCCTCACTGGCCTAAACACGTGATATGATAGCATGGGCAGCCTCACGGGTCCCAGTCACGGCTGTGAGCCACATCTGCGACCTCGACCAAAATGCGGCCCCTCGGCCTATCTGCATTGTAGCGAAGAAATTTTGTGCAAACACAAGGCGATATTGGTCCCTCTGGCCCTTACCTAGGTAGAAGGATCCACACATCCCGATGCTGGGGCTATGTCCCATAACTCTGGGATCCCTGCCTTTGTGGATAATCTCTTCTCATGTGCCTAGGCTGATGGCAATAGAAGCATGTCATCGACTCGGCAGCCTGTGCAGGGTGCTTGTGGGAATGAAAGTCGCTGTCTGCCATGTGAGCTAGAAGAAGGTTGATCCCTCAGCACCACTCTTCCAGTCGGCACTCGCATCCCGAATGCCGATGCGTCCTCCATCTCTCTCTCTATGGCCGGAGTTGTCCCAGCCATAAAGTCGTGTGGCCAAAACCCCGAAAATTATAATTTTAAAAATGATAAAATGGTAATTTCGATCGAAAATCTGAAATTTTTTTTAGATCTCGGATAATGAAATGGACTTCACTTAGTTGAATCGTCTCGTGAGGAAATCTGGCTTCTGCGTCGGTCAGAGCAGTTTAAATTCATGTT
This sequence comes from Tetrastigma voinierianum, assembly GCA_016808115.1. Classification (NCBI taxonomy): domain Eukaryota; kingdom Viridiplantae; phylum Streptophyta; class Magnoliopsida; order Vitales; family Vitaceae; genus Tetrastigma; species Tetrastigma voinierianum. Next base: position 864,522 of record JAEQBH010002464.1, on the reverse strand, counting down.
TTTCGAGGCAGCGGGGAGTGGTCTGGGACACTGCGTGTTTGGAGTGGGCTGAGGTGTGTCATGTGTCGTGTGCGAGTGTTGAGCTTGTGAGAACACCCGGGAGGTGTATGGATGTGGGTGGACCAGCGTGGCGTGATCTTGAATTTGATGAAAATCCCAAAATAGAGGGATAGGTGGATAAAAATCAGAACCAACGATGGTGAAACTGAAATATAGCATGAGGCAGAGTCCTCTTGACCGAAACTCACCACGAACGGTTTTGGGAGAAGGAAAAAGAGAGAGAAAGAAAATATATTTTTTTTTTAGAGAGAGGGTCCCTTCTCTCACAGAATTCCAGAGTGATCGGACCGTCGAATCGATGAGCCAAGAAGGCAAAGTTGCTCACCCTTTACCAAGAGCTGCGCGTGGAGTGCAGGTTTTGTGTTTTTAAACAACTCGGGAGGTAGGGGTTTTTCTCCTACTTGATTTAATCCTTGTTAAGAACCTTGTTGATGGTTTGGTCATTTGGGGCGAAATGGCGCGTGAGTTTCGGTCCCTCGGAGTGGGATTGAAAAGTGAAATTTTGGGCGGTTTTTTGAGACCTAAGGTTGTCTTGTTCACGTGATCTTGTGTGGTTTTGTGTTGCTTGGGCGAGTTAAATGAATTGCTTAAATTGTTTATTAGCTCCATGTGAGCTAATTTTGAATGATGACACTATGAATGAATAACATATTTATGTGTTAAATTTTTGGTAATATATATGCATGCTTGATATATATTAACATGGTGTCTACAATGAACATATTGCATTTCACATGCGCGAGGGCACCCTAGAATAGTAGGTGTGGAGTGTATGATTAAACTCGGAGGTTGTCGAAACAATAAAATTTTATCGAAGATTGTGCAGAAGAATTTAATGTGCGCTGATTCATGGAGAGGCCCATGAATTGTTTAGAGGTTGACAAATTCACCTCGGATGATTTGTCCAAACGTGTTTATATCGGAGGGTTGCCTTGGAAATAAAACAAATATTTTTTTGTTTGGAAGCGGTTTCATACATGGCATAAGCATGTGTAAGGAGTGGGTGAGGACTTCGAGACATGGGATTGAGCATGTAGACATTGATAGGAATCATGAATTCATGAATTGTGTGTTTTCATTCCCATGAAGAGCACTTAGGTGGGAAGTAACCCATGTAGGAGGTTATCCTCTTGGGCATTGCTCACCTGCCGGAGAAAGTGTTTGGTGCGGGGGTGTTCAAAGGAAGCGACACTCACTAAGGCGCTTTTGAGAAGAAAGTCGACATGTGGCTTTGATATATATTTTGAAAAACATGTATTAGAATTCTTAATTTTGATATATGTTTTGATTAAGAGTGATGTAACAACTCTTGAAACTATTGTAATATAGTTGATTATCTTTTTGTGGTGATATGAATGTATGGGCTGGAACATGGCTATTTTACTCATGTATGGGTCACCACGATGCATGTAAGAACTACCACAGTTTTCCCGCGTGTTGTGATGGTGGCCGGATCCCGAAATGGGGCGTCACACCATGTCCTGTAGGCGGAGGCCCACAATCTTACCTCGAATGGACAACTTCAGTCCATTCTCAAATCTCCTGACCTTGGCCATGTCTGTGGCCACATAGTCATCACCAAAACGTGCCAACTTGGTGAACTCTTGGGCCTTGGCCGGAAAATACTTGCTCATAAAGAGCCCATGGAACTCCACCCAAGTCATTGCCTCTACGTCCTGAGAGGTCTTAGCCTAGTCCCACCACACTTGGGACTCTGCCTCTAGGCCCCAGAGCCTTGTGCTTTGATCCTCGTAAGCGTTGGCGGTAATCTCCTAGCCTCTTGATACCTTCTCAATGCCGAACCAATGAGTGCGCCACCATCGGGATCCCTCCCTGCATCGCGTCAGGATGGTGAGCTTAGCCTCTTGAGATTACTGGACCTCTGACTATAATTTGCACTAACTTTGTTACAATGGTATTGCAACCAGCAGCCTCAACAAAGGCCTTCTGGTCAAAAACATGTGGTGCACATTGCGACACCTTGTGTAGACGACCTCTAAATCCTCAGGCCTCGACTTGCCATACACATGTCAAAATGACAACAAATTTTATTTAATTTCATTTCCGTCCTAACTAGTAATACACATGCAGTACTAATAGACTTGACAACCCATCAAGATTGACCCGTTCATCACTAAGTGGTGCTAATTACAACCACTCTTTTTTTTTATTTCAATAAAATTCGACGCACTTCTAGATTCATTCCATTTCCCCAGAGCCCCTAAGGTTGGTTCTAACCTTCAGCATTCCACCTTTTTTTTTCTACATCATAACCACACAATCACATTTTCCATATACATCATATCGTGTATATATGAACACCCATAATTTATAACACACAAATTACGCAATCCGAACATGGAACACATATCAGATTATAACATGAACACACACTGCATGCATCACGTGGTCTAAACTCATCCCATGAACTCGTAAATGTGAAGGTCTTTTCAGAAAGCTCGATACCAAGCTATGACGCTGGTATCAATTTCACCACAATAGTCATGGCCTAAGCCCATGTCCCTCAAACTACTGAGTAGTCATGTATATCTATGCTGCGATACCATCTTTATGATACTGAATCCCGTGGATCTCGTTGACAACCCACATCAACCACGGAATACCCAGCCCAATTCGAGTAACTGACACTACACCATTGTGTCCCCTTTTTCAGGACCCATGATTTAACGAAAATCAGGCAGAGTCTCCTTTGTACGGGGAGCTCTACCCAAAATACAACATGTACAATTACATGACAACATGGTCCAATATTATACAACGACCCTTTGATCTGAACCAGGTCGACTTGTGGGGGCCGGAAGTGATCGAATTAGCTCGGAAGAGGCAGCTGTATTCGGCTTGGATGGATGGCCAGCGACACATTGCTTATAAACAAGAACCTTGGTATTATATGTGAGGGCCTTCCTGATCGGTGATGGAGATCCGATTGATAAGTCTTGATGAAGCATACGGAGGAATCTTAGAGTAAGTTCGAGGTTCTTCAAAGAACCAAGAGAAATTGAAACTCTCAATTTTATTAATGCTTAAAACTTGAGAAGAATCACCGGGGATAACAAGCCTTTAAATAGGCCAAAAAATGAAGAATAGAAACTAAATATTCGACCCGCAAGGAAAAGTAAATATTTGGCAAAAACAAGAAAGGAAACTAACATACTTTTTCCTAAACTACTACACACTAAAAATATCCATGAAGGAGAGAAAAAAAGAAACTATATAATTTTAGGACAAGGCTTGTTAATAGAATTAGCGACCAAATCTGGAATTTTTCATCCAATAAATCTAGAACAAATCATCTCGAATCTACGGCAAATCGGCTCAAAATAGCGACAAATCCGGCGCAAATCATCCCCACCAAATCTGAAGCAAACCTTTTCTAAAAAGAAATAACAACTCCTATTTTAACTAAATGGACTTTCTAAATTAAAATAAAAACAACTCTACTTTGACTTGGAGAACCAAATCTTTCTAAAATAAACCAACTCAATCAAATAGTAATAAAACTCAAACAATTGGAAATACAAACTCTCTATTAGGTGTTCCCAGAGTTTAAGCCTCCCAAATTTGAATTTTCCAAAATTAAGATTGAATTCCCAATGTATGTTATAAATGCTCTGGCATCACAGATCCTTTGTGCTTTGATTTTCATCATTCCCCCTTTCCTCGAAAAGATTCGTCCCCGAATCTTAACCATAATGTTGTTGATGGCATGAAAATACATGTAATACATGTATAACACATGGACTAATAAATTCCTCCACTTGGCTTTGAAGCTCTTTTGTCTCCTCGGGTGGCAAATCAGGGGTCATCTCGGGGATTACATACTTGAACTCCTTTAACAAGGAAGAGAAACAATGCTAGACAGCAGAAGAATCAAGATCGTTAGTCTCCAAAAGCGTCTCTTTGTACAAAGTACAAACATGGGCTTTTAGAATAAAAAACCTCTTCAGTTATATCTTTGTATAGAAGCTTTCTTTCTTTTGTCTTCCCTTCTTGTTCATGTCGTTCCTTCTGATCTTTTTCTGTTTTCTCTCTTTTTTCGTTGTTCACTTTTAGATCTTTTTTTCTTTCACACTCTTTTCTTTTCTCACTCTCTTTCCTTCTATCACTTTCCTTTTCCTCTTGTTTCTTATACATTTCTTTTCTTTCTTTTTTCTTTCTCATTCTTTTGAATCATGGTCTTGAATTTCCTTGTCTAGTCACCTCTTGTTCTTGTTCTATTTTGGGCTTTGCATTGGGTGGCTTATCTTCCTTCCCCATTGATTCAACTTCAAGTGGATGAGAGTGGACTTAGGTTCGAACGTGTGTTGATCTTGTCCCTCCTGCTTGACTTGATTCTCGATCTTGATAGCCATATCCACATATTCTCCAACTCTACGTAATGTTGCAATTCCACCACCTTTTGGTCTGCTGTTTAAACCTACGAAACCTCGCCATTGTAGCCTCTCGATCTTCTTCAATATTTGCTAGCCATTTGCAACCTCCATGCTCCTTATAATACTCCTTTACACTCTGATTGCCTTGCCTCGGGTTTTGCAACTTGTTGTACAGCTCATTAGTAGTAAGTTGAAACAAATCTCTTTCGCATCACCCTCTTCATCTCTTTCCATGTTTCCCTTCTTGAAAACCCTATTAAGTCTCATATTAAAAACTAATTGGTCCCGCCCTGCTTGTTGCATAGTCAGAGAACCCTATGGCAGCAAGTTTCACCTTCTTATTTTCGGAATAATTGTGACAATCAAAAACCAACTCCACCTTCCTCTCCCACTCAAGATATGCCTCAAGGTCATTCTTTCCTTGGAAAGATGGAATCTTCATCTTAATGTTTCCCAAATTATTATCTTCGATTCCTATCTTCTCTTATGTCTCCCCATTACCTCCACATTACTAACACACGAATCATAACCATTCTGCGTCTTCAAAAGTCTCCTCCGTGTACTCTTCTTGGCGATGCCAGCCTCTTTGTGGCGCGTGCCTCTCAACACCGTACTGCACGTGGGGAGGTTTGAAGTGAGTTCTGAGCTTTGCTCACCTCTCATTGGGATTGTTCCGATTGGAAGGCAGCCTGCAACATTCTGTACTTAGCTAGTTAAGGCACATAATGAACTTCATGTATCAACGCCTCCGCCACACCTTGATGCGTTGTTGTCGACATAGTCTTTGCAAAAACAAGGTTAGAAAAAAGTAGGACCTCACAAATCCCTGCTCCCGCTCACGGGTTTTTCACTCGAAGAATGATTCACTCGGTTAAGCTCAAGTGTTTTTCACACAATATATTTGGCTTTTCTCACTCTAATAGTATTAAGACCACTCTGCCTTTTCCCTCGAATTTCTCTTATAGTTCTTTGGAACCTAATCAAAGCAAATCGGATTTTCATGAAATTCAATAAAAAAAAAACTGTCGGATATTCTAAGCTTTATTTATTTATTTTATATTATGGTGGGGACTTGATTTCCAATAACTTGAATAATATACTTTAAAAAAATTATATTTTTTTCAGCTTTTCGACTTTTTTTGACCTTTTTTTTTTTTTTTTTTTTTTTTTTAAGGCTTCTAGACTTTTTCAGCGTTCTTTTCCTTCACTTCCCTTTTTTTTTTTTTTTTAACTTGGGATGAATGGTTCACTAAAAAAATAAAGCGTAAATTATATCAGATTAAGAATGAAGAAAAATCGGACTTGGGATGAGTAGATAATAGGTTGTGAATGAAATTGGGGTTGAGCGAAATTTAGAAGGTATGGATGAAAGTGGTGACTTAAGATGGATTTGGACAAAGAAATAAATAATATTAATAAAGATAGGCAAACCGGAAAATAGAACTTTGTTGCTACGATGCAAAATGATCTAGACCATAGTCAACTTGGCCAAGGAGACCGTGATCGAATTAGCTCGGAAGGAACAGCCTAGTATTAGAAGCTTGGATGGATGACCGCGACACATTGCTTGCTTATATGGAAGCAGAACCTTGGTACTTGTTGTATATGTGAGGACGCCATAATCGGTGATGGAATCCGATTGATAAGTCTTGATGAGCATACGAATGCCCGATAAGTTCAAGGAGTTCTTTAAGAAGAACCAAAAGTGAAACTCTCAAATTTTATTAATGCTTAAAACGAAGAATACAGGGGATAACAAGCCTTTAAATAGGCGAAAAATATGAAGAATAGAAACTAAATATTCGGCCACAAGGAAAGTAAATATTTGGCCAAAAACAAGAAAGAAACTAACATACTTTTTCTAAGAAAGCTACTACACCTTAAAAATATCCATGAAGGAGAAAAAAAGGAAACTATATATAATTTTAGGACAAGGCTTGGTAATGAATTAGCAGCAAATCGCAGTTTCGTCGGCGGCAAATCTAGAACAAATCATCTCCCAAATCGACAAATCGGCTCCAAAATAGCGACAAATCCGTGCAAATCATCACCAAATACGAAATGAACCTTTTCTAAAAAAGAAAGAAATAGCAACTCATTTAACTAGAAAAAACGAGACTTTCTAAAATTAAATAAAACAACTCTACTTTGACTTGGAGAACAAATCTTTCTAAAATAAACCAACTCCAAATCAAAATAGTAATAAAACTCAAAACACTTGGAAATAGAAATATATTAGGTGTTTCCAAGGTTTCACAGCCTCCCAAATTTGAATTTTCCAAAATTAAGATTGAATTCCCAATGTATGTTGTAAATGCTCTGGCATCACGGATCCTTTGTGCTTTGATTTTCATCAACACCGGGTCCACATACGGTAAAGTAGTACGTGAAAGCCCGTTTATTAAATATCTTTCTGAACATATAAGCACATGACTATAAAACCATAGTCCATAAGAGTTTAAATTACATCACTCTTATACAAATAATTACAACCCATATAAATAGTTTTATGGACAACCCTCCGAAATAAATAGTGGACATACTCCAATAAATAATTTTGTGGACAACCCTCAGAGCACATATAATTGGACTTACTCAGATAAATAGTTTATAAAATGACCCTCGAGAAATAAATAGTGGACATACTTCGATAAATAATTTTGTGGACAACCCTCCGATACATATAGTGGACTTACTCCGATAAATAGTTTTATGGACAACCCTCCAAAATAAATAGTGGACATAAATCACGTGTGTTTAGGTTGCGAATTTCCAGGGTCTCACCGCAGGCTTCACAACCCCTTCCGACACTTTTGCAAACTTTCATCGCTGGATACATATGTCTAACCAAGAATAAAATTTGAGGCTTTCACCCGGGATCTACCCAATCTTGCTTCACCCAGACACACGTGATTTATTATTATTATTGTTTTACCCAACCGTGAGTCTCGATTTTGGACGTTGTCCCATTTCCGAGCTCACCACACATTCACCAAGAATAGTGAATAATGTTTGCCTTTGATTATATAGACTAAAACCCCTCAAAATTAACATAATTACAGGAGCCTTACACTCTTCTTGCATCTATGTTAAAATTGGATAGACTTGCTTTAACGGAATAAAAGTTCCTTAGGTTCAGGATTCAAATTTTTGGGTTTGGTCTATGATGATCTTTGCAAATTACTGGAGTCATACAAGTAGTAAAGGTGGATATAGAAGTCCAGAAATCATTCCCATGAGATTGAAACCAAAAGGGTGGAAATCAACTACCCCAATGTAAGGTCCTTACTATTTGAACTTAAAATGGATAGAGAGTTTAATCCCCAGGAACTAATAATCATCATTGTAAATAATTATATGGCGAAAGTAAATGATAACGACTAGAAATAAGAACAAAATTCTTGAATTTGGTCAGTTTCACGCGAAAATGGTTACTATCAAGAAATCGCGCGGCTTAGTAATTCCTGTATTATATGCATTGCTGCATTCTACGATGGGTTTGGATTTGTCGGTGCCTAACAATGCGGGTGGATTTCTCCGTGTTCCTTTGGTTGGGATCTGCTTTTCTCAAAGACAAGGATTTAACCAGCTACTTGTATTTTGAGTTTCTTACAAGATGCGGTATTTTTCTTTCAAATACTTCATACCATTTCACGAGACTCGGATCTTTTGCTTCCCTTTTTCGAGATTCTTGCAAAATTTCTACCATCTAATTGATGACTCATCCTTTAAATCTAATGGTTCTTCCCTTCCCTTGATCAGATCTCAGCTAACACGAGGTTGGGACTTCCCCTTTAGATTAAGGTGAAATCTCTGATTATTTATATTGATAAATGCTCCCCTCGACATCGATTATAGTGAAAAAGGAATTTATCGAAATGAACCCTCAGAGCTTAGTAGTTCATCAATGGTAGTCTAACATACCCACAAGTGAATGCTCCAAGCTCTTAGGAATCTCCAACTCTGTGTCACATAGAGGGCCTCTTGGAAATCAGAGCAAGAAATACTCCTTGAACTGCTATTCGGTACTATCATTGGGAACTGGTCGGTTCAAGAATAACATCAATCAAATAAATCCCAATCCAAGTATTTCTCTCTAAATTCTGAGAAAAAGAGAGTGATGTAACTAGCGAGTAAATCCAATCTAGCGAAAGTGCGTTCATCTTGCCATTACAACCCACAATAGATCATTGATCAGATACATCCACTGTAATTGTAATAGGCGAAAAAGCAGGTGAAATTTGTTTAGAAATCCATTAATTTCAGGCAGCATTTGTATAAAGAAAATCAGAAATTAAATCCAGCTTCAGCATTTCTACACGGTTCGCGGGTTCAGATCCAGAAAAAGAAAATAAAATAAAAGAAAAGAAAAATCTACTCTAAAATATCTGATAGGTCCTTCTCCTCTCCCGGTTAAGGTATCGAAGACGGAAGCTACTTTATATTCTCAAAAGTCTATTTATAAACATCCAAAAAATGGGCCTAATTCAAAAAGCTCGAGTGGGATTTTACTAAAGAAAAAAAGCCAGTCTTATCTCCGTGTGACCTCAAGCGATGTCAGCGACTTGGATTCCTCATTTCACTCACCGATTCTGCGACCCCGATAACCCCGATGCGTGACTTGGTTCTTCACATTGCTGGCGATGATGCGACGACATCAATTATAGTCAGCGACCTTATTGAAGCTAGTTATTCTCAAAAATTGATGTCAAGACCATGGATCCATGTCGCGACCTCGTTCCTCCTTCCTTTCTCACGCAAATTACGTCGCGACCTCGGTTTGGTTCTGAGCTGTTTTTGTTGTCACCACTTCAGTTCTAAGTCAGGACTTCTTTTCCTTGTTGCATTGTACATCGCGACCTCAGTTTTAGGTCGCGACCACATTTCTGTTTCTACTGCCTTAACTCTAGGTCGTGACTTCCTTTTTCTGGTTGCGACCTGGATTTTTACTTCTCAGTGTTTCTTCAGGTCGCAACCTGAATGATTGGTCGCGACCTCCTTTGAGGTCCTTGACCAAATAAGTGGTCGCAACTTCAATTTTCTTGCAAGGACTTCGTTTGGCTCAGCTTCATGTTGCAACCTCAAACCCCATGTTGTGACTCTCAATCCAGTTTCATGTCGCGCGACTTGAGCGGCCGCGTCGACCTCCAAGTTGAGTCCTTCATTTTAAGAACTAGTTGCAACTAAATTTTCTTACGGAGACCTCATTTGTGGCTTCATCAGCGGATCTTTATCGCGACCTCAGTTGGCATCATGGCCCTCGGTGTGCTTCAATTGGCGTCGCGACCTCGGTGTGAAGTGTCACATGACCTAAGATTCTACCTTGAATATTTAAATGCGTCTCGACCACTATTTCTTGATAGCAACTTCTATTCTTGGGTGCCTTGGCGCTACAGTGCGTGCCTCAATTTCCAATCACGACTAGTTTGATAAAAGTCTTTTATTTCTCTCTCAAAGACCTAGTCCCAGTGATGTCGTGACTTTGGAAATAAGCTGAAGCCCAGCAAGCTTCTTGTCGCGACTCCAATTCTCAGTTGCGACCTCATTTATGCTTTGAGACTACTTTCTTGGTTTTGCTAGGACCTTCGATTCTGTTGTAATTTTCTGCAAAATTGAATTTGAGTAAGATATCCATATTTCTGCATATGAATCAATACTTATCTTGCAAAAAACTTCAGAAAAATGGATTAAAATCAAATGAGTTTGTTTACTTGAAAATAGTTGGCAATGTTAGAGAAACAATAGAATAATTTAAAGAAATAGGGATTTCACCTATCATTAAGGCCTTCGAGTCCATCACTTCATATACACTGCTCATTGACTCCATATTCTCAAAAGCTTTCCTCCTAAACTTTGTTTTTTCCAAGCTAGGAACCATTCATTCCTTCACTTTCTCTAACTCCATGGCATCTTCCTTTTAGATTTCCACAGGTACATCAATGAGCTACCTTCTATCAGCTTCTCTTTGCCTCTACGTCCTCCTTTTCTAGGTCTTAGACAGCCTTTAGGGGAATTTTTTGTGTTGTGCCACATGCCACCTTTGACCAGGAGAAACCATAGAAGGAATGATGCATCTCACAAACTTTTCCTTCTCTACAACCTCCTTCCTTGGAGAACTAGGTCTACCTCTTAGAAAGATAGGTATGGCTGGAGAAACATGTCTTTCCCCTGCTAGATTCCTTAGAGAGTGAAGTTGTCTGAAATCTTCTCTTTTGAGGAAAAGAATCTACCTCATGGAGAAGTGAAGTTGTCCCTGGTGAACTTCATTATGTACCTTGGAGAAATGAGTCCACCTTTTGGAAACATAAGCCCGAGTGAAGAAACATGTCTTTCCCTTGCCTTTTTCCTTGGAGAATTGACCTTTACAATAGATTTTCATTTAGAGGAATTGAACTTCCCCATAGGGAAAAAGCTTTCTTGAACATTCTGCGAACACGCACGCATCTCGTTCTCCCTTGGAGAAATGAACCTACCCCATGGAGAAGTGGACTTTTCTATAACCTTTTCTCTAAGAGGAACGAATTCATCTTCTAGGGAATTCATCTTGCCTCTTGGTGACAATTTCCTTTCCTTGAAGAATCGGTTATGTTGCTCTATTATCTATTGCATCCCCTTCATTGAATTTCTCCCTGATGGAGGATCTATACAAACTACAGCCCATTCCCTTTTCAACCTATTAACACGAACCAGACAATATTTAGGGACCCATACCTTTCTTGGAGAGAGTTTTCCCTCCTTGGATTCTATCAATGCTCTTAGATCGAAGCTAATATGAGTGTTCATTAGGAGTCCATAATTGAGAAGGATCCTCATCGATTACCATAATGATCCTTTTTTATAGGAGAACTTGGGCATCATATTGATCTGTGTATGTGACATTTCTGAAGCTGACATACGTAGTAGTATTATGCTTCATGAATTATGGTATGATGCAACCTAAAAAAATTATCATGCTATATTTTTTGAAAAGAAAAATTGAAATGTTCACATGGTGGTAATGACTTGCCCCGACTCGACTGATTAATAAATGGGGTGTTATTGTGCTATTGTTTAACTTATAACGTTTAAGCTTGTTTCAATTCATATGATCTGTTAGTGTTTGACATGCTATATTCTATTGTGGGATTTACAATATATACAAACTCCATATATCAGAGATGTTAACATTTACAATATTTACATTGTTTATAAAAACAAAACATATCGCAACAGGGCCGAAATAATGTTTTAGTGGGCACCGTAAGTGTGTTGGCCTTAGTTTCGATGTGAGGTGTCAGGACTTCTCAATTCTCTTCTCCTATGTGCCCTGGGATGAGCCACCGTGCTAAAGGTTTATAAGCTTAGTGAGAATTAAGCCGCCATGGATGAGAACTGCAAGCCAGGATTATGCACTTCTATACGCATACATCTAACATATCATATCATTTAAACATGCTTATACATATTTCATATTTACACTTATCATACCATGTTTGTTTCTTATCATTTATACTTTAGCACCGTGTTCTTGTGCAATATATCTTGTCATTGCATAGCGGTGTTATGTCTCTTATCATATCATATCATTTCTTATATCATATTCAAGTCCCATTTGTTTTATGTTTCATGCACATAAACCTTAAAGTGGATAAGAAAACTATAAGGCCGGGTGCTTGCCTGCTCACTATACGAAACAATATTCAGTCTACCTCAGAGCTCCGAAGGCGTTGTTATCATTGTACGAGACAATGACCATCTACTTCAGGAACGCGTGAGCCAATGACGCCAGCAGGGCGGCCGATCGATATATCGCGGGCTTGTTTTTTTACACTAATAGGCGTGCCCCATCTATCCCTACACCGGGTTATAAGCGGATAAATCCAGCATGTGTATTTTACGTTCGATTACATATCTCATATTCTCTCGAATAATTATTGTCGTCCGTGTCATGCGATATTTACAATCATTTATTTATCTTTGCATTTTCATATCTCATTATATGCATGAACTAACTATGGTTACATAATAGTTATAAAACTATTTAATATCATTCCATTTCATCAAGCTATACATATGGATTGGTTTACAGACTCCGTGGTTTTTCCATAGAGTTGAGAACATCTAAGCGGTTGGACGAAGGTATGACCGTCAGTTGGAAACTTCCATAGGAGAAGTAGTGGCTCTGACAACTGGTGGGCCTATATTTTCGTGATTTCTGGACCTAATATGAAGGTTCTAATATCATCAGCTATATATAATGGATTAGACTCAAGGTGTAACATGAAGTCCGATAACATCTGAAACGGAGTTCGGACGAAGAAATTATGACCGTCCGAGTTAGAGACTTCCGATGAACAATGGCTACGAGCAACCAGTAGAGCCTATTGTTTTAGTGATTTTTGGACCTAATATGAGTTCCAATATTATCAAACTATATATGTATGGATTCTAGACTTAAAGGGCTTTCCATAGAGTCTAAGAACATCCAAAACAGAGTTCGGACGAAGAAATTATGGCCGAGTCCAAAGGTTGGAGGCTTCACATGAATAGTGGCTACGAGCAACCCGGCGAGACTGTTTTTCAATGATTTATATGGACTAATAATATGAGTTCAGTATTTATCAAAGCTATATATTTATGGTTTAGACTCAAAGGGCTTTCCATGAATTAAAAACATCAGAGAAGGCAGGAGTTCGGACGAAGAGTGATATGTGAAGTTAGATAAATTTACAATGACATCTTTTTAAAAGTGCGATATTTTATGTCAAATATTCACTATTAGGATTACAATCAACTGTCCCCAGTTCAACACCCACCAATATCTAAAGTAGGGTTCACCAAACCATTAAATAAAAAATGGGGTTTATGGTTTGTTCATAAAAAACTATGACACACATAGAGTTAAATGTATTAAATTCAAACGATTGTCTAAAATCAACAATTTTTATACAAACTTTGAACTTAATGTTTTAAACTGCCTCATCATATTATTTCTTCCTTCTCTCTCTACTTTATCTCTTTCACGTTTGCATCCAAAAAATGAGAAATACTTGAATGCAAATCATATATATCTTAATTTTTATTTGTTGCTATAGGTCGCCAAGTCATTTATTCATAATCCAGATTATCATTATTCGACTAGTATATGGCGTATCTTATGATTTTTGTGCTTTTGACCAATTTAAAATTCTACTTCTTTATCTTGCATCTGAAAATTCAGTTTCTTCAATTTCATATACATTACATTCTGAAAATTAAATGCTAATATCTACCCTAATTATGTTTAAAAGCAATGGAACATATTTTGGGGTGTTATAGGTAAAACGTTCGAAATTTAAAAAGGCAGAATATCCAAAAAGATGAGGGGTTTCAGGTTCGAGTCCTAGTGAGTACAATTTAATACATTATAATAAAGTGTTTACTTGTAAAAAAAAATTAAAAATTGAAATAGTTAAGGATTAAAAAATGGGATGTGTAATTGTCTCCAGTTGAAGCTATCAAAAAATAAGAAGTGGTATTGAATGTCGATTGTCTGAAATCGAGAATATCTCTGAAATATCAGCGATATATCGAAAAAAATCGATATATCATGGAAATGTCTAAAGTCACTTACACGTGCGCGATTGGAGATGAAAACCATTGAAAAAATCGTATTACAAATCGAGGATTTATTTGTAATGTATCCGACTCTCTCCCATACGATAAATCATGGTGCAAAAAAAGAGAGAAGAAATCATGGAGGAAGCAGGAAAAATAGGAGAAAAAGAAAAAAGAAAGAGAAGACACTTTTGAAGAAAAACCCAGTCAATATGTCATCGCTTGGAGAAAGAGGAACAAAAAAAATGAGAAAAAGAATAGTCTTGAGAAGAAAAACAGTCCAACTGCTGCTTGGGGAAAGAAGAAGAAAAAAACAGAAGAAGAGCAACCGTTGGAGAAAGGGGGCTGTTGAAATATTTTGTGAGTTCTAGGGTTTAGCAAAAATCAACGATGGAGATGTGGTTGTGAAAATGAATGGCTTAGATCTAATATTCTAGAAGGAAGATGATGGGCTGAAAAAATAGTATTAAAAATTTACAGAATGTAAAGTTTAGTGAATAGTGGGTTGAAAAGTGCTAAAAGACCTATAATCTCTTAAAAATTTAGGTTATTAATTTTATAATTTCAATTTATCTATTGTGTTTTACAATAAGTGTTGTATTATAAAAAATTTGAATTTTTACTAGATAATTTAAAACATTGGAATATTACAATAAAAAAATTATTATTAAAAGCTATAAGCATATTTTTTTTAAAATTGGTGTTTATTGTTTGGTTTAACTTAATAAGATTATTTTTGGACCCAATGACAAAATTATTTGACCTTGTAGTTGATATCAATAAATTATTTTTTAGTTAGAATAAAAAATTAAATATATCTTTTTATAAATTATACAATTTTGCAAAATATATATTAATTTGGCAAAAGCACCCAAAGTAAGTAGAACTAAAAATATGAAACAAAAACACCATTTTAATTACAGAACTAAAATGAAACCATAATGTAAAATGTAAAAAATAGAAACTGAAATTTTGGTTAAAGACTCACGAAGTATGATAACATATAAATTATTATGAATATTATCTTTAATAAGTGTATTTTCGTTTATTTATGTCGTTTTACATTTTTTAAAATATTTAACGTAATTTAGTATTTTGAGTAATTTCGTTTTATTATTATTTTATAAAATATTAGTAGATATTTTGAATATCATTAAATCAAGTATCAGTATATTTGCATTCACAGATGTTTGGTCTTTGAAAATAGTTATCTTTAGAATCATTCTAAGAAAAATAGACCCTAATGCAAGGATAGAGAGGAACTTAGCTCACTAGATTTGCTTCAGTCGGATCTGTCGGATCTTCCTATCCATAGAGAAAGTGGGCAACGTAATCGAGTTTAAATCAAGAAGACTTTGGCATTAATGCATGGTCTAAGGTGGAGATGGAGACAATTCTGGAGGCCTTTGGTCTTTTGAAGCTACCTTCTCTTTTTCGGAATATCTAGATCAAGTTTTGTTCGTGTTTTTAAAAATTGTTCTACAAATTTAAAATTTTCAAACATAGAAAATACCAAAAAAGTGTTCTTAAAAAATAGGAGTTTTGGAAATACGAAGAATACAACAAATGGAAGCCCCTTTTACCAAACAAGTTTTTAGTGTTACAAAAAACTGTTCTTGAAAATATGAACCAAACAACTCCACCAATCTCTCTTTCATGTATATAATGTCTTGAGAAACTTAGTGTTTAGCGCATTGATTTAGAAATAATTATAAAAAATATATAAAAATGCATAAATAATTATGTTTCACATATGATAGTATATACTATCTTAATAAACAATAGGTATTACCTTGGTAATGTTTATCATGATAGTACCTAAAACATTAAAATAATACTTAGATACCACCATATACCTTAAACACAATTATATTTTATAAAATCTTATTAACTGATGGGGTTTGAAATAATAGGCGCACATGCCTGCAATTCTCAAGCCAAAACCGGAGGATTAAATGGACCCAGTACTAGCAATAGACCATAATAGTATCCCTAAATCACGGGCCCAAAGTGAGGGCCCCGGCCGCCGCTAA
Source organism: Tetrastigma voinierianum (assembly GCA_016808115.1). Classification (NCBI taxonomy): domain Eukaryota; kingdom Viridiplantae; phylum Streptophyta; class Magnoliopsida; order Vitales; family Vitaceae; genus Tetrastigma; species Tetrastigma voinierianum. The sequence goes on along the minus strand of JAEQBH010002464.1, from coordinate 848,459 downwards.
AGGCGGGCGCCCGAGGAATCGCGTGGGAAAACACTCAATCTCACTTGTCAGGGAAAGTAGGATATTTACCGATTGTTAAGTGATTATCCGTGTCGGTTTCGATAAGGAAGAAAATCTCTCCCTTTCAGTGGAAGAGCCATCGTATCATCCTCGACAAAGGAAATATACTATTCGATTGTCATCATCCAACCGGAAAGTTGTCATGATCATCCATTACAAATACCGGGAATTCTCCGTGTCCGATTGAATGCAGCAACCATGTGCGAAGCACGTTCACCAGCGAGTTGATGCCTGTACGAGCGGCTTAGATCGGAAGACAACGAGGCGACCCATGATCCTTTGTTGCTGAGCTGCAGAGGAGTCAAGCGTCTGAAGTCGGTGGACCCGGTATAGCAAATCCGGCCACCGCCAAAGCCCGGTTTGGTTTGAGAAAAAGCATGTCGCCGGGTTGGCGCGGTCTATGGGAGCGATGGTTCCTTTCTGAAATAAAACTAACCTCTCGGTGGCGATGGTATCGCTTCGGAACCTGGCCGGAACCCACGCCCGATCCCCCGAGGATGCAAGACCGGTCGAGCTGGCGTGGGCTGTGCGATCTCCGGGCACGTTAGAGGCTGCGTGCGGGGCAATCGGACGAGGTAGGCGCTCACGCGGGTGCAAACCAATGTTCTTTGAAAGAGTTGGAACAACTCTTGGGCAAATCGGCGCCCAGGAACCTGACGGGCGAAAGACCAAAATCTGTTGCAGGAAGATCGGCACCTGTTTTAGTCGGCGGGATAGAAGGGAGAAGCTAGCACACGGGAACATGATCCTTACGAAGCCCCTGGAGATCGCGGCGATGAGGTCGTGGGAGGCGGTTCGGGGACATTCGTGAAGTCAACCACGTAAAGGGTCGAGGCTCGATCTCATGGGCGCCTGATCTGACAAACCGAATCTCCATTCAGCTATGGGTATTTGCACTTCCCCCTTTCCCGACAAAGTTCGAATGTGCGTAGATCGGGGCGTTCGGCGAACGAAAGGCCGCAGAGCCACCTCAATGCGTCTGTCGGATGAAACTACCGCGGATATCAAGACCACATAGATGCGATGTAGGAGCCTTCCCTTTATCTGCTAAGGGCCCGACATTTGGCTTGGTTTAACAGGACTCGTCGTCTTCATCTGTACGTTCACAGAACTTTTGCATCGCATTAAGTCTCCGCATGTCGAACGGGGCGTCTGAAGCTGACTATCGCGCCTTGACCATAAAAGCGAGCTCCCAGCTTTGAGTCATATGTTCAAAGGTTTAACACGGAGTCGCTAAAGGTGGATATTCTTGACGAGAAGTTCGTCGTTGCTGCTTTCATTGCAGGGCTAGGGATGCAGTCGAAAGACCTAATGTTTTCTCTACCACACAAAAGAACCCTCGATGACATGGCTAGGGTCCTCGCTTGAAAATAGAGAGGTATATCAACGGTGAAAAAGTCCCTCATTGTCGAGCAGAAAAGCTCGCTACACCCGAAAATGAAAGGCGGGCGACAAAAAAGAGCGAAGCCCGAGAGACAGCGGACAAGGGCGGATCCCGAGGGTAGTAGAGAAAATAGAGAGCGGTCCAGATAAGGCAGGAACGTCGGGGATCGCGAGGGGGACCACCTCGAGCTGAGCGCAACGGTGGTATTCAGCGGAATCACCCCTCTGACCGACCCCCAAGTGTCGCGGGTCCTGCGCAGTGCAACATGAAGGTTTTTGGGGTGACCATCGGATAAAGTCGGACCATGGCTAGAGCGACGCACGAATAATGTGAGTTCCACAGGGGTCATGGACGCGAGCGGATGATTGCATCCAGTAAAAGAGATTGAATAGTGATCCAAGCGTTGAGCGTCTTAATTAGATTCGTCGCGCCGGAAGGCGGGGCGAGTCCCGACCACCACCACCTCGTCGATGACCCTAATTCGGCTATCGGTAGCCTTTTTAGGAAATCCATGTAATCTCGAAGGATTTGCGGGAGGTGGAGAGTCGACTCGGCGGGAAGGCCCACTTCTGCTGACATTAGATCGGGGGAAACCTTAGAAGTACAAACAGTATCCAAGCTTCCTTTAGATACTACCATAACCTTCTCAGACTTCGACATGGAAGGCTACCAACATCCCCATGATGACCCGCTTGTGATAAAAACCATAGTAGCTAATAAAAAGGTCCACAGGGTCCTTATCGACAACGGAAGCTCGACCGACATCATCTTCGCATCAGCTTTCGACAAAATGGGCATTAGAAAGGAGAAGCTAGAGCCAGTCAACGCCTGCTTATGTGGGTTCTCGGGGGAAAATGCGCCCACGGGGTCGATCTGACTAGTGCTTACTTTGGGAGACCCCCATGCCAGGCTACAACAACGGTGAGATTCCTCATAGTAGATGCCCCATCGGCCTACAACATGTTACTAGGTAGGCCCTCTCTCGATACCCATGGAGCCGTTCCCTCAGCTTATCACATGGTTATCAAATTTCTTTGCAAATGGAGTAGGAATGGTCGAGAAACCAGCGCATAGCGAGGAATGTTACTCCGTCAATGAAGCGAAACCGCGGTCGGCAGACATCACTACATGGGCGAGCCGACGCGAGAGACTAGGTAACCGCAGAGCACGCTCCCTCGGAGAAGAATTAGAGCACATCACATTTCGGTGACCGGCGAACACCTGCGTCACACATAGGGTCGAGTTAGCGAAGACATCAGAAGCTCTCTCATCCATTTTCTAGAGCAGAACATGGAGGTATTCGCCTAGAAACAGGAAGACATGGGTGGGGTCGACCCGGCAGTGATCACCCACAGGTTAAACGTCAATCCCTTATTTAAGCCGGTCAAGCAAAGGAGTTTTGAAAAGACGAAGGCGTCAATGAAGAAGAGGTTAGTAAGCTCCTCAGCGAGCAATCGAAGTGATGCAAATGGTTGGCTAACGTTGTTCTCGTTAAAAAGCAAGCAGCGAGTAAGGCGGCTTTGCATTGATTTCCTGAGCATCAGCGGGGCACGCCCGAAGAGATAGCTTCCCACACCGGTTGATCTCATAGTATATGCCACGGCCGGTCATGAACTCCTTAGCTTCATGGACGCCTTCTCGATCTACAATCAGATCAGTATGGACAGCGACGAAGACCTCGTTTGTCCTTTGGTCGGGAACTCTTGTCTCGGTAATGCCCTTGGTAAAAAAGAGCAAACCACACAATTTGGTGAATAGGATGTTCCAGAAACAAATTGGGACATTTATGGAAGTATATATAGACGACATGTTGGTAAAATCGATAAAAGTCGAGCTCCACATAACCCATTTAAGTAGAAGCTCTGGAGTCTTTGGCTACAATATGAAGTTAAACCCAGCAAAATGCGCTTTCGAAGTCTCTGCCGAGAAGTTCTTAGGTTTTATAGTCAACAATCAAGGAATAGAGGCAAACCCAGATAAGATAAAGGTTATGCTTGATATGTTGCCTCCGTCAAACATTAAAGACATTGGCGCTGACGGGGAGAATAAGCTGTATTTGGCGCCGTATCTGAGCGGCTGACGAATAATGGAAACCTTTCTATCGAGATCATGAAAAGGCCTTCGGTGGGGCGCTGCTACCCGGGGAGGCGTTCACAGCGCTCAAAACCTACTTGAGCTCTCCCCCCATTCTGGTAAGCCCTTCCGAGGGAGAACTCCTCACTCTCTACCTGGTCGTTTCAGACTTTGCAACTAGTTCCGCCATGGTAAGAGAATGGGACAGGGTGCGGCGAGCCCCGATCACACTATTGCAGCCAGAACTCTGAGAAACCGAGGAGATGTACCTAAGATGGAAAAGGCGATCGGCGTTGAGATAGCCACATCCAAAAACTCACCTTCCCAAGCTCATACCGTCGAAGTTCCAACCGAATATTCGATGAAGCAAATATTGTATAAACCAGAAACCTCTGGAAGGCTGATAAAGTGGGCTATAGAGCTGAGTGAATTTGACATCAGGTACAAATAGAGGACAGCGGTAAAAGGGCAGATCTTGGCAGATTTCATCATGGAATTCACTCTAACACAGTCTCACGAGGAGACTACTGTGGCTCTGACCCCGTCTGAGGAGATTATCCATCGGCCAATTGTGCCTTGAGGAAGTGGTGGAGGCGATCTTGACCTCTCGGGCGGGATAGATCTGAATACCGCCCTCAGTTCGGCTTCGAGCCTCGATAATGAGGCCGAATATGAGGCTGTCATAGTTGGACTCAGCCTTGCCCGAGTTCAGTAGACGGTCCCGTACGGAGGTGGCTTGACGACTGGCTGGTGGTAAAGCGAGATAGAAGACTCTACGAGACGAGAGGGGAGAATATGATCTTATATCTTAAAGGTATGAGAGTTGCTTAAGAGTTCACGCGGTTCGGGTCAAGCATGTACAAAATGAGGAGAATTCGGCGTGCCTTGGCGAAGCAGCGACAACCTCACAAGAAGACACGGGCGGGCCCGATGATACACAGTCGAGCACACGCGGAACCCTCGATCAAGCATCGGCGTCGGAGAAGTCTCCCTGTGATGTCCAGAGACCAATGGATGGACCCCATGCGGGATTACTTGGAGTGGATGGTACATTGTCACGCGACAAAAGGAGGCGTCAAACTCGAGGCGAGTCGGCAAGATTCATCGTTCATCGAGACCCTTTATAAGCGAGGCTTCTCGCCCGTTTCGCCCAAGTCGTAGGGAAGGAAGATCTGGCTCACATACTCGAGGGTGCGAGGGCGTATGTGGTAACCACATCGGAGTTCGGACCTTGGTAGGGAAAACATTGAGACAGGGGTACTACTGGCCCATAATGCTCAAAGACGCGACATAACTAGTTAGAAAATGCAAAACTTGCCAGGAGCATGCCAAGATCTCTCATCTCCATCCACGGCCGGCGACCGTCGATCCTGAAGCCCTTAGCCTTTTCAACAATGGGGTTGGACATGGGACCCATTGGAAGGGGGCGGTACAAATTTATCATTGTGGTAGTGGATATTTTTACCAAATGGTTGAATACGAACCCTTAGTAACAATCACATAGCGAAGGTCGCAGCGACTTCGATGCGGTGCTTTATAATATGCGGGTTGAGGATCCGGGTCCCTTGTGTCTGATAATGGGAGACGGTCGACAACCTAAGTTCAGGGTTTTGCAGGCGGGCTCGAAATCAAGAGCTACTGGGTCCCAGCTCATCCCGCGATCCGATGCCGAGCAGCGAGAGGTCACTATAAGGACTCACAAGGCGACGTGAAAACCAAACTGAAGATTTAAGGAAAATGGGTAGAGTACCTCCCACAGAAATTATTATGGGCATCTGGGAGACTACGTGAGTCAGCGACTCGGGGAAACCTCGTTCGCTCACGGCCTTTGGCACTGACGGTAGATCTGGGTCGGGGTCGGACTAAAATCTCAGTTGAACCTTGGAAGCATCAAACACAACGGAGATCCTTCGCCTAAACCTAGATCTCTGAAGAAAAAACGTGAAGAGTCTTAAAGCTTATGGAGGACTATCACGAGGAGAGGCAGCGGGTATTATGACGAAGGGGTCGAGCCCCGGGAGTTACAAGCCGAGGGCGACTGGTTCTAAAACTCACACTTGGTAGGGAAGGACCCTGCACATGGGAATCTGGGACCTAATTGGGAAGGGCCCTACATCGTATCTCGCATAATCCGACTTGGAAACTATGAACTCCAAAAGGAAGAAGGAAAAACCACCGCCCCGTTCATGGAACTGTTTGAACACCTAAGCGATTCTGAGTGAGACCCAGGCGTAGTATGTAATAAAGATCCACCATCTTGATTTGAATAACACTCTATTCCATTTTAAGTTGTTTAATGTTATGGTGGACGAACAATAAGTTATAATGATAAAGCCGGGAACGCGACTCAGAGGGGCTGGAGTAGAAGAAGCAGCGTAATTCACAAAGATTATTCTTTATTTCAAAGGGCTACAGGTTGAATACAAAATTTCCATTACATGGAGTTCTGACCGCTCAATTACAAAATCACCCTGTGCATCTCAAAAATTACAGTTAAGCGAAAATCGTTCTTCACATCGGCCTACACCTTGTTATGGAAAAAAACCACAAAAAAAAAAAAAAGAGCCTAAGCGCGGCGTTGGGCCCGACTTCTGCGAGTAGAGGAGTCAAAAGTGGAGCGAGGAGAAAGCGAGAAGAGTGCCGGAGGAACAGAATCGCGGGGCAAGGGAGCACGATCGGGGGCCCCGAACGCCTCGGCGCCATCTGACCTCAACCTTCGAAGCGGATCCTTCAACCTCCTCATCGAAAATTTGGATGTTGAACTCCCAGTCTAGGAAGTTCGGGAAGCAGACGTTGAAGAGCAAAGCCACCCAGCCCATTGGGTGAGAGATCTCGTCTTTAAGCTCTGCTATCACTTCGCCCCTCCGGCTAGCCAGAGCCTCCTACCTTGTAAGGTCCATCTGAAGCCTTCCGAGCTCCTCCCTCAGGCACTCCACATAGTTACCCGCCTCCAGAGCCTCTTGGCGGGCCCGCTCCAAGGCCCCCATCTTGGCCCACATGTCACCCTTGACGGCCTGCAACTCCTCTCTGGCCAGCCATAACTCGTCTTCGGCGACCTTCGCGTCCTTCCGGGCCTCATATTCTTTATCCTCGGCCTACGCCCTCGCCACTGAAGCGTGCTTCAGGTCAGACCTATGCTTCACGAGTTCCTTAGTCAGTTCCCTTATATGGGCTTGAAGACCAGCTCTCTTGGAGGTCAGGAAAGCAACCTTAGCCTTGTAAGACTTTGTCGCCCTGGCGGAGCCCTTGGTAAGGCTGGCCCTCCTTGCCAAGGCTTTCGCATAAGTAGCCACCTGCCAAAAAAAAAAAAAAAAAAGAAGCAAAAAGTCAACTAACGGCCCGAAACAATAAAGAAAAGATGGGCTGAAAGCACTTGGACGTATAGGCGAGTTCCACGAAAGAAAAGAGCGAGCCTCACCGACGGGCAAGGCTGCCCACCCTCGCGGTCGGAGTCACGCGAGAATGGAGGAAACAACCACAGCGACCGGTAGCAAGCATGAGAAAGTAGAGAGTCCTCATCCCTGCGGCCTCAGCGATCACGCGATTCCCCGTCACCTTGTGGGCATTATAGGAGGCCGGTGCCCGCGAGCATGGGACTCCAGGACCAAAATGAGAGGAACCTCCCGAAGGGCTCATCAGCCCTCCTCGAAGAGTCTCGAAGCCCATTATTGTGGACGAAGGCAAGGAAGAGGCCCCTACCTTTAGGATCTTACCCCAAGCAGGGGGGTAGCCCTCTGGCGAGCTCGGAGGTTTCCGTTTCACACTCTTCTTCTTTGCCAGCACCTCCAAGCGGGACCAAAGCTCTCCCCGTGTAGGCTTCACAGTAAGGGGCTCCAAAATAGAGAGTGAGGAAGATTTGGGGACAGGAGGCTTCATGACGGAGAGGGGAGAGGATCTCATAAAATGAAGTTGGGTAGGCCTCACACCAGACGATCCAGGAATATCCGACTTGATGAGCTCGGAATAGGCACACGGGGTGCACTTCACCAGCTTCTGCTTCACCTCCTCGTCCTCAGGACTGAGATCGGGCTAAGCACTTGAAGGCCATGTAACCAAAGCAATGTCAGAAATATCCTATGACCTCTGAAAACCAAAACAAACCAAAACGAAGGAGAGCTCACGTAGGTTTTCGGGGGTAGTCCAGACGGAAGGAATGCCAAGTGTGTCCTCTCGATCAAAGGGATTGTACTCCTAATGACGGCCGCTAACAAAAAATAACATTCCTTCCATAACTTGTGCGAAGATGGAAGGTCCGAAATTATTAACTTGGCGTTGGAGCACTTGGAGATATAGAGAAAGCCTTCGGCGACCTCCTTTACATTGAAGAAGTCTAAAAGCAGGGCAATACTGGGAACACCCAGGCCTTTATCCCTAAAAATGACTATGACCCCCACCCAGGAGACACGAGAAGTTGGGGAAAAGCTGAGAGGGGCAGACATTGAAATGCTGCATAACCCTTTTTATAAAAGGATGCAAGGGGAAGCGGAGGCCGTTCTCGAACGCCACCTCAAAAAAGCACACCATCTTAGGCACTTGAATAACATAGGTGGTCGACACATTCGGGCACCAAGCTGGACCCCCGAATGGGGCCCATGCAGAACCACTAAAGATCTCAGGTACCTGGGGTTCGACGGCGAGGCCCATGACCTCGACGTGCAGTATGGTAGCCCTCAAATATTCAGAGCCACTAGGATACCGAATTTCGTTAATTTTACCCTTGCCCTTATCCAAGGGAAAAGGAGGCTCCCCTAGGGCGCCTCGGTGAACCACCACGGCAATGTAGTTCCCCACAGGTCGGTCCCAGGCCTGAACTAGACGCCTCGGCGAGGATTGCTCTATATAACCAATTGACTCGGGACCGCCCATGGAGGTACGAGGGTTAAGCAAGGAAGAAGGGAAATCAAAGAAATGCGGGGCCCAATGAGCATGCCTAGAACCTCGCGAGACCCGAAACCAAAAGACAGAGGAGAAAAGACGTACAAAGCTAGAAGCAAGTGAGGACACCGGCCCCAAGTGAGATTGTCTCGGGGACCATAAGCGATCACGAACACTGGTGGACAAGATACGAAAAGGAAGCCTGGAATTGTAGAGGCAAAAAAGCCGAGAAACGAGAGCAAAGTGCAAGCGGTCGGGGGGCGTTTTAAGGAAGCTAAGTCGCAGCGAAATAAACAATCGAACCATCATATCCTGAGCGTGGGGCGTGAAAAAACCTAATCAAACCGCTACGATAGCCGTAATTATCACGCGATCTGAAGCGTCTGACCCTTTGCTATGCCGCTTAGTCAAAGTAGAGCAGCGATGGGGTTTGAAATAATAGGCGCGGGCACAAGATCTGGCCAGCTTGTCGAGTTAAAGCGGGCTGATCACTAGCAATAGACCCTTAATGGTATCCCACACGAATACGAGGCTGAAATATGAGGGCCCGACTACGCCTTTAAAGGCGGTAGCCCGAAGGAATCGCGTGAGGAAAAACGCAATCTCCTGTCCCGAGGAAAGTAGGATATTTCCCGATTATTCTTACGTCGATTATCACTTATTAATCGGTTCGATAAGGAAGAAAATCTCGCGGTGGGGAGGAAATATCGTATCATCTCGACAAGGGAAAGATTACTATTTGGTAATAAATCATCCAAGCTAGGAAAGTTGTGTGATCATCGAATTATAAATCTTGAGAAATTGCAAATCGGTGAAGGTATGCGAGACATATGTATGAAAGCTTCATTCCTAAAGCGGTTGATCTTCTCTTCCCGCCGGAAAGAAGCCCGACTTAGGCATTGGAAAGCGGCGGGGCGAGCCCCGCGATCCTTTGTTTTCCTGCTGTTTTTGCGAGAGGAGGTCAACGTATGGAGTCGACGGGCTGGAGCCTAACAAATCGGCATGCTTCGGCAGGTTTCGATTGAAAAAGCATCATCATTAACCATGTATTTTATATTCTTTATGAAATCAAATAAGCTAGAACACAAGTTTCCCTAATATCTTCGTACTTCCCCTCCTTCTACATCATATGTTGACTAATAGATGATAATTTATTGAATTTTCAAGTCAATTGTTAATGGTAAATTATACAAAGGGGGTTTGGATGGTGGTGGATACGAGGAAGGGCACATTTTGGTATAGATTTAACTTAATAACTTCAAAGACTAAAAAACTGAGAAATGCAAATAATGGAAGATCCGACATATCAAGATGTTGAAAACTAACGTGAGATGATTGAGATATCTTCTAACTTAATTAAAGGTCTTGAGTTCGAATATTAGGAATGTAGCTGTCTTTTGTAATAGAGCTTTATTGTCCTTGCGATCCATCCTAACTCAAATGGGAAGTAGTTTGGGTATAGTATGACTTAAAGTTGTTTTTATGTGTCTTGAGCGTGACTTGGCTCACGTCAAAAAAAAAATAAAAAAATTTAAAAACAAGGGGTTGCTTGTTTTATGACTTAATCTTTGGATTGAATAAACTTCAAGTATTAAATTGTTTGTTTTCAAAATTTTAAGTAGCTTATTCTTTGAAATTTAAAATTTTATGAATAGAAAAAGTGAAAAATTTAGCTTTTACATTAAGAAAAGTCGATTTTAAATGAAAGAATAAAAACTCGTATTGCAGCGAGAATGAGGGCTACTTGATACTCATTATTAGGGATGACAATATAAGGGTTTGGGACGGGACGACCCCATCATAATCGGGCTCATTTATTTATTTTTAATTCTCAAACCTAATCTTATTTAAAAAATTAAACGGGACGAGATAGGGATGAGAAAATTCCTAAACTCGCCCCATTTACATTTGATTTTTGTTTTTTATTTTTTTATATTTGCTTTTTTTATTATATTAAAATTAGTATATTTCATAAAAAATAAAAAAATTATGAATTTTTATAAATTATTTATTAAAAAACATTCTATTTTTTTTTTGAGGAAATTCTAATTATTATTATTATTTATCTTAAAGAATAAAATAAAATAATAATAAAATATTTTTAAAATATAATCGGGGTGGAACGGGAGTAACAATACATGAACACATACCCGAACTATCTCGATTTAAGAAAATAAATCCTGAATCCATTAAAAATCGGGTCTGATTCATCGAAGCGTCGAATTAAAAGCGGGACGAGAACCGAAATGATGCTGCGCCATTCTTGTCCTCTTCATTCTTTGATATTAAAAAAGCAACGATTTAATCTTAGTCTTTATGAAGTCTTATTCGATTATTAAGTTCAAAAAAAATTATATATTTGAGATTTAAGTAAAAAAAACAAACTCCACCTAAGTGTAAAAAGTGTTACTTTTTTGTTTTTTTGTTTTGTTTTTTTTTGGGTTAAAGCGTATTCCGCATGATCAAGGCTAGATGTTTAAAAAAAAAATTCAAAATATTATTTTGTGTATCGATTGTTTTACGCATTCTCGCTGCTTGCGGCCTCCGCCTGTGTCTCTGTCCGCCGCCGGCACGATCCGATCTCAGCATCCCCGTAGTCGGATTTCCACTTGTCGTTTAAAAATACTCAGTTCGTTTTTTCGCTTCACGCAGATTAGCCTTGGATTCGCTTCTGCTTTTAACTGTTCGTTTCAGGTCAGTCGATCTTTTGTTCTCATTTGTACTCTGTTTCTTGTGACTTCTTTTCTCGCTGAAGTGAAGTTAGGGTTTTTTTTTCTTTCTTTTTCATCTTGTTTGAACCATGAGATTGGGGAAGATTTTTGGGTGTGTGATTTGTTTAAGTTTTTCTAGCTTAAAATGATGAGTAGTCGATCTGCTGCTTCCTCCCTCGTTTGAGCTATTTAGAAAATCAAGCCAACGGATTCAACTTTCAAATCCAGTTCTGGTTTAATATTGAAGTCATATTAAATGAATAGAAGAACACGTTTCTTCGGAATTCTAGTAAAAAGGTCTTCTCTGTTTTTCAATTGCTCTTTCTTATCTACTGCAATTGAATCTTTCCAACAACCCCACAATCTCACCACGTGCATTGCTTCATTGCAAGCCTCTGCCCACCACAAGAACCTTGCCAAAGGCAAAGAAATCCACTCATTTATGCTTGTCAATGGCTTCCTCAATTCACCCCTTTCTTCCACTAGCCTTATCAACATGTACTCCAAATGTAATCAAATGAACCATGCTTTATCAATCTTCAAAGAACCCACCCGTGAAATAAATGTGTTTTGTTTTAATGCAATTATATCGGGGTTTATCACCAATGGTTTTCCTGAAGAGGGGTTTGAATTCTATCAAAAGATGCGGAATGGGGGTGTTGTTCCCGATAAGTTCACCTTTCCATGTGCAATCAAAGCTTGCCTTGATGTTTTCGAGATTAAAAAGATTCATGGGTTGTTGTTCAAATTCGGATTGGAATTAGATGTCTTCATTGGCAGTGCTTTAGTAAATTGTTATTTGAAATTTGGTCCGATGGAGCATGCACAAGTAGCTTTCGAGGAATTGCCGACAAGAGATGTTGTGCTATGGAATGCTATGGTTAATGGGTATGCACAGATTGGTCAGTTTGAGATGGTGTTGAAGACTTTTAGAAGGATGAATGATGAGGGCGTTGTTCCAAGTAGATTTACTGTTACTGGGGTCTTATCAGTTTTTGCTGTGACAGGGGAGCTGGATAATGGAAGAATAATTCATGGGTTTGCCATGAAAATGGGGTATGACTCAGGCATTGCTGTTTCTAATTCATTGATTGATATGTATGGGAAATGCAAGTGCGTTGAAGATGCATTGGAGATCTTTGAGATGATAAGCGAGAAGGATATTTTCTCATGGAACTCAATTATATCTGTTCATGAGCAGTGTGGTGATTATGATGGAACTCTGAGGCTTTTTGATAGGATGATGGGTGCAGGGATTCAGCCTGATTTGGTCACTGTCACAATTGTTCTTCCAGCTTGCTCTCATTTGGCAGCATTGATGCATGGTAGAGAGATTCATGGGTATATGATTGTTAGTGGGTTGGGAAAAGATGGTAAGGATGTTGATGGTGTTTTACTGAAGAATGCTGTTATGGACATGTATGCAAAATGCGGGAGTATGAGGGATGCTCACTTGGTATTTGAAAGGATGTGCAATAAGGATGTGGCTTCATTGAACATTATGATTATGGGTTATGGCATGCATGGATACGGTAACGAGGCATTAGAAATGTTTTCTCGCATGTGTGAGGTACGACTTAAACCTGATGAGATTACTTTTGTTGGAGTTCTGTCAGCTTGCAGCCATGCAGGGTTTGTGAGACAAGGCCGTAACTTCTTGGCTCAAATGAAGTCAAAATATGATGTTGCTCCAACCATTGAGCATTATACATGTGTTATTGATATGCTTGGTAGGGCTGGGCAGCTTAATGAGGCTTATGAGTTGGCATTGACAATGCCAATTGAAGCAAACCCTGTGGTATGGAGGGCTTTCCTAGCAGCATGTCGGCTCCACAAACATACTGTTCTGGCCGAGGTTGCTGCTAATCGTGTGTTTGAGCTTGAACCTGAGCATTGTGGAAGTTATGTATTAATGTCAAATGTTTATGGAGCCATTGGCCGATATGAAGAGGTGTCAGAAGTGAGACATTCAATGAGGCAACAAAATGTGAGGAAGACACCAGGATGTAGCTGGATTGAGCTCAAAAATGGTGTGCACGTTTTTGTTTCAGCTGATCGAGCCCATCCAGAATCCTACTCCATATATGCTGGATTAAACTCACTGACTGCTCGTCTGCGTGAGTATGGATATGTACCAGATGTCTAGGTTGCTGGTATTAACAATTTGTTCCTCTTCCTTGAAAGGTGGAGTGAAAATTAAATTAAAATCTTGGCATAAAATTTCAAAGAGAGATAATCCCCATGAGTTGCATTATTGTGTAGTGCTGCCTTGTTCAGCCTCCCTTACATATGCTGAGTACTGACCACAAAAGGCATAATTTTACAAAATGCCATTTAAGATAATTGATTTGAGAACTATAAGTCCGAAGACTGTTCACATTTAAGGATAGTATCTGACAGCATTACAAAAGAAACCAGAGCCATGGGACCAACTATTGGCTTGCATTTCAGATTCAGCCATCTCTGTTGAATTTGTTTTTCTTGAGTACTTAAATGCCTTTGAAAGTTTTTTCTCCATTTATTCATTGCTTCCAAAACTTTGCCTTGCATTCAGGTTTAGGGCTGTTTTTGTGGTTCACATTGTCCATTTTCATGTTATATTTAAATTACTCTAATTAATGTCATGGTTTACGGATTGCCGTTTCATCCAAACCAAGGTCAGCTTAGAGCTTAGATGATGCAATTCTTCGATCATAGAGAGTAGCAATAACCTTTCCATGACTTTTGCTATGCTTAGTTTTGATGAAAGCAAGACAGGTCTTTCACAAAATTGACCTAGCGGAATTAGCAATCTAGCGATGCACTGTGCATGTTTTCTCGAGGGGACAACAAAAAACAATTTTTTTTTCCAGTCAGTAGGTAAGCCGACAACATTCCTTTTTTAATCAGAAGTGAGCAGTGGACCTTGTTACATAACTTTTAATTGGGAGATGATTTAAAGTGGGTATCTGATCTAAAGAAGAAAAAAAGAGAGATTTTTAACGGCTAGTAAGATGCTGAAAATAGACTCCCTGCATTTATTGTTAGAAACAAAAGATGCTGAAAATAGACTCCCTGCATTTATTGTTAGAAACAAGGCATAAGCAACGTGCTTAAGACTTCAACACGTTGCATCTGGCAAAGTGCAGTTAAAATGCTGCAGGATTTGAAATTACTGTGTTACTGTTCAAATGTAATATTTAAGGACTTGTAGGGGGTGAATACTAATGATATATCAACATAGTTATGATTAACATGGAATTTTCATTTAAGTCTCAACTGTGTAGTCAAAAATCAGATTCTTCCAGTCTGAAGCTTCATTAAATTGAAACTCTTGTTCATCCTAGGTAATGTTGTTGTCTAGTACATCAACCTAATATATTTCCTTGTCCAGGTTCTTGGTAAATAGCATAGGCAGTGCCATGCAAGATCACTATGCAAGTCCTTCTTTGATCTCTCAAGTTGTTTTACTTCCTAATGGTGAATTAACTGAACACAAGCTTAGCACTAAAAGGGAATTTACCTGCATCTCTCTTTTTCCTACCGAGGTAAAGAGTTAGTTTCTATAATCAAAGGGGAAATTATCAAGGTTAAAAGTTTCTACGGGGTTGTATTGCCAAGATCCAATACTTTATGCTCTCATCTTTTTATGTGGTTCTAACATACCATCCAAAGTGGTTTGCTTTTCATGTGAACTTGTTTGGGGTAAAAAAAACTAATCAAATGAGCAGAATCTTAATCCTATGGTTGTTGCTTATACCAGCAGAGAAAGGAGTCTCTTAACCTAATCCTCATTCACTGTTTGGTTCTGAAAGTTCTTTTGTCTGACATGTTTGGAGTTTCTTGGATGCTACCTTCATTAGTTCAAAAGCCATGGACATTCGGACAAGGAAGTTATGTGAAGAAGAATTAAAAGAAATCTTGGAAAGTGGCTCCGTTGTGTCTTCTTTTGGTGCATTTGTAAGAGAATGAATATGGGACTCTTTCATGGGTTGGAGATTTCTGAACTACAGATGAAAGATATCTTCCTTAAGTTTTGTTTTGCCTTCTAAGTATTTTTTCAATGAGAGTACGTTGTCATTTTAGGACTTGATTGATGGGTGGGAGTGGCCAAATGCTCTTTGTTGATATTGTTTAGCCTTTTGAATTTTTCTTTCTTTTTTCTCTTTCTAGCATATGGGTGTCCTATGTACACATCTTATGTACTACGGTTTCCTCCATTCTAGTATCTTCATATGTATTTTATATTATGTTTGTCTAGATAAAAGAATCATTACATATTTGAACATTTTTTTTTTTTGATAAGTAAGCTGAGAAATATATTGACAAAAAAGGGCCAAGCCCTAGAGTATACATGGAGGGAAAGAAAAACAAAAAAGAAGAAAGAAGAGATGAGTAGAGGGACATATACCAACCACCCAAAACAAAAGGGGCTAGAAGAACTAGAGAATACACATAAGCAAGCTTACAATCGAGTACTCCCCCTCATAAATTATCCCTGCCTAAGAAGTGAGGGAAGTT
The DNA here is from genome assembly GCA_016808115.1 of Tetrastigma voinierianum. NCBI lineage: Eukaryota > Viridiplantae > Streptophyta > Magnoliopsida > Vitales > Vitaceae > Tetrastigma > Tetrastigma voinierianum. Next base: position 832,856 of record JAEQBH010002464.1, on the reverse strand, counting down.
ATGAAAGAATGGTTCAATCTAGTGGAAGAGAAACTATTATAATCAAAGACTACCCTGTTTCGTTCCTTCCAAATCGTCCAGAGAAGGCAAGGAAGAGTTGCCTTCTACATGTTTTTAGCTTTCTTTCTAATGGGGAAGGTTGTCCATGCCATCATCAACTCTTTAACCAAGGGAGGACAAACCCAGACCACACCTGGTAGGGAAAGTATGGCTCCCCAAAAGCCCCAGACTGAGGGGCAGTGGAGTAGGAGATGGTCTATGGTCTCCTCATCTTCTTTGCAAAGGGGACATTTGCTTGTAAGTTGGAATCGCCATTACATATTTGAACATTAAAGTGATAAAAGAAGGGAGATTCCTTCACTGCAAATATTTTTTCCTTGTAAACAAGATGAGAATATAACATTTATTAGTGGCCTAAAAAAAATTAAAATGGTTGTATAGTTGTTTCATAATTCTGACTCAGCAAGAATAGAATTTTATCATAAAATTTTGTCTAATGCTATAAAAAAATTTCATCCTTGGTTACAGATAATGATTGTTCTACACCCTTTTATGTATGTACTAATATGTATATATACATACACATACATGTATGTATTTATACATGTATCCACACACCTCTGTGTGGTTATACATTTGATAAGCCTTATGTACAAAGTGTTTTATTGATTGCATAATGTAATATACACAGTCAAGTTAAAGTAGTGTCATTCATATATGAAATCCCATTTATGTTGTTAATTGGGTGACTTGTTTATCTTTTATAATCCTCTAGTTTGGTTTCCCTTTTTGACTCTCTTTCTATTGTTGTTTCTAGGCAGGAACAACAGACTTATTGAAATGGAGAAAGGCAATGGCTGTTGCTTCTTTACTACGACATTGAATGCTACCATCCTTCTTGTTGTTTCGATCACCACCCTTGTTTTGATTCGTGTTTTATATGTGATGTATCAAAGTGGCAAACCTTTGCGCAAGACTGCTCTACAATCTGTCATTACCCTCATTGTTCTAGGTTCAGGTGTGTCTTGGGTCTTCTATCGGTATAATGGTGATTTCTGTTATTATCTTCATCCTCATGATTGCCTATGCTGCCGATGTAGGTGGCCACACAGCCGAGATGCTAAGTCTCTTATCCATGCTGCAGAAAGACAAATTTACACCTAGATTCTACATTGCTGCTGCCACCGATAATATGAGTCTTCAGAAGGCACATTTGATGGAGAAATCCTTAGTTGACATGGTAGATCACATTTAACTAGTCTTCTTTGGTCTTAATTGCTGCCCTTATAGTGCATGTCAAAGCCTTTATGTGGCCATGCCAACCTTTGTAGTGTCATCTTTGTTCCTGCATGAACTTAATTTTTATCTGTTCCTTTTTTTGTTTTTTGTTTTTTTTTGGCACTGATGTCTCATGGCTTGCCCAACAAAGCAAATAATTTTGAGATAAGAGTCAAACTCTAAGATAAAGGACATGTGCTTTTTCAAGCAGTAGAACATATCAGAGAATAAAAGCAGATAAATGAAGTCAAACTCCTGTTCTCGAATAAAAACTCTCAGAAGTTGCATAATACACTGCTGATATCCATCATCAAATAACTGAATTTAAAAGATGACTTGCCTGAGTACAACTCAAACAGGAATAGTAGATCATATATATAGATGAAACAGAGAGTCTAAGATGGGCAAAGTACACTCTGAATGATCTAATGGCACAAAATTAAGTAAATCATAGTGACTAAATTGAAGGCACCAAGTCACTTGGTCTAGAAATTGAAAAGATTAAAGCAAATTCGGGATTTGGCTCACTTAAAATGTTTTACTTGTTGAATTGTCATTCTTCTGTTGATTCATCATGTATGCTAGTAGTTCCTTTTCTCTTGATAGTGGATGGAAGGATAGTTAAAAGAAGATGTGAGCATTTTTTTCTTTGGATCAATTCCTGCATTGCTTCCATCAGATGGTGAATACTCATAATACATGTTCTTTATTTTATCATTTTATTAGCTCCATTTTTTTTTCTTTTTTAAACCACATGCCATTAGCTCTTAGCTTTAGAAAGCATATGCTGATTTCATTTTTTTTTTAATTGTCCATGTCAAATACCATTTGATCTTCCCTTTCTTTTCCTGTTACCTATTTCTGTTTTATTCAGAAAAATATCTTCTTGAGTTAGTGGTGACTTGCTATCTCAGACAGGGGGCAATGTGCTAGAGAGTGTTCAGTTCATGCAGATCTATAGAAGCCGGGAAGTTGGTCAGTCATATATAACTTCTGTGGGGACTACGCTCATTGCAATCGCCCATGCCCTATGGATAATGATTAAAATCAGACCTCAAGTGGTGCGGTATCTGTCCTTATACTTCTTGCCTTTTTTTCCCAATAATTGTAGTTTCTTCTGTTGTTATCTGAATCTTAAGTAACTCAGCCTCAAGTTTTGTGTTCTTCCAGATTCTTTGCAATGGTCCTGGGACCTGTCTTCCTTTATGTGTAATTGCATTTCTTTTTAAGGTTTGAATGCTTAACCTTGAAAGTCCGATAATTTAAATTATTGCTTCTTTAAGATGTGATGGAATTTATCATTTATCATTTTTTTTATGTTCCTTGCAGGTAGTGGGGATTAGATGGTCATCAACAATTTATGTTGAGAGCATAGCAAGGGTGAGGAGGCTCTCTTTAAGCGGCTTGCTCCTTTACAAGTTGTGCATGGCGGATCAGTTCTTTGTGCAGTGGCCACAATTACAGAAGAAATATCCTCGATCTCACTATGTTGGTTGTCTCATGTAGTTGATTGTGGGTGCTCTGTTTAACCTGTAACCTTTGCTGTATAATCTTTGAAGCTTGATCTTCTGTATGTTCACTCTCTCCCACTCTCACCCACTCCCCCCCACAAAATGAGTATGATAAAACAAAATGGTAGTTCACATTAGGCTTGTTTTAGTTCTGCATCTCAAACACAAGGCTACTGTGGTATTCTGAAGCTGAAAAACGTAGGTGTTCTGGCCTCGTCTTGTTTGATGGAAAGAATGCTGACCCTGTAAAGCTCTTTGTAAGGCAAGCATGTTGGTGAGCCTATATTCAAATAAGTTCATATTTTATTTTATATAACAAATGCATTTTTGTTTAACACATACACACAAAAAAGAGGATTCTGTGACACTTTGAACGACTTCATCTTATGTACTGTTGTTGCCTGTGCTTCATCATTTTGCTATGCTGATGAGAAATCTTTAACATCTTGCCACCTAGTTAAACCCTGCAAAGTTGGAGTGATTATGAAGCAGGGAAACAAAAACAAAAATGAAAGAAGGTTCAACTTTTGATGTGACAGATGGTCTGAAACTGCAAGAAAACCAAAGTAGATTATTGTATCTAAGTTGACTGTAAAATTTTCCTTCTTTAATATCTTCTGGATGGCTAGCTGTATGTGTGGAATCATCAAACCCATATACAGATGATACACTAGAAATGCATTAAGAACCTGATGATGTAACTCTTTCTGTAGGACTAACGTGGTCTTGGGACTTTTATTATCAGGTGGAAATAAAGTGTAGGACATGTTGAGAAGGGCTAAAGAATTGACTAAAACAGGAGTGTACTTCAATGAACTGAAGAGAAAGGAAGAGTGCATTGAAGGTCAATTGGATTGCATTGATGAGGGAAAATAAGTCATAGGGTATGATTGCGCAACTGAATACATCTTGGTGCTTTTGAAACTACATAGGACAAACTGCCAAAATTTTGTTTTGGATGGTTTTTACCGCATCTTAATTAGTTGAGACTTATTCCATTATCAATAGCTTCTACCACATCATTTTAGTAGCCTCTTGCAGATGTTTCTATTCCTTTCAGCAGCCTTGGTAGCAACCTTTTTTGTTTTGAATTTTTTATATTTTCTCTTTGTTTGATGATGCAATTTATGAGTTTCTAGCTAGGTTGTTAATCAAATAAATACAATGCTGATCTTGAGGAATCGTTTCATTTTCAGGTCATTATCTCAAGAGAAGGAAGTTAAAGCAGCTTTAATGGTAGGATTTCTACTAAGCTTGTTCGTTAGTACTCCAAAACAGAACTTAGAGACTCTTTATTCATCTATGAACCTCTTCCTTAGTCAACTTAATCAACATTTGTACTGTCAGCCTTGGAATCATCTAAATGATACTGATACATATATGAAACAAAGCCCCAAATCCCAAATCCCTAACAACATTGCAGTCACCTTCACTCCATTCATCTTGTCATTGAAAACAACTACTGCTAGAACTGGAACAATAGGCAATCCCAGAGTGATAATCACATTGGAGAAGAGGGAAGACACCTCAAAAATCAATCCCATCATACCCACAGAAAAAACTGCCCATGCCATGGCTGTCCAAAGCAGAATCATCAGATAGGATACTTTCCCCAGTTCAAAGTTCACCATCTCTCTACTCAGACTCTTCCAATCTCCACTGGCAAAAAGTCCCACCATATATAGTAATACATGTTGCAACTAGAGACTGGTAGATTATCATATCCAACATCATTGTAGAAGTCTCCCTTTTCAAAATCTTCCAAAAACTGAACTGTATCAAGGAGAGCATCAATCCTGATACAGCAGATGCACAAACTGTGCATAAGAACCCTGTAATGTACTTTCCTTTGGTTACTCTTTTGGGACCTGAAGAATCATCAGTTTGGAACACAAGGAGAATGGAGGAGGTGGTGAGAAGAACCAGAGAATTGACTATGAATGGGGTGAACCTCTGGGAATCGAGGAAGAAGGAAAGGAAAGCATTAAAGGCCAGTTGAGTTGCACAAATGAGTGAATAAGTAGAGACAGGCAGATATAAGAGACCAACTGAATGCATCATGCATTCTGCTGCTAGGAGTATGCCAAGGGAAATATAGAACAGCAAAAGGACTAAGGCTGAAGGTTGGCTTCTCTGGCTATCATTTGTTATGGTGCTTTTGGGCGTTGACACACTGTTTAATGAAAGGAGTATTGGAAAACCTGCAGGGTAGCAACTGTCTGGCCTGAGAGACAAAGAACGAATAGACTGCGATTTGGAGCCACAGCTTATACCTTCTGAGTCTGTCTTTGTTTGGAGAGTTACATTTCCTTCATCCGAGTTCTCAGCTCCGGCTTCCTGATCTGGTGAAAACTAAAACACATAAATTAGAGAAACAGTTGGAACTTAAGAACTTCAATACTGGGGAACACATACATATGGTAAAAGTATGTTATTAGTTTGCTTTTCATCCTAGATCTGTTTACTCTCCGAGGAAGCAACATATTTTTGAATCTTGAAATAATTTAAGGATTTCCCTTTTATGTGCTGTAGAATACAACCAAGAGAGAATTGGAGGAAAGAATTCCTTGTGTGTTTTTTCATTGAATTAACATGTGTATATATACAAGAGGATAGTACATATTTCTGTCTATTCTATTCTATATGTTAAGTTTCAGCTAGTTACATCTTTATATTTTAACTTTCATGAGTTGGAGCGTAAATGTAATCATTACCCAACTTGTTACATAAATAACTAATCTGATTTCACTTAGAGCCTTTGTGAAAATATCACGATTGTTACCGTGTACAGCGTATCATAGAAATCCAAGCCAGGGTTGTATTTTCTCACGAGCAGGAAGTGGCGGTCAATCTTAATAATGCTTAGTTAAATTCTGTGGAATATAGGATTCGAGCAATATGAAGGACAACCTAGTTATCACACCAAAGTTTTTCTTTGGGACCATATTGTCTACTTCCATCAGAGTTGATGAAGCCGCATGATTTCACACCGCGGCGTACCATTGTAACACATATTACGACTACTGCGCTTGAGCGAAATAATACGCTTCTTACTCTTCCGTGAGACTAGATTTCCACCACAGCAACGGTAACTAGATGTGGATCTCCTATCTTCCTTTGACCTTGCCCAATTAGCATCTGTGAAGCTTTCAACCCTATTGTGCCCATGATTACTATATAGAATACCTCGTCCCGGAGCTCCTTTCAAATAACATAGAATATGTTCTACAGCTGCCCAATTGTCAACAGTCAAGGAAGACATGTATTGACTTACAACACTGATTGAGTGTGCAATATCAGGACGAGTTACTATAAGGTAGTTAAACCGACTAATAGTCTTATATCTCTCAGGATCCTCAAACAACTCGCCTTCTCTAGTAAGGTGAATTTTCTAGTCTCAGACAATAAATCAAGCATATATTTCCTTTGAGATAAGAAGATTCCATGTTTACTCCGCATAACTTGAACACCCAAGAAATATCTAAGCTTCCCTAGGTCCTTCGTATGGAACGGGCCGTGAAGAAAAAGACAGGGATAGAGATTACGTAAATTAAATAGGTGATAACAATATCATCCGCATACACCACCCTGACAAAATGATACACAGGCCCCGGAGTTCGGTAGAAACCGGAATATCAGTTTACTCTTTTGCAAGCCAAATTTCTCAACAGCTTGGCTGAATTTACTGAACCAAGCACGGGGACTTTGCTTCAAGCGATATAATGACTTCCGAAGGCGACGGACATACGATCTCACCTGTGATAAGCGCGGAGGTTCTTTCGTATATCTGTCATAAAGATCGTCGTGAAGAAGAGCGTTCTTAATATCAAGCTAATGAAGATCCCGATTATGAGTGGCGGTAGGAAATAAAGCGAAACGTATGTCGTCTTGGCAACAGGAAAATGTCGAGAATAGTCGCGTATAGATTACGGCGTACCCTTTGGCCCGCAGTGCTTTCAATCGAGACAACTAAACCATGGATTAACTTTGTGCAAAGAAGACTCAATGACATCGATGACTTTCTTCGATGAGTAAATGTGCAGTTAAATCTGAATTAAGATTAGGCGTATACCATACATCATAGCCTTCGCCCTGACCCGAGTGAGACAAGGCTTCTGAAAAGTGTTGAACGAAATAGAATTAAAAGCGATAAAAGAATAAGGCGAGAGAAGACAACTGGTTTAGGTGCAAAATGAAGTGGATGAACACCTTGGCGTCACGCTTTGAAGAGCAATAGGAAGATCATCATCAGGAACTAGATTTGATGTCGAAGCAGCCGGTGGAGGACCAGAGACTGGTGGGTTTTGGCGTCGAGTGTATCCCCAGTGATAGAACTGCTGGAGTAAGACATGAAATTTGGCTTTTGGTAGGAGGGGGGAGCAGGAGGGCCACGGGAAGCGATAGTGTACACTAGCGGACATCTACACTCCCTTGACTAGTGTGGATTGGGGTGAAGAGAAAAGGGACATTCTCGAAAAACTTGACATCAGAAGTAGAGGCAGTACTATGAGGAACTGGGCGTAACATCGATACCGCCACGGGCAAGAGGGAATAACCAGAAATACATTTAAAGATTTATGAGGTCTGAAGTTTAGATACCTGGGACGAACATCTCGGTAAAGCAGAGTCCATCAAATATCTGAGGCTCAATAGGGAATAGAGGTTTATTGGGGAAAAAGATGTGATACGGTGTGTCCCAATTCAAGACTGATGAAGGCATCCGGTTAATCAAAAAACAAGCTATGGAAACAGCATCAGCCCAGAAATGCTTGGGCACATGTATCTGAAATAATATAACTCTGGTAATTTCAAGGAGGTGGCTATTCTTTCTCTCAGCAACTCCATTACGAGGCGAGTGTCAACTTGCAAAGTCGATGAAGATGCCATGTTGAAGCATGAAGGACTAAAATTGTTTCGAAACATATTATTTTGCATTATCACTTCCAGTTTGAACATAAACATAGTCGGTATGAATCTTAACAAAAGGCACGAAAATGAAAACGGCTTCAGGCGGTTTCATCAAATATAATGAAGTGGTTCGTGAATAATCATCAACAAAAGTGACAAAGTATCGAAACCGGTTGGGGACCTGTTGGGCACGGTTACACATTGAATGGACTAACTCAAAAGGAGCACTAGCTCATTTATTGACTCTAGGACTATAACTAAGGCGATGATGTTTTGCAAATTGACAAGACTCTCAATCTAAGGATAACAAACTTAGCCAGAGGACACGATTTCTATAATAATGACGGCCCGAAGAATGGCCGACAATGTCTCAAATGGTGTAGTGACTTCAGAACAAGCAATAGGTCTTGGGATTGTAGGATCAAGGATGTATAAACCCCCAGACTCATGGCTTCTGTGTCACATTTCGTCGCAAGATCTGAAAGAATGAAAATCGGGGGAAAGAATGAGATATAACATTGAAGTGCTCGAGTTAACTTGCTAACATATATCAAATTAAAAGAGAAATTTGGTAAGCTCAAGACGGATGTCAAAGGAATAGATGGAGTGGGCACAATTGTGCCTGACCCAAGAACACATGAACGTGATCTATTTTCTAGAGTGACAGTGGAAGGTGAAGGTTGTGACTGAAAGGTAGAGAAAAGACTAGAGTTACCTGTCATATGATATGTGGCTCCAGAGTCAATGACCTATTTGGAAGATGAAGAATATACAAGGCATTTATTTGGGTTACGACTCAACAATAGCGGTAATTGGAGTAGATGGAGATCTTAATGAGTCTTGATACAATTGGAACCTGGCTAATTCCGCGACTGAGAACTAAACTAACTTATCGATACCTCAGTAGTAGAAGCTATATGAGTGGCGGAAATTTACGATTCGGATTACGTCGTGCCACAGTGCGTATCACATGGCCAGACTTATGACAATAATAACAAACAACACCCCCAGAACCAAGCCCTCTAGTGTTATCGCTTGGACCATTGTTTTTATTTCGTTGCACTCACGACTCGATAATTAAATCGATAAGAGCATTGCTTGTGCAGGCGAGATACAAGGGTAGGTGAAGAAGAGAATGATACCTCGGTCACGAAGAATCCTGTAGGTCTCTGGAGAGATGATATCTCGAGAATTTGGACAAGAATTTGGGCCTTATTTGGATCATACTCAGAGGAAGAGCGTGAAATCCTGCCATACGATTTCTCATTGACTTTCTTTGAACTTTGACATATGGACTAAAGGGAATAAGCATATTAAGCTCTTCATGTATCTTTTTTTAGGCCATAAAAATTACGTAGTGGCGATCCTGTTTCTACGATCGATGAGAATGCTTTACACACATCAAATATCGAGAAACATTCCCCTTTCGAGAAAACACAAACTCAAATAATCGTAGCTCTTTAATAAATTCACGGTGGTCGCGAGGCCTAGTACCTTCTTTATCGATAAATTGGATTTGGATGACGGGCGGGCCGTCCTCACTCATCCATTGCTCTTCCGAATCATCGGTTAGCGGATCCATAGATCCAGGTGACACCGCCCATACGTGCGCTCAGTTATATATTGTTGTTTTGCTCCATTCCAAATAATTGGGACCAGTCAGTTTATCTTTCGTGATTTTAGACATCATCGAGACCACTTCGAGCTTCGGTGTCGGTTTCTTCTCCCCTCTGAATCCTCATTATGTCTGTAGGAAGAAGATCGAAGCGAAGCACTCCCGGAACTTAGATTTTAGAAAAATCGGCAAAACCTAAGAAAAGGGTTGTTAGACACAAAAGCACTAAAACTGCCGGATCCGGGGAACAGAAACCAAGTGTGCGGAGGCCACAATCGGCGACGGATGACCTTGGAGGAGGAGCCCGGGGTTGGAACAGTACCCCACGCGCCCTGTAATCATGCAGCACTTAGTGATACTATGATTTCGGTTGTTTGGGTATATTAAAAAACTAAATAGGAATTTTCGGAAAATAAATCGGGAGACCCGGAATTAATAATAAAGCCAAGGGTAAATTAGTCATTTACCACTTAAGGACTTAAGTGTCATAAGATGAAAAGATGGGATGCCAAAATAGAAATTTAATAAGTTAAGGTGCAAATAGGAGAGAAATGGGGGACGAGGTGCAAAAATGAGAAAAGAAATTAAAATGACAGCCCCGAACACTTGACGCCAAAGGGGGGAAGCAAAAATATCTCATTTGGTCTCTCATTTGAGGAGAGAAAAACGTAGAGAAGAGCAAAAGGAGAGAAGAAGAGGAAGAGGAAGAGGAGGAAGAAGAGGGAGAAGCCAAAAAGGTATGAAATCTAACCTTGAGTATGGAACTACATGGAATTCTAAAGTTTTGTATGAATTTCCATGCTTGGATGGGTAATAGTTGTCTCCAAACCTAGGGTTTTGTTAGGATTTCTTCATAACCCTAAAATTCTTAAAAGTAAGCTTGGTATATCACACCAGATTCGGCACGGCCCAGAGTTTAAACGAGGATCGAGCAGGGTTCGGGTGCGAACATATCTTGGGACTCAACTACCTTAATTAGACATTAGTATATCAAGTCTTATAACCTCCAAACATCATCCTCTGAAAGTCCAAAATAAAACTACCACCATGAGTGGTGTTCTGGAGTGTCACATATACGTCTTGAGTCCCATTTACATATTCAAAAAACTATCTGATTACAGTGCCGATCATGAGTGCGGAACCTCTTGTGATGAACCCCTATAGTGTGTTGGCCACACGAAGAATGCGGAAGTTCTCGGACGTCTTCTCTGACACCTACACGGATTAAAAACTTGGAGTGCTAAACTGCGGCTTAGTGGAAACATATATAATATGCATGTACAAGTTCATGTTTAGCATATAACAAGAACAGATATCAGAAATTGCAAGCATTCTTATCATAGTCTTATACCAGTGCTTATGTATATAACAGGCTTATATTTATGCTTATTCGAGACTCCCGTAGGAGTTACAGAACTTATTCTATTCAGAAATACCCGTAGGTATTACAGATCAGAACAATACACCTTTGTTTCCTCTTATTCATTATTCAAGTTATTATCATATAACTATTAGAATACCTAGACAGTGCTAATAAAAGTATGAGACATTAACACAATAAGTATCAGAAGATCTTATCTGATGCGGAAGTGCCGTGCCTGGTAGGATTTCCAGTCTTGAGCAGGAGTCGCCGTAGCACTAATCGGGACGGGGAGTGCCGTAGCATAACGGGGCGGGAGTGTCAGTAGCACCTAACGGGACGGAGTGTCGTAACACTTAACGAGACGGGGAGTCTTGCGTAGCACTTAACGAGTACCAGTACTGTCGAGTGCGGGCACTAATCGGGAGTCTGCGAAGTACTAATCGGAGTGTCGAGACACTAATCGGGACGAGTCTTGTGTCATTTAATAAGCGGTCTTAGGTAGTTTTACAATTATATGAGTTCGTTAACTTACTATCTTATAATAGGGGCATGCTTAGCTACATTGTATTCTGCATGACATATTGTATTGCACGTTCATGGTCACGTGTCGATTCGTTTTATGTCACATGCTCGTATTTATGTTTCGCGAAACGCGGTATACATTTGCATTTCCTATATTTTTCATGTTACTATTACATATGGCATTTTCGCTTATGTATGCAGTATAATGCCTATGTGTTACACATCATTCATGCTTCTACTCCCTCTATGAATCTATTTTACTTAAATTGGAATCATTCCAATTGGATCATCCAAACAAGTACATAGCATTTCATGCCCGACTAGTCCGATTGCCGATTTTACAGGGACGGTTGAAATACTCATATTCCGATTACCTTGCCTGTTTGGCACCGTTCTTTGTCTTTCCTTTAAAGCTAAGAGTCTTTAGGGTTCTCCTTAGTACCAGATACCCAAATCGGACGCGAAACACAAGATACGTCAAAACAATCAGGATTACTCATGAATCATATAAAATTGAGCGAGAAATTGCATTTGGAATATGGCCCTACTTTGGTGAATTTTTGGTAGGTGGGGTGACAAAGTCTATTCTGGATGTTTGATTCTGTAGAAGTCTAGTTTGGTGTGGGTGAATCAGCAGAATTGGATAAAATGGGCAGAGTTATGGCTAAATCTGAACACTGGTCAAAATAGAGCGGGATTAATACCAGGTCTGAGTTAAAAAAACTAAGATTGGTGTGCTGGTCTGACTCTTTATGCAGTATAGGACATTAAAATAACAGACAAAATATAAAAATTACCGAGGTCAAAGGTCATGCCAGGTGCAGTCCCAAAATCTTGAGAAATGGTATATTTCTACGAGTGCACCATTACTTTTCTTCTACCAATTCCCTTCTAATAAATGTCATCAAAAATTTAACATGGAATCCTCGACAACTCCCTGAGTACTTTTAATTTACAAAAGAATCCTAAATTCAAACAAAATTCTTATTCTAAAATGAATTGGCAGAGGATTCCATATCTACCTCGTATCCACTAGGGCTTTCAACCAAACTCCCTTAAAATGGGTTAGGATCTTCCTAATAAGGCCTGAATAAGAGACAATTACTCTTCCCAGGCAAGCCACAACAATCATACCAAGAAATTCTTGTGCAAAATCCTTGCAAAGTGTGGCAATATAAGAATCCATACCTTGGATTTGCTTTCCCCCTTTCTTATCTTCTTATAGCCTCTTTATACCTTCAGTAGCCTTGTTTGGAGACCAAAATAATCCAATTTTGGTCTACTCATATATTATAATTAAGGTTTATATTGCTTTTACCTTTGAGTGTTCCATTTTTACTATTTGTATTCCAAGTTTAAAGTGTATTTTATTTATAATCTCATCAAATCATGTATTTTGATGCCCCTTTTGGACAGTTTGATTTGTCCTTCCTCTTATAAAATTTCGGTTTTTCATTCTATCATTTCCATGATTAATTTCACGAAATTTAATTTATGCCGACAAATACCTTAACATGTTAAGAAATCTTGGGTTTATATTTTGGGGTGTTCACATGGTAAACAACAAATGATACGAGAAAACATGAAATCTTTCTCTTTGAGGATGGATTCATAGTTTAATAGCCGTGAGTTAGGGTTGGGACCAACACAATCATATCATTAAGAAGATTATATGTGGTTGGATCCATATTATAGTTTGGTTTGAGAATAATTCATGATAGCTTTTTGAAGAAAATGAGGTGTGAAAGAGGATTTAGTGAAAGAATTTTAGATGATATTGATGGGTTTTGATGTGTGTATGAAATTATAGAGTTGGTTTGAGGTTGGAAAATATGGAAAAATGGGAGAAAAACACATTACAGAGGCATTTGGAGGGACATCTAAGTTACACCTTGGACTGTGTCAGTCTGAATCAGCTTTAAACCGAACACAATAGGTCAGGTCTTGACCCTCTATCTATTTTGGCGGTGTTCGGTATTTGTATAACACTCTGTTTCTTATCAAGTTTAGGTAGTTGGTGACTAATTAGAAAGTGTTTAGGAAGACAAATAAATGACGATGTATCAGTTGCGACTCTAAGTGTCAAATTCACTCGAAGTGGGACTATGTTTCAAGCCAAATTCTAGTTCTGTTTGAACAACATAGAGTGAGTCAGAGTGTGCAGGTCACTTGAGTTTCGGTGCTCAGATTGGGGTGATTCCAGGTTGGAGAAGGGCCCTTGCTTATGGCTTTAAGAGTACAAGAATAAATGTCAAATATGGAGTCAGACAACGGAAAGGCGGGTATTTCAAAGCGTCACCAGTGCAATGTGGTGCCAAGTGACTGGGTAGTAGAAAATGCGGAACTTGAGTTGGATAATCCAATTGAATAGTTTGTTACAAATAAAGTGGATTCATAGAGGAATAAGAATACATAAGTTTCCATATTATGAGTATCAAAGATGTAGGGATGTGTCATAAGATGTAGTAGGTATATAATAATGAATATTGAAGTAAGTCAGAGTGTGAAGGTATTAGTTAATGAGTATAAGGATGTTACACATTAGATTATATGATCATGGATATATGGTGGACATACCTAGTGATGGAATGGGACTATGCAAGAACAATGAGTAGAAATGCGTAAATGCTACAAGGCAGTTGAGAAGTAAAAAGGCAGAAAGCACGATGACAGAGTACAAATTTTGAATGATAGAGGTACATATATAGATAATATGAATGAGTAAAAACATACATCTGATGGAATCTGAAGTCTGAGAATAAAATTCGTCGTGATGGAAGTATAAGGGATGTGAGATGAATCAGTGATGAATATGAATACAAAGTTATAGATGCATTCTTGTTATATGATGAGCCAAGTGTGATGAAAAGAGATGTGAATTATGTACGTATGAGAGGCGCTAGAGAGCCGTAATATGAAGGCTCTGGATGAAACGAATCTGATTAAAGTGGCCAGTAGTATAACATTTATGACTGATCGTGATAACAATAGTTATTCGTACTTCATAGATATAAGGAAAATGTGATATGAAAAATGTAAAGGATTTATCTTGCTTGAATCTCAGTGAGGATAGATAGACATACCTGGGGACTAATTAACTGTGATGTACTTAGATGGATCCAGATATCAGACTTTCGTTTGGGTCGATGACATAGATCCCAGTTGGATCCATGGTGGCCAAGAAAGGATCCATTACCAGTGTGCTTGAGTCCTTGTCGTCTGATGATGCTTTAATTATATCTTGATGAATCATTGTCTCGTGCGGTGATGAGTACGCCGGAGTGCATCCTGGATAGAGATCCTTATCTCATGTAGTGTGTGCCTTGAGATTTATGGGGTTATTTCCAGTTTTGTTCTCAAGGTGTTGGACATGACCTAAAGCGTATGTGATGTGTGAAGAATTACATAGTACATGAAAACATATGAAGAAGTCTGTTATATGAAAGAAGAAAGCCTGGGCTATCTTGAAAAGCATATAGAAAAGTATAATTATATAAACCCAGTGTAGGAATATATTGAAGTATAGTATATGACGGTATAAGATGGGAAGTAGAGAAGCTATATGACAACATAGAGTACATGAAAGAGTCATGTAGAAAGTATATAGGGAAGGCAGTGCCATGAAATGGAGCGATTTTTATAGATATAGATGTGTAAAAATATGGTACTACAGACGATGCATGGATGGTATATAGAGAATTAAGAGTATAGTACTGAAAGGATATGAACGAAAAGTCTGAGGAGGTGTCCCAGCCACCAAGTATATGATGGAAGATAAGAGCGACCTGAAATGTATGAAATTGAGTAGTAGGATGGCGTATATGAAAGTACAAGATGAAAGCATATAGTATGAAAATTGTAGATAGTGAAGTATGAAAATGAAGATGAAAGTATGGCATGGAGTGTAGTCATATTGAAATAGGACGATATAGACACAGTTTAAGAAATGATATAAGTGTGAGTACATGGAATCTGATAGTGGCTGGTGGAAAGATGAAGTATAGGAATATGTAGTATAGAAAGCAGACTGTTAAGAGAGTATAGATAAAAAGATATATTAAGACATAGACAGCATTATCAGGAAGAAGGAGATTGACAGGCCCAGTAAAGATGTAAATGATAAGTAGTAAAGTTATGAATGTGTATAGTTATATGAAATGCACATATGTAAACATGTGGTCTGTGGTGGTTTGCCACATTGTGACTCCCAGCAAGCGTAAAGGCCTTTGGGTGTTCAATCTGATGTGAATCACAGAAAAGGAGGCTAAGGGACGGGACATTCCACATATCAATGACTTGGACCATTTAGAGATAGGTTGAAAACCACAGTATTCTTCCATAATCTCACAGTGTTTTGTATTAGGCCCTGTATGTATAAGTGTTTTTTATAGATGTGGTTAATGAAGGAGTATGATTATATTTTGTAATCCCTTTGCTACAAATATATTCATAACTAAATATATATGTATAAGAAATGGGACTCCCGGTATATATTATAGATTTGGTGCGGACCACCCTCGGGTGGCTAGTTCTTTGTATATAAAATGATTTTTGTTATTACTATAAATTGTTTTGTATACCCCACAGTCTGAATTTTCTAGCATACGAAAGAGCAGGTCAATAAGTCCTGTTGTAGGTATATAGTATAGATAGTATCCTTGGACTTGGTTCGGATCCTGTCGGGTTGGACCGGAGGATGGTGGCGTGACTCTGTGACGCTTGTGGAGCGCCACGAAACCTCATACAGTGGCGCGCGTAGAAGCTATGAGCTTGAGTTGACCGCGGGTTTTGGCTGGCTCGGTGGTGGTGGTAGACCCCTCACTATCTGGTGTGGGACTCATCCCTCCCAGGTGGGTGTTTCAAAGTCACCGCTAGAACGACTGATTGCAAAATTTCTGCAGATTTTATCAAACTCGAACCTTAGGCTCGATGCCATGTAGAGATACAACCAAGGAGAGGTGGAGGAAGAATTCCTTGTGTTTTCATTGAATTAATATTATATACAAGAGGGATGAGTCCTTCCTAATATGTTTGCATCACATGATTTAGAGTTTAACATAGATTACAATTCTATACAATTTCTTGCTTGGTTGCACTCTATATTTTTAACTGTATTGCCTCAGTCACTGACTGTTTGGAGGTGTAGAGAAGGGATGGAATGAGTAGAAAATTTGGCACAAAATGGATTCCTATCTCAATCTAACATGTCATTTTTTTCCTTCCTTGTTTACAGAAGATTGCAAATGCGGACCTGAAAGTGAGAGAACTGCATTAACTGTAACTATTCAGTGCAGCACAGATCAGAGCCATTTGCCTGAGAGCCGTGGATGCTAAAGGGAAGTTCGCAGATCTACTGTTGGATTGTTCTGAAACATCCATCACCTATATATATATATATATATATATATATATATATATATATATATATATATATATTTATTTATTTATTCCTTTGTTAAATGAATCATTTGAGTTTTTTTTATCCTTCTATCTTACTATCACCCCATTGTTTTGATGACTACAAGAAGAAGTTTCCGAGTTCTCAAATCTTCAATCTTCAAACAAACACCTTCATTCAACCAAACCTAATCTAAGTATGTTAGCAGGGAAAAGTTTTTTGCATAGTTGAAAACCAACATGCAAACCATATAATAAAACAGTTTGTCTCTTATGTTTTCTCATCAACCAATCATGTAAATATTTGGAGAATGATACTTGCCCATGATTTGAACTTGCAGTTCGGCTGCTTCCCCCATTTCAACACTATTTTATGCATAGCCTTGCTGGTCCGAATCCTTGTCTTATCCTGATATGACAAATCATGCTTCTCAAGTAGTTGGATTTGTTACGATTGGTGCACAGCTATAAATTTATTTTGGATTGATATCTTCTCCACGTGTCCTTAGTTAATAGAAGCTCCATCATTGGTTGGTGTGCAATTGCAATCTTTAATTGCTCTTGATCTTGAGTGATGTCTCAAAACAACCTTTCTTTTTTTAAATGATGCATGTTTGAATATAATACCCAAAATAATGTTCTTTCCCATGTTACAAAATCGTAGTTGGTATATAACACCCCAAATTATGTCATAATCATTTTATAATATATTTAGGGTATAATATAAGTTAAATTTATATTTTTTGAAACTTTAAGTGCTAAATATGAAAAAGAATAAAATCGAGATTAACACAAAAACCAAGGTTAAATTAGTAATTTGTTAATTAAGGACTAAAGTGTCATAAGATAAAAATATTGTATGTTAAAATAGAAATTAGATAAGTTGATTTGAGAATAAAAAGAAAATGAAGGACTAAGTTGTAAAAGCAAAAAATTAAGCCAAAAATGGGATAAGATCAAACATGGTCTTAGAATTCCCATTTGGCTTAGAAAAGTTAGGGCATTTACGGTGGAAGAAGAAGAAGAAGAGAAGAAGAGAGGAAGAAGAAGAAGAGAAGAAGAGAAGAAGAGAAGAAGAGAAGTTCAAGAATTTAAGGTAAGGAATTTTGTATGGAACTTGTTAGGATTTGTATGGATTCTTGTTTGGAGGTTTAGAATACCTATTTTTGTATAGAATTTTTGTTTGGAATAAATATTTAAGGTATGGATATTTGATGGAATGGTTGTTTGGTTTGGTTGTGGTCCTCAATTGAGGAAAAATTTGTATAGAGAAAATGTTGGGTTTTATGGGGGATGCTGTATATTTTTTTTAAACTCATGTTTTTGCTTTGACCTTAACTTGGCCATAACTTATCCAAATTGAGTGATTCAAATTTTTAGGTAAACTAGACTTCTAGGAAAACAAATCTCCTTGAAATAGGTGTATGCAAATTTAGACCCCATTGGACCCAGAAAATTCGTCAAAGTGAGGCTCTGTTTTCGGGTCAATTATGGTTCAGTTCTAATACAGTTTTGGGTTTCGGAACAGTTTTGGTATTTAGGTCATAAGTTGAGTTTCACTCATCCAAATTGAGTGATTCAAATTTCTAGGTAAACTAAACTTCTAGGAGAACAAATATCCCTGAAATAAGTGTATCCAAATTTAAACCCCATTGGACCCAGAAAATTCATCAAAGTAAAGAAACAGTGCATGCTGAAATGCATCTCGGAAACAGGTCCATGGCTGGAGTAATTCCGGTTGTTTAAATCATAACTTGAGTTATACTAGTCCAAATGAGGTGATTCAAATTTCTGTACAAACTAGACATATGAGAGAACAACTTTCATGAAGAAATTATGGTCAAATTATGCCTCTAACATTCCCAGAAAATTTTCAAATATAGGACACAGTTTCATATTCTGTTCTTGGAAATTGTCCAAGAGCAGCAGTTCGAAATGTTTAGACCATATCTCCCAAATTAAAAGTCCAAATGACATGATGTTTGAACCATAAGAAACTTAAGATATAGAGGTTTATTGAATTAGAAGATCACTTTCTCTAACAATCCCATTTACATGGTCAAAATTAGCCAGTCAAAAAAAATGGACTTAGGAGCCTCTCTCGAGCTGTTCGAGGGCGGGGTGGTTAATAGGCGAAATTGTATAAAGGTTATAGAAATATATTGTTATATGAAATAATGCATCATAGTAATATGATCATGATAACATGTGTTATGAAAGCTAAAGAGAATACACGTATAATTTTATTATATGAAAAAGTACAATTAAATGTTTATAAGAGATTATTTGATAATGAATATCTCATAAATATACATGATATCAGTAGTTATTCATGTCTATGAGATATCTTTTTCTGATACCTGAAAGATTGTTGAGAAAACATAATAAAACCGATTGTCTGCTTATGACTTGGTAGTTGGATTGGTAGACATGCCTATAGGGATACAGTTGCTGTAGGATACAGTTTATAGATATCGAGGTCTCGTTTGGGTCGATGACATAAATCTCGTTTGGATCATTATAACGGCTCCGTTTAGGTCATACAGATAGAAATCACTGTCTCATACAGTGATAGTACCTTCGGGTACATATAGTTTTTTCCCGTATCCACTTCTAAGTTATATGTAGACATGAAACATAAAAATAAATGACAAGAATATGCAAATGATTTGAATATAATAAATTACATTATATGAGTATATCCTTCTTTATGTGATGACAAATTATCTTGTGAGCAAGAACAAGAAGCTTGAAATGTATATGAACAATGACAAGTAAATATGAAGTATGTATAAACATGTGTAAATTACATGTATGAAATATGCACTAAGCATGAACAAGTATGATGTGTTAAATGTCGTATGTGCAAATTGTAATGATCACTTATTTGGGTTTATTAAAATTATTTATTCCCACTAAGCTATAAGTTTGCTTGGTGTTTCATCCGTGTGATGTGAAGAAGGAATTAGAAGTGGGACAATCACGCCGACAGCAAGGTGCTTACAATACTAAGTGCTTGCGAAGACCTCTATGAATTACATTTTGTATATGTATTTGTTTTGGTAAGCAATGTAAAGTACATATGTTGAACATTACTCATTTATGGAGTTTGAATATATTTTGTAATCGTTCTTTACATGTATATTTGAGTTAAATGTTTAATAGTATATGAATGA
This sequence comes from Tetrastigma voinierianum, assembly GCA_016808115.1. Classification (NCBI taxonomy): domain Eukaryota; kingdom Viridiplantae; phylum Streptophyta; class Magnoliopsida; order Vitales; family Vitaceae; genus Tetrastigma; species Tetrastigma voinierianum. Next base: position 813,086 of record JAEQBH010002464.1, on the reverse strand, counting down.
ACAAGTTTGTAGTAAACAAGAATAAAAAAAAAGAAAAAGAAAAAAGAAAGACACCCTAGCCTGACATCGGGTGCCGAGTTGGGGGCGTCACATGGTAAATGCAGTTTAAAATTTTTTAAAATAGTTAAAACTGTAGTTGGTGACTATGCTTTTTGGCTAAAGTTAAAACCGTAGTTGATGACCTTGATTTTAATCATTTTCAAAACCGTAGTTACTAACTAAGTTTAACTTTAAATCTAAAACTGTAGTTGGTGACTACAGTTTTAACTGTTTTAAAAAATTTTAAACTATAGTCACCAACTACGGTTTTGTTGACATGGCAAAAAGACACTAGTTTGAGCATTATTTTGAAACATATATTACTTTGGAAATTTTTTGTTTTAAAAAGATTATTTTGGGACTAAGTTTCTTGATCAATGTGTATTGAGTGATGTCCTAAAACAACATTTTTTAAGAAAATTACCAAAATAATAGATGTTTCAAAATAATGCCCAAACCATGTCATCAAAACCATAGTTGGTGACTACAGTTTTAAATTTTATAAAAAAGTTAAAACCGTTGTTGATAACTATAGTTTTAGGCTTAAAGTTAAAACTGTAGTTGATGATTATGGTTTTAACTCTTTTACAAAATTTAAGACCATAGTTATCAACTACGATTTTATACTTAAAGTTAAAACCGTAATTGGTGACTACAATTTTGAAAATGATTAAAACCATAGTCGCTAACTATAGTTTTGTGGCGAGAACCGGGGTGTCGGGTTGTGATGATGTCGACCGCGAATACTTGTGAATGTCGGTTGACCGACACAGCTCAGAAAATCGGGGCGGGTCTCAGCTGTACGGGGGAGCTCTACCCAAATACAAAACATGTCCCAAACCTTTTGATGACCACCTGAGGGGTCTAATATACAATTATAATGAGTAAAGAACGGCCTTGGAGCCCTGCATTCATCTCACAACAATATTTTCCCAACGAAATATCTTAAATGGTTCAAAGTTAGTATCACTCTTATCTGACATATATTAAAATTTATATAATTCTAATACATGTATACAAACTACTACCAGTAGTAACAGGCTTTTTCTAAAACGACCTCTAAGATGAGTCGTCTCTCGAGCCTTTCGCATGCGCAATAAAATAATATCCCTCGACGGGTGAGCTATCGCCAGTAGTGGAATCACCCTAAATGGGTTACTCCTCACGCTAAGTGCATACGCAATCAACCAATGAAAACATACATTCAAGTAAATGTGATCCTACTTGAATGTTTACACGATCAACTCATACCCACAGAGTCTCGCTGCTCCTGCACTTGCCTCAGGCCCACGTATGAAAAACATTATTTTTCAAAACAAAGATATTTGTTTTTAATTATGGACTACCTTTCGATATAAGTAGTGGACCGACTCCGATGATCTTTTTAGTGGACAACCCTCTGATGTATATCAATTGGGCCGACTCCGACGATTGATATTTTATATGGACTACCCTTCGAGAATTATTATTTTTAGTCAACCCTCCGAAACCATTCTCTTAAGAATCACCTCCAGCACTCACTCCTATTGTTCTAGGGTGCCCCGGCGCATATGGAATCGTAGTGCAGTCCATTACAATTCGCTATAACAGCGTACGAATATATATAACATGATATACATTTACATGAATTTGTCAGCATAACGTATTTATGTAATTTCACAATCCATTACACCAAAAATTAGCTCACTTGGGCTAATTATCCAACACTAGCAATTCGATTTGAATTACTCAACCAAACACATTATTTCACAAAAATTATTTTGTGAACACTATTCTCGGGAACAGTGAAACCCTCGAGTTACTGTTCACGGTTCACGACTACATTACCTTTTCCACACAATTCAAGCCATTTCCGGCCTCATACCATAAACACAAGATTTATTTCATAAATTTATGAAATAAACACCCCAAAGCTTGACCTACCACAGTCATGCATGTATTTAAAAACTCCATAAATTTCACAAATCATCGGTTCACTTTGTGAACCCGAATTTCACGGCCATTTCCGGCCCTATGCACATTACAATACGATTTAAAGCATAATTTATGCCATTAACAACCCAAACAGCCCCTCACGATTACGGACTGCACATATTGGGTTCAATAAATTCAAACAATTCGATCCCAGTTTTGGGGTAGATCAAGCGGCAGTAAAGGCCTCAATCAACCGAAACATTATAAAACACTTAAATAAAGTGCTTAAGCAAGTAGGATAAATCCACCTCACGGAGTTTGTCAAAACTCCAATAAGCGACACCTACGTTGCTCTGGCCAGCGTAGAAACGACTTTCCTTCTTGTCGACAAATTCCGATAGTCGGATGGCACACCAAATCTAGAAAGAAGTGCCTTACTCTCTCTGCAAATCACCATTTCTCACCTTACGCATCTCCCTGTTCTCTTTTCACGTTTGGCTTCTTTTAAAGGATCTTGTCCTCTTTTGTCTTTTCCCTCGTTCGCTCATTTAATAATGCCCATTTGTCCCTTAACTTGGATTTTGACATTTGGCACTATCTTGTTCGTCCATTTCCATCATCTCTCTACTCATTACAGCATGCTTATACTTGTGTATACATGTTATATGTGACTTGTCATCTCAAGTAGTTCCGACACGAGCTCGATGCCATCGAAAAACGATGTAAATTAGAAGCGTCTCGGAATTTGATGAAGTCAGCGTGGTATCTAGATTTGTAAGGCGATTCAGCGGTGAAATCTGTTTCACCGTCGAGATCCCTAGAAAATAGATTTGAATTTTCTTGAAATTCTGATTTTACCATTTTCAGAAATTAAAATTCCTGCGTGTCTTACGATCTCCCTCCTTAAAGGAATTTAAGTCCGAAATTACGGACAATCAAAACACTCACATGCATGTATGCAACGTGCACTATACGTGCATGTAAAATTCGGTAAACCGCGTACCTTCATCCTAAGCAAGGATAGGTGGCCGCGCATCGTGTCTCGCGGCTCCCATGTTGACTCCTCCACTCCATAGTGCACGCCATGCGCACCCTCGCTAGCCTCACGGTCTTGCATCGTAAAACTTCGATCAAAGCTATCAAAATGCACATTGGTCCCTCGCCGAAGGTCGTCGATTATCGATCTCAATCTGTCCCCGATCCACCACATGATTTGGATGCGGGTATCTTACGGGCGTGGAGATGTGAAATACCTGTGGACACGACATGTCTTGGGCGGTAACACCAGCCGTGCATAACGGTGTCTATCCTCTCGAGTATGTCGAAAGGCCCGATAAACCTCGCGACCGCTTCCGCTTAGAATCGACCACTCTCTTAGGCATCACCTTGAGCGTGATCCTGACCTCGAACTCTAGGAATTCGTGTCGTACATGCATAACTCTTAAATCGGCTCACAGTAGTGAGAAGACCTTGTCGTATCAAGCTCACCTTCGGAGGTGTCTCCTAATCGAGATCATGACCGGTGATGGAACTCTCTCCCACCTCGGTCCAATATACTTGGGGTGACCTGGCGGCCTCAATGATACCTCATATGGTGCCATCGTATACTCTTGATATTGTTGTTGTAGGTGAATTCCACTAAGGGCAAATGCTCCTCCCATTTACCCCTTATGATCCGGGACGTGCTCAGCGTATCCTCCCAACACTGTATAGTCCTCTCGGTGACCCATAAATGCAGGGGTGGAAAAATTGTACTCATACGTCGACCGTGTGCCCGCTAACCTTTGGAAACTCTTCCAATTTGTCGTAAACCGGGTCCTTATCGGAGTACTATGGATGCGGGTACTTTATGTAGTAGGACTATCTCCTCGAGATATACAACAGCGGGAATCTCTCAGTGAGAGGTCATGCACGGCTAGAAATGTGCGATTTCGTGAGCCGGTTACTATCACTCCCGTACGCATCATGTCTACCAGTGTCCGTGGCAAGTGGGTCACAAAATCCATGTCGTGACATGCTCCCAACTCACTCGATACCTCGCAATTTTGATAGCTACTGTGGCCGGTGTTCGGCCTTAACCTGACGGCAGCGGACTTGTCTCACAAAGTCCCTACGTGTCTCTTCATCCCGCTCCGTGTCTGCGATGAAGATCCTGGTATCTTGTTACACGGATGCACGGTAAATCGAGGAAGCGCGATTAAAGAAACTCCACACAGAATTTCCTCAAGTCGGTGAGTTAGGGGAACCACGACCGTCCTCATATGAAGACTACCATACGAGTGGATGAATTCCGACCCTGATCACTGGCCACTAAGTGGCACGGTCCACGATGGACACTATCTACGCATCTTGCCCTTTGGGGTGATCATCTGTCAGCCAGGCCGGTGTAAGCCGCTAGCTCCTGACTCATCACGATCTCAACTTTCTGCAGGTCACTAACATACTGATGCCGACACACGTGTCCAAAATCTCACCTCATTAAGCGAAACTCGCACTTCTTTAGACTTGAAGCACAGCGTGAGTCTCTTAACAGCTGTATCATGAGTCTGAGTATTACTCGTGCCCACTCATTTGGGAGTAGATCAAAATGTCATCCACGAAGACTAAGACAAACCGATCCAAATAGGGTTGGAATGCCACATCGCCTTGAGATCCATGAATGCCCTATGGCGCGTCAAATTAATTCGAGGGCATCCTAGTAAACTCAAAGTGCCCATAACGCGTCCTAAACGTTGTCTTAGGGATATCTATCTCCCTAACCCTCAATTTGATGGTAACCCGATTCGAGTTTATCTTGGAGTAGGCTCGCGCTCCTCTCAGTGATGAACAAATCGTCGATCCCTCGTGTGATGCAGATTCTTGTCAGTAACCATTCGGTATCGGTAATCAATGCACATTGAAGGGTCTTGTCCTTGCTGCTTAGCAAATAGGCAGGATGCCCCATGGTGAAGTGCTCGGTCTAATGGTACTGTCAGTAAGCTCTTTACAAGCGGAACTACGAGTTCTACCCAGCTCAAGCGGTGCCATTCGCCAGAGCCATAGAGATGGGCGAAATGCAGTGTAACCTCGATCACCCGAGTCTACAACCCTATCACGGAGGTAATCCGGTAGCTCATGCGAAAAACATCCACATGCTTGAAAGAGCTACTCGAAGTAGATCTAAGTGGTCTCTCCCTCTCGTCCTTTGGGAGTAAGGCTCACTAGCCCGACCGTGTATCCATGACACACGGACTCGTAAAAATGCAGGTAATGTCGTGTTGTCCCCACGAAATACCACCACGAGTACCTTCACTGCGTGTGGCGGTAACCCTCCTACGCTTACAATCGATATGACCATGTGGTGTAAATGATCCATCCCGGGATGACATCGAGACTCGACATGTCTATGATCCTCGGGTCCTTGTGAGTAGGAGTCCGAGATCTCAGGCTCGCGACCGACAAATCATCCACATTCGCCCTAAATCCTAGGGAGACTCACATACAAAGGCTTCTCTAATTATCAACCTCTAAGCTGACTTTATCCTAAGCCGGTCACGTAATGAATGAATCCCGAAACGCGGAATCAAATAATAACACTCTTACTGTGTCACTTAGCCTCCCAAGTCTAGAGGTCCTTGCCCATTTCCACCATACTTGAGTCTCACCCTCTAGTTGGAACGCAGCTAGCCTAATCCTAGTAGTGTCAGAGGTAATCTTCATAGTCTCTAACACCTTCTCGATCTGCATGAACCAATGGTCTGCCACCATCGGATCTCCCCCCCTGTGAATGTCGGAGGATGATCGCCCTAAACCTCTGGAGGTTACTCGGACCTACCTAACTGCACGCTATACCGGCTGTGCGATAAGCGACCACCACAATACCCTACGACCTTAACAAGGCTGTGATCAAACAACGGTGGTGCACGATCGGTACCAGTAAGACGCCTCGTCGCCCTCGACTAGTTATCTCGTATGTCAAATGGAAACAAGATTCGACTTAATTTTCATTTTAGGTCTAACTAGCAATGCATGCAATTACTAATAGACTTGACAACCATGAAGGCCCGATACGTTCATTTCCTAAGTGGCGTTAACTAACCCACTCAATTTATTTATTTCAGTAAAATTCTAAGCTTTCCTGTTCATTTCATTATCCAAATCCCTAAGGTCATAGTTCCTAACCTTAGCATTCACCCTTTTCCTATACGCATTACACCATACATATAATTTCCTGCGTAACAACCGCGCAAACATAATTCCCATATTCATCATATCGTGTATATGTCCTTCCACGCAATTTGAAACACAAAATCACGTGATCAAAACATAAACTTATTAATAGCGTATCTCGGGGTGTAAATACAACCCCAGATACCTTATTCATACACGAAGCATTTTATACTCTATGTCCCTTGCATTATAGGCAATGCAAGACAATTTATTGATATAACAATTCATATTTAACATCAAAATTTTATTTTGAAAATTTCACTCGAAAATTTTGTCTCTTTTAATTGATTTTTATCTTATTTTACATTAAAAAGAATTAAAAAATTTTTTTCGATTTTTTTCATTTTCCAAAACACTCCAAATAAATTATAAAAATTTATTTTATTCAATTTTCTTCGAGTTTACAACAAAACCTTAGAAAACAATTTTCTCCCGATAAACCAAATCATTTTTTTTTGTTTCTCCGGTAGCCTTGCTACTTCCTACGTGTAGTAACTTGAATACTGCATCCATACCACTCATAAATTTTATGAGTTCAACTTTAAAATTTATTAAAATTTTATTTTATTATTCTATAAACCAAACAAATTTATTAAAATTTATTTCATTTATTTTCCTTGTTCCATTGTAAAAACTCCTAAAAATTTTCCAACACCCTATGTGCCAATCACTAAGCACACAATTCACACAACACCTAACCATTTATGTTATAAACATCATCACACATAACAATCAACATGATCACACATCATTATCAAATTTATCAAACAATCACCTAAAACACATGCATGCAGTGTTCTAGTTTTGTCAGTACCTTCCTAGGTAATCTCATACCTAAACCTACATCGAACCACCAAGTGGTGATGGATACCCAAACCGAGCTCCTAGGTATTGGTATGCCTAAGCTTTGATGAATCTGTGTGGCGCCCAAAACCGAGGTGTCCGTTGACAACCCGTCAACCCGCGGAATACTCGTGAATGTCGGTTGACCCGACATCTCTCACGAAAATCGGGCAGAGTCTCCTTTGTACGGGAGCTGCGAATGAAACATGTCCCGAAACGACGCAATGACCACATGGGTCTCATATACAATTATAATGAGTAAGCGGCCTTGGGCCCCTGCGTATCTCACAACAATATTATCTGACGAAATATACCACATGGTTCAAGAGTTAGAACATCACTCTTATACAGCATATATTAAAATTTATATAATTCTAATACATGTATCTGACTACTACCAAAGCGTAACTTCGACTTTCTTAAAGCGACATAAGATGGTAAATATATATTATTTCCTGTCTATAATAAAATATCCCTCGACATGGTGAAGTATCGCTTAGTAGTTGGGTCGCCCTAAATGGGTTCTTCTTTCGGCTTTAAAGATGCGTATCTGTCCTCAGTAATATACATTCAAGCAAATGCGTGATCCTCTTGAATGTCTGCTGACTATCGACTCATGCAGAGTCTCGCTTTGACTCCCTCACTTGCCTAGGCCGTAGCAGAAACATTATTTTTCAAAACAAAGATGTTGTTTTAATTATGGACTACCTTTAGATATAAATAGTGGGCCAGGCTCAGATAATCTTTTGGTGAGACCCTCCCAGATGTATATCAATTGGGCGAACTCGACGATTGATATTTTATATGGACTACCTTCGATAATTGTATTTTAGTTAACCCTCAGAAACCATTCTACTAAGTCACCTCATGCTAAACTCCGCTCCTATTGTTCTAGGGTGCCCCAGCGCATATGGAATGCATGATGCCAATTCCAATACAATTCATATAACACATCGAATATATATAACATGATATACATTTACGCAATTTAATCACACAAACATATTTAGCATGTAATTTGCAATCCATTACTACGAAATGTGGCGCCACAAACGGTCAGTTATTCACCGTCAACCCTTGAGAATACTCGTGAATGTCGGGTAACGACATTTTTTCACGAAAATCGGTGAAGTCTCCTTTGTGCGGGAGCTCTACCCAGATACAAAACACATGTATATAGCTTTGTTCCAAACATCAATATCATGAGTACGAAGCAGTAGCTTGGACTGATACAACACTACTGTCCAAATATATATATCCAAGCATCGATAGTTTCGAGGAGTTATTGTTTTACTCTTAGCACCATATCTCTTAAAATTAAAAGCAATTCTAATACATGGCAGAACCATCAATACATTCTGACTCTCTCTTCTAAAAACTCAGTCTCTAGAATGAATAAAGTCTCTCTTAGCTCCACTGTGCAATAGAAAATAGTATCCCTCGATAGGGTGAACTAATGCTGGTAGTGGAATCACCTGTGGGTTACTCTACCACAAGATGCATATGCAATGCTCAGTAAATACACATTCAAGCAAATACACTTGGAGATTCTACTTGGATAATAGCGACTATCTCATATAAGTCCTCCAGGCGCCACTCACACTCGCCTAAGCCTCGTATGAGAGTGTGTAACATTTGTGAATGACTATAGATGTATGTATATATCAGTTGGGTAAGTCTCAGACGGAGTTGATATACATGGACCCCTACTTATAGATGTATATCAATTGGGGCGAGTCTCAGACCATTGATATTTTTGGTATGGACTACCTAGATAATTATCATTTTTAAATGACCCTCGAAACCATTTTCTCTAGACTCAAATGCAAATGCGTACCGCTCCTGCAAGTCACAGGGTATCCCAGTCACCTCATGAACGATTCCGTTAAAGTTTATAACACGTACAATATATAAACAGTATATATTCACATAAAAATTAAATCACCTGATCATGTTATGTAATTGCGCATTTCATCACATCGAAATTAGCTCACATGGGCTAATGATCAAGCATGAGCAATTCTGAATTACTCGACCCGAACACATTAATTCACAAAATTTATTTTGTGAACAACGTCTCGAGAATAGTGAAACCTCGATTACTATTCTCGAAAAATCATAATCGTCGGTTCACTTTGTGAACGCAATTTCACGACCTTTCTGGAATACATACATGCAAGCACCATTTATTACATAATTCCAACATACCCATCACAGAATAGTCCGTGAGCGCACGGTACGTCCATTGAAGTTTCAAAGTATAACAATTCGGTCAGATTTAGGACCCGATGAAGCGTAACCCCCTCAGGCCTCATTGACTCAAACATTAACAAAGTACTTAATTAAAGAATAAAACCCAGTGAGGAGAAACCACTGCCTCTCGGAGTTTGACAAGCTCACTAAGAAAGCCGAGAACCCACGTATTGAGCTCTCGCCCGTGAAGCGGCTTTCCTTCTTGTCCCGAAGAATTATGATGGTCGGATCGCCAGATATTTTAGAGAGAAGTCAGATGTTCTCTCTCAAGAATGTCTGGCCATTCTTGCATCCTCCTCCCCTGTTTCCCGTTTTTCTTTTGATGTTGAAGAAGATGAGAACTATTCTCATTTTGTCTTATTATCCAACTTAAGATTACAGAAAATGCGATTTTGTCCATTCTTTTCTCAGTTTTGGCGTTCCCGTATTTGTTGCTCTGGCTGTCGTTTTTAAGCCAATTTCTCTACTCATTACCGCTTATGACACATGAGCACACGTATATGTGATTTTTGTCGCATCGAATGTCGTTTATGGCGCGGCGCGATGCGCGAAAAATATGCCAACTCCCGTATGTCGAATTCGGCCAATTCAACATCTTGTTAGATTTGGCGAGGCGATTCAGCGGTGAATCGGTTCATCATCAGGATTCGGAAGAATAAATTTCGGATTTTTAAACTGAAATTACGATTTTCGCCTTTTCGAAGTGAATTTAAGATTCTTACAAAAATTAGCTCTTGGTGAGTATCTATACGAGCAATTCGATTTGGATTACTGACAAACACATTATTTGAAAAATTATTTTGTAAACACTATTCTTGGGAGCGATTGAAGCCATAAGGGTTACTATTCACGAGTTCCGACCACGTACATTTTCCGCACAATTCAAACCATTTTCGGCTCATACCATCAATATGAGATTTATTTATTAAATTTATGAAATAAACACTGCAACAACCCATACGATCCTGATTGTGTATTTGGGCTCCATAAATTTCCTGAATCATCGGTTCCTTTGTGAACGAATTTCATGGCCATTTTATTGCTATGCAATGTAATCTGATTTAAAGCATAATTTATCTTAAGTAACAACCCAAACAGCCTCACGATTACGGACTGCACATATTGGGTTAAATAAATTTAAACAATTCGGTCCCGAGTTTGGGGCCGTCAACTGGCAAATTCAGGCCTCAAATCAACCAAGAAACATTATAAAACACTTAAATAAAGTGTAAACCAAGTAGGATAATCCCTACCTCACGGAGTTTGTCAAAACTCAATAAACCCGATACTGCAGCGTTGCGCCGTAGCGTAGAAACTGACTTTATTTTGTCAGAAGCGAATTAGACGGTCGGTTAACATGAATCTAGAGAGAAGTGCCTCTCTCTCTAAAATCACCATTTCTCACCTTCTGCATCTCCCCTGTTCTCTTTTCACGTTTTGGCTTCTTTTAAGAGGATGACACTATTCCTCTTTTTGTCTTTTCCTCATTTAAACAAATTTAATAATGCCCATTTTGTCCCTTAGCTTGGATTTTCGACATTTGGCGTATCCGACCCGATGTTATCATCTCTACCTTTCGTGCAACATGTATAGCGTGTGCACGTGTTATATGTGTGACTTTTTCGCATCTCAAGTCGTTTTTCGGCACGAGGAAACTCGATGCCTCGAACGATGTAAATTCGAAATTGTCTCGAAATTTGGCCAATTAGACGTGGTAGCTAGATTCGCAAGACAATTCAATGGTGAGAAATGGTTTCGCCATCAGAGATACAGATAATAAATTTGAAATTTCACAGAAATTACGATTTTCGCTTTCGAAATTAAATTCCTCGGGTCTTACAGGTTTTAACTCTTTTAAAAAATTTAAGATCTTTGTCACCAATTACGATTTTGATGATATAATAAAAAAGCACTAATTTTGACATTATTTTAAAATATGTATTATTTTTTGATAATTTTTTAAAAAAGATTATTTTTGGGCAAAGCTCCTGCATATGGCTGATCCTATCCTTATCTTATAAACTGGCTTGCATTTTCTTTCTCCTGCATATCAAACACCAAGCAGTTCTGCTAGCTCGGAAATGCTATGTGAAGCAGATGTTCAAGCGAAAGCACCTGACCATAATTTCTTGGTTCCGTCTCCCACAAGTGTTTGTCACTTTTGAGTCATCATAGTTTTAAAAGGCGCAAGTCACATCAAAATGTAAAAGTTTTTTGAAACCTTGAGGTGCAAAATGTATTTAAGGCGCAGATTTTTATAAAATGAAATATGTCCTTGGATGCACATCAATTTTATAAAATATGATTTAAAGTATAATTATATCAATTTAAAAGGTAAAGATTCCAAACATTTAAAAAAATTCAATTAAAAGATTAGTGAAATTATATAAGTTTCAATATATAATTAGAAATTTTAAGAATAAAAGTGTTTTAAAAAGAAATTATAGTCTATAAAGGGACCTTTTCAATAAGTCATATGTCTTGAAAAACGATGGGCTATACCTAGGGAATGATTATGCCTTGAACTAGTTACGCCTTTTAAAACTGATGATGCCTTTTTTCAACCGGAACTGGGCTGGAGCGTGTAGGGGTCGTCGGGTCGGACCTGGATTGCTGGCGGGCTAGGATGCAAGCTCTTGGATTGTTTGGACTGAGGTAGGATCACTGCACCGTTGATCTGCAGGCTCCGGGCGTAGCCGCCATACGCAGCGAGGAAGAAGGGGGTCGGCGGGGCTTAGCCGTGGCCACGCTCAGATGCCTAAGTCGGTTTCTTTTTGAGAGAAAGAGGGCGCTAGAAAGGTTGCCTATGTTTGCATATGGTATGCGTGCAAGTGCGTACCTTTCCTTGCGTGAGGTGGCCATGTATTTCAGTAGATGTTGACCCGGTTGGATGGTGATTAGGAGTCCTTCCCATTGGATGAGATATTTCTTATTATAGTCCATATCGGATTTGGTATAGGATATAGAAAGAGTAGTTTACTCGAGATAGTCTTTCTTCCTTATTGATGAGATTTGGTGGGATTAACAGAATAATTTATTATTGGGGTTTATTCTGTTTCCCATCCCTTTGGAAGACTTACCATAATTGGCCTTTGGGCCCGGCCAGGTGGACCTTTCTTACGGGGCGACCCAAAGTTTGAAATGTTGGTCTTAGAAGGCACGGAAGGTGCCTCGTTGGGCAAGCTACCGCTGGAATTCAACTAAATGGGCCTTCGTGCTTATTGGTGGCCCTGCTCTTGGGCTGATGTGTGGGCTTGCGAGCCTTATTTTGAACCACATGTTGCCCCTCGGCCCTTGTGTGCGATTGTGCGAGTGGCGAGGCTGTAACGTTTCTCGTGTCGAGTGTAGCTTCCACGTGTCCGGCAGGGCTGGATTAGTTAGGGCTTGGTCGCGAAATCGTTTGTCTTGTGATAATGATGACTCTTGGGTTTTGCGTTTGTTTCCTACCTCTTAGTTTCTTTCGGTTTCTTTCACAGGACCTCCTGCGTCACATTGCTTCTCCCAGTCCATCGACCTCTTCGCGATCTCGTACTTTATTTATCGAGTTCTCTGTTTGACCTTTTTGTGTAGAGTCTTTTTACGGCATTTTTCACGGTGGCTTCTTAGTCTCATTCACAGAGATCGCTGCGTCTCTGCCTTTTTGGTTTTTCTTCAATTGAGTGCGACGGCCCCTTGGGGTTAAATTGATTGGGTTTCGTTTTTACTATTCGCTTTGATTATGGGTTCGGGTGCTCTGCTACGTATTAGCGATGACTCTTCGGTTATTCTTGGGATTCACGGGCCGGGTTAGGGATGCTTCGTGGTCGGTAGGTGGTTGAACCACGAAAGCGTTCTGGGAAGCCTCCTCTTTCCCTTGAATAAGGATAAAGGGAAAATAAACCTGTCCAAAATATCTGGGGGGGTCGAGTTATCTTAAATCCCGCACGTAGATCAAACATCTTTGTGGTTGTGGGACTAGTGGGTGGAGTCCTTGCGTGGGGTTACCTTTCTTGAGCGTTATCGACCTCCTCACGGCGTTCAGTATGGACCCCAGACGTCGACTTTTATGTAGCCACATTGCAGGATGGTATGCTTCTTTGAGGTCGCCTTTGGCTTGATGAATAACCGTTTTCCCACTGCATCCACTTTATGAAAGGAGTTACCAAGCATTTCACTTGTCTGTCCTTCCCAACTCGCTCCCAACGGTTGGGGCATTTTGGTGGGCCTATTGGCCTTTTTTAGGGACAGGGGGCTCGGCGTCCCTAGTGTGGCTCTGCTCCTCTATCTTTTTAGCCCGAGGCTAGAGAACTCCTTTGTCTCGAGCTCTGGGCTCCTACGGTGATCAACGATCTTCCTTCTTCCATGGAGTGTGGAAGACGTTATTTCTTTGTTAATTAATTGCATGGCCCAGGAATATGATACTTAAGCCAGGGGACAATCTCACAGGCGTTCGGTGGCTTGGACCACCCCTGATAATCTTCGTGAGTGTTTGCTCTGTTTTCGGTGTAACTCGTGTGAAGGTTGTTGAATATTTCTGATTTTGCATTATTCTCATGCTTCCCAGGTGCTCGACTTGACCTTAGTGCTGAAGATAATGTTGTAGCTCTGGCGTTGGCGGAATGTCCTGCTCGTCCTTATGCGGAGCTGATAAAATCGGACATTCCTGGCCCGTCGAAATTGAGGACTGCACATTCTACTGTTTCGAGGCCCTTGCCTCCTTCCATCGCCGAATCTCTCGGTGGAAACTCTGCGGCAGCTCACCTCTGGGGAGAGATTTTTTGGTGGGTTAGGGCCTTATCTCGGAAGCCTCGGAGTGCAAAGCGGAAAAAATCAGGCTCACTTGAGAAAGATCGGCCGGTTCGGTCAAGGATTCGGAGATTGGGCGTCTCAGGCTTAACGTCGGCCGGACGGGGCGCGGTCGCTGCTGTGGCGAGGCTCTGTGGTCCTGACTCAGCCCGCCTGAGCTGCTTTGTAAAGGCAAAAAATCTCTCGGATGGAGCCGTCGAGCAGCCGTTGGCGGTTATGCCTATTATCGTCTGGAATCCGCCTTCGAAGAATGCTAGGCCACCTCCTCGAAGGGTGGAAGAATTGAAGAGAAAAAGTCCGGAATCAAAGGTTGGCGAAGATGAGGACTCTTTGCTCTTCAATGCTGAACTCGCGGCAGGTGCGATCTTGTCCGTCCTTAAGGATTCTGACCTTGGGAGGTCGAAAGCGCTGCCCGTTGATGAGGCTCTGGCTCTATCCCTTCAGGGGGTTGCCTCGGTAAGTTTCGTATCCCGATGGTAATGCATTTTTCGGAGTCGATCAGGTGGATGTTGACTTCCGTAATTTTTTGATCGTAGTGGTAGCCATTCATTTGGGTCACGTAGATAAGGCGAAACTAAACGAAGCATGTAAAAATCGCCCGAATTTATAAAGTGGCGCCTCATATTAGGCGAAGCCAGAGCAGAGCGGGGGTAAGTATATTTGAAGTGGAGACTTAAATCGATCTAAAGCATACCTGCCGCGTCGGCTCGTGCCCGTGGCCGAGGATAAGTTCGAAGTAGCTTAGCGGCGGTTGAAGCGAGCTTGAAGATTAGGGGTGAGCTCCGGGTTCTGGCCCGGATCGTCGATCTAGACCCGGGATGGGGCGCGGTCTTCCAGTCTGAAACGACCGGTTAGGGATGAACTTCGTCACATCCTGAGAGCGGTATGGGAGTCTGAAGGCTGCGTGCGGTCGATGGCGATACGTGTGATAAGATGTGCTTGACTAGCCATGGCTCGTGGCGGAGCCTCGAGGCCCGGCGGCTCTTTGGAAGCGCGACTTGTCGTGAGCCTGCGAGTGTAAATTCGGTGGAGCGGCTGAATGAGGAGTGTCAGCGGATTGCGCGGGGATCTTCACCAGCAAATATCCTTGGTTGCTCAGAGGGATGATGTTATTAGCAGATTGAGGGACCAAGCCAGTGCTCAGTGGGCCTCTGGGTGGCTCGCTTTTCAGCGGAAGGCCGTTAACGTCTACCCAGACTTGGACTTCAACTTCGATCTCCCAAGTGACGAGGATGCGGAGGTCTTTCAAATTATTCGGGGAGCTAGGATACCTCTGCTGAAGCCCATTCCCCCTCTTCGTCGTCTGCTCCTCCTGCTGACGCCTAGGTTTCTGTATACATTTACAGGCTGTCATCGGCACATACTTTTCTTTTATGTATACTTGCTTCCTTTTGTCGGGCTGGGGCCGTGACCCATATGTAGCTCTTTTAATAAATATTCATTGTTGCTCGTGCAACGTTCTGCGTAATATTTTACCGTTTTCTTCCTGAATTGTATGGCCCAAGTTGAAGTCTGAGTTGAAGCCCGATTAAACTCGTCAAAGCCCCGAGTCGTTGAGGTTTAGGTGTGTTTAATTTGTGCAGTGGCGATTTAGAGGCTGTGCGCGACGGCATGGCGGGGCTCGTCAAATTAGTAGTTGGTCTTTCTTATTTGTTTTACTGGTGATATGATTCAGCAAGGTACACATGACTATTTTGGCGAGCTCATCATCTTGAAGCGACTGACCTCCTTCGGTTACGACTTGCGTAAAGTGAAGCGATTCCTTAGGTTGCATGTTTATTTTGTCGAGCTTCGTCATTTTTGGCCCGGTGACCTCCGTCGGTGACTTGCATGAGTAGGCCAGTTTCTTAGGTTTATGACTATTTTGTCGAGCTCGTCATTTTGAGCGGATGACCTCCATCGGCTGACTTGCATGAGTCGGCCCGATTCCTTAGGTTGCATGACTGTTTTTGTCGAGCTACGTCATCTTGAGCGGTGACCTCCGTCAGATGACTGCATGATGAAGCCCGATTCCTTAGGTTGCATGACCCCATTTTTTTGAGCTACCGTCATCTTGGTGGTGACCTCCATCGGTGACTTACATGGGTAGAGGCGATTCCTTGGGTTGCATGACTATTTTTAGCCAGGCTTGTCATTTTGTGGTGACCTCAAGTGGTGACTTGCATGAGTCGAGTAGTTCATAGGTTGCATGACTATTTTGTCGAGCTTTCGTCATTTGAGCGGTGAGCCTCCACGTGGTGACTGTGAGTGAAGCTGATTCAGCCCGGTTTGCATTCTTTTGTCGAGCTCGTCATTTGAAGCGGGTGACATATTCAGGTGACTTGCATGGTAGGCTGATTCATGGGTTGCACGGCTATTTTGTCGAGCTCGTCATCTTGAAGCGGTGACCTCCATCGGTGACTTACACAGGCCCGGGTCAGCTCTTGGTGCATGTCTATCTTCTAGATTGTTAGGCTCGTCGGTGTGGGTTGTTGGGCCAGACTTGTGCATGTGTAGTAATGGAAGGCTGATCGATGTGAACTGCGTCAGCCTTGAACTATTCGACGGGCTCGACTATAATGAAGCTAGCGAGAGAGCTTCGTTTATGTGAACTACGTCAGCCTTGACTGTTAGCGGGCTCGACTATAATGAGCTTCTTTGGTAAGAGCTGTGCATCTAAATTAAATGGGAAGAGCTTGTCAGGGTGGCTCAACGGCTCTGGCGTTGTGGCAGCGGTGGCGTTCGGTAGAGTGGCGTTCGGTAGGTGGCGTTCAGTAGAGTGGCAATGTAACTGAGTTGGTCGACTCTTGAAGCGTGGCTGTCTTGAGTAGATGAGCTGTAAAAATGGCTACTTGGCTCTAGGTATGCGCAGTGGCGTTCCAGCCCAAGTGGCGTTATCCAAGTGTGATGTAACTGGTAGTCGATTCTTGAGCGATGGCTGTCGCGAGTAGATGAGCTCGTCAAAAATGAAATTTTACTTGGCTCCACGACCTGCTTTGTGGCCTTGGTAGGCGTTCAGTAGAGTGGTGTTCAGCCCAGAGTGGCAATGTAACTTGGTTGGTCACGACTCTTGAGCGGCATTGCATGTCTTGAGTAGATGGGCTCGTCAAAATGGCTGCGGCTCCTGGCGTTATGACCGCCAGTGGCGTTCAGTAGTGGCGTTCAGTGATCTTGATATGGCTTAAATTTGGTTTGACTCTTGAAGCGGTGTGGCTGTCTTGAGTAGATAGGCTCGTCGAAATGAATTCTTGGCTCCTGGCGACGTGGCCTTGGTGGCGTTTCAGCCAGAGTGGCGTTCAGTAAGTGGCGTTCAGCCAAGTGGCAATGTAGCTGGTACGGTTTTGACTCTTGAGGCGATGTGGCTGTCTTGCCAGTAGATGAGCTCGTCGAAAATGAGCTACTTGGCTCACGTGCTGTGGCCTTGGTGGCGTTCAGTAAGTGGTGTTCAGTAAGTGGCAATGTAGCGAAGGTACAGTCGACTCTTGACGGCATTGCATGTCGCGATAGATGGGCTCGTCGAAATGGTATGGCTGCAGTTATGACCTTGGTGGCGTTCGGTAGAGTGGCGTCTTAACTAATTTGGTTTGACTCTTGAGGCAAGCGTGGCTGTCGCAGTAGATCAGGCTCGTCAAAATAGGCTACTTGGCTCCACAGCGTGGCCTTGGTGGGCGTTTCAGTAAGTGGCGTTGGTAGAGTGGCGATGTAACTGAGCTGGTTTGACTCTTGAGCGGTGTGGCTGTCTGCGGAGTAGATGAGCTCGTCGAATGAGCTACTTGGCTCTGGCTGTTGTGGCCGCCAGTGGCGTTCGGTAGT
Source organism: Tetrastigma voinierianum (assembly GCA_016808115.1). Lineage (NCBI taxonomy): Eukaryota > Viridiplantae > Streptophyta > Magnoliopsida > Vitales > Vitaceae > Tetrastigma > Tetrastigma voinierianum. Next base: position 795,251 of record JAEQBH010002464.1, on the reverse strand, counting down.
GGCGTTAGTAGAGTGGGCGTTCAGTAGAGTGGCAATGTAACCCAGGCTGGTCGACTCTTGAGCGGCATGGCTGTCTCGAGTGGAATGACTCGTCAAAATGAGCTACCAGCTCTTGGCGTATGACCTTGGTGGTGTTCAGTAGAGTGGCGATGTGGCAGTACGACAATCTGCCAAGGCGGCGTGGCGTGCGAGTAGATAGGCTTGTCGAGTGAGCTGGCTCCTGGCGCTATGGCCTTAGTGGCGTTCCAGCCGAGTGGGCGTTCGTAGGAGTACTTGTGTAGCCTAAGTTGGTCGACTCTTGAGCGGCGTGGCTGTCTGAGTAGATGAGCTCGTCAGGTGGGCTACTTGGCTCCTGGCTGTGGCTACGGTGGCATTCCAGTAAGTGGCGATGGGCGAGTGGCAATGTGGCTGAGCTGGTCGACTCTGAGACGGCGTGGCTGTGCGGGAGTAGATGAGCTACCAGTGAGCTCTTGGGCTCCTTGGGCCGTCTTTGACTGTTTTAGGTTGGATTACTCGCGTCTGGCCATTCGACTTCTGATTTTCTTGGAAAAGTGCGACACCTTTATCTTTGATTGATGGAGAATTTGGAGCGTTTGCATTGACCTTTTGAGTCTTTGGTCTTCTTATAAATGGTATTTCATTCTTGTGGGGCTTATACTTTGTATATTTTTCTTTTTTAAGTGCGTGCTTAGAATGCGGGTGAATGAATCGTTGAAGTACGGTCTTCTTCAGCTGGGATCTCCACATTTGTGGGATCGCTACGCTATTCTTCTACATGTGGGAGTTGTGTTTTTCCCTAGTCTCCCCTTTATGGGAGTCATGTTATTCCCTAGCTTCATGCTAGGGAATGCATCCGGAGAGGGCGATGCATTTCTTGCGTCGCCTTCTCCATTTTATGTTCTTCTTTCTCTTCCTTCCTCCTTTCTCCCTCTCCTTCTTTTTCATCTTTTCTCCCACATCTCATTATCCCCCTTTTTGTTTCTTCTGCATAAACTCCTTCCATCCCTTTTCTTCTTCTCACTCCTTTCATTCTTTCTTTTCCTTCTCCTTCTTTTCACCATCTTGTCTCCTTTGCCTCCTTTTTTTTTTTTTTTTTTTTTTTGCTTGTCTTTAGATACTTCGAGATGTAATAGATGACACCACTGATTTGTAACTGAATGTAGTTGGTGAAATAAGAGAGCTTTTCCTTTATGCATGAACTTCTCGTTTGTATAGCACTACGAGTTTTACATATACAGGCTGTTTGGGACGTTTGACCGCTGGTGTGGGCGGCTCGACTCGTCACCTAAGGATTAACGAGGCTTTGACAACCTTATAGCCGTGCTTCTTGGTAAAAATGCTTAAGATATTCGCATTCCGCTATCTTTGTAGATTTTCCTTCCTCTGTTTGGAGCTCATAATTGCAGGCGACGACTCGTGATATGATGTAGGACCTTCGAGTTGGGACGGTTTTCCGTACGTCGGGTTCTTCCTTCTTGCGGGAGTTTTTAAGACTAAATCACCCGGCATGTAGCTTCTAGGTTTGACCTTTTGATTGTAGTATCTCGCCGTCTTCCTTTGATAGTCCTTTGTGCGCTTTAGGACTTGCTCGCGCTTTTCATCTAGGAGATCTAAATTTAGACGAAGAGCTTCATCATTGTGTTCCACTTATGCTAACTCGATCCTAGGAGACCTTTATTCGGAGCCTCGGCGAAATTTGCTAGCCCCGATTACAGTAGACGAAATGAGGTTTTCCCGGGTTCTTGACTTACGTAGTAGATCACATAAGCCTATAATACCGAGGAGTATTCACAGATTTTCTTTAAGGTCTTCAATTTGGTCTTGAGGCGGCTTTAAGGGTTAACGTTGGTGACTTACGGCTGTCGTTGGATTGCGGAATTGTCTTCGGGAGATGAGTAATAATTTTAGTGCGAGCTCGGCGCGAAATCTCTAATTTGGCATTGTCGACCCATTTTTGGTTGTGCAGATACCGGGGCTCTTGGGATACGAACTGCGTATGATGGCTCGCCACCTGAATTGCGTATTTTACGCTGCGTAATTGTGAGGCTCGACACGCCCGCTTAGTGAAGTAATCTCTTTGACGATTATGAATTTTCAGCGACCTGATGGGCGGGGTCCCGGTATCCAGGCCCCGCTGTTGGAAGGGCGGGCCACCGGGCTGGAAGCGGCCGTGGGCTTGTGGATCGACGCAGGTCTCCGACGGAGGCGCGGAGACTCCCTGTGTGCTCATGGCAGACTCGTGATTTCGACTGTGGCCTGGGCCAGACTGAGTATCAGAGTCGCAGTATCCCCGCCTCAAGACTTTTCCTGCTAATGCTCGAGCTACGATATGATTCCCGCGATACGCCTTCGTACTTCTCTCAAAGATTTACTCCTGTCTTCTCCTCGCTATGCATTTAAGGAAAGGTGAAAAATCATCAAGCCAGGAAGGCTTCCCTCAGGATCGTAACCGCGTGCCTCGCCCTTATTCCAGCCTTCTTTCTGGTCGCCCGGGTAGGCTTCCGTCAATAATATAATCCCGATACGGGGCTCTATCCAAGCTCCGCTAGACTGACTGGGCAAACCCGCCATAGAGATCGATCGAGGGTTCTCGCAGATATTCGGCAGTGTCGACCGAGGTCTCTCCCGTGAGGCCGGGCTAGCTTGCCAAGGCGCGCCCATTCTGGAGTTCTCTCGGGCCGGGGGACATGCTCGACTCAACCGACACGATTTTTTTTAATATGTCACGAACCTTCAGGTATAAAATCATCCTTTCATTGGCCCGTAGTATCTTCTATTTGTCCGACTACCAAATTGGGAGTCAACGACCTCTACCGGCTCTGACGCTCCAATGAATGGGCGGTGGCTTGAGGCTCGCGACGCCTCTTATACTACCGTTGTCGGGAAGCATGGAATCCAAATCAGCAGATTCAATGTCTCATATCCCTTCCCGAGAGCTAGAATGATCTGCCCGCCTCAGGCATTCGAGGCTCCATCTACAAGAGAGTTTCCAAATTGGGAGGTCGTCTCCCTTTCGTATGGTCCGAGCAAGTTCTGGCTTCTGGTGAATTCCATGACTAAGCTCTGCCAGACTCATCCTTTTATCAAGTAGCTTACTGTATCCGATGTCGAACCTACTCAAATTTCTATGGCTCACTCTATCGCCTCTTCAAGACTTCTCCGTTTGTAAATATCAGCTTCCATCGGATATCTCCGTCGGACTTCTGGGCGGTATGAGCCTGAAATAGGGGCGAGCTTCCGAGCCGTGCGGCCTCGCCGCATAATTTTTCCATCTCGGGTACCACTCCTCCGCCTCTCAGCTCTACTACAGCGACAGTAAATCGGTGTCGTACTCGCTTTATCTCTCGACGAGTACCGCGCTGGTTGAGAAGTCTCGAGCACGCGCAGATAGAGTGAGAAGTTCCCTTCAATAGGGACTTACTAGAATTCGCTGAGAACTCAAGTATGTTTTTAATGTCAGAATGCTTCTTCACACTGCGATCCCATCGGGAAGGCCTTCTTCATGACTTTGAAGAAAGGTCGCACTTGTCACCGCTCTCGATACGACCTACTTAAGGCCGCAATCCTTCCGCTACCGGGACTTTTATAATTCGATGCAGGATGGGCATGTCGAGCACAAAATTTTATTTCGCCCTGGATTTGCTTCGATTCCTGATTGACTATGAAACCTGTGAATTTACCTACCGACACCCCAAAGGCACACGGTCGATTCGCTCATGTTGTAATTTCTCAGGATCTGGAACGCCTCGGAGAGGTGAGCAATGTGGAGCTCGACTGTGGTGGATTTTATCACAAAGACGCCATCTATGTATACCTCCATATTGTGCCTATCCGTTCGGAACATTCCTGGCTCACTAACCTCCTGAGTAGCTATCTCCCCAGACTCAGTCCGAATGGCATCACACGATAACAATAAGTTCCTTGTGCTGTGACGAATGAGGTCTTTTCTTGGTCGTCTGGGTCCATGCTGATCTGGTTGTAGTCGGAGAAGGCGTCCATGAAACTGAGAAGTTCATGGCCGGCCGTAGAGGTCCAATGGCGAGGCTCATCCTGGCAAAGGGTGTCGCCCTTCGCACGCCATTATGTCGCTGAAGTCAATACAAAGTCGCCACTTGCCATTTGCTTTTTTGACGAGTGCAATGACGCTACCTGAACCACCTCGTGATACTCACCTCCCGATTGTTCGCCTGTGGCGGTTTACAACCTCCTCGCCGATGGCTTGTTCTCCGCGCCAAGCCTCTTCGCTGGCTTGATCTGCTTAAAAGATCTGCCATGCTCGCACTCCTACGAAAGTGACACGTAGGGGTCAATTCCTCCCATATATGCCTGCTTCCATGCGAAGACGCTCTCGCTCTATCTCAAACCCATGGAGGAGGCTTTCGAGGTCTTCCGCTTAGCTCGAGCCAATATAGGCGATGTTCCTCGGTCGTCATTCGCCGATAATCGGGTCTAATTCTTCCGAGTGTTTCTGGCCCGTGAGCACCTCGGCCACATGTCAAGCTAGTCCATATTCACGTTTGTCGATTGCTTCTCATGGAGGCCGTAGCATTCCCCTGGCTACCCGCTGATCTCCTCGAATCCATCCTTCCGTATGGTTGGGGGAACTTGATTATCATGTGGCACGCTGATGGCCTTTATCATACGAGAGAGGGTCTACCTAACAACATATTATAAGTCAATGGGCGTCTACAATGAGGAATCTTGTCATTACTGCCGCGCAAGGGGGCCTCCCAGGTGAGCACCAGCTTGGATTGAGCCCAAAGGTAACACCTTTCCCCGCAGAATCCCCCCCCGCAGACGTGTGTCGACGGCCCAGCTTTTTTCTCCCAATGCCCATTTTATCGAAGGCTGACGCAAAGATGATGTCAACTGAACTCCCGTTATCAACTAGAACCCGATGAACCGTTTTTGTCAAGCTACACCGTTCGAACCACCAACTGTCACATAGGGTGCGGCATCCCTCCGTGATCTAAGTCAGAATGTGATGGACGGTCGAGCCGCAAGAGCTTGATACCGCTCAGATTTCCCCTATTTCGTCATCCCGATGTCAGACGGGCCTTCCGAGCCGAACTTGATTCTCCTCCTCCTGCGAATCCTCCCGAGATCACATGGATTTCTCCAAGGGGTTACCAGGCCGAAGTCGCCGCTTGCCGAGCGCATATCAGGTCACCGGCCCCGGGTTTGATTCCAGCCCGGGTTCCTGGCCCCCTCGACCTGATATGAAACGCCTGAGGTATCGCGCCGCATTAAGTAATTCTATTTCTCTCTTGCATGTATACGCTTGTCCGTGTGTCCATAGTCCTTGTGGAACCGCAATACTTGGTGTTGTCCCTCGTGGCTGGATCCGACTTCATTCGAAGCCGCCACCCCGTGAACCGCCGCTCCGCATTTCCATGCAGACCCGTGACACCGAGGGCCGCAGGGAGTGAACCGTCGAGGCGACAACGCCGCCGCCTTCGACCAGGACCCGCACGATCCCTAAGGTTTCCACGCCTGGGATCGCCTTCCGCCTTCTTTGTGGGATGCTTCCCGAACGCTTTGTCTTGTGTGTGGCCGGCCCTCGCCGCTTATCTCGTCCCACTCTTCTCTTTACGGGTGGAGGAGCTCTCCTTCGATATGAGGGCTTCTTCGCCGCTTATATACTTCACATGAGCACCCTGCCATGCTTGCTTGCTGGTTCTTTGAGATGGAAAACATCGTATCCTTCTCGACAAAGACTTAACCCCGCAATGAAAGCAAAGATTGCGAATTTTTCATCTGGGTAGTCTGACTGCCAAGGACTCCTGCACAGACCTGCACGTAGGGACTTCGTACTTTCCCCCGTGAACCCGTCGACTGGCCAATAGTAGATGGTAACTCCGGCTTTCTCGTATCGCCCCGGCCCGATGTGAAGTGGGAGACAAATGCAATGGATAGTTCTCATCGAAGAGATTGATGAAGGTGGAATTTATTAAACTGTTAATTGGCCTTCAAAGGTGGTGGCTAAAGTTCCAGATCGCACAGTGGTCCCGATACTCATGTAACTCCATTTGGTTTTGTAAGGTCAGGTGGTCGACTGGATCTTTGATTCCATCAATGCTTCCAATCGTGAGATTCGACCACTGGAGCGGTATCGAGCACCCCTGATGTGAAGGGTGATCTGGGCCATTGCACTAAGAAACTGGCAAGGTCTCTGGGCACGCCCTTAACCACCTCCTTCACAAGGCACTCTGGTCAAGACTCAAACCTTTCGTCTCCCATGATTGCTCTCCGCTTCCCGGGTCGAGGGTGATGTAGTTCTTCGTTCCCGACATGTCTCAGCATCGCTCCGTCCTCTTCCGCAGGCTAACAGGGTCCGTGTCCCCGGCTCCGGACTCTACTGCTTTCGCACCTCTGTGGAATGTCGTGACCGTGTTGCTCTCACGGGGAATGTTATGACCTTCCCCGGTCCACGCTTCTCCCGTGGATGCTGCATCCGTCCGTGTTGTTCTAACTCTTCTATCAGCGCGAATTGACGAGGCGGCAGCTTCCACTTCGCTTCGATCGCCGCATTGCTTCTATCGTCCTGTGAGGTCTCACGTCCGTCGCCAAGGGGTCCCGCATCCTCGCGATTACGCGTCCGCCAGGTTCGGTTGATACCATCAGAATCAGAAATCGCTTATATTTATAAAGGAATTGTCGCTCCCACGCATGCAGCCAACCGATGATGCCTTTTTCAACCGAATCGGTCGAGCATGTGGGCCGCCGCCGCGACCTCGATTGGTCGGGCGGCCGGGATGCGTGCCTGATTGTCTCGGGCCGGTGGTGGACGTCGACCGCTGATCCGTTGTGCTCCGGACGTAGCACTCCGCAAAACAAGGAAGAAGGGGTCGACAGGCTTCGCCCATGGCCGCCCGATGCCTAAGCCGGGCTTTTGAGAGAAAGAGACCGCTTTAGAAGGTCGCTATGCTCGCATATGAGTACGCGCCTAAGAGTCACAGACCTTCATCACAAATGACTACGATTTATGTAGATGTTCAACCACTGGATGGTGATTAGAGTCCTTCCCATCGATGAGATATTTTTATTATAGTCCATACTCCGACGGTACAAGTGATATGGGGTCAAGTAGCTTTCATCGAGATAGTCTTCCTTTCTTATCGATGAGATTTGGTGGGATTAATGTATCAATTTATTATCGGGTTTATTCTCGCTTCCCATCCCTTCGGGAGAGACTTACCACTACCAGTCTAAATGGGTCGGGACCTTCTTCCTGGTCGCCCCAAAAAGTCGGAATGTTGGTCTTAGAAAGGGGCCTGCAATGCCTCATCGGGCAAACTCTTCCTCGAATTCAACTAATGAAGCTCACAATACCGCTTCTTCGGGCTTCTCGATGTGTGGGCTTGCAGCCTTTATTTTCAAACCTCATCAAAACTATTAAAATCCACTATATCCTCACCAGTGTGATATCCCAAACTACTGTCACTGCATCCCCCAACCCAACAATTTTACTATTGGACAGGCTAACTAAAAAAGATCGCCACCTTTCTTCTATACTGTGATCAAAGAAGATTTAGGATTAGGCAAAGGAGGACCATACGAAGATCACATGAAGTCTAGATTCTTTTTGTTTTTTTTTAATGAGACTTTAATGACAAAAGGGAAAATTTTAGGATTCCTCCATTTGATTGCTAAGAAAGGATTTTGGATCATTAAATCAGAACCTTCACTCAACTGAGTACAAAACAACTATTTTCCTTAGCTTGGTTGAGTTCCATATTCAGGCGTAAGACTCCGTTCGGTACCTATTTTGTTCTGAAAAAAAAAACACTAAAAAACTTGTTTGGTATGAGGAACATTTTAGTGTTTTTGAAAACTGTTTCGTCTCTGAATTTTATTTCCCTATTACTATCATTTCTTTCTCTTTATTTGTTCCGTCTGTCTAGAATTAAAGAACAATAATCACCTTTGAAAATCAATGCAACAAAAAAATCGCGATATGTCAACGATATATCGTCAACATATCGTGTGTCAGCCAACTTCGATATGAAACACATCACTGATTATCGTTTGACGAAAAAATCGGACTTATCTTCGATATATTGACGATATATTGGTTTGAAGGCGATATATCGATAATACTGTCGGAGTATCGAGGTAGGGCACCAAAATTTCAAACATAAATTATAGAAGATTGGTTTCAAACAAAAATTCCAAATTTGAACCAAAAATTGTGATAGATTAAGGTTCAAACATAAATTTTAAATAAAAAAAAAGAAAAAAAAAAGAAAAAAAAGAAAAAAAAAGATATGGGTTGTTGGAATTTGAGTTGGTGGCGTGTAGAGAAGACCGGCCGGAGTTTGAGTTGTCATCGCTAGAAAGGTTGGTGACACTAGCAACGTTGCTGTTGGGTAGGCTTGCGGTAGAGATAGGAGATAAACGAAGAAGAAAGGGTGAGAAATAAAGAAGGAAAAAAGAATAAAAAAGAAAGAAGTGGAGATAAAAGGAAAAAAAAGAATAAAAAAGGAAAAAAGTGGAGATAAAAAAATGAAAAATGCGTTGAAGAGATAAAGTCCTCCACCGTTTGTTTCTCTAGAAAATGCCAGGTGTACTGTCATGTACAGAATTATGGAAAAAAAAATATTCATTTTATCTTAGGTTATCAAACATTTTAAAAACAAAAAATGTTCTTAAAATTTATTCCTCAAAACCTTTAAAATAGTTAAAGATCAATTTTTAAATAATTACTCTAAATATATTTCCAAGTATAAATGTCATTTTTTTAAATAAATAATGTTAATCTTTAAATATATTAAGTAATTAATAACTTTTCATTTTGAAATTGAAGTTTACTATTCAAAATAATAGTTTTAAACTTTAACAAAAACTTGAGAGTTTTGACCCATTATTTTATAAATTATATAAACAATTTATTTATTAAATGATTAGATATGTTTTATAAAAATAATTTAATTTTTTAATAAATAAATATAAATATACTAATTTTTTTTAAAAAAGCTAATTGATATTATCACTTATACTCAAAATAATTATGATATGTAGATTAAATATATTTTTAAAATTTGAATACTTTAATTATTTAAAATTTTATGTAAAAATATCCATCGATATATCCGTAAAATTTAAGTTATCAATATATCCGTCAAAACCGATATTTTTATCCTTGCTTAGAAGGAGGTTTTTCAAGAAACCGTTTGAAATAACTTGAAGAGAAGAATCACTATTCAAATTGAATTCCAGCATAACAAAAATAGATTCTCATTCATTTCATTGAAAGAACTATACGTAAGCAATTCGAGGCCATAGCCCTAAACCAGTGATTCAAAGCGACACAGATAGAGTCAATTACTAACTTCGCGCGGCGATCTATCTGGCTTTGGCCCCGTAGCGAGCTGTTTATTCTTTCACCTCAGACCTGGGCGACACAATAAGGATATTATGTCTATATGAGGATATTTATCATATCCTATATTAGATAGGCCCTAGGAGAGAAAGTTTATTACACTAATATAAATACGCTCCTAACTTACAGACTTTAAAAGCTTTTTGTGTAAAGCGATAATATCTATATAATTGTGACCGACCGTTACATCTCTTCTAGTGATTACTATCCTGAGGGGCTTATAGTTATTGCTTGAAATCCAACCACATACACATTTTCAGTAACTCAGTCGCAATTTCTCTTGTTTTAGATTATATTAGATGGACCAGATTAATAGATGAGTACGGGACCATCTGCATATTGTAAAGCAATTAAACAACCACCAACATGGAGCTGCCAGTTTCAACCACTTGAAAAGTTGGGTTGTTCATAAATCATAACATTAACTGATTTCTACTTGCCATTGCCCAATAGTCCTCATAAATCAAATCTTCCACTTTCTTTTGTCATGTTGCAGCTGTTCAGAAAAAATTTCCATTTTCATCATTTTTTGAATGCTTTAGCTAGCTTCTCAAGAAGTCTTTCTCTCACATGGCCTTTCCCTTAAGCTTAATTTTTTGGTGCTTGACATGGAGGAAACTCAATAACTACAACTTCAAACCATTGGTAAGTCCGATTTTCCCATTTTTTGAACTTATAGGCCTGTTCTAGTTTGTGCGTATCTCGACTAATCTCACAGTGTCTTGAAGTTAATGATCGGATAATCTCTATTGCTTTTGAGGAGACTTGATCATTAGATAAACCTCAAGACTTTATACCAACTATAATTTGATGAATCAAATATGTGATTTCCGAAAGGAATTCACAATGATTAGCTAGAGTTTCTTGTTAACCTTCTTTTAATAGACTTTTTTGTACAAGTGTCCCACCTCTATTTGTCTTATGGTGTAGATGTTCATGATATCGTGGAGCATTTGTTCTTTTGTCCAAGACGCATGTTTGGATCGGTTTGGAAGAGAGGCAAATCATCCACGTGTCGAACAGTCTTTGGTGGCATGTGATTCTGTTTAACCTACGCAATCGAAGCTCAATGACGTTTGTTTCAAGTAGAGCGTGACATGCTCCATAAGATAGTAAGGCCTGATACCAGCCTAGTTATAGTAAACTTCATTCGTTGTAGGATCGGGCATCATATGACCAACTCCGAGGTAACTCATCGAGCATTGTTAATTAGGATCATTCCACTAGCCCCTTTCAGCCATGGGATGGATTTCGTCTTTCGGGCAGTTCTTACTTGCAATAAATGCAAGTCTTTTAAGTTGTCTCATCGAGAGACGTGCTCTTTGGACTTTGTGCGAGTGTTCTCAATATTTGAATTATGACGGCATAATGATAGCAGGGTTTTTGTCTCTAAATTGGGCCTTTTCACTGCTCCTTTTCTCTTTGGGTCTTCGACATCTCCTTAGTTTGATGCCAAGGGTTTACTAGCATACGACTATTCATCGTCCTGATTTCTTTCTACAACTTTCGGTGGTCGTTATTTCCGAGCAAAGGTAAAAGTTTCTTCCTTTCTTCAAGTTATTTCCTCTTTCTTACCCCTTTCTTTTTGAGGCTTTGTTCGAATGGTGTTCTTGCTTCTCCCCGCTCCTCCTTTCTTTCTTTGGTTTGCTGTTGTTGTTATTGTTTTCTCTTTTCAATCTTCTTTTTTCCCGCCTCTCCTTTGCGGAACGTGTGGCGATTTTGTAGAAGATTTTTATCAAGGGATACTCGGTATTGATCCTTTAAAGGGAGTAGTATTTGGGAATTGTTGGCTGAGTTCACCTCTTGCGAGGGTATTTTGGGTTTAGAATCCTCACTGTTGGGGGTTCTTAGGGGTCGGCCTTGTTTGATGATAGGTATGAGGTATTGATGTTACCGATCATAATTGGTTTTCAATCTCATGTCCTTAGATGACGGGTCACGATGACTCGCTATGCCTGAGGTCCTTAGGGAGCGAGGACGTAGGGGCATTAGGCAGTGGGGATGTCGTTCATGTGTCCGAGACTGAGTCGGTGCCCAATGAGGCGGAGTCTCGATCTAGGGAGGTCGAGACGGATCCTGAAGTCACTAGCCCACTATTAGCGCCTCGGTTTCTTAGGCTTCTCGATCTGGGGTTGAAGAGAGAGATAGTTCACATCAGTCCGAGGAGTCCCATGAACCTTTACATGGTCAAGATGCCAGGGCTATAGAGTTCGAAAGGAAGTACCATTTTCCTCCCCATTTGCGGGTTCGCTTCCTGTCCAATCTTTATGGTGTGGAAGACACCTCGGTTACTTTGAGGGAGATGAATGAGGTCTACTGGTCAAAGATCCATTTTACAAAAGGGTTAACGCTTCCCCTACCTAGCTTAGTACACCAATTCCTTCATTATACACAGATTCACCCCGCGCATGTCCATGTGAACTTGATCCATGTCCTTCTGGGGATTTCGGTATTGAACCTCTGTCACAAGTTGGATATGGGGTTAGAGGAGCTTTTGTTTATTTATTCTCTAAAAAGACACCCTAGTGGGTGTTTCTTTCTTATGGTCGATGCTAAACTTGTCCAGATTGTTACGAATCTTCCCAACACGACTAAACATTAGGCGAAAAGTTTCGTTGTTGTGAAGGGCACGTGGGGTTGTGAATTCAAAGTTTGTTTTTCACCTTATCAGTCTAGTTTGGGATCTGAGTTCGCTTTTTCTCCCTTTTTCCTATCTTTATGTTTAATTGATCCTTATTCCATTTCTCTTCATCTTTGACGCTTCCACAATTATATTATGCAGCTTAGCGTCGCCGAGGTAAGCTTGTGGATTGATTGACACCAAGCCAATTCAATCAACCCCTTTTCGTCTTGGGATTACTTGAAGACCCAAGGACAAGCGCGAAGTTGCTTACGAAATAGAATTTGGATATATTGTACAAAAATCCGGTGCCATTTACTCAAAAAATTATTCCTAATCTAAAAGCGTTGAGTTGAGAATATCGAGATGGTGTAGACAAGTTGAGCGGGGATTTACCTAATTATGAAGAGAAAAAGATACAGGCGATCGCAGCCCGGAAGAGGGAGAATCTAGTATGGAAAAAGAAACGGGCCGAATGAACTCTTTGTCAAACCCGTCCTCAAAAGAGGCAGTCGAGGGAGAACGATGGAATGGCCTCTCACGGGGAGCCTTCAATCGGTAAGAGGAAGTATAATATTCCCCGACATTCGCTCAAAATCGCAGACGGGATCATCGACTCTATGTCTGGCACGTATTTGCCTCGACAGATTACTGACATTCCATTAACACGAATCAAGATAAATGAAAATTTTAAAAATTATATAAATTATTGGGAATAGATGAAAAATAAGTGAATTAAAAATTAATAAAATAAAAATTATTTTATGTTTTTTTATATAAACATTTTAGCTTACAATATAATATACTATTTTCTAATTTATTGAAATATGAAATTATTATAGCATTTGTTTAAGTTAATATTAATTTAAAGTATTTTGGATCTTTTATCTTTAAATTAATTTAAATAAAATTGATTTTTTATTATAAAAGATACGTTTTTCATCCAAATTTGTTATAAAAATACTAAAATTATCCAAAAGATCTATTTTTATCTTCAAATAAAATTTTCATCCAATTTGTTACAAAAATTAATTAAATTATTTTTTATTATGCCTATAATTAATTAAATTAATTAAATTAATTTTTATATTAAATTGAAGATAAAAGCTAAAATATTATTTTCATTAAATAATATTTAATATCATATACCCAAATTAAGAGCCCGCATCCCCTCTCTTTCGTTCTCCATCCAAACCTTTTCATCTTCGTTTCTGTTTCTCTGAGTTCTCTGCCACAGTCCACTCGCAGCACCTCTAGCCTTGTCGCACCATGCATACTGTCTAATAGCATCTCAAGCCCTAACATAGCCTTCGGAAGTTCCTGGTGAGAGTTGCCTCGCCGTTTGCTCTCAAGTCTCAGCCTCTCACCATCGTGGCACTGTTTAGGGCTAGAAAACTAGTCGATCCTGGTATGATGGTGAAATTTGTTTGGTTTTTCTGAAGAGGAATCTCTGATTTCCCGGAACAAATCAATTTTATTTCTTGTTTTGATTGGTATTAGGGAACAAAGGATTGAAGAGAATGAGAAATCGTATTTTTCCATGGTATTTTTCAATCTCTGAGAGGAATCTCTGATTCATTGTAAAAATTTGATTTTTGGTTGTGGTTTTATGTTCATCAATTTTTAGATTCGGCTTTTCAGTTTTCATAGAATCTCTGGTTAATCAGATTTTTTTGTTGATTTCGTTCATAGTTTGAAATCCCAGATTCGTCTGGCCTAAGAAATTCTATGCTTTTTCAGATCTAACTTTTCAGATTATGTTCCATAACCAAGATTGTCTGTGCGAAGTTCGGATATAAATCGATTTATACCGATTTTATACCGATTCACTGCTGAGTCTCGTATCCGGTATCGGACTCGGTGCGTTAAACAACGAGGCGGAGCCATAACTTTGCTTGAATGACGACTGCATGATTTTTTGAACCATGCTTCCTGATAAGACAACCAATCTACAAAAGCTGAAGCCCAAGTCGTTAATAGGGAACTTCCCATGTCGAAAAGAGGAGGGAAGTGGTGATGATCATATCTGGGGATAAAGGGCCTATTGTGAATGAGTCTGGGAGCCGACATGAGAGGCATGCGACACCCTCTTTCGGGGGCCAGGGACGGGTGGAACTTAGGAAGAGCCTGCCTTAATTGGAGAAGATGCGCCCTTAATCCAGATGAAGAAAAGGACTCGTCCAATGGATGATGATGAGGAGGCACAGTTTGGTTGGGCAACTAAGTCGGCTAAGATTGCCGGGTCTCAACGCTGGGCTATGTTATTTGACATGAAGTTATTCAGCGATGAAGGCGTGCTAAAGCTTAAAAATGAGGATCTCGAGCAAATGAGAGAGAGCCTACATGTGACTGGCATGACGAAAGTTGTTCAAGGATGAAATGACCAAATCGGAGAAGGAGATAATCGAATGCTATTCGTAAAAGGTGGAGGAGCGAAATCAAAGGTCGTTTGAGAATTGCTTTTCAGAAGGCGACGAGGAAGGCTACGAGAGAGGCTATCATCTCGGGCGTAAGGAGGGGTATGAAGAGGGTTATTGTGCGAGTCGTGACGGATCTGAAGTTTCCTAAGGGGAGGTTCAACTCGGGGTTGAGGATGTGGTGTTGCCCTAAGTCGTAGTTACTGTAGAAGGTGAAGCTGTCGAGGTCGAGATCGGTTGTTAAGAGTCAACTTGACTTTGGTTGTTCTTGTTTTTGCATTAATTTGGTTTATGAAAACTTTTTTTTTTTGTGCTTCGTTTTGGACAATTTGGGTTTTTAATAAGAGTGATGATGTTTTGTCCCCTTGCATCAGCTGATGCTTGTTATGTATTATGTTTTGTTAAGTACTAAATACCATGATGCTAATAACGGGTATTGAAAGGAATATTGCAAAACCGGGATATGGGCGTTTAACCTCAATGAATTTTGGCCTTTTAGCCTTGATATAAGACAAGCATATAGCCTTAATGAATTTTGGGCTACTAGCCTTAATATAAGACGAGAGCTAAGCTCTCTTCGTTCTTCCAAAGCATCTAGGGATTCAGCTAGTGCAGAGGGCTCTATAGATCTCAATGTAGTTGCTTCGAGATCGAGGGGGATGACGACTTTTGTTCCATAAGTCAAAGCGAAAGGGGCTTTCTCCTATTGGAATTTGCAGCGTGGTTCAATATGCCCACAAAACGAGGGGAAGCTCTTCGACCCACTTTCCTGTAGAGGCGTCTAGCCTTTTCTTTAAGTACTTGAGCAAGGTTATGTTGGTCACCTTGGCCTGGCCATTGGATTGTGGGTAGCACGGATTTGAATGTGTTGTGGATGTCATATCTTGAGAAGAAATGCTGGAATGAATCGCTGGAAAATTGTGGTTCGTTATTTGAGACGATGGTGTGGGGCCTCTCGAACCTGTAGATTATGTTTTTCCAGATGAACTACATCAGGTGTTGGGCCTTGATTTGAGAATAAACTTCTGCTTCTACCCACTTAATGAAATAATAGGTTACTACCTAAAAGAATTTCTTTTGAGCGGGGGCTAGTGGGAACGAGCCTACGATATCGATTGCCCACATATAGAAACGGCCAGGGGCTTCATATGAGATTAAGTTCAGTCCCGGGCATGTGAATGATGCTCCCAAATTGTTGACATACGTCACAAGTCTTTACAAGCTGCTGAGCATCCTTTCTCAAGGTCGGCTAGAAATAGCCATGCGTCATGACTCTATGTGCTAAGGATCTCCTCCATAAATACTGTAGACTCTTCGTGAATCTCTCCCTTTGTAGCCTATTAGAGGTTTCAGGTGCACAGCATTAGTCCAAAAAAGGATCTTCAGTATAGCTCTTGCCTAATTAGTTCGTAGTAGGTAGCTTGTGTCCAAATTTTGTGTGTTAGCTTCTTATCATCTGGTAAAGTTCCCTCTTTCAAGTAGGCGATCAATAGAGTCATCCAGGATTCGAGAGATCCTTCTTCAACTAATTATACTTGGGTTTCGGTAGTTGATGGTGCATCTAGGATCTGCACGTCTACATGGTAGGCACGACGCACGAGGGACACTGGAGCCAAATGTGGCAAAGGCATTGACCATTTCGATTTCACCTCTAGGGATATGGGATATGGAGAATTGCTCAAAACGGGCTAAAATTGTCTTGGCAACAAAGAGGTATTTAATTAACTTGTCTTCTTTAGCTTTGAATTCTCCATTGATTTGTGACACAACCAACTAAGAATCGCATCTGAGATCAATCTTTATGACGCCCAAAGCCATAGCTAGTTTCAAATCGAATAACACTACTTCATATTCGACTTCGTTGTTCGTGATGAGGAAAGAAGACCGAATTGCTTGGGTTAACTACACGTCATGGGGGGATTTGAGGACGATGTTGGCTCCTTTTTTATACCTTTTGGACGAATCGTCGGTTTCCAAGATCCACGTCAGACTCTCCCTTGATTCTATGGAGGTGACGGATAATTTTGCTATGAAATCTACTAGGACTTGCCCCTTTAGCACCGATCTTGCTTTATATTTGATGCTAAACTGGCTTAAGTTTGAGCGCCCACTTCATCAATCTTCCAACTACATTAGGTCTATGAAGAATTTCCCGAATCGAATAATTTGTTAATACGATGACCCGATGGGCTTGAAAGTAAGGCTAGAGCTTCTTAGCAGCTATTCTTAAGGCATGAATTACTTTCTCCACCGAACTGTATCGGGTTTCGGCATCGATCAAAGTTTTGCTGAAAAAATATACCGGTCGTTGTTAGCCGTTTCCATCTTGTCTGACCAGAGCTGCGCTGATTGAAGTGGTGGAAGCTGCCAAGTACATGAATAGATCTTCGGTTGGGCCTGATTGGCTCAAAATGAGAGGGGAGGCGATGTAAGCCTTGATTGTTTCAAGGGCCTATGTACATTCCTTGTTCCATCCTCAAAAGCTTGCTCCTTTTAACATGGCAAAGAAGGGGCGCAACCTGTTAGATGACCTTGATATAAAGCGGTATAAAGCGGCTCAAAGCCGTCTAATCTGTCGGTCTGAGATTGCACTTGTTTACGCTAAGAGGGGGGAGGGGTTTTGAGTACGGAACATGCCTGCTACGGGCATATTTCTATTCCTCCTCGAGACACTAGGTGACCTAAAAACTTGCCTAAACTTACACCGAAGTTGTACTTGGCCAGATTTAGGCGCAACCGATGCTGCCTCATCAACTCGAACACTTATTCTAGATCACGTGCATGGTTCCCCTTGGTTTCTAACTTAACCAACATGTCATCGATATAAATCTCCATTGACTTCCCCAATAACAACTCGAAGAGACGGGTCATCATATGTTTGTAGGTGGCACTTGCATTTTTTAGCTCAAAAGGCATTTTTAGCTCAAAAGGCATGACCTTATAGTATTACATACCCTCTAGAGTGATAAATGCCGTTTTCACAGAGTCAGGTAGGAACATAAAGATTTGTAATCGGAGTAAGCATCCATGAAAGAAAGCATTCTGTGACTGGCAGTTGCGTTGACTATCTAGACGATATGAGCTGTTGGAAAGGGTCTTTAGGACAATCGTTGTTGAGATCAGAATAATTAACGCAAACTCTCCACTTCTCATTTATCTTGGTCACAACAACCACATTTGCAAGCCATTCATGATATTGGACTTCCCTTATAACCCCGACCTATAAGAGTTGGGCAACTTCCTCTTTGATAACTTTTTGTCGTTGATGATGAAACCGTCTCATTCTCTGCTTTATAGGTCAACATCTCGTGCGAACGTTCAACTGATGTTGGGATAGACTAGGATCAACCCCGATCATATCACTATGGGACCATGCAAAGACATCTGCATGCTTTTTAAAGCAGTCCATTAGAGAAATCACTTCATTAGGGGACAACTTGGTTCCAAGATATACCTGCTTTTCTTTTTCTGTTTCCGACAATGGGTACGCTCTGAGGGGCTCCACAACTCCCTAGTCCTCTTCTTTATCGGCGTGGGCCTCGAGCTGTAATTTTTATTTGGCCGCTTTGGAGTCGTCTCAAGTTCCCACTGTACAACAAAAATGGACAACCTTCTGATCACCATGGATATCGATCTACCCACGATCGGTGAGGAAACACAAAGTCTGGTGATAAGTGGATGGTATCGCCTTCATGGCGTGGAGCCAAGTTTTGCCTAGGATAACATTGAATGACGAGAGTTCGTTCAAGACGCTGAAGGTCACGAACATTGCTGTTGGGCGAACTATGACTGGCAGCATGATCTTGCCAAGAGATTCAGTCCGTGAACCATTAAAACCAGTCAAACATTTTGTAAGGGCTGTGGAGAGAGGTTACCTGATAACCCATATGCAGGAGGGCGGGAATATACAATAGGTCTACAACACTCCTAAGGTCTACCAAGATTCTCTGCACCATATGACTTCCGATCTCAAGAATTAGGACCTTGGCATCTTCATGCGGTCTAGCCACCTACCTAAGGGCGGCCTTAGAGAAGGTGATGGCTCCATTAATAGGTAAGATGTACGGTGAAACTATATTGAATTTAAGTGACCACCAATTTGGGCATGGGTTGTTGTTTAGCCAGGGTTGATTGGGGGTGAGACGAAGTGGCTAAAATTGTTGCAATGATCGACTTTGTGTCCACTAGTACCATAACCACCATGCTTTCCTTATTATGTATATCGGACTCGGGCTTATTACTATATTTGCCCGAGATGTCCTGTAAGACCCGAGAAATTCCAATTTATTAATAGCGGCAAAATCGTAATTTCGACACAAAATCGTTATTTCGCTAAAACCCATCACCTCTAGATCTCTGATGATGAAACCATCTGTACCGTTGAATCGCTCTTGGCGAACGAAGCTTAGGCACGCAAATTCAATACTTCAGACAAGCCAGCTGGACGCGCCGGCGATCGCGCCGCGCCGTAAAACGATTTTACGGCATCAAGTCACATATAACACGCACTCACGCGCCATAAGCCAGATGGCGTGTTAAAACGACGCAAAATCACCCGGCCGAGATGGCATCAATATCACCCGGGAAAGAGGCGTGACATAAACGCGATTTGTAAAAGTTTTTGGAAACACTAAATGACAAAATAAAGAATGCGATCGTCTTCTTTCAATGGAACGAGCCAAAACGCCGAACCATTTTTCGGCATCCAATAGATCGAAGAACTAGTTTTTGTGAAACAGAGAGCCGTGCTTCTCTCGTGACATCGAAAGATCCGATCGTCGCGCCTTCTTATCGTTAGCGAGAACCCATCTACGCGAGAGTGCCGCGGTACCGGATTTTAGGAGTTTCTTCAAACCTCGAGGCGGGTTTCTCTCACTTGGGCGCTTTTATTCCTTCTGCTTCTTTATCGATGTTCGAAATAATGGTGACCGCTGGCGTGCCACTGGACGGCCCCAAACTCATGATCGACCGATATAATTTTTGAGACAAAATTGAGCAAATTGCGGTGTGGGTATAATGCTTAAGTGTATATATTTTTAGATAATTGCGCATTAAATGCTTGTTTTTTGATACGCATCGCCCGAAATGGTCAATCATGGGTTCACTAAGGCGAACCGTTGATTTAGGTGATTTTTCGGGAATAGTAACCGAGGTTTCACTATTCCCTAAACGTTGTTCTCAAAACATATTTCATAAAAATACGCGCTTGGTCGAAGTGGTTTAAATTAAATCGCCGCGTTGATCACAGCCCAAGTGAGCTACTCGATGTACGAAACGAGAATTTACACGACACGACAGCGCTGAATTAAATTTTTGTAAATATATGCATGTTTATATATTTATCGTGGGCTGCTAGGCACCGGGCAGCATGCAGAAGGTGCGTGGCATCGCGCGCAGGCGCCACGGTGATGCCGACACCTACACTGAGTCGCTACAGATCGGTCCTCTGGCCATCTTAATAATTCCGGTCGCTCCCGCCACGATACTACCAGCTCGCCGCACTGGCGTGTTCGGGGCCGGCCACGCTTTTGTGCTCGTAACTGCTTGTTTTTCGACCGTTTTTCTCGACTCGATAGTGTTTCGAAAGTTACCGCTTGGGACCTGTCATGAACAATCGCTCATCACAAAAATTTCTAATTTTTTTGAAAATAAATAAATAAATAAATAAAATAAAATAAAATAAAATAAAATTTTGATAAATTTTTTGAAAAATAAAATTTTCAAAAATAAAATTTTCGAAAAATAAAATTTTCAAAAATAAAATTTTCTAAAATAAAATTTTGTTGAAAACAATATTTTAAATGCAAAATTGATTGCGTATACACTGAGTTATATGTATGATTAGTGTCTCGGGGCTGTGTTTATGCCTTAGAGATACTGTATTGTATTTAACTACCATTTGAAGTCGTGATTGCGTGGTAGTTGTGTAGGAAACTATATGCATGGCGTAATGTGTATAGGAAAAAGGGTGAATGCTAAGGTTAGGAACTTTGACCTTAGGGATTTGAATACTGAAAAAGAAAGTTTAGAATTTTATTGAAATAAATGAATTGGAGTGGTCGAATTTAGCAATCACTTAGAAATGAACTGGTCGGCCATGGTCAGCTTTTCAAGTCTATTACCATTTAAGATTCGTATTACTAGTTGGGATCGAAATTCGAAAAATTAAATGACTCTTTGTTGCCATTGAATCGTATATGGCTAGTCGAGGATCAGACGAGGGCGCCCACAAGCAGACCGGTCAGCACCACCTGCTCGACGCTGTATTCCTTTGCCGAGGCCGTAGGTATTACAAATAATGTTATAGCACGTCAGTATAACGTAAGACGTGAAAGATCCCAGTAACCCGAGAGTGTTTGAGGCGCATCATCCTCCACATTCACTGTGGGGAGGAGATCCGAGAGAATGATCGACGGCTTCCACGCAGACAGAAAGTGTTGGGAGGCCACGGAGACAATTAACACGACCGTGATTAGACTAGCCGCGTTTCTAGCTGGGAGAATGAGGCCCAAATATGATGGAAATGGGCAAGATCCCTAAGAGACCTGGGAGGAGCCGCTTTGTACGTGAGTCTCTCCCTTGTGTGGATTGGGCAGACGTTAATGATAGTCGAGGTTGCGAAAGGGGAGATCTCGGGACTCTACTCACAAAAGGACCCGAGGATCATATGTCAAAGTTCGATGTCATCCTAGGGATGGATCACGATAGCTTACAGATCGCATCTATTTGCGGATGCAGAGTGAGTTACCGCTTTATATCGCAGGGACGCATCAGATAGTATTCTCGGGGACAACAGACATTTTCGCTACTTCCGCACGTTATACTCGAGTCCGTGCAATTGCGGATGCTACTGTCGCTACCGAGCCTACTCCTGCAGACGGCGAGGCATCGACTCGATCTACCTCTCAGCAGGCAAATATGTGGATATTTTTCCAGATGAGCTACCTGGACTACCTCCACTGAGGGTAGTAGACTTCTGCATCGAAGCCACACCCTAGTACTTCAATCCATTCTATGACCCGCGATAGATGGCACCTGAGTCATAGAACTCGTAGTCCGCTATTGCGGAGTATCGACGCTGGGCTTCCATTATACCGAGCACTTCGCACCACGTACACTTCTGGCTTCTGGGCTGGCGGCGAGCAGGGGCAAGACCCTTCACCGCGTATCGCTACGCATCGCGACGGTTATGATCCGTAACGGCACCTGGCTACCGAGGATCACGATTTATTTTATTCAGCTGGAGCGCGAGTCTACTCCAAGATGACCTTCGCACCGTTACCATCACTGTTGGGGAGATATCCCTAAGATAATAAGTAGACGCGCATGGGCACTTTGAGTTTACTTGCGATGTCTCGATGGATCTAATGCACCGCCAAAGATCTACGGATATCATGAATACATTCCAACCCCCATCTAGATTAGTTTGTCGTGGTTTTCGTGGATGCCACTCTCATCTACCCCGCCGAGTGGGAGCATGAGTATCACTGAAAATCGCGGCGCCGCACGAGATCATATCACCAGGACGCTAAGTTCGCAAGTGAGAGTTTTCGCTTTTACCGAGGCGAGATTGGCTGGGACACGTGCGGGTGTCGCACCGGGTGAGTGTCACGACCTAGAGAAGGTCAGGCGCGATGCGTCGAGAGACCGAATGTCAATCTTCGAGACAATTTAGTTGGGATCGGGCCGGTACAGAGACCCAGAACGCGGCCAGTTGTCCATTCAAAAGTGTGCGATTGAAGCGATTTCGCCACGGATATGGACCCATGGCCGGGACCCACCACCATGAGAGAGAAATCGAGGATACTTCGGGAACATTCGGGATACTAGTGTTGGCAAAGAAGAGGGAGGATCAACTTTCCTCTAGTTCTGGAAGAGGTGAAGACTTCACTTCAATAACTACCGTGACTGGGTACGTGATCGTTATTGAGCGACGTGACGCCCCGAGACAGATCCAAGACTTTCGGGACGCGTACCCGTGTTAGCCATATGACACGGTAGTATACGCCATTTCTCTCACACCTACATCGGTCGTAGAACCGCTTCTGCCGGTGCTATACAAGCACCCCAGCCAGCCACGTGATAAAGCAAAGGGGCTGAAAGGTATCAAAGGTCGTGGACAGATAAGAGTTGCAGCCGGAAGGTAGGACCTAGGGTGGTGCACTATTGGTTGTCGATTGTCGCTTGACATGGATGAGTCGACAACCATCGTTATCGCATCAGACCCCAGTCTAGGGTTGTCATACCGACATGACATTGATTGGACCTAGAGGTTAAGGCCTCAGAGAAGCCAGAGTAGATGTTCTTCCCAGATGTAGGCGAGAGTTTCACCCGATAGGGTCGGGGATTACGAGCGCAGATCTCTCTGAGATTCCCGTCACCCGCACAAGATTATCATGTCACATAAGACCTGAATGATCAAGCCGAGCCTGGGTGTGGTAAATGACGGCCATTCACCACCCGTGAATGAGGCTGAGTTTGCCTGGCACACGCCCACGTAAAGACCTCATAGTTCGAATCGTAAACTTAAGAGAAATTAAAGTGCGCTGGGCAAAGCTAAAGCGGTCGTTAATCCCCCTGGGGCGGTATTCCGGAGTTAGTGCTAGCTGGCACTCCGCTAGCATCCCGCGGCCAGAAGAGACCCGGAGGCATCCCACTGCGCGGTGTAAGAGACCCAGCGGGCATATCCGAATTTCTGCAGAACCAAAGAGGCTCGGCGTAAGCCAAAGAGTTATGTTGCCCGAGATGAAAACACACCTACTACGGTTATCACACGACTAGGAATAGCTGATAAAGATTGCAGAGACCGAGATGAAAACACACCGTCGTTGTCAATGCAGATTTCGAGTTTGAACATGCGTGAGCCCGAGCGACCTGAGGCTCGATACCCCTTTGAAATCAGACATCGCGTTCGGCTGAAGCAGCGGTGTCGGCAGCGATCACTCCATGACATGGACCAGATTTCACCATTCCATTGGACGGTCGCGGATTTCGCAGACCTTCGGTAGGCTACGCGACACGCCAAGCAAGTGGTTGTGTAGGGCTGGTAAAAGTCAGATGGATTATATACAGTGTTGAGGGACATGACGCGAGCATGCATCCCGGATCATATAAGGACACTGTTCTATGGGTTCGCCAAACATGTTACCGTGCTAGTATACCAATCTCGCACCTATGTTTATAAAGACACGATTCGGCGTCACGTAGATCACGGCGAGGTCGACCGTGGTGGGAGAGCTCCATCAATCGGGTCCCTGATCCACTTCCGGACACACTCGAGAAGGTGAGAGCTCGATACGATAAACGCCTTCACCCGCCGAGCCTGCGAAGAGCCATGCTAACGCTACGATCGCCGACCCTGTAGCGCTTGAGTACAGGATCGCGCTTTCTGGGGCGTGACGCCTGCCAGGCGAAAGATCGCCGCGCCGCTTAAAGTTATCGCCGAAATATCAGCCTCGAGATACTCAGAGGATATGCACCGGCAAGTTAAGTGCACCTGGGTCAGTTTCTTACACCAAGACGTCGCGTCTCATCGAGGCGTTTCAATGCCTCCATGTTCTCGAAATATACCAGATCCAAATTTCATGTGGGCGGATCGGGAATATATCGAGATCGACACCCGGACGACCTTCGAGGAGTGACCAGCATTGTTGAGTCAGATCTGTCTTGCGACAAAGAAGACCTGCTGAGGCAGCGGTAGAGGTGCTACGGCGCATTCATGGAGTGGAGGAGCATAATGCTGGAGCGCGGGAGGGACACGATAGTGTGCCACCTATCCCTTTTTGCTAGGGACGGGCGTCACGCATATCGTCGAGATTTAATGGCTAAGTTACATGAAGATGAGCTACGCTATATGGCTGAGTAGAGGATAGTGATCGGTCCCACTCGATCTAAATTCCTTTAAGGAGTGTGAGAATCAAGACCCGGTAAAATTCCACTTCTCGAATACAAATCGTAATTTCAATGCTGCATCACTATTATTTTTAAGAAAACCGGAATTAATTTCTAGATCTCTGATGATCAAAACAAATTGTATTCTGCCGAATTGTCTCACGAAATCCAGTTAGCACGAAAAATTTCGTGAATATTCCAGAGATAATGAGTCGGTCACGTCTGGAGAAGATCGCCAAGCCGTGCTAAAACTACATTGGCGTGGGACTTTAAAGTCTGCGATATAACATGTACTTCATGTGCCATAATGATGAAAGTAAATGACTTAAAACTGATCAGATACATTCTAATATCAAACTTAAGAGACATAAACGCTATTGTAAGTTTTTAAGTCAATAAAATCACAAACAAATAGGATTGTCTTCTCAAATTGAAATGAGCCAAAAACGTGGGAAACCATTAGAACCAAGATCGAAGAATGGAGCCAGAGTAGAGAAAATGCATTAGGAATATCGATCCGACCGCCAGTTTTCTGACAAAGAAGAGAATCACGGAGAGTGCTTCGGTGGTACCGGATTTGTGGAGTTTCTTCAAACTCCCGAGGTAGGGTTTCTCCCTACTTCATGCTTTATTCCTTCTTGCCGCTTTATCGATGTTTTAGCCGAATGAGTCGTGAGGCTCCTGACGGTCCCAAACCCAGTGTGACCACTCAGCAATTTTGAGACAAAATCGGGAGCACTGCAGTGTGGGTACGGGCTGCTGTTCGGGTGCATTTTGTGATAATTTGTGCATTAAATGTTTGCTTTTGATATGCATCGGGGCCTAAATGGCCGTGACCGCGGTTCAACTAAGAACCGCTGATTTGTGATTTTCTGAATAGTAACCGAGGGTTTCACTATTCCCGAAACGTTGTTCTCAAAATATATTCAGAAAATGTGTTTCGTCGAAATGATGCAAATTAAACGCTTCTGCCATCATTATTAAATCAAGTCGAGTTAATCAATAATGCATTAAACGGTAATTTCATACGATAATGACAAGCGAATTAAATTTTTGTAAATATATGCATGTTTATATATTTACCTGCGAATTAGACTGTATTGGAATTGGCATACATGCATTCCATATGAACTGGGACATCCTAGGACTATAGGAGTTAGTGCATAAGACGAGTCTAGAGAAAACGGTTCGGAGGGTTGTCTGAAAACATTAATTATCGGAGGGTAGTCCAAATATAAAATATCAATCGTCGGAGCGGCCCAATCACGATATTCATTACCTATAGACCACAAACAAATAATATATCACTGAAGCCTATTGATATATATATATACATCTGAGGGTTGTCCACTAATAAAACAATAATTCTCATACAAGGCTTAGGCGAGTGTGAGAGTCTTGGTGACCCTGGATATCGCGTATTCAAGTAGTGATCGCATTTCATTAACGATGCTTTTTACTTTGGGAATATCAACGTCAGACGGTGATATGCGTGCTTTGACGCATCAGATTGTGGCAGCCTCTCCGGGCACAGCCGAGACTTTGCCCGATTAAGTGATGCCTGCAACCTCGACATCCACTTGTATTCCGGGCAGGTAGTCACCTTACTCCCCGGCCTGTGGGGCGCCACATGCCTTTTCTACCAATGTTTCGAAAGAAATCAGCAAGGTGCCACATGTCAATTACAGTCCATTCTCCCGCAAAGTGAGAGTCACAAAACTTTGCTCGGGTCCCTATTGTCTACTTGGCCCGTATCGGCCCTCTAAGCTAAGCCCCCCATTTTTTTGCAGGATCAAAGGCAAGAGTTTGATGCACAATGAGACCAAGCTCACTTTCTCAGATGACGGCTATCTCTCTTCACAAATTCATCGCTCAGATCGCCTCGTCATCTGCACTCTTATTTCAGACTTCTCCTTAAGGCTCATTTCACCTGGCCACGGGATGGCGTCTTCCCCGACTTCGGAGCGAAGTTGATCGACGGGCTTTGCGCGCCTATTTTCGGCCACTATGAGGGATTGTTTTGAATCGGCGACCACTTTGTCTTCCAACATGTTAGTATTGATTTGCGTGATCGAAAAGGGGTCATCGACTGCCAGGAGGGAGGGGGGTCCAAGAATTAAGAAGCAAAATCGAGTATTCTGGGCTGATAGCTTTACCGCCTTCATGACGAACTCACTGTCAATCGATCTCGATCGGGAGGATACCGCGTCGCGCTCATAAACTCTTGAATCCCGCTCCCTATTTTCACTTTTTTTTTTTTTTTTTACGTGAAATAAATTGTGACACCGGTTGCCTTACAAAACACATACATATGCTATAGTGTAATGAACCTTTCTGACAACTCCCTGAACGATGCGACATAGGGAGATGGCATGCGATGGTGTAAATCAAAGAGTAACAAAAGGTGGGAACACACATGACAGAAGATAACACATGCAGAAAGGCGCATAAGAAACAGAAGAGAGAAGCAGCACGGCAAGACAATGCGATGTGTGCAAAGTGCAAAGCACACGCAATACAAACAGCATCACAAAGACCAACTAGGCATTAATAACACTAAGTGATTTGAAGTGGGCCACTTAACAAACTTAAGTTAATAGAGAAAAACAAAAAGAAAGAAAAGGGAGAAAAGAAAAGGAATAAAAAACGGAAGAAAGAAGGAGAGAACAAAAGAGAGAGATGGAGAAAAACCTCCAACTTCTCTCTACGATATACAGAGACCGGGTGATCGTCGTCCATCGGGCGAAGGCTTAAAGCTCTGAAAAAGTAGGACTATATGGATACCGAAACTCCGTTCGTTTCGTGGGAGGTTCGTGAAGCTGTGCGCCGTGTTGTTCGTGAAGTGTCCGCTGGACTTCGAGGCATTGCTCACTCGCTATAGGGAAACTTCCTACCGGGTTTACGGGACTTCCTACTTCCGCCGGTCTGGGGCCGTTCGCGTTTTCCAACGTAATAACGCTGAAGGTTCCAGGATGAACCGGTCAACCGATTGGTCGATCGGATGATCATCTGGTTGGATGCAGTAGCATCTAACCCAGAACAATCGAGGAACCAGTCGACCGATTGATAGATTGGTCTTCTAGTTGGATGTAGTAGTTGCTAGCTACGAAGTTTCGCCGACCGATGGTCGCGCGTTCGCCGGGGATGCGAGTCGCCAACTACCGCATTATCCGGGAAACGTCGATCGTTAGCCACGGTTCAAAGGAATCGCGGTACTTCAGACCGCCGGGTTGGTTCGAGTTCTGCCAGGTAATTGTTTAAGGTCGCATCTCATCTAGTCGCGTAATGATGGAGGTTGCCGGAGTCATTCTGCAGATTAAAATGTCATCCCTCGTTATATGGATGACATATTGAATGGCAATATGTATGCCTAAACATATTGATTGTGAGATTGACTGCTTATAATTGAGTAACTCAGGATAGTAACAAGGCTATCGTGATGGCTTAAACATGGTACGTAATTAAGCCTACGTTGTATGTAAGTCATTGCTTTTGCTTTCGTGACTCACTTGTAAGATGCTGCCTCAATGTAGAATTGATATGTCAGTATTTAATTGTGTGATTTATTCGAAATTGTATACTAATTGATATGATTGGTCCGGGGACACGTGAGAATTATGCATTGTTTGGAAATGTGCACATATAATAATTCATGTAGTGGTAATGTATGAACAAGGTTACGGCATGGTCTGCATTGCATTATGCACTAGACATCGCATGACACGGGTGTGAGTGCAAGTAATAATCGCACCGTGCTCGTGTTCGATGGGATGCTTAGCGTGGTTGATCGATTAATCGCGTTTTCAGGTTCGACGGACTCGTATCACGTGGACAACGCCCAAATCACGCACGTTTCGGGCCAAAAACGTTGCCGCGATGCAGCCGCGTATCTCCTCGGGGGCGAAAGATCCAAAGATTCGCAAGTAGACACATCATCGCGTGAAAGACCGTAAAAATTGGAAAGGCGCCAGCCCCCGCGGTGTGAACCTCGGTAGTGGGCCCACAAATGCATAAACACACATAACTTGGGAAATGCAAGTTGATATTAGAAACCACCCAATGGTTTTTGATTTATAAAACAAAAAAGCTTTTGTTTTGGAAAGAAATGGTCATTGGTGGCACATCAATGGCGGGCATTGGATGGTGTGGTTTTTCACACCTGACATACGACAGGCGGCGGTGTCGCGAAAGACGCCGACACGATAGTAAGCCAGCCATTCTCATCCATTTATTAGCGTGTATCTCGGTAAGAACATGTTGCTTTTTTCTGAATGCGCTGTGCTATCGCATATGCAATTTAGCGGAGTAGTCAATAGAATTATTATCTTCAGGTTGGCTTTGCTCATCTATCAGGATCTCGTGTATAGAGTGTACAGGAGATGACACTCGGCTGTAAGGTCGTGATGATTGTGAAGAGGTCGTACTTCGAAAAGTACTTGTAAAAGTACTTGTATAAAATAATTTTGATAAAATTCTTTCGGACTATTGTATGAATAGTCGGGTATGTAATTATGGTAAGAGGGTTGTGATCGGACCCTTACAGATCGTAATTATGTTTTCTTCATATTTGCATTTGGGTAAAGAATGAGTCTCTAAGTGAAGTGACGTACGAAAGGCAACAGTAACCTGGGTGTCCACTAGTAGTTAGTACCGTTTCGTATCAGTGCAACACGACCTAAGACAAAGTTCGTGTTGACGTTGTCAGAATCCTAAATTAAAGGTCACGTATGGAACCATGACAAAGTTGGCCCCAAGAGGCTAGATGGGAACACCTCGCACAATAGAGCATTGTTTCCGTTTTATAGGATCATGACCTGTCGATAATGCATTAAGTGATCAAAGAGCTCAGAGGTACTGTCATGTATCTAGAACTTTGGCATAACGAAACGCGCGCAGCCTCGTTCCGGATGCCAGGCTCAGATAAAGGTGTTGCAAAGTAAGTCATCCAATATTTTGAGAGCGGCCGTCCGAGGAGAGACTGGCCCCCTCTTCCGCCGGCCTAGTCGTAACTTTCTAGATGGGATAGAGGTGCTCCGAGCAATGTTCGAGGATGACTGGTGCTCAGCCCTTGTCAGCCTTGATGCAATTCTGTGGTGGATCTCTAAGGAGGCAAGGGTATTTCTTCAAGGAGAGAGTTGCCATTGAAACTAACTGGTCCATCTTATGTGTGTGTAGGGAGAGTTTAGTCATTTTATGAGAGAGACATTCACGATTGCTTCAGCGCACTCTCGGTAAGCGCCTCTTATCGCTATGACGCTTCTTTCCATCCGCAAGAGACACTCTTGTAACACCCCAAACATTTTTTTAAATGATTTTTTTCATGGAATTTAAGTTTTAGGTGTTTTAAGGTCCATCATGAATTTATAATAATTTTTAGGAATTATTTCTCAATTAAATGGAATTTTAGGAAAATATACCCAGTAAGGTCAAATTCGAGCAATTGACCGAACAGAATTTTCAAAAATACCCAAATTAATCCAGCCAACTATGGAATTTACTGAAAATACACAAAAAACAAAAATACGAACAGAACCGGTATGGAAAAGCTGATTTGCTGACTGCGCTAAAGAGACATTTTTAATAATTCCAGGCCTTAAAATTCAAGAAAACCAGAAAATTTAAGTAATATTGAATTTAATTTTTAAAAATATTAGGCTCGTAAAATCGAAAGTAAAACGAAGAAAATCGAAGAACCCTAGGTTCTCCATTCGCGCCTCGAACCGTGAAGGAAGAAGAAATTTTGTTGCACCCTTGAATAACCTGGTGATTTTTTCTGGTGGTGGGATACTTCAAGGTGTATATTAGCCATGGTTTTTAATTTTGGTTTTGCATGGTCCTGTATTGGAGGAAATGGGCTGAATTGGATAAATGGCTGTTGCTCGATGGTCAATTGGGGGTCGTATATGCTAGGTTGCAATTGCATTAATCTATAGAATGTGACCCAGAGGCGAATAAGTCCGTATGTTTAAATTTGGGGAAAAGTATTAAAATGAATCTCCGAGGTGGTATAGGAATTAAGGTTGAATCTGAATGTGAATTCTCATTAGTTATCGATTTAAAGAATCATAGAGACCCATGACGTAAATTTAGCCACCGACATCATTGGTATATATGGATGTTAGTGCAAATTTCACTGGTTTGCGTCTTTTCGACGTCGGTAGAGAAAAATATAGGCAAAATAGCAATCGATGCGCAATCCGCCAAAAAAAACGAGTTTAGTGATTAAACATTGGGAGCATAAGAAATTAGTTGTGAAATTTAATATTAAAATTATAATTTCGGGTATTTAGATGCGTTAAAAGCAAATGCTTCAAGGTATGGAAAGTAAAGGGCCAAAAAATTATTTAAAAGCTCAAGTTAGGCGACAATAGAAACGGGTAAACGACTCACTGAAAGTAGTGGATAACAAGGTATGGCTCGTTATGATTTTGATGTTATCTTTTATATTTCTTTTCTTGCATGAATATTGGTATAGCAAATAGTTAAATATATCGTCGTGGTGAATAGTCATAGCCGAAATGGACTAATAGGAGGTGAGTAAATTTTATATCATCGTGACATTTGCACTTTCGAAATGGTTATGGCGGTGTTTTCATTGTTTGACTTGATCGAGTAATTGCCCGACAGGAGGACCTCTTATTCTCGAAAGCATTGACTGCCATATGCACACCACACTCCGCTAAGTCACTATGGTCTCGAGAATATTCATACATGTCAGGCACCCGCCAGCCAACTTATTGTGAGTTATCTTCAAGGTAAGGCCGAGTACCGTCGCCGAGAACCCTGTAATCGTGTCACATAATCACGTAAAGTCGTAACCGATGGGGAGGCCATCGTGTGCCATGTGCACATGGTACCCTCCGGTTCGGGCAGCGCTTCCTAGAGATTTGGTAAAATTTCAGCGTAGAACCCGCCGTTCTACTGATCGGTCGAATGCACGGATTCTAAAGGTAAAAGGAATGTACGGATTCGAATAATGGTAAAATCCATTCGTACAGCCAAACCTCTAAATCTGTATTTATTATTATACATACGCTATTTGTTGTATACAACCTGTATCAGTGATTGATTGATTATAACCATCCTCATGAAATGGCCCTGAGTACCTAACGCCCCACAAGTATGGTGATATATTTTTACTATTACGGATTTCTCCTTTTCGTGGCAGACAGAGAAAGGAGAACTGTATTTTCTTAATCACTTGATCTTATTTGAAACATGTAATGGATTATTATTTTGTTTATATTTGTGCTTAATGAGAGTCTAAGTTTCGTAAGGCTCCATTAGTGAATTAATCATATTGCTAATTATTTCGTTAAACATAAATTTTGAATAGTTGAGTCGATAAATTTTGCTTTTTTGATGAAACCTTATTGATATTCCGATGAGACCGCTGAGGTCGTTTTTTGTTAAGTGGGACGACCACGGAGGTCTATTTGTTATGTTATTTGAGATAATATCATGATATGAGATTTTGAGTTAATTATTAGTAGATTTTAGATTGATATTGCGAATAACAGGATTTGTCATTAGTTATAGAAACGAATAGGTCTTGCCGACTTTCTAAGAGAAATTACGGGACTGCAGTTTGCTACTGCCTCCGTGGCCTTAAGCCTACCCATTCCTCAGCCACAGCCGCCTTCATAAAAGGGATGACAGCCTTTCATACACAGCATATAGTGCAGAGGCAGCCTCTCAATTTTTGTATCATGGGGATTATCAGACAATCTGTCCTCAATTTGTGTTACAAAGAAGGGAATAGAAGTGTTTCACATACGCTGCCACCGGGAAGGAATTCACAATGATTAATTTGGGTTTCTTGTTAATATTCTTTTTATAGACCTTTTTTGTACAGGTGTCCCACCTTTATTTGCCTTCCGGCATAGATGTTCGTGAGATCGTGGAGCAGTTGTTCTCCTATTCAGGACGTTTGTCCAGATCAGTTTGGAAGAGGGATGCTTCACATTTCAGGCGAATCATTCACATGTCGAACATTGTTTGATGACATGTGATTATGTTTAACCTACGCGGTCAGCTCAATCCATTATCCATTTCATTGCATGGATGCTTCAGAAGCATCGCGCCTGATACGGGCCCCAGTTAGTAACGTAATGATTCATTAGGTAGAATCGCACTTCATGTGGCGTCAATTGCGTAATTTTCAACTCGTAGCACAACGCCATAGATATGCTTAATATACAATGTTCAATAATATAATCAAAGATGTCAAAGTGTATAAAGTATGTAATAACAAGAATATACACATCAAGAAGGAGATAAAATAGCATATAACTGATGAGTGTCCAAAACACTCATTATAAACCCGTGTTTTAGTGTGTTTACATTCTAGTTTGTACTTAAATAGGTGGTGTTTTTGCTTCATATCTAATGTTTGATTTTATCTTTGATCTTATAGGTAAAATGTAACCGTTGATGCAGAAATGCGTATCTCCAACGCCAGACGCTGACAACCGCTGACGCTTGACCGCCTTCATCATCCAACATCGCGAAGTTCCATTGTTGTAATGTTGCGTGGATTTGTTTGCCAAATTTTAAGAATAAAAGCGAAAATGAGAGAAAAGAGAAATGGGGGACAACGTATGGACGCAAAGAGGAGAGAAGGCGAAGAATTGGATCATAACAGAGTTCCTTTGTTTGATTTACTCTTTTCCTGTCTTTCTTATTGTAATCTGTATGGATCCACAAAACATGATGTATTATTTATCAGACAGTGAACCACTCCTTAGGCTAGGTTTTGATGTAACCCTAATCTCGCATCGATGGATTTGCATTAATCTATATATTCGGGCCACTTCCCGCTATTGAATGTCTGCACTTCTATATGAAATTCATACTTGTACTGATCACTATAGGTATGCTCTAAGCAGTTTCGAGATCGAGAGATAAAACCCTGTATTGGAAGATATTGTATAAATTAATCGTGAGAGCAGAGATACCATGATTTTATAATGCGGGTAACAAGGGTTTAATAATGCATTTGATAAGCCTGTAGCTCGTAAGATGCAATACAACCCGCTATTAGGATAGGTGTTCAATGCTCGAAAGAGATTGATGCATATAAAAGATCAACTCGCCATCAATAAATGCAAGAGATAATTGAGTTACAGTGTTCTAAATAGCCATCAACCGTGATTGGGTGAAGTCAAAACCCTAAATATTTAATTAATTGCTAAAAAGAATACATCTTAGTTGTCTTTAGTAAACTACTTAGAGAATCGAGAGACTTAAGTTAATAGATCTAAATAATATTAAGGTAAATTAGTTCAAGAGGGGGGTCGTGACGAAAGTGCCTAAAACACTCATTACACCGTTGTCACTTCACATTTTCCGCTTATTTTAGAGCACGCGTATAGTTTTTGGGATTAATTGTCTTTGTGAAATGCAGGAGCATTAGGGTGAAAAGAGCTAAACCCATAGCTGCATTCTGAGCAATGGGAACAAGGCTATGAGACCCGCCACGCTTGCGCTGACGCCCCCACGTTCGATTTATTCCTCACGCTGCGATCAACCCCACTGCCGCTATCGCTGACGTCACTACGCTCACGACGCCACCGAAAACCCTGCCCTCCCCACTATTAAAAGCAAATTAGGGTTCGGGGAATCAAGGGGGACGAGAGAGACACCTAATGAGGCTAATGCTCAGAGCAGAGTGGATTAATCGAGACTTTCGAGTGAAGTGCCCGAATTGTAACGTTGCATTTTTCTCGGATATTTTCTCGGATTTTAGAACAATGTTTCCTTTATTAAACAGCTTTATTCTTTTCCTCCATTATGTTATAGATTCTTTCTAGGGTTACATCAAACTCCTCGTCATGTAAAATGGATTAAAGTCATTGAGTATTTCATATTATTCAAGCCATATTAATTTGCCACATCTACTCTATACCGTATTTCAATTATATAATGTCTCTGCCAATGTTAGCATAACCCGAGATCCAGATTTGAGAGAGATGAGGGCATGTGGATCTCGTAGTAGCTTTTACTATTCTGGTTAATGAGATAGTTGCAGCACTGAGGTTATACATTTCTATCGAAATGAGATAGAGATGTTATACTGATTCTATTCACTTAGATAAAGTGATATACCCGAGAGAGGATACGAGGCAAGATCACCTCAATTCGACATATTACAAATAGATTGAATAACAATTTCTTTATGGGGGCAACCATTGAACGTGATAAAGTATTTAACCCTTGTGGCTTTCAAACAATTATGATCTCATACTCAATGTAAATTTTAGCTGCAGCTTTCTTACTTACTTTTACCCTAAACTCTTTAGTATTCCGATATTGTCCGAAAAGCGTAACCTCCAGAGCTGGCATCTTTCCCATATCCTATCGCTAAGGCACTATACATTGGGGCTACGCCGTGCACTCGCGCGACTTAGGCATTCATTTTATACAATCGCTTTCTACCGTCGGCTGCTACGCCGCCGGCCGGGAGAGGTTTAAATTGAAGTATAGAGAAGTGAGCACATAGATAATATTCTGAATTTTCTTTACTTTGTCATTTTTACAAGGCCGGGGTAATTGGGTTTTGTTAGCTCAGGTGTTATTGTAGTACGTGCTCGCAAGTACACGCGACGCCAAAATCGAATTAATCAACACTCAGGTGATCCCGAGCCGTAAGACTTCGCACGTATCCGCGCCGGAGAACAGAGAACATAACAGATTAGAACTTCAATAGTCATGGAAAACACTGAAGAACAAGATTTTGGCGTTGAACAAACTGAACCACAGAGAAGCAGAAATAGGAATCAAGCGCCTAGGCCATTTATACAACCAGACGATCCTTACATGCTATTAGATGAGTTTGTTTTACCTCTCCAACGCTTGTTCGTGACAATGATCGACGTACACTGATTCATAAGTGCTAAAACAATTTGAATTGAAGTCACACAAAGATAGATGCTTCGTAACATATTGTTCCATGGACTACCCCAGAGAAATCGAACATGCATTTGACTAACTTCCTCGGCTCATGATACCATCAAATACAACTAGAAAGTCATCAAGCAGCTCTAAGATCGCTGCTATTCCCACTCACTCGGGATAGAGCCAAGCATTGGCTAACCAAGCCAACAATGGGATCTATTACTACATGGAACGTAGTTACAAAGTTTCGACCAAGTTCTTTCCACCTTCGAAGATTGCAATAACCGGGTGCAAGAGATCAATACGCTTGGTCAACTGTGAGGGGAGAACCCGGGCAGAGGTACTGACAGTTCCATGAATTATTACGAAGTGTCCTCACCCACCGACAATCCGATGGATGCAAGTCCACACCTTCTACAATGGTCCGAGAAATACAACCCGAACAATGATAGATGCCTCACCGAGGATCATTGATGAAGAAAACCACACTGTGCGTATGAGATATCGGGAAAGATGCCGCAACCAACACTAATCGCGCCTGTGAGAGAAGGCTACACTAGTAAACACGATGGTGGTACGTATAATGAGGTCCTTAACAACCCGTGAATCACGTGGCACAACTAACTAAGCGCTTGAATAGACAAAGAAGGGAACCGTGAATCCATACAAACTAATCCAGCGGAGCGTGGCGGTGGAGGACAAAGACAACAAATTTTAATGTCGTCAAGAACCCTACGCAGCAAGCCCAAGACGTGTCGAGGTTTAATCGTAATCAATCACAAAGCAGTTGTAAGGACCGCATGAGGTCAGCTACCGTAATCAATCGGACAGGATGGCGAATAATCGTAACTGTGACAATCAAACAATCAAGGGTAATATGGCGAACAATCGTAATACGCAATCGAACTGAAAGCAATGAACCACCCCGAAAAAGAAGCTGGATTTAGAGCAAGCTCTAGCACAGATGTTAACTTCTCATTCCGCGTTCATGAATGAGACTAAGGCGAACATGCAGCAGCAATCAACCCAGTTAAACAATCAAGCAGCACAACTAAGGAGTTTGGAGGCACAAATGGGCCAAATGGCAAGCTTACTTACAGAAAGGCAACCGGTTCGTCGAGCACCAGAGAGGTAACCCAAGAAGAGATGGAACAGAGACGCAAAAGCAAATACGCCGAGAAGTGGAGCTGAAGGCAACCCGTAGAGCAAAGAGACCGAGGAGATCACCCACCGTGAACTTTAAAGATGATGCAACAAAGAACAAGCCACAGGAGAAATAGTCGTTAACAGAGACCTCTAGTGGAGGCAAAGGCCAAGATACCCTGCTCCTTTACCCACAACGTCTCAAGAAACATAAATCGGGATAAGCACTATTAATGGTTCATGGATGTTTTCAAAAGTCGCATATAAACATCCCATTCACATGCCCTGAACGCCCGCTATGTAAAGTTCAGAAAGACATTTTGTCTCGACAGGGGAAGATTAGCAGCACTTCGAAGATCAGAACTTAACCGAGGAATGCAAAGGCTATCCTTCGTAGGAAGCTACCATTAAGCTCAAAGACCCGTGCAAGCCACTATCCCGTGCACAATTGGAAATGCTATTTTGAGAGAGCGGTGATCTGGGGTGCCGCATTAATCTTATGCCCTTATCCATCTTTAAGCGTTTGGGATTAGAAAGCCCGTCCGACTACACCCACTTCGCCTGCATGATTTTGAAGCACCGAGAGGATAATAGAAGATGTCTTAGTAAAGGTCGACAAGTTTATCTTCCAGCCAGATTATGGTTTAAGACATGGAGAAGATAAAGAAATACCGACATTCGGGGAAAGACCTTTTCTAGCAACCGGGCAATGATTGATGCAAAGAGGGCTTAACCTAAACCAAGAGTACAAGAAGAAGAAGTAAAATTCAATGTTCGGGAGGCAAAGGAGACACCCAGCCAGAAAAGTGATACGTGCTAATGGTTGATATATAAGAAACAATGAAGGTCTCACCGACCCTCGGGAGACTAGCCTAGCCGGGCAAACTTATCCGAGAACCCTGAGTGATTTGAGGCGCGTAAGAATGCTAAGTGGATGGATAATAATAGAAGGAAATAATCGCTAGCTGGCGCGAGCTAAACAAAATGTTCCATCAATTCAAATACCCAAGAGATGGAACAAACCTTCTACCAAATGACTTGAAGTATAAACAACATAATATCTCATCATCCCTAACTCCGAATGGAGAGGAAGAAGAGGGCTCTTCATCACAAACAAGACTTCCTGATGGTCTCTAGCTGACCTAAAAGGATCCGCCTTCTTCTATGTGTATGCAATCGTATTTTATTAGAAGATGGCCAAGCCCTGGAAGCCGCAGAGGTCAATGACAAACGGCTGAGGTAGTTCGAAAGAAGTTCTAAAATGGCTAGATAATCGGGTGATTTAATCTCCCATTTCGCACGCCAGATGGTAAATTCGCTCGTGTAGTGCCAAAGCAAAGGGGGACAACTCATCAAGACTAAAAACAACATCTTACCGCCATCTAACAACAAAGTAATCTGTGAGAATTTGTATCGACCATAGAAACGAACAAGGCCACTCCTGAAAAGATCACTTTCCACCGCCATTTCTAGATCGATGCTCGATCGCCAGCCAGGGTATGAATATTATTGCTTTTGATGGATGTTCGTTAAATCAACGCCATAGCGCCCGAAGATCCAAGAGAAGACAACATTCACTTGCCTCATAATATACTCGCTTCCTGCAGATGCCCTTGACTATGTAATGCTCGCACTTTCAATGATGCATGATGGCCATATTCTCCGATACGGTAGAAAAGACGATTGAGATTTTTCACGGATTATTTCTGCCAAGAATGGGGAATTCATTTGACAATTGTTTAGCAAATTTGAGAACTCAGACCAGAAGATGTGAAGAGACCAATGGTACTCAATTGGGAAAAGTGCCATTTCATGGTAATAAGAGGGTATTGTCCTCGACACCTATCTCAAAGAAGAGGGATAGAGGATAGAAGCAAGATTGAAGAATTTGGTAAAGCCACCTCCACCTTTCTTCAAAGTGAAAAGGATCCTCAAGTTTTCTAGCCATACGTCGGGATTTTATAAAGTGCTTATCAAGCGATTTCACAGATTGCGAAACCATCGTCTTGAATACAGTCCAGGATCCCATTCAATTTGACTCCTTAAATGCGCATGCTTCAATATCGTATTGAAAGATAAGTTGATCTCAGCCCTATTGTTGTAGCCCGCATTGGTCTTTTTCCATTTTGAGCCGATAAAGATGCAAGCGACTTATAGCATTTGGGCGATAAAGGTAAAAACGAGATAGAAAACTTTTCGTGTAATTTACTATGCAATAGGACTTTGAATGACGCCAACTGAATTATGCCACTAATGAGAAGAACTATCGTCATTGTCTGCTTTCAAATTCGCCATATTTGATTGGCAATAAAGTCGCAGTACATCGATCATTCGCCACAAGGTTACTACGAATCAAAGATGCAAAACCCGATTGTATCTGCGGGTCCTTTCCAAGCAAAGAGTTCGACGCAGAGAAATCAAGGACAAGAAGTGGCACCGAAAATTTCTAGTGGCGCACCACCTTCGCGATCGGAAGTACGTAGATACGTCTTGAATTACTACCCTCTGCACGAGAAACTTTTGCTAACAGGACAAGAGGCGCCTTCTGGTTTGCGTATTATGAACTATTTTAGCCAAAGTGATTCCCTGACTTAACTATCGAAGAAGAAAAGGTTTTTCGCACACCTTAAGCACTACTATTGGGAAGAGCGCCAATTCTTTGGCGTGCACCGGTGGCCGATCAGTGATAAGGAGATGTGTGTCCGAAGATGAAAATGCCTAAGATTCTCAACCATCGTCACACTCTAATGCGGTATACTTAATGTTATAACGTTGAAAACGCAAGGTCTCTACTAATCAGTTTTTGCACGCTTTCATTTAAAGATGTCATCATTTTGCTTCACCTGTGACAAATGTCAACGAATTCAGGAAATATCTCTAGAAAGGGATTGAAGCCAACGCATGCATCCATCTGAGGTAGAGTTGTTCGACTTGATGGGGATCGGGACATGGGACCATTTCCTATCATCACACAAACAATTTATACATCTTGTCGGGTCAGACTATGTCTCAAAGTGGGTAGAAGCCGATTCCAACACGAACCAATGATGCCAAGATTGTAGCTCAATTTCTCACAAGAACACGATATTCTCACAGTTGGGAACCCAGCTTTAATCACAAATAATGTACGATTTTTGCAATAGCTAATAGACAAGGTTTTGCAAAAGTATAAGTACGCCATCAGACATTCGATACCACCACAAATCAAACTAAGGCAGCATTCAACCCGGTAAATCAAGTACATCCTCGAGAAGACAAACAACAACCTGGTAAAGGATTGGCCCAGTAAAAAGATAGACGACATCGGCATACCGCACCGCATTTAAAACTCCTTTAGGTATGTCCCCGTCGCATTCTACAAATGCAAGCCGTACACCTTCCAAGAGAATTCGATACTGAAACATCGGCCACCGACAACTAAACATGGACAAAGATTTTGGTCAGCAATAACATCAAATTCTGGTTGATGAGTTCGTAAATCGCGATATGAGAACGCTCCGATTTATAAGGAGTAAAGACTAAGGCCCGCACGGCGCTAAGATCATCGAAGACCGCCACGACAACAAGTCCTTCTATTCAATTCCCGACTAAAGCTTTTTCCAGAAATTGAAGTTCACGGTCCCACCTTCACTTTTAACAAAGGTCTTTCACATGGTGGGCAGAAGCCATGATCCCGAAAGGGGCACATTCACAATACACTCCAACGCTGCCGCACTATGAGGCTGGGTTTTCTGGCACAAGCAAGTCATTCCTTTGATAAACACATAAGAAGTGATAGTCAACGATCACAAGAATTTGAGTTCTTTGTTAATATCGAAGCTTCGTGGTCGCCGAGCTAAACACATAAACATAGCGCTTGGAGGCAACCGGCACTCCAAATTTTGTAGTTTCAAGTTCTATCGGGTTATTTTCAGCAATTTTTGGTTTCTAGTGGTGTTCCCGATCGCGTTTCGCTTGTTGGTTTAATTACAGATCTTAGCCGCGGTGCAGGTCTTTCACGTGTTCAGTGCCCGGAATGAGCGTTTACACGTGGAGAGTTCTCGGTGCGGCTGAGTGTGTGTTCAAAATTTCGCGACATCTGCAAAGCTACGCCGCTGATCGCAAATTTCAACATCACACGCCAAAATTTATCTTTCGTCACGTCGCACGCGGAATTCTCACGCCGCACGCCACTAAGTTTCGTCACGCCGGCCACTGCGGATTCTCACGTCGCTGACGCCATTTTTGAAGTCACATGTCGCTGACGTGGATTCTCACGTCGCGACGCCATTTTTGAAGTTTCCATTACCGCCGCTAGGACGCGTGATCACGTCGCGACGCCATTTTGAAGTTTCGCCACGCCGACGCGGGATTCTCAATGTCGACGCCGCCATTTGGTCATTTACTCGCCACGCCGCTGACGCGGGTCCCGCACGCCGCGCGCCATTTGGTCATGCGTCCTCCGCCACGTCGCGAACGCGGAACCCGCACGCCGCGACGCAAAGTGGCCCCTCGTTTACCCAAGAATAGTCCATTGGCTCTTCACCTCACACACCTTCGACCATCGAAACCCCAGCTCCCCGCATCCCAAATTTCTTCAACGACCGCCTGAGCTCCCATCCCACCGGCCTGAGGCCCTCCATCGCCGCCGACCACCGGTGTCACCCTTACATTAGCTTTGGGTCATAGTGGGTATCCCACCACCGCGTGCCCGATTCAGCTGGGTAATGGGTGAGTCTAGGCTCTTTGTTGCTTTCGCTTAATCTAGAGGTCAGAGTCTCATTTTGGGTCTTCAGGTTCCTTTAGACCTCTGAAACCATTTAGCTTTGTTGAGTCCTGTGTAGTTATTTAGTTGATTTTGTGGTAATACTAGGTGTTTGATATTTTTTGTCTAGGTTAGTATGTCTCGGCAAGAGGCAAAGTTGTCAAGTATGCGGAGCTCTGCCATTGAGGACCCGACTAAGGCTCGATGCTCCTCACGCTTTATAAACGTTGGGTGCTGGCCATGGATCTGCTTTAGCACAATTTGCAAAAACCGACCTTCATTAAGGAGAGGCTCACCACCCCGATGATTTCCTTTAGAAAGACAATCAAGGCTAAAGGGTGGCGTGCCTTATGCCAACCCTCGCCCAAATGCACAGAGCGGGTCTGAGAATTTTACGCCAACCTTGCGGGTCCCATGTCCTCAGTGTCGGTGCGAGGTATATTGGCCGACTTCAAAGACGTAGTCGATCAATAGCTCTTGTGGCCTGCATGTCCCACCGACCTCTTTGATCGCTCCGCGAGCATCCCACTGCCACCATGAGGTCATCCGCGCATTGACCAGCTGTAGGTGAGGAGGATCAACAAAGTATGCCATGGCCAATTTCGCCAAGCATTGACCCACATTCTCAAGGTTTGGCACCACTTCATCACTTCGCGTCTTATCCCGATGACGAATGTGTGTGAGGTGACCGCCCAGCGTTCCTTGCTCAACTTCGCCATCCTACAGATATACCATTCGATATCAAGGTGTTATCGGTGATGCCATCCTCCATAACTCCGGATGCTGGGCATGAACCCGGGGGGCACCCTTTTCTCGATATTTGGCTTCAGGTAAACAAGTCGGTGCCTTGACGACAATAAGGCATGGCTTCATCCGATCAAGGCAATATTCCGCCAAGCGGACACACCAGTCCCGCAACCCGAGGCTTCACGATTCAGTCACGAGCCCCCTGGACGAGGACGTAGCTGCACAGCACGGCCTGCCATGGATCCTCAAGGATCCCCGAGACTTTGTCTCAGCCCCGTCCCACCCACTTCCACCACCTCCAGCGCACAGGGCGCCACCTCCTGGGTCCTCACTCATCTCGAGGACCTAAGGCTCGGGCCACCGAGCTGCTTTGACGCCTCTCGATGAGACCCAGAGTGCACCCGAGTCCCTGGGTTACCCAGATACCTTGAGGCCAAGGCATGACATAAGTGACAGCCTCCGCCAATCAAAGATCGTCTCGCCACAGAAGAAGAAATATGCAGCTCCGCCGCCAGCCTCGGCTTTTCACCATCCACCACCATCTCCACCGCAGTTGATAGCCCGTGGGAGTTCCTCTATCCTCTATGTTTTATTTCGCAAATGGGACACCGATATTTTGTCTTTGGGGGAGGGATTTCAGATCGGGTACCATGTTTTGTGTTTTGGTTTGGGTGAGTGTAGTATTTTTAAGGTGTCTCATAATAGTGTGTTTTGTTTTCAGTTTATTTTACATCGCACTTTCATTTCAAGGAATACGTGTTAGTTGTTTGATTATATTTAGACATTCTTGCTTTTTGTAGAAATTGCATACATGAGCTATGTTGAAAATCGAGGATCAATTTTGACGAGCCTACTATAACTGCTCAATTGCATACATTTGCTTGATGCCTGGTAATTGTGATTGAAGAAGCTGAAAAAAGGGCTAGTAAATCAATCCCTGCAAATAAGAAACCAGCTTCTCAAAACCATCACACTCAATAATATCAGTGACTTCTTCGTAGTATGCATAAGTGCCGAACAACTACTAAAGTTCGATCAATCCTGTGAGATTCAACCATTTGAGTACGGACACTTTAATCAAGAGGATTGCCACCGCAGCCCCAACCAAAAAGAGAAAATACAAAAACAATAGAAAAAGAGAAAGAAAAAGAAAAAGAAATATGATTAAAAATGAAATATGCAGCTGTGAATGGGAGCCAGATCATCCAATCGAATCCCGCACACCGAGGGGCCTATCAAGCCTAATGCCCCGAGCTAACCGCCGAGTCATTACCTCACCGCCCGCTACATGGGACAAGATGGATCATTCACGCAACCTAGACCTTTGGAGTTTCTGGGTTGAGTGTTCTAGGTGGCTTGAAGGGAATTGGAATGCCCTGGTGCCCTTAACTAACCGGTGGGGAGGTCACCAATGGACTCGCTACAGAACACTCTAAAACTTCGCACTAGGTCTTTCCATTGTGTTTAGAAACTGAGAAATATGTAAGTATGAGAACATGAATAAATGGGTGCTCCTATCCTTCCTAGTTAGCTTCTTCCTAATAGGCGAGTTGAGCTTAAGCTCTGGGTATCTAACCTAGGCATATACTCGGAAGTCACTCATTATAAGCACATAGGGATTTTCGGGGAAAGGCTAATAACACCATGGGATTGAAGTGACTAGTCATTTCACCTATCTCACCGACTCATCGAAAGTCAAATATCTGTATGCCTTTATCGAACATTGAGAAAACAGTGGTGGCGAGTCACCCAAATCGGTCCTATTTTCATGCACACCATTAGTGGAGTTACACAGGTCGGGTGGTGTGTCCTCGTCAGAGTCGGTTCGTGACAAGCAAGAAAACTGGCTGGGGTGTGGATGAGGCCCAAACACTCATTATACTCGCGCCCACATTTTCCCCATGGCTTTAGAGCAATTTTATAGTTTTTGTGACTAGAACAGTCGATGTTCTCGTAATTGTGGGTATCAGTGAAGAAAGCAGCTGAACGAGGCTTATTTTGAGCAAATGTCGCGCTGATGAAGTACTCACACGTCACACGCCTACCGCCGTGACGCCTCACGCCGCGACGCCCCTATCAGCCGTGACGCCGCCGTCGCCACACGCGCCGAAAATCCGCCTTCACTTCATTGGTGCCAAAATTAGGGGTTCAGAAATCGGCGGGATCGAGAAATACCTAACAGAGGCACACAGTTTCGGCAGTGAGTGACACCGACTGGCAGCGTTCCTGAATGTAACGCTATTTTTCTGATATTTTCGATTTTAGAACAATGTTTTATTAAACGCTTTATCTTTTCCTCCATTATGTTCACAGATCTTTGAAGGTTACATCAAACCCCGTCATGTAAAATGGATTAAAGTTTGATATTTATAATATTCACTAAGGTGGTTAATTATCACATCTACTCTATACCGTGATTTCACTATATTGTTAATGTCCGCCAATGTTGAAGATAATTCAACCCGAGATCCGAGATCTCAGAGATGAGGGTATTCAGTGGGGATCCTGCAGAGTAGCCTTTAAATGATCTGTTACCGGGGAGATATTCTCGAACCCGAAGGTAGCACTTGAGGTT
Organism: Tetrastigma voinierianum; assembly: GCA_016808115.1. Lineage (NCBI taxonomy): Eukaryota > Viridiplantae > Streptophyta > Magnoliopsida > Vitales > Vitaceae > Tetrastigma > Tetrastigma voinierianum. The sequence continues at coordinate 750,836 of JAEQBH010002464.1, read as the reverse complement.
AGAACATTTGAAGCATTTCGAATTGTCAGATAGAGATGCTCCATCTATTCATTGGTGATAGTGTTTTTTTGATGAGCACTCGAGAGATATCTCAGAGGTAAGATCACTCTCGCTAATTGACATATTACAAATAGATTGAATAACAATTTTTTAGAAAAGTAATCCATTGAACGTGATAGGGGGCGCATTTAACCCTAGGCGCCAAATAATTCATTAATTCACTAGAATCAACAAATTAGCTGGGCGCTTTACTTACTTTTTACCCTAAACTCTTTTATTCGGGATATTGTCTCAAAAGCGTAACTCTGTAGTCAATTTACCTTTCCCGGATCAAGAACCGCACGCTAAGTACACTATATTACTTGGGGCTACGCGTGCACTTGCGCACTTAGGCATTCATTTTATACACCGCGTTTTCGGCCTGTCAAGTTGACACCCAAAACTCCTTGTGGGACGACCTTGACTTATCATTAGAATGCGTAAACTCGATGCGTGCACTTGCGCGAATGGGTGAATTTATATAGTAGTTTAGAGGCTCACAAAGTCTTTGGCTGCTATCTGGGGAGTTTTTATCAAAGTGTCAATATCGAGTACAGTTACTATAGATATTACTTTAGACATTTTTTTAGTTTTTTTATTTTTTTATTTTTCGTTATTTTTTTATCTGACTAAGAATTCTACTGAGTGTGTCGCTAGGTGTTTCGGGATTTCGAAAGACTTGTATGCAATGCATAAGGTAGAGGAATTAGAGCCCTTTATCCCGAAATTGAACGAACAATCGCCAGACTTCGTAGATAAGAGGTTAATTATGTGGCAACCGCTTATCTACTAACATGACAGAGAATCTACAGCATAACCTGAATCTGAGGGATGAAAATGGACCACCAGGCGTTGATGGAAATAATAACGTGTCGGCCAGTGGTTCAACCTGATGACCTAGATATGCTATTGGAGGAATTTTCATTACCACCTACAGTCATACAATTTGTAATACGCAGACCTCCAACTCAAGCGAATAATTTTGAACTGAAGGTTGTGACACTACAACTACTCCAAGGTATTTAGTTTCATGGGCTACCAAGCGAAGATCACACTCACTTGACAAGCTTCCTAGAAGTATGCGATACTGTGAAGTATAATGGGGTAATGTAGGAGGCCATATACGCCTCTATATTATTTCACTATCTTTAGTAATAATGCAGGAGCCAAGAAGTATTAACTTCTAAAACCACCCGACTCCATCATAAGTCACAGATTCGGCCCTTATAAATTTTTACAGGCACGTTTATGTCGCTAAGACTCTGATAGATGAAGATAGAGATCAACAGATTTTCCCAAAAGGATAGCGAAAGCTTAACTGAAACGTGGGATAGATAGAAGGAATTACTGAGGAAGTGTCCTAATTGCGGCTGGACCGTGTTAATGCAAATCTACACTTTTATAACGGGCTCGAACGCCCATACAAGATGTATGATTGGTACCTCATCCGAGGTATTTTTAAAAAGGACGGCAAGAGGCTAATTTGTCGGATGGATAACAACAAAACACCAGCCAACGGTCACAAAGAAGAATGATAAAAGGGAACGAAAACAGTGGACCAATTACTGATGTGTTTGCTAATTTAGTAGCACAAGTTTCACTGCTCACCAAGCAGTTACAGAATCAGCAAGCCTCAGCTCATGCCATCCAGACTAGCTCAGTGGTATGTGAAATTTAAAATAGACCACACCGGACAATGGAATGCCAGTCAAGTCAGATGACACTGGAACATGCCTAGTACATAGCTAGGTACAACTTCCACAGCCAGCAGCTATAACAAGATGTGCAACAATTTGTAAGGTGGCTAGAGAAATAATCATAACTTCCCTTGGAAAAATAATCAAAACCTAATGCAGCCAATGTAAAATAATAACCAGCCAAAGGAAAAGAAGGTAGATCTAGAGGAAGCCTTAGCTCATATGATGACGTCTCATACTGCTTTTATGAACGAGATGAAGCCAATTTCCAAAACCAAGCTCAGCAGCTGCAAAACCAATCAACCCAATTACAGAATCAAGGAGCCTAACTCAGAAACCTAGAAGTAAAAATGGGGCAGATGGCCACAATGTTGTCTGAAAGGCCTAAAGGTTCATTACCTAGCACTTAAGAGGTAAATCCCATGAGAGAGGGACATTAACATTGCAAGGTGATAACTCGAGAAGGGAAGGAGGTAGTCAAGACCAGATCCCACCAAAGGATTGTCAAAGAACCAAAACAAATGATCAACTCGCGCAGGTGGATACAGCGTAAAGGTGGGGAGCAAAATTTCAACTAAATCAGCTTGCACTGAAATAAACAGAGGTAGAGATGGTGGAAAAGCTAGTATCAAGGGATCTGACCCCACTCATCTCATACCCTCAGAGATTGAGGAAGAGTAAGCTTGATAAGCAGTTTATAAATTTTATGGAGGTATTTAAGAAACTGTAGATCAACATCCCCTTTGTGAATGCTCTGGAGCAAATGCCAAGCTATGTTAAGTTTATGAAGGACATTTTATCGAAGAAATGAAAGTTGGAGGATTACAAGACCATTGCCCTAACAAAGGAATGCAATGCCATACTACAGAAGAAGCTGCCCTAGAAACTGAAAGATCCTAGGAGCTTCACCATTCCTTGCACCATAGGTAATGTAGTTTTTGAGAGAGCATTATGTGATCTTGGAGCTAGCATTAACTTGACGCCTCTATCCATTTTAAAAAGATTAGGGCTCGGGGAAGCTAAACTAACAACAGTCACCCTGCAACTAGCGGGTTTATCATTGAAGCATCCAAGAGGAATTATTGAAGATGTACTAATGAAGGTTGACAAGTTCATCTTCGTGCAGATTTCATTGTCTTGGACATGGAGGAAGATAGGGAGATATTGATGAGTCCTAAACTTATATATTTTTAATCAATTTTTCTAGCATATTTTTAGCAGTTAAGATATATTTTAATGCTGAATTATGGAATATTCACCAACTTTGTGTTTTACGGGTTTTTAATTGAAAAAGAGATAATTCTAGTAGGAAAAGAAGAAAAAAATGGCCAAGGTAGAAATCTCTATCGCAACAAAATCTCAAGGGAATCAGCAGAGCTAAGGCCACACCAAGAACGATGTCGCAACAAAGTCCAGCTTCAACTCAAGGAAATAAATAGAACTTTGTCAGGAAAAAAGAGTTTTTGCGTAGCGACACCGAAAAGTGTAGAAGAAGACTGTCGCGACACTCTCGACTACGCACATTGATAAAGGCACATGATTGGGAACTTTGCCGCGACAATCCTTACTCGCCGCAACATAAAGAATGAAGATAGTAGACGAACTTGTCGCAAAAAGGAAACTCGTCACACAAAATGGCAGGTTATAACATAAGTCGCTCAAACATGTGTTTTATGTTGCGACAAAGTTTTCAAGATTGACTAGCCTGGGCGAGATTTCGCCAATGACAAATTCACAATAAAAGGCAACAAGACTTTGTTGTGACAAAGAAGTTTTCTATTGCGAGAAAAAAAACATGAGATCGAGGTGAACTCTGTCACGACAAAGAGATATCTGTTGCGACAAGAAGTTGAAAAGCAATATAGGAAGAATGTTGCGACAAAGAAGTTTTCTACCGCGACATAATGAAGAATTGAAGGAAAAATCTCTATCGCGACACGTGTTTTCATTGCTACAAAAAGCCGTAGTAATAGAATTTCCGTCATGACAAAGAAAGTTGCGTCAGCAACAAAAAATAAAAAAGAACTGAGATAAGCCAAGACAAGTTTGTCTCAACATTGATTTCTATGTTGCAACAAACAGTTCAGCCAGCGACAAGGATCAGAGGAGAAATTTTGTCGTGACAAAAGAAAACTCTGTCGTGACAAAGTTGTTGAGGAACCACAGAAAGAATGTCGCAACATAGAAAACTTTGTCGCGAAAAACTTGTTGAGGAACCACAGAAAGAATGTCGCAACATAGAAAACTTTATGGCTGTGCGAGAAGAGCCGAAGGTAAAATGTTTGTCGACAAAGAAATTTATGCGTCGCGACAGAGGGCGTAAAAGTATGAGAAGTTGATTGCAACAAATTTTATGTCGCAACATAAGACACTCCTGTCACTACAAGAATAAGAAGGCTAGCGACAACAAAATTGTAGCCGGCGACATTATCAAATTTAATCACAATGAGAATCCAGAAAAGGCTGTGCTGACGAAGTGCGACTGGCAAGTTAGAGCCCAGACTAAAACTCTGTCATGACGCAATTTTACATGTCGCGATAGAGTGACGATTGGGTATAATTTTTGGGATCCACAAGCGATTTTGAAGTCGCGGCCATCATTGGGAAATATAAATAGAGCGTATCTGGGACCATATTACCATAGCTTCCGCAAAGCAGAACTTACGGGCAGCTAGAGACTCTTTGTATATTATTTTTTTCTTTATTTTTCCTTTATTTTTATTTTATTTCCTTTTTAGTAGATTTTGTTTTAGCGTAGTTTTTAGTTAATTTTTTGTTTATTTTCTGGAGTTGAGTAATGAATTGAAGTGCAGCTTCGAGTTGGAATTTATTGTAAAATTATCTTTCTCATTACTATTATGATTTAAATGGATGTTGGAAAATTTATGGAGTTCATTTATTTCAGTTCGTTTACAATTTCAGTGAATTTTCCTAATAAGCTAGTCATTGATATGAGTGAACCAGTTTTGAAAGATTGAGCTCTCTCTGGGATTGGGTCGATGGTGATTGTTATTTTTTTGCACAAATTGAAGGCATGCGATTGGGAATCTTGAATTTGTTTGATTGAGGTATTTATTCTTAGACAACGGTTCCAGTACTAGATATCGTGTACTAAAACAAAGTATCTGCTCTAATTTCTAGAGGCCCTCAAGAGTAGCCTGAAGATGAAGAATCCACGAGGGTGCAAGCAGTTCTTGTGGGTATAGTAGACTATGCTGGAACCTAATGAACTGATGGAATTATTCAGATAGATCATTAACTTACTCATTGTGTGAGGATGGTTGGATGAAGTATTAGTTCAATCGCTCAGAGGTTTCTCCTCTTTCTGATGAAATGATCTTGATCCCGTGTTAGCATAGATCTAATCAAGGAGATGGAGAATTTAATTAGCATTGAAGGATGAGGTGCCAGTCAAATAGGAGGAGGCTTGCAATATCTTGTCTATGGGGGCAAGAATTCTTCAGTCCTAAGATTTGGGTGTGAAGTACTGAAAATGAAAAATACCCAGATCTTAGAAAGAGGATTATATCTTACAAGTAACTAATTAGACCCATGAGTCCAAAAGGAACATGATCTCAATTAGTAAAATCTGTAGTTAAGGAGAATCGAGCTATACTATAGTGCATCTTTGACAAATTCAGCTTTCCAACTAATGGCTTAGCTATAACTCAAAATGATACAGAAATTAACAATTATTCATTGTTATATTTCCCAATGTTGTCTCACTCAATGAACTCTCAATTCCACTTTTATTAAATTCTTAATGTATACTAGTGAAATTATTTTAGTATTACTTTATTAGTTCTCTCATCATTTTAACATTGGAGTTCAAATAGTAAGGATCTTGAGTAGTAGGGGTAGTTAATCTTTTGATTTATCATCAATCTTCGTGGGAACGATATTTGGACTTAAAAATCCACTTTTATTACTTGTATGACCTATGTACTTGCCAAGAATTAGACCAAAACAAATTTAAACATAGACCCATTCAATAAAAGGGGTACACACATATTTTATCAAAAATAAGAGATTTAAGTCTATATTAAGCTCTGAGCCTGGCTTCATATTCTAATCATAAAAAAAGCTTTGAGTACATTTGATGGAAATACATTTTGATCAAGCAAAGTTTTTAGAATGTAAATTGCACAGATTGAATAACTCACGGAAGAGTGACCATTAAGATTTGATTGATATATTTTGGTCACAACAAGTTTTTGGCGTTGTTGTCGGGGATTTAATTTAGTCCTTGGTAACAATGCTAATCACTTGGTAAAATTTGATCTATACAAAAATCAGCTAACAAGTTTTTTGGCGCCGTTGCCGGGGATTAGATAATAATCCTTTGGTAATAACGTCATAAATTTGTATATATAATCTGGTCTAATCAAGTTTTTGGCGCCGTTGTTGGGGGACTTTAGTTAGTCTTTGGTAGCAGTGCTAACCACTTGGTAAAATTTGGTCTATACAAAAATTAGCAAACAAGTTTTTGGCGCCGTTGCCGGGGATTAGATAATAGTCCTTTGGTAACAATGTCATAAATTTGTATATATAATCTGGTCTAACCAAGTTTTTGAATTGCCGTTCTTGGGGATAGATTGATGAGAATGGAAGGTAATATTCTAGCAAAGAGAGAATTAAAATCATTTGGACATTTTTCGTTATTTTATCATAAATAAATGAAAATCATAAAGATAGTTTTTAACTGCAGTAGCTGAATAAGCTCCTGAAAATATTTTATGAGCCTAAACTGACATAGTTGTTTCCCACAAATTTCATTTGATCTCAGTGTGTTTCTATTTCAGGAAGAATTTAGATGCATAGAAAACCATAAGTAGAGCTATTTTTGGATCTGGTGGAAAGAACATTGAAGAATGCGAAGGCTAAAAGTCTTTAGTCGATATCTATGGCAAATAAGAGAGAAAGATTGCAACCTATTTCAGAAGAAGAAGAAGTAGAAAGACCTTAGAGGCATTATACTATGGAGGAATTTTGGAGGTCTGTTATCCAAGATGAGTACTCTATTGTGAGACAACCATAAAACTGACAATTTTGGAAGCTAGGCTTGACCTTGATCACAATGGTATGCTTATGTTCTTGGTCATCCTTATGAAGACCCAGTAGGCGTGTAGGAGTTATGGGGATGGCTAATCTAATCAGTTAAATGGGGTGAGGTAAAGTGATCAAGTACGGTGATTTCCATTTCGAGAATCGTGATACAGCAGCATATGGTTTGAGTCACTACTTGTTAGATCAGTGACAAATTGGGAAGAGTTGGTGAAGGCCTATATGAACAGATTTTTCCCTCCAACCTTGACTTTTGAAAGTAGAGAAGAAATCATAGTCTTCAAACAAGGGGAGAATGAAAGTCTCTACAATGCATGAGAGAGATACAAGAGACTACTAAAAAGATGCCCTATGTATGGAGATAGTCGACCATAGATGGGCATTTTCTACATTCCATGGTGCCTCAAAGGGTATAATTGTGCAGCTTGATGTGGACACAAAAGAAAAAGTCTTTGAGGGAATGGCGGCTGATTGAAGACCTTGTCGAATGCAACTCTGAAGCCATCGAAGCTGAGTGTGACAAACCCAAAGTGGTTTAATTGAGAGAAGCAATGGGATGGCTTGCCATAGAAGAAAAGTTGGATGCAGTAATGAACAAGCTTGGAAATAATGAGAAAAGAATGCACACGACACTTGAAGTGGGAACAGTTGATGAGAATGAAAGAAGAAATAGTGCTGAAGAGGGACTAACCCATGAGGGTCCCTACCAAGTTGAGGAGGCATAGTACCTCAATGCCAATAGGAGTTACACTTTTAAGCCCACGCCAACTTGCCTGCTCACTGCATACACCGGCCTTGGAACACTGAGAATTTCTCATATGGAGGAGAACCTGACAAGGTCAAAGACTTGGATAGAATCTGCTGACAATATCATGCCTCGCTTAGGTTCCAACAATAACAATAACAACAGCTAGCAGGACAGAGACCAGAAAATTAGGGGCAGAGGAGATCTAATTCCTTTGAGGACTAGATGCTTGTTTTCATGGGGGAAAATAAGAGGCTACTAAACATACATGAGCAGAAGTTTCTTGACTAGCGGCATTCGAGCGAACAAAGCGCTGAGGCCCGATACTAACGCCTCTTTGAAGAATCTCATGACTTAGGTAGGGCAGTTAGCCCTAGCCATGCGAGAATCAGTAGGTGCGTTGGCGACACAGGAAGATCCAAGGATTATGGAGTAACTCTAAGTGACGAGGCGGAAGAGAGAAGAAATGAGAAGAAGGAAACTGAGGAAGAGAAACATGTAGAAATTGGAGAAGAATTGAAGCAGCTTAGTTTAGAAATTGCTGAAGAAGATAGAACAACAAAAATGTAGTAAGAACAACAAGTTGAAAAGGGAAATCTAAGGGAGAAGGAAGAGGTTAAAGTGTACAATCCTCAAGTTTCATTCCCTCATAGGCTATAGAAGGCGAAGCTTGAAGAACAATTCTCTAGATTCTTGAACATGTTCAAGAAGATAGAGATAAATATCCTTTTTTCTGAGGCATTGACTCAAATGCCTCACTATGCAAAATTCATGAAGGATATTGAGCAAAGAAAAGATTCTTGAGATAAGGGTAGTGAGCTTGACAACGACACAACGGTGCGGTTATCCGAGGAAGTCTTTCTTAGAGAAAATGCGGGATCAGGAGCATCTTCCTTATAACATAAAATTAGAATTCTAATATGGGAAATGCACTAGGTGATTCTGGAGCCAGCATCAACTTGATGCCTTTATCTATGGTTAAAAGACTCAGTTTGGGGGAGCTTACTCCCACAGCCATGACCCTGCAGATGGCAGATAAAACCTTGGCCCATCCTAAGGGAATTCTTGAATATGTGCTTATCAAAGTTGGAAAGTTCATTTTTCCAGTGGACTTTGTGGTTATTAATATTGGAAGAGACAAGCGAGCCTTTGCTCTTAGGGAAGGCCTTTCTTGCATAACGGAACAACTTTGATTGAGAAAGTGTGAAGAAAGGAGCGGCTCTTAGGGTTGGAGATGGTGAGTGCGCCCGATCTGATCGCAGTTTGAAACAACGAGGAGACTTATTAATGCTGATTATGAGATTGTAGAAACAAAAAGTCATCGGTTACGGCGATAAATGATTGTAATTTTCGGAGTTGATGAGCGAGGGGATGAGATGAATTTCCGATTATCTTGAGCATCTTGAAGTGTTGATTTCTGAACTCGATTTTAAATTAAATGAGGCGTACTCAGTGTTGAAGAAAATATCTCTGAGAAAAATCCGGCGATTATGAAGAGAAATTTGTTGAAGTAAACACGACTACGAGGGTTTGATTCTAAAAGAATTGCCTAAACATTTGAAGTATGCTTTCTTGTAGCTAGAAAAAGTAAAGCTAGTCATCATTTCAGCTGGATTGACTTAGCTTGAAGAACAAAAACTATTGGAGATTCTTAGAAAATCGAGGCGATAAGCTTGGTCTATAGAAGATTTGAAAGGAATCAGTCCTTCCATTTGTATGCATAAGATCCTTTTAGAGAAGAACGCTAAAACCTCTATAGAACATCAAAGAAGGCTTAATCCAGTAATGAAAGAAGTAGTTAGAAAAGAAGTACTGAAATGGCTTAATGCAGGTTTCATTTATGCAATCTCAGACAGCCCTTGGGTGAGCCCAATTCATGTGGTTCCTAAGAAGGGTGGATTCACTGTGATAAAAAATGAGAAGAATGAATTGATTCCTATAAGAACTGTGAACAGGATGGAGAGTGTCTATAGACTACAGAAAACTAAATACTACTACCAGAAAGGACTATTATCCTCTACCTTTCATTGAAGCGAATCTTTGACGAATTATGAGGCACTCCCATTCTTGTTTTCTTGATGGATATTACTGGTTATAACTAGATTGCTATAGCCCTAGAGGATTAGGAGAAAACTACATTTACATGTCCTTATGACGCCTTTGCTTTTAGAAGGATGCCTTTTGGATTATGTAATGTTGTTGCCACCTTTCAAAGGTGTATGATGTCTATGTTCTCTGATTTGGTGGAAGAGGCTATGGAAATCTTTATGGATGACTTCTCAGTATATGGATCTAGTTTTGAGAATTGTTTGGAAAATTTAGAAACAGTACTTCAGAGGTGTTAAGACAATAATCTAGCTTTAAATTGGGAAAAATGCCATTTCATGGTAACAAAGGGTATTGTTTTGGGACACAAGATTTCTGGAGCTAGATTGGAAGTAGACCAAGCAAAAGTTGCTATCATAAAAACTCTATTGCCACCTACAACAATCAAAGGGATTAGAAGTTTCCTAGGACATGCTGGTTTTTACAGAAGACTCATAAAGGACTTTTCAAAAATCTCCATACCATTATGTAGATTGTTGGAAAAAGATACAAAATTTGATTTTGATGTATTATGCAGATCTGCATTTGATGAAATTGAATCTAAACAGCTCCAATCATGGTGATACCTGACGGGAACAATGAGTTCGAAATTATGTGTGATGCTAGTGATTATGCAATGAGAGCTGTATTGAGACAAAGAAATGAAGATGTGGTGAATACTATGCTGCAAAACCTTGATAGAGGCATAAGAGAATCCTTTCTAAAAAAAGAGATGCGGCAATGGTGTTTTCTTGTGAATTCAAACCTTACATATTAGCGTCCCATGTTATAATACACAACGATCATCTTTCTTGATTAAATGTTGATGGCAAATAAAAGTAGAACTGGTATTGATCGAGATGGGTATTGTCTTATAAGTTTGATCTGAGATCAGGAAACGAGAAGAATTGGTGACAATCGATGGCGATCACTTGTATCACAGATTGGAAAAGGCTAGCACGAAGAGGAAAGGAAGCGAAATGGCAACAAATTTTCCTGATGAGCAGTTGTTTTTTCTTATCGATCCTAAACACCTGGTATCTTACGTGTGTGAATTACTTAGCTTGTGGAGTTGTCTGCGCCTAAGTTCGGTTACCGATGAAAGAAAATCGAAGCGATGGCGGATTTTTATATTTGGGATGACCCACTTGTAACACCTCAAAATATACCCTAGTCATTTTATAACATGTTTAGGGTATTTGGTGAGTAAAATTTGAAATTTCTCGTAATTTAAATACAAAACGTGAAAACAGAAAAACCTGGAATTAATATAATAAGCAAGGGTAAAGTGGTAAATTACCACTTAGGGACCTAGAATGTCTCCAGTCAAAGAATATTATGTAAAAATAGAATTTGAGATAAGTTAGATTGAGAATAGAAAAGGAGTTGGAACCTAATTGTAAATATAAAGAAAAAATAGAAAAATACTAAAAATAGAGATAAAGATCCATCCAAAAGCATTGAAGAGAAAAAAAAGAGTGGAAGAGCAAGAAGAAGAAGAAGAAGAGGAAGAAGAAGGAAGAGAGAAGAGCAAAAGTCACTTAGTTTCTATGGGTTTATGGATTATTTGGATACTTGTATAGATTTATGGATTTTTGTAAGCAGGAAAATTAAAATTTTAATGGAAAATAGTAATAAATCAATTAATTACTCATAATGGTTGGAGGCCTTCCATTCTCTAGTCTCGGATGTGGCTTAATTTGTCTGCAATTAAATTCGTCTTGTGAAATCTAGTGACCCCGAAAAGTTTATTCAGTGAGACAATCGAATTTTTCAATTTTAGGTGATAAGTTGTGTCATTGACTCAAGGACGAGATTTTTTCTGCAATATCGGAAGTCGGGAAATGGCTGGGCGAGTTCATTTAAAATAAATTGAACTAAAAGAAACAAATTGTTTCGAGCGAAATGGACCCCGAAATGAATCAATATGTACGTATCAAAATAATAATAATAATAATAATAATAATAATAATAATAATAATAATAATAATAATAATAAATATTAAAAAAAATAAAAAAAATGAGATAAAGTCAAAAAGGGGGACGGACGGACGAGAGAAAAGGGAGAGCGTAAAGAGGGAGAAATTTTTATTTTTTTCTTTCTTCCCTTTTCTCTAAGATCTCGAATCGGACCAGTGGTTTCATTGGAGGCGAAGGCGAAAGTTGATCACGCAGCGAGGCTACGCGTGGTGCAAAATCTTGGAATTTCATCAAACTCCACGAGGTAGGGAATTTTCTTACTTGTGTTATTTATAGCCTAAAGGCCATTTAATGGCTTGGGATTGGCTTAGAGGTTATGAAAGATCGTAAATTTCAGTCCCAAATTTTTGGGGCTAAGTATAGGAATTTTTAGGAATTTTCGGGATTGTTTTGGACGGTCCAGGGCTTAATTGATCTTGTTCGAGCAGCTCAAGTTGGTGTTGGGTGTTTCGAGCAGTCGAGACGAGATTTCGGGGCTGTTTTGGTGAGTCTCGGGCGAGTTCGGGTTGGTTTTAATCTAAGGCGGGTGTCTTCGGGTTTTTGTGGTGTGTTTGATACCATAGTAATTCGATGGCTGAACCGTGAAGGACGAGAGGTGCCACACATTTTATGTGGGTCCGAGATTTAGGCCATTTTGTGTGTTATGGTTGGAAAATATTAAATAATATGCTGTTTTGTGTAAAAATCATGTTAATATATGCTTGTGTGATGTATTAACATGGAAATGATAATGAATGGAAATTATATGTAGGAAATATAATTATTCCAAATTTATAAATGTTGCATGTAGCTCTTATTGTGCATGTAGCATGATATCGCATGAAATGACATGATTGCATTTCGCTATGCGGTCACATCGCGTCGAGTCGGGTGTGGGTGTATGATATTGTTATTCACCATTCTTGGTGAATGTGTGGTGAGCTCGGAAATGGGACAACGTCTAAAATCGAGACTCACGGTTGTGTAAAATGATAATAATAATAAATCACGTGTGTTTGGGTGAAGCAAGATGGGGCAGATCTCCCCCCCAGGGTGAAAGACCCAAATTTGATTCTTTGTTAGACATATGTATCCAGCGATGAAAGTTCGCGAAAATTAATCGAGAAGAGCGTTGCGAAGCTGCGGTGAGACCGGGAAGTCGCAGCCTAGATAAACACCGCGAGTTTGATAAATTAACATTGGAGGGTTGTCAATGGGTTAAATCATTGGGTGAAACACAATGGCCGGTTTTCACATGGCATTGCAAGTGTATGAGGGAGTCGATCGGGACTCGAGTTGTGGGCATGGTCTCATCTCGAGCATGACACGGAACATTCCATATAGGATTGCATTATTTATATGGAATATGGTTTGACAATGTAATGTCACGCCATTTCATGTGCATTTAGGCGGGAGTAGCCCTTGCGGAGAATTTTTACTTGGGCATTGCTCCGCCACACCATTATGGGATTCCGCTTTCGGAGTGCAGGGGGTGTACGGGAGACGACCGCTCAGACGGCGTGATTATGAAGGTCGACATGTGGCCTTGATGTGGCAAGGTACCGGTAATTCTTTGGACTATTTTATAAATGGTCGGGTATGTAATTTTGGTAAGGGAAGTCGTGATGGGACTCTTGCATGGTTAATCATTACTGCATTTAAATTTCATATTTTAATTTAAATATGAATAAATGGAGTCCCATTAAAGGGCGTATTGAGGTGGTTCCAGGTAAACTATATTAGAACAAGCTGAACATGTATGTTCTATATAAGAATGTTGATAAAATCTTATGGATTCTTGTATACGGGTTGTATATTTAGGTAGAGCTTTTTCGAACAAAGGAGACTTTGCCAGATTTTTTTGTGAAAATATGGATCTAGATAAATGGGACATGACCATATGGTATCGGGTAACACAGAAATCCCTGAAATTCCCGCAAAGTTAATGAGTTGTCAACGGGACCCTCGGATTTGGGGCTTCACAGATTTGTATGGAAAAATCATACCATAAACCCATTTTTGATGAATTTGGGTCTAAGAGAACCCTACTAGGTATATTGGTTGTGTTTTGGATTTGGTTGGTTGAGTGTAATCCTCAATTTAGGGGAGATACTGTCAAAATTTCTCCAAAACCCATGTTTTTGTTTTGACCATAACTTGGTCATCACTCATCCGAATTGAGTGATTCAAATTTCTGGGTAAACTAGACTTATAGGAGAACATATCTTCTTGAAGGTATATCCAAATTCCAAACCCTTGAGGCTCATAAAGTCATCAAAGTGGAAATAGTACTTATGGTTGCGATGGCCGAGGTGGAACACAATTGTCATTTTTCTGATTGTTGGCCTCCAACTTTGGATGACCATAACTTTTTCGTCCGGACTCCATTTTAAGTGTTCTTGGACTCTATGGAAAGACCTTTGAGTCAAGATTCTAAACATATGAATGTGGAGGACAGTAAGTAACTATAACCCTGTTGAAATCTAGGTTTTGCCAGAGCTGCTGGCCGGCTAGGATTGGCTACTCATGTGTGACTTCCAATTTCGAACGATCATAACTTCTTCGTCCGAACTCCGTTTCGGGTGTTCTTGAATTCTATGGAAAGCCCATGGAGTCAAGAATCTATCCATATATAGTGTGATGAAATTAGAACTCATATTAGGTCTAGAAATCATGAAAAACAGTAGGCCCTACTGGTAACCATAGTTATTCATATTATGAACTCATATTATGAACTCGTATTATCAACTCATAAATAGCTCATAAGCATACATGGTAACCATAGCTATTCATGCATATAATGAGATATGAAAAATGCAAAAATACGAATAAATGATTGTAAATATCGCATATGATTACCGAGATAGCCAGTAATTATTCGGGAATATGAGATATGTCTTGAACATAAAATCTGTGGATTGTTTGCTTAGAATGCGGTAGAGGATAGATGGGCATGCCTATTAGGGAAAAACAAGTGCAGCGACATGCGATCGATTGGCGTTTGGGTCACTCACAATGCTAGCCTTCAGGGCCCTTATAGATGGTCATTGTCTCATCTGTGTCGCAGCGTCTTTAGGCCCTTATAGATGGTCATTGTTTCACACAATGTTACGCGCTTTCGGGCCCTTATAGACCAGCATTTCGTACGAGTGGTCACAGGCGCCCAGCCCGGTATATAGTTTCCTTTATTTACTTCTAAGGTTTATGCAGGCATGAAACATAAAACAAATGACTTGAATATGACATATGAAATGACATTACATGATATGAGAAGCATAGCATTGTTATGATGATATGTAAACAGTGACAAGTATATGTTGACAAGAATAAGAAGAAAAGCGTAAATGACATGAAATGAAATAAGATATGATAAGAAAGTATAAGATTGGATAAGCATGTGTAAAATTATTATACACAACATATATAAGCATGTGTATATGACAAGTATGGAATATGAGATAAGTATTTGATATGTTATAATTATATGTATATGTGTAAAGTGTGATGACTCTTATTGAAATTAGATCCACGAGTATTGTGCCCATTGGGTATAAGTACTGTTGGGTGTTTCATCAGGTGTAGGTCTGAAGAAACCGGATGACGGAATGATCATCGATAACCAAGGCCAACACGAGTACTAGGTGCCCACTAAAAGCCTTTTGGTCTATTTTTTGTATATGTTTTGTTTTGCTTAAACAATGTAAATATTGTACAAATGTTGAACACTTCCATATATGAAACTTATATATTTTAATCATTTGTTATAGAATATGGCTGGTAAATGTTTAACATTATATGAATGAACAAGCTTAAAGGTTATAAGTTTATAAAAAAAAATGACACCCTCGCCGACAGGTGTGCTTGGAGGAGTTGGGAGTCACTACTTTTAGAAGAGGAGCAGATGAGATCATAAGGAGATGTGTTCCAGAAACATAACAAGGTGGTATTATGGAGAAATGTCATGCACCACCATATGGAGGACACTTTGCAGGAGACAGAACAACCTATAAAATTCTCCAATTAGGTTTTTATTGGCCTACTCTATTCAAAGACTGTTTTGAATGGGTAAAACATTGTGATAATTGTCAGAGAATGGGCAACATAAGAAGAAGAAATGAAATTCCATTGCAAGGAATCCTGGTGGTGCAAATTTTTGATGTATGGGGGATAGACTTCATGGGACCTTTCCCATCATCATTTGAAAATCTATACATTCTCCTAGCTGTGGATTATGTATCCAAATAGGTAGAAGCAATAGCTTGTCCCAGAAATGATGCCAGCATAGTGGTTGGGTTTATATAAAGAAATATTTTGAACAAATTTGGAGCACCTAGTACAATCATTAGTGATGAGGGAAGCGATTTTGCAAATAAAATTTTTGCAAAACTCATGGGCAAATATGGAATTAGACATGTGATGGAATTGGCTTATCACCCTCAGTCAAATGGGCAAGCAGAAATTTCCAACAGAGAGATGAAGAAAATTCTAGAGAAAACAGTGAATACAAGCAGAAAAGATTGGTCTATAAAGCTAGACGATGCATTGTGGGCTTATAGAACTGCTTACAAAACTCCCATTGGAATGTCCCCATACAGAATTGTATTTGGAAAACCTTGTCTCTTCCTCACAGAAATTTGGAATACAAAGCTATGTGGGCCATCGAGAAACTAAAATTTGATTTTCAAGTTTGCGAGGAAAAAGAGATTACTCGAAATGAATGAACTAAGAAGAGTTGAAATGAGGCTTATGATAATGCTATAATCTGAAGATAAGACGAGAAGTGGCATGAGCCAAGGGCAGGCCAGGTCACCCCCGGGGTTCTCTGGTGCGATCCTTCTATAGTGAAGTCCATTGTACAATCCATAGGGAATACACAATAGAGACCCCACAGAAAGAGTAAACACATACGGTACCCTTGATACCTCGATTATATAGAAAATCCCTGACGAAGCAAATCCTGACTGACCTATCTTAATGTAGGTCACTTAACCACAAACATAATAAGGACTCATAAGGTTCAATACTAATATCAGAGCATTGTAAGAGTATTTGTGAATTTAGGGGGTACAAATAAAGATAAATAAGTCCAATAAACCAGACAGGTAGATGAGATAAAATCTTATTGTTTATGTGAAAGCGGGTGTTGAATGGCGCAGTGGAAGCCTATGATGCTGGACCCTAGGGAACAAATTTAAAAAAATAAACGTGAGATAATAAATGCCATTGGTAGCATAATTTATAAGAAAATAATGTTTTTATTTTGAACATTTCTTCTCTCGAGACCTCGCGTCCACTCTTTTGTAAGGTCCCTAGGATTTAAGCGTTTCACAAACCCCTGACTTTACCCAAGTCGACAATATGAAATTCATGCTCAAAAATTTAAGCGACATGATTTTAAGAAAGTATAACTGAATTGTTCACAACTAAAATTGAGCATAAAGTATGTATAGTCATCATCTGTAAAAATAATCCTTGAAAGTACCATAACCATAAATATTGAAATGGATTTATACCTTAATCAGAAATTGACAATGTACGCATTACCATATACCCATCATAATGAAGTCGGGTAAACGACCTCCACGCTGTGCAAATAATAAACCTTCGGTTAAGCAGGCCATCACGTGGCAACTAATAAACCTTCGGGTAAACCCGACCATCACGTGGCAACTAATAAACCTTCGAGTAAAACCGACCATCACGTGGAAACTAATAAACCTTCGGGTAATCCTGACATCACGGCCGTGGAAAATAATATATAATCGTTTCCTTACTCACATGTAACTTTCCAACGATACTGTATTATAATCATTTCACAAAATCTCAAAATCTCTTTCTTAAAACAATAAGTTTTCAAAGTGGTTTAAAACCTCAATCCACGTACCCAACATATTTAAATACCACAGACTCATCCATGTCAGTAAAACTTCCAAATATTTAAAATGTTGACAAAATTCACATGAAATGATAACTTGTTTATATGAAAGCAGATCATTACATTTATGCACTACCAACCATTAGATCAAATAATATATTTATTAAATAATTAATATAATTATATGCCAATATAATACCACAGAACATTTAAAACATATAAACCACTCGGACTACGAGGCCTTAGTCCTGCTCCCTGCGGGATCGTCTCCGTTTCAGCGTGAGTGCTGTAATATAAATAAAACACCACTTAAATCAATAAGCTGAACCAACAACATTAGGATGCCCGAGCCTTAGAATAACTTTTAAACTATGAAACCATCTAAATTGGACTCAGACGGGTCCTAATTACACAATGTGCCCTATAGACTGATACTCGAAAATTGGGGCTTTTCACTAGGAATTCATTCACGAGTGGTATCTAATAATTCACTTAAAAACATCAATTTCACTAATCCATCTTCAATTTGCTTCTGACCAATTGGTACTCAATTTCCTTCGACCTTCTCATTAATTACCTAAATGACGAAAAAATGGAAAAGCTAACCAAGCGACGTCCAAAATTCACAAACCATATATCAACGGAAAGCCCGAGACCGGGGCACGCCGATTACCCTTACCTTGGTCCAAAGGTTTTACGTGGTGGCGAGCTTGATCCAACAGTCGGCCAACTTTGTTTTTGTTATATCTTTCAAACGGTGAGGAATGCGCAAGGGACCACGGGAATGAGTTCGAGGTCAAAATGTTGGGAGGAGGTATGGAGCCAAACACAGGTGGCGAAAAATGCGAAACGGTGGCCCATGGTGGCGGCCGCGGAATGTGCCCCCCTTGAGCCCGATCTAACGCATCGTATTGTTCAGAGTGAATTTTCACGGTCGGGATAGTCTCACCTTGTCACTCCTCCACTGGTGGCGCTGTGCAAGGTGGGTGGCGGGAGTCGCCTCCAGCGGCTAGAGCAGGCAGCCCGAAAATGGGTCCAAAGCGACCCAATTATGTGGAGTTTTTTCTAGGGTTTGGAGCTCAAAATGGTGTCTTGGGGCTAGAGGGTTTCATTTGGCACAGGCTAGAGTTTATGGGGCCTGGGTGGCTTTGGATGCGTGAATGACTTTGGACCTTGTTAAAATCTTTATTTGTTTAAACTCTCCGGTCATAACTTTTTATCAGTAGAGTCGGATTTGACGTTGACAGATCTATGAACTCGTATCGACGAGGCCTACGAAATGGTGTCTTAGTCAACGCAAAATTATTCATCCTTGGAAAAAGTTAACTTTGGTCCACATACTAAGTGTTGGTCAAACCTGGTCAAACCTCGTCAAACTTAGTAAAACTTGGTCAAACGTGTTAAAAAAAAACTTGTATTATTTAGTGGTCTTCTACATGCATGATCAGAAAGTTGTGAGGAGAATTTGCGGAAATAGTCCTCTTATCTGACTCCAGAAGCAGCTATTTCGAGGCGAAGTCAAGATGGAGTGGTTCTTACACAGTAACAAGTACGCACAGCTGGGTAATGCTAAAGGCGATTACGGAAGTGAATTTAAAGTGAAGGGTCAGAGACTGAAGCATTATCTTGGAGGAAGCATAAATGAAGTTTAGATCCAGATTTTGAAGAAGAGAAGAGAATTTTGTTGAACTGAAGACATTCTACAACAACTTTCTAGCTAAAGACATTAAACTGAGCAGCTTCTTGGGAGGCAACCCAAGCTAAATTTTAGTTTTCATAGCTAGTTTGTTCTTGTTTTTAAATTTTAGTGTGATTAAATTTAGTTTTAATGTTGTTTGATATTTTATTTTAGGATTTTGTTGAATTTTCAGGATAATGAAGTTGTACAAGAGGTGGCTATTATTTGGAATCATTTATTCTCAAACTATTAAGGCAGAAAGTGCTACAAGAGGGAGTTTTTCTTTTACCCTAACTTGTTCTTCAATCAACAGGCAGTGACTATTGTCACTAGTGAAGGTTGACAAGTTCATCTTCCCTACAGACTTCATTGTCTTGGACATGGAGGAAGATAAGGAGATACCTATCATCCTGGGTAGGCTTTTTTTAGCTACTAGAGGAGCTTTAATTAATGTGCAGAAAGGGGAGTTAAGGCTGAGAGTATAGGATAAGGAAGTTAGATTCAGTGTATTCCAAGCAATAAGACATCCAACAGAGATTGACTCTTGCTATCGTAGTGAGAACATTGAGGCTATAGTGTCTAACCATGGGGATACCAATGATCCCTTGGAGACTAGCCACCTACAGGATGTTTTGTTAGAACTAGATGATGAAGCAAAAGCATATGTGTAGTGGATGAATTCCTTTGAAGAAAATTGGAGGAAATACTATGAGCCTCTTGGAGAAAGTGGGAACAAATCAGTACCATCTATCGAGAAGGCACCATAGCTTGAATAGAAACAGCTACCCGAGCATTTTCGGTATGCATATTTGGGGATCTCTTCTATATTGCCAGTCATCATCTTAGCATCACTAATTGAAGCCCAAGAGGAAAAGCTGTTGAGGGTATTAAGGGATCACAAAGCTACTATTGGGTGGTCACTAGCCGACTTGAAAGGAATTCGACCTTCTATGTGCATGCACCGTATCTTGTTAGAAGACGGTTACAAGCCGTCAGTGGAAGCATAGAGAAGATTGAATCCTATGATGAAGGAAGTCGTCATAAAAGAAGTTCTGAAGTGGTTGGATCTTTGGGAGTAATCTACCTGTTCCAGACAACCCATGGGTAAGCCGTGGAGTAGTTCAAAGAAGGTGGAATGATTGTTGTAGAGCGAAAGATGTTTCACTCCCTTCAAGAACAGTGATTGGATGGAGGATCTGCATTGACTATTGAAAGCTAAATAAGGTCACCTGTAAAGACCACTTCCCCCTTCCTTTCTTGGATCAGATGTTGGTCATGATTATTACTGCTTCCTAGATGGATACTCAGACTACAATCAGATAGACATCGCATATGAGGACCAAGATAAGACAACCTTTACATGTTTGTACGAAACATCTGTGATTCCGCGTAAGATGCCTTCGAGCCATGCACGCCCTAATTTCAAATTGGTATGATGACCATACTCTAGATATGGTGGAGGGATACCATAACTTTTATGGATGACTCTCGTGAGTGTGGAGCCTCGCTTCGAGTAATCGCCTCGACAACCGAGAGTGATTTGGCCCTGATAGAAGACCTGGCTTATTTCTGAATCTAAAAGTGCCATTTTATGGTACGGGAAGGTATTGTCCTAGGGCAAAAAATTTCCGCAATGGGAATAGAGGTAGATAAAGAAAAAATATAAGTCATTGAGAAGCTATACTTGCACCACTTTAGCTTAGCTGCATATACAACTCTTGTGATACGCTGGTCCCATAGAGGTTCATTAAGGACTTGAACTAGCCAAGCGCCTCCTAATCTCTCGTGTGTGCCCTCAACCCTGATGAGCACAACCTGCCTCCTCAGACCTAAAAGAGAAACTGCATCGACACTCATAGTAGTCACACTAGATCGGTTCGCCTCTCTAGCCATGCAGTGATGCAAGGACGCGGCCAGTGGGGAGCAATGTCAGTAGAAAAGCACAGAGTTTTATTCCATCTACTATGCAAGCAAAACTTTGAACGAAGCACAACTCAACTATGCAATTACAAAAAGAACTCACATAACAGTGATTGGCTTTTGATAAGCTCTCACTCATACTTCGACTGGAATAAAGTGATCAATCTTACACCCACTCACCGCTTATAAAGCACTATTGACTAAAAAGGATGCAAAACTGAGGTTAATAAGGTGGGTGCTTCTGCTACAAGAGTCTGATGTAGAAATTAAAGACAAGAAGGAAACAGAAAACTTAGTGGTAGATCACCTCTCTAGGCTTGAAGGTCCAAGGAATGAAGTACATAGTAATGACAACTTTCTTGATGAGCAACTGTTAGCCATTTTTGATTCGAGCCTAGTACCATGGTTTGCAAACTATGTAAATTACCCGGTAGTAAAGGTAATCCCCCCCGAGTTCACCTACCAACAAAAGAAGAAGTTCTTTACAGACTTAAAGCATTACTATTGGGAAGAACCATTTCTTTACAAACACTGTGTTGATAATATAATTAGAAGGTGCATACTAGAAGAGGAGATGGAGAACATACTCACTCATTGTCATTCCTTAGAGTGTGGGGATATTTCTCAAGGAAATAGACGCAAAGTGCTCAAATGTGATTTGTATTAGCCTAATTTGTTCAAGGATGCCGGCGCGCTCGCTTTACTATGAGAAAAGCAAAGGACAAGCAATATTTCGTTGAAGAGATGAGGGTCCGCTGAAGGGTATCCGGAGGCCTAATTATTCTTGACGCTAGGGACATATTTCCTGCGGGTCCTTCCCCTCCTTTGATACAATAAATATATCCTCATCGCAATGACTATGTGGTCTAAGTGGGTGAGCTAGCCCACTCTACACACCAAAGATTGCAAAAGCATAGATTCGATTTTTAAAATATCTTAGTAGATCTTGAACACCTGAAGGCATCGTAAGGATTTAGGGTAGCCATCTGCGAATGCATCATGAGAAGCTCCTACCAAGCATGGATGCGACTATAATCAAGGCGTTAGCTTACCACCCTGACCAATGGTGTTAAGTCCCAACAGAGATAAAACTATTCTCGAAAACGATGAATGAGGCTAGGAAGGATTGGGCAAAGAAGATTGACGACGCACTATGGGCATACCTGACCGCCTCAAAACGCCTAATGATGTCTCCTCGTGCTAGTTTTGAAAGGCTTCACACGACAAAGTGGAGCTCAACACAAGGCCTATTAGGCAATCTAGGGAAGGCCTAATATGGATATGGAAAGCATCCTGAAATAATCACTCCTCCAAATTTTTCAGTGAACTAGGATTTAACCGAGAACTAATGCATACGAGAACGCAAAAACTTACAAGGAATGAACTAAAGTGTGGCACAACAAGCATATAGTTCAGAAAGAATTCGAGCCTGATAAAAGGTGTTGGCCATCAACTCGAGATCGAGGTCGCTTTCTGAAAGTCGAAATCAAGGTGACGTCCTTTAATAACCAAGTTCTACCTTATGGAGTCAAGTGAGATCATGCACCCCGAAAAGGAACTTTTATAAACGGGCAGACTAAAGTGATATTTTGCAGGAGCATCAATACAGAGAAAGCTTACTTTGTTATCGGATACCACTGAGTGAACCAAAGAGAAGAGTCAGATCTACATCGATGGCTTATCTACGGGGGATATAGCCTTAATGAAATAACGACACTAACTGGAAGGCCACTTAGGAGGCAAATCTACATTTTAAGTTTTTCCTTCTTTACTTCAACCATAAGTGTTTAAGCAGTGTTATTTTTGTCCTAATTTTGGAAATTTAAGTTTTCTCGGAATTCATAGACTATAACCTAATCGTGTTTTCTCGTTGTTGTGTCTATAGGTTCCAAGGTTGAAGCAGAGAAGGAGGGGTAGCTTGAGAAGCCCATTGCAAGCTTGGAAAAGTGTGGAAATTCACACACGGAGTTTTCTAACACTTAGAATTTTTTTTTCCAAATTCCATTTTTGAAGCTCTCTGGAACGTTGCGACGTTGGCTCTCAACGTCGCGACATTAGTAGAAAAACAAAAATGCATGCCTCTGGAATGTCACGATGTTGGATTTTAACTTCTCTGGAACGTCACGACGTTGGCTATCAACGTCACAACGTTGAATATTACCCCCCTTTGGAAAGTCACGACGTTGATTAAATCTGGTATTTCATTCCTCGTAACGCCATGATTGCCCTTTTAAAACCTACAAGAAAGTATCATATTTCTCGCACCCTCATCTGGAAAAACTTAAACTCTCTCAATTGTTTTTAGTAGGAATCATCCATCATTGGTCTCTAAAGGCCTCAAGCTGACTTGAGTACCTTGATTGCCTACAAACATTGTGCGGATCTAAAATCACTAGTAGCTCTCTATCCTCAAAGGTGTTTCATGTTAGAGTTTTTGAGGATTTTAGATTATATGTATTTAATCGAGATTTTGAACCTCTTAGACTTTGATTCATAGTGAAAAGTGAATAGTGTGGATGTATTGAGATCATAGGAGCTTAGGTTGTGTGTGAATAATAGTATTTAACATAGCACCCACCAAGTGTTTGATAATTTGCCTCAGTGAAAAATTGTCAATTAGCCTGCTACCAAAGAGTGGTTTAATCACATTAGGAGTTTAGGAGATATTTTGGTGTTGATTTGAAAAACCTAGAATATCTATCCTCAACCTTACCTCTACTTAGTTGGAACCAAGAGTCTAAAAGGCAAAATCAATTCTAAGGAGGATGAAGCAGATCAACCTGCCTCCAATTATGATCATGAGAATTTTGTTAATGTGGGAGTAGTTGAGAAGTTTGGCCTCATTTCAAAAAATAGATCATTCATTAAGGAAAAAGGTTTCCACCATCCTGAGGACTTCTTTAGCAAAACTATCACGAGTAAAGGGTGGAGGGCACTATGTCAACCCCTAATGCCACGCTACAATGGTCGCGAGAATTTATGCAAACCTAGCAACAGTGGTGAAAAAGTCGTAAGAAGTAGCTCGTAGATTTTAAAGTAAATCTATCAAATGAGTTCTATAACCTAGAGCTAGTGTAAATATGGTTTATGATAAAGTTACAAAGGAAAACCCAACCACCTAAGGTGGTCAGTTACTACTAATGGCCAAGGAGTGGAGGAGTTAATAATGAAGGTTTTGTGCTGGGCACTTCACACAAAACATTTAGCTTACATCCCTAAGGTATGGCATCACATCATCACATCACGTCTCATTCCGACCACTAATGTGTGTAAAGTGACAGCCATGTGGGCTTTGTTGAATTATGCGATCATTCAAGATATTGCATTTGATGTGGGCCAAGTTATAAAGGATGCTATCCTCTATACTGACGGAAGATTTGAATCTCGCACCTTTCTAATTTATGGATTATGTAAGTTTGGTGTAAGTAATGAGATCTTATTACACCCAATTAAGGCGATTGTAGTAAAGAAAGATAAGCTGGGTGTACCAATGTTAGATGAGGTATACGATTTTGGGAATGAACCCCCAAACGAGGAAGAGCTTAGGGCCTATCAAACCATGTTTGGTATGAGACAGGATGAAAAGAAAGAAGCTCGCCAAATTATCCACTCCAACCCTCCCTACCTACATCTCATGAGGTGGATGCCCAATCCTTCAAAACCATCGAGGATCGTTCAAGTGATCTGCACCATGAGGTTCAATGCATCGTGATGAAACCAAGATCACTCGAAGTCCTCAAGGAGCTAGGAGATGGAAGAGCTAAGGGGAAAAATGAACATAATGCTAAGCAACTAGAATTCATCACAAGAAATTTCGCTCAATCCTCACAGATCACATGCCACCACCACTACCTCCTGGGCAGTTGATCTCGTGAGATCACCAGGAGCATTCCGCACCATCTTTACACTTTATGCCATCGGGGGACAATGTCCACTTTAATTTGGGGGTGGTGATCGTTGTGTGTCCTGCAGCTTAAATGTCGCTCGTTTGGCTCGTGGAATGGTCTATTCTGGGTAATTTATGCTTTAATTTTCTTATTTAGCCTAAATGAGGCCTTCCTGAGCTTTTGCTAGTGTAATCTTAGTTTAGTTTTTTTATGCTTTAGATGATGTTTTCTAAAGATGGTTGTGTTTAGTGGTGTTCTGTAAGTTCGATGCCATAGCGCGACATAATATTTTTGAATACATTTTTTCAAAAATGCTAAGTGAAATGGAAATGATCCTTAGTTTTAAATGATCTCGAATCAGAGCTGAAAAGATTGATGACTTAGCTTAGCTACTCCCCTTGCATTTGTGTGCCACTCTCAAGGAGTCTACACACATACGCTGCCATCTTTCGTATACGTGGTTCTGAGCCTCGCTCAAAATCTACCAGCCTCGGGAGATTCTAAATCTACCTGCTGGATTTGACACTTTCAGAAAAGAGGATCTACTGAGCCCAAAATAAATAAAAAAAGTCATAAAGATGG
Organism: Tetrastigma voinierianum; assembly: GCA_016808115.1. Taxonomy (NCBI): domain Eukaryota; kingdom Viridiplantae; phylum Streptophyta; class Magnoliopsida; order Vitales; family Vitaceae; genus Tetrastigma; species Tetrastigma voinierianum. The sequence continues at coordinate 725,305 of JAEQBH010002464.1, read as the reverse complement.
CTGTGAGCAGAATAAGCCACATCATCCTTAACCTAATCCTGCACAAATTCCGGGAGCGGCCTTTCAAAGCTCTAATAATTTCGATTAATCGGCCGGAGCCATTGATCACCGCCCGCTACATGGATAAGATAAATCCTCCCACAACCGTAGCCTTTAGGGTTTGGCTGGAGGTTCAAGGTGAAGCCCGAGGGGAATCCAAACGCCCGGTGTCCTTAACTAACTCCGCTGGGAGCTACTAACGAACTCACACAGTGACACTCACCTAAAACTTATAAGCACTAGTTTTCTTTCATTCTAGGTAGTTTAATGTGAATAAAATGGTGGTGGTGGTGGTGGTGGGGGGATGGGCGCAAGGCTCTCTTCTTCGAGTTGGGACTCTTCCAACGGGTGAGTCGAGCTTAAGTTTAGTGCTAGAACCTTGCTATACATCGAGATCATGATTCAATTGCACTTGAGATTCCTTGGGAAAAAGGTCATTGAGAAGCTGGGGGGGCTCACTTTGGTCGGGTCAACCATTCTTCCTCGGGCTATGCTCCTTAGAAAGTTGAACTCATGATCGTGAATTAGCAACAAAAAAGCCAAGATTGCCAATGTTGTGTCTATTTCTGTCCTCCTACATCATGTATCAATAACATCATCCATATTTGGTGTCTTATTTTCATGTGTTTTGTTTTTACGCCTCAAGCTGGTGACAAGCAAAAGCTAAGTTTCTCGTGAGTGTGATGAGTGTCCAAAACACTCATTATAAACCCGTGTTTAGTGTCTTTACATTCTAGTTTGTACTTAAATAGGTGGTGTTTTTGCTTCATATCTAATGTTTGGTTTTATCTTTGATCTTCCAGGTAAAATGGTGCAGCTGGAGACAAGTTGGAGATTTGGAGATGGAGAAATGTAGAATCTTACTCCAACGTAGCGAAGTTGAAACGTCACAACGTTGAGATCCAACGACTTTTGACTAGTCTTCATCATCCAATATTGTGACGTTCCAACATCGCGACATCACCTAAATCTATTTGCTAAATTTTAAGAATAAAAGCGAAAATGAGGGAAATGAGAAAGGGGGGAAGTATTTATTTAACGCGAGGCTAGAAGGCTTAAGAATCATTGTAATAAAGTTCCCTTGTTTGATTTAATTTTTTCCATTTTCATCAAATCGTATGGATCCCTTTAAAATATGATGTATTATTTATCGATTATGAACTAATTCTTTAGCCTAGGGTTTTGATGTAACCCTAATCTTGGAATGATGGATTTGCATTAATTCATATATTCAGTTTTACTTCTTGCACTTATTAAATGTCTTATCTCTATATGAAATTCATATCAGACGATCACTATAGGTATTACTCAGCCAGGTTTTGATAGGATCTAGAAAATGATAAACCCTAGTGGACATGAATAAAATATCGAGCACCACCAGAGTAGAGATACTCATGATTTTATGACGTGGTAATAAAATCATTCAATAATCTATACTAGTGGTATGAGGCAGATGAATACAAATTCGCTTATTCAGATAGGCGTTCAATGCCTGTAAAGAGATTGATGATATAAAAGATCAACTCACATCAATAAATGGCGAGAAAATCCATATGTCCAACCTTGTCCCCATCCATTGTCGTCCCTTGTGATGGTACTTTGAATTAATGCAATATCATGATCTAGTTGTCTTTAGTAAACTACTTAGAATCTATAGGATTATGTTAATAGATCTAAATAATATTAAAGTGAATCTAGTTCGAAGAGGTTGACACCCAAAACTTCTAGTGGGATGATCTTGACTTATCATCAGATCGGTAACCTGATTTATGTACTCGCGCAATGGGCTGGATTTATATAGAGTTCAAAGGCCCACACACATGAAGAAATCAATACGATATAAGAATAATCATGTGAAATGATCAATATATCATATCCAGCAACTACAATCAAACATGCCCCCGATAAATCACTAGCCGAATATTCTAATGTGCCAACAATCACTGTAAAGCATGCAAAAAGGCACAAAAGATAGGGGCACCATCGATCGATCAATTTAGAAACGCTGTCATAGACACCAAACTAGTGTCTTGAATCAATTCTAAAACGATTCCTAGCGGATCACCATCTTGTGAACCCAGATTTTCATCTCTACCAAATGCGAGTCCGCTTTGCATTTTAAAAATAATCTTAAAAAATAGTTTCGAGTCGCTTACTCTATTTTTGTTTCATTTTGAAAAGAAAACAAAAGCGAAAAGAAAAACCCTAATACGATCAAAAAAGAAAAGACAGTGCTCTTAGTAAAATCGAAGCGAGTCCTGTGGGTTAGCCATTTATCAAGAAAGTATGATGGCAAGCCGTAGCATCCCTCTAAGTCTCTAAAGGTTGGGTCTCTAATTACTGGTTAGTGGGCCAGGACTTTGACTGGTTAATCTACTAAGTACTGCCAAATGAGATAAAATATGGCAAAATCGCTGGAAAATAGAACAGAGAAAGCTTATGCTTGAGCTGATAAATAAAGTGATCCGTGAAATAAATATCGATATATATAATAAGCATGTTTAAAAGGCTTATGTTCATATATAAATAATACTGAAGAACCCAACATGGCAAGCACTGCTTAATGGTCACTGGAAGAGAGTTGAATCAGGGATGTCAGCCTCCCAATTAAAAGGCCATTTATTTACTCATGAATGAATCTATGAAATTCCATCTATTGAACTATAAACAAACTAAGATTTATTTTAATATTAAATCATGAAAAATCATTTTCTTACAAAGATATTCGGGAGAGAAAAGAATAAAAATAAAGGAACAAGATTTACTAAAAGTAATATCACAGTCAATTTTGTTTGATAAATAAATGAAGTTTGGAAACATACGAAAGGAGGTAAGATTTAAATAAAAAAGACATATGAAGCAACTGAATGAGTTCCTTCACCTAACTCAGTTTAAGGGTCAAACCTCATTTTAACTAAATTTTAAATATTTTCATTTTTTTAAGAATTGGTAAACAAATAAAAAGGATTTTAAATTTTAAAGAGAGTAAGACAACAAAACAAAATAAAAATAAAAGCAATGGCGGTGGGGTATGCTATGTAAAGGAAAGCTCTATTGAAGCTGAAAGAGCCGACTGTCCTAGAATGCTAAAGCCCACTGGACTGTCAGTACTTGGCCCTTCTACTCTATATAAGCCTGGGTTTCAGCAAACAGAGGTAATGAAGGTCTCTCTTGCCTTCAATAAATCAACCATAATGGAAGGTCCTTAATAAGATAAATCAAAGAAAAACAATGAACGAATCTCTTCTGATACTAAAAAATAAAGGTCATTCCTAAAACTGGATGACTTTGATTTCTTATTGTTCTTTTCGATATAGCATGATTATGTTTGATTCTCCATGGTAATCCACAAATCTCCTTCCAAGGGCAGCCATGGTGTAGAGTATTTCCCTTTAGTCTGAAGAGCAACGATAGTCCATTATTACTCATGAATATTTATTCAATATCACTTAGATATTGTAAAACTACTGCTCTTACTAGCCTCCCATAAACCTACAACTGGAAAATCTCTTCCAGCCTTGGTATAACCACAAACTGATAATTCATCCTCAAACCAAAAGACAGGCTGAATCCACCTGTTAGCAAGAATTGGCAAATCCTGATTCACAGAAGAACTAGAATATACACAAAAGATCATCCAAGAGTGATAAAACACCTAATCCATCCAAGAAGGAAAATAGCTGAAAAAAATATATGTAGAGCAAGAGGGAAGCAAAGTCATCTTGCACCATTTAGACTACTCCACAGCAATGCCTCCTCCTCCAGAGAACCCTCTCCTTTCCTCCTCCTCCTCCTTCCTCCTCTCCTCCTCTCTGCATGCAAGTACACTGGGTAACCCGCTTAAATGGCAAATTGAGAAAAATATTTAAAATCTAACCCTACTACATAATATTCAAAATACTACTTTAAGGAATTACTATGCACAAAGCCTTCCAAGATTACTCCATTTCTCCAATGACATTTTCTTTTCTCAAAATACTTTCTTTTCTCTTCCCTCGAGTAATCAAATTTATAAGCACTAAGGTACTAAATGACATGGTGAGGAAGACGCATCAAATCATACTCTTAACTGGTCCACCAAATCTATCAATATTTTTTTGCATTTCTTTTAACTACTCTTGGTCCTAAAAGAAAATTGCAGAGCATTTGTCTTAGGAAATAGCCTCTAAAATCAAGCGATGTCAAAAGCCCACACAAGGAGTAAATCATGCAAAAAAATACAGTAACTGGAGTTTCACTGTTTCCTATTTTGATTTAAGTTCTTCTAAAATCTACATAAGAACTTTTCTTGAATTTGTAAAACTTTAAATGTTGTATTTTGGGTTTGTTTCAATGAAATGGAGTGAAAGCCTGGAAATAGTTATTTGTTATTTAGCCTGACTTAACTATATCGTTGGTTATTTTTGAACAAATCCTTAGCGTTAAGTCTAGGTTTATAAAAAGCTCATTACTATTTCGATTCGACTTAATTCATCAATAGTACTGAACAAATCTAAAGAAAACAAGCATGTGTTTGTAACACAAATAACTATTTAGACTGACTTGACTCCGTTGTTGGTTAGTATCTGAATAAACTCGAGAAGGTTATTCTGATATTATGATATTAGTTTATTTGATTTGAATTATGAAGGTTAGTATCTGAAACAAATCCTAACGTGAGTTATCCACGTGAACTTAGCTAACCTCTATGCCTTCACTCAAAGGGAGTTTCCAATCTTTTAAGTTGTCGCTTTCTTTTACTCATTTTTTATGGCTATAAATAATAGTGAAAAAATTATACCGATTTCAAATCACCCAAATATTTAATACATCTCATTAAATGTTTAAATATTCATAATAAACATAAATGAATAAAGTATACACAAAAAACATGTTGTTTTCCACCGATATTTAATGGTTTTAAATCATAAAAGAATGGAGGAAATCCAAAGAGAGCTAATGAAAGGAGGATCGGATCGAATATAAAGGAAAAAGAAACGAGAAGAAGAAATAAAGAATGAAACTAGTAGGGTGCATGAGAGTGAAAATAGGGAATGAGCCAACATAGGGTGGATGGAGGGGCAATCTATTAAAATCATGTGTTTTTATCTTCTATTTTTGGATTTTAATAAAAAGATTTATAATATTTTACTTCGTTGTGGAAAGTATTATAAATGACATTAAGATAAATATATTCTTTATATGAAAAAATAATAAGTATGGAAAGAGAAAGAGATATAGAGAAAAGATGAATGAGAGAAGTTCTTACTGGGATACTTTACAAAGGATGGTATACCCTTTAGGTCACAAAGATTTGGTTCAAATTACTCACCTTAATGGTGAGTTATGAAGTTCCATAAATGAGGTTAATGAATGTCTACTTATATAAGAGGAATGTAAGTGTAATTCATGAATGTATGTGGTTATTCATCACCTATATAAATGCTTCCAAATTTGCAACACTCCTCGAATGACTACCATTAAGAATATGCCTCATTAAAACTCATAGTAAAACCCAATGACAAAAAACTCCAGCGGGCGGAAAAAGGCAATATTCATATGATGCCGTTGATTGCTTTAGTCCTGCTAGAATTACCTCGCTAAAAATCTCAGAAACCTAATGGGACAAACCGGATGAAGGGAAAATAAAGGCAAGATACTAACATTTTGTCATAAGTAGTTCCCTGCCGCCAATATCTTTAAGTCGGGCTCATTCCAATCTTGGCGATTAGCTCAATGTCGAGCTTGACAATGACTTCTCGGAATAAGTATGCTAGATTATCACTTAAGCATGCTCTATGAACATCACCTACCACTCTTCGAGTTCATGTATAAAAGAACTTTCGAGAAATGTGTTTAGTCTTATCTCCCTTTGATATAACCTCCTTCGATTCATGAATGATGCAAAGATTATCTTCAAATAATGTTGTCAGTTGTCTTTGATAGAGGGAGTTCGCATTGATTCTCGGATATGTCAATCATCGATCTTAGCTGATATGCATTCACACTTGCCTGAATTGTTATAATCTCAATAATTCGTGACGCCCCAAATCCCAGGGCCATTTTTCTCTCGAATGAATAAAGTGATCCAGAATGTTGTCTTAGAACAAAGAAAAACTCCAAATAAAGGATCAAATAGTTGGGTAATAACATAAAGGCATCGCAATGTGGGTCGCGCAGGCACATCGTGGACGCCGCTGCGCACACTGCGGCGGGCCAGGTCGCGGTGCACGCCGCCGCGGTCGCGCCAGCACCTGCACAGGCGCTGCGCGCCGGAGCCGCCATCAGGCGCGATCGCCAGACGGCTCGCCGGCCGCGACGCCAATTGTCGCGGTAAATTGCCACTCAAGCCCTTCCATGCCTAGGTCGAGTCGCGACACCAAACTCAGATCGCGACCCAAAGCAAGCCAGGCCATGTTGCAACACCAGAAAGTGTGTCGCGACACCACCTTAGGTCACCGCGTTCTCTTCGTGTCAAAGGAAGGCCATGGGCCATGTTGCGATAATTCAATCTACCGGCCATACCATGGCTAGATGAAAACCATGTCTCGATTGCGACCAACCTGAATTTCACCGTACCCACGTCAGCGCGACACACAAAATTGATGTCGACTGGGGGACACCGTGGATCCATGTCATGCAGAATTTAAAATCCAGTCAGGCGGGCCACGTCAATCCGCAGACACAGACTTATCGAGCGCTGGCCCCACCAATACAGACTGTCGACGCGCCGTCCCACGCTACGAGTTCAGCCCCGTGATCGACACTCCATTTCCTGGTCGCGACGATCAAAATGGGCAAGAGCTCCAATCCCATATGTCCTAGCATTCCTCTTTTCTTCTTTTGTTCTACCATCAGAAACCTCCAATTTAGCCATTACTACAAAGGTCTTAACTAAAAAACTCGCCTAAAAATGGCTACATTATACAAAAATCGATTCTAATTCATAATTTGCATTTAATTCATAAATTATACAAAATCGGGTTTTCTTCCCATAATTTATAAAATATAAGAACAAGGCCAACTGCCTTCTCTTCTTCTTACTAGTGGTCCTGGATGTGTCCTCGTCTGGTACTCTGGGATCAAAAATGTTTTCTCACGATGTGGGTGAGCAATGCCCAAAGAGTTGAATTCTTCACATGGCTACTCCCACCTAAAAAAATGCATACGCAGAATGCTAACATAACATCCAAATTCCAGTACACCTGTAACTTCATACATGGAATGATTTACGAGATTGCGCACGATGTCTTCATGCCTATATCCCGAGTCACTTCACTGACTCCTCACATGCCTATGCCAAGTATGACAACCGTCATTGGTAATACAAATGACATCATATATACTAAGCCCTTTCATTTACCACTAACACTTAATAAGTGCCAATGGGTAATTAATCCCGAGTCAATCCACTTTTATAACCTAACCTGTCAAAGTGATAACCATGACCGTGCGTTTTCTCTTTAGATGTCGTAACTTTTCTACTTCTCATGCCGCGGTCCTTACACCCATTACGTAACTTTCCTCGATAACACTCGAGTCTCTTGCCACCCGTATTAACTTTTTCTTGGAGCACATCAAGCAGGTCTCTTACACTCCAAATTTTGTGCTTTTCTACCCTATAGGATTAATCGACTCCCTTTCTTGTCTGCCTGCAACACATTAAATTTTAATCTCATTTTATGATTTAAACTAGGAGTCGTTTATTGGAAGTCGTCCAAAATACGAGCTCATCACACTTTCACCAAGAATGGTGAATTAACTATACCGCACCTACACCATGGTCTACGCAATGTAACTGTACATGAATGCAAATGATGCTAAATTCATATATTCAATTCTAATGATTCTTACATAATTATATTCTATATGATTCCAACATCCTCATAAGATCGAATTAGCATTAACCATTCTCATTCTTCATAATTAATACATGCTATTCATCTAAACAACAAGATGCAAGCAAATACACATGGACGTAATTTCAGTCCAATAATTCAATCTGCATTTACACAAGGCAAATTCTACTTCGTCGTGGATCGCCCAAGGATACCTCATCGCTTTTGGCCCCATTTCCCCTCGAATCGGCGCATGGCCATTTCCGCCTCACATTCCAAAAACCATTTTCATGGTTTTTTAGACAAGAACAAACCAAGTAGGAGAAGATCCACTCTCCTAATTGTCGAAACTCCACACCCAGATCACGCGTAGGCCCTCTGCAGCTGGGGATCAACTTTGTCTCTTATTCCCGCTTCTGGATCACATACGATCGTCGGAAATCTGGTAGAGAAGGTACTCTCTCTCTTTAAAACTCTCTTCTTTCCCTCTCTCCCTCTTTCTCCTTTTTCCTCCCCCAACCGGCCGTCAAGATTTTCAAGTGAGATGTCCTCTCACTGCTAAGGTCACTCTGCTACTTGGTGATTTTCCTTATCCTTATCCACTCACTTGAATTTTCTACCTAACCATGGTGCCATTCATTCTTTGTAAGGGTCCCACTTTAGCCTCATTAGTCGACCTATATCCTACACTGACATATTTACGCTCTCACTGGCCACCTATCAATTGCCAAGGTCTCAGATCATTCTCGCGCTTCAAAAACGTAATCGTGACTATTTTAATTTGACAAATTCAACTGTATTTTATTTTTATATCATTCTAATCATTAAGTTCGCTGGTTATCCGACATCTAGAAAAATTCCGGATTTTGACCAAAATTTACCGTTCTACCCTTCCTCAGAAATCTAGATTTTTCGAGGTTTCATAGATTCGATGATGTGGCCACCATTGTTTGCTTAAAGGATCTCCATGAGATAGCAGTTCCATTACAATTAAACACATACCTTGTTTGTGATATGGCCTTATGTGGATCTGAAAGGTATCCTGCATTAGCATATCCAAACAATTGCTGCTTTGATTCCTTTGAGTAAAATAGACTCATATATATTTATTCGGCGGAGGTAGCCCTTGAAAATATGCGTCTGCATTCAATGTCTTTGGGTTGAAGCGGGCGTACTGGCTAATAAATTAACGGAAAAAACAATATCTAGGCAAGTACGAGTTAACAAGATCGCTAGAATGCGCCGTGAGTCTTAAGATGTGTCACTTGAGACCAAGTAATTCTTCACCTTTTTCACAAGGACGAAATGGGACATTTTTCACGTCAAGTGAACGGACAATCATTGGCGAACTTAAAGGGTGTGCTTTATTCATATAAAAATGTTTTAAAATTTTCTTAGTATATGTCGATTGATAAACTAAAACTCCAATAAGGAAATGCTCGATCTGCAGGCCGAGACAAAATTGTGTTTTCCTAATATCTTTCATTTCAAATTTATTTTTCAAATATTTTGCTGTTCTTGTGAGCTCTTCAGAAAATCTAATAAGATTTAGATCATCAACATACACAACAATAATTGCAAATCCAGTTTCTGATTTCTTAATAAAAATGCATGGGCATAGAGGGTTGTTTGCATACCGCTTCTTTGTCATGCTCGATGGGGGTGTACCACATGCGCTCGAGGAATTACTTCAATCCATATAGAGATCGTTGTAAATTTGATTGAGCACATATTGAAGGCTTTATTATTATTTGCTTGAGTGATTTAAATCTTCAGGTTTTTATATATATGTCATTATTTATGGATCTATATAGGTAATTGTGATGACATCATATCGATCAACCGAGAGAGTACGCGAGCTTATTAAGCGAGAAGAGTGATTGCGTCATGAAGGAGAATATGTTTCCTCTGGTCGATACCCGAGTCTACGAGAAGCATTGTGCTACTAATCGCGCTTTATATCTTATGATCTCATTATTTTCATTGCGCTTTCGTACAAACACTCATTTGTACCCAATAGGCTTTACACATTTAGGTGTTTGGACTACAGGTCCAAAAACGTCTCGTTTCATTAACAAGTTTAATTATGCCTGCATAGCTTTTTTCCATTTTGGCTAATCATTTCTATTTTGACATTCTTCCACATTTTGTGGTTCGGGGTTCTCATCACTTCTTATGATGTCTAAGGCCATTTGGAAAGCAAAAATATTATTGATAATAACTTTATTTTGATCTCATTTTTCTCTATTATGCACATAATTTATTGAGATCTCATAATTTTCAGTGCTGCCTCTTGAGGGCTGATGCTTTATTTCGAACCTCTTTAGGGGTCTTTATTTAAATATGTCTCTCTGAGGGCCTCTTGTTCACCAAATACCTCTACGGTGGCCTTTTTTGTTTATCAGTGCCTCCTACAAAGGCCTTTGTTCTCGTGTATACTCTTGAATTATCAATTCGTTGTGTTCTTCTCTTCCAGGGAGTTATATCTTTTGAGAAAATAGGTCTCCCACGCTTCAGGTGTATTTAGGCTCATTTGCTAATTGTCCTTCAGGGACATTAATTCATGTTAAACTGTTTGTAAATTTGGGATATGCGAAACATCGCTTTCTTTGTATCAATAAAAGCATCTAGTAATTGATTTGCAATATTTTGCAAATGAATGATCCTTTGAACTTCTAGTTCACCTTGATTTGTACAAGGATCAAAATGAGACATTGTAGATGAATTACAAGTAATTTCTTTTCGAAACTGACTTTTCTCCCCCTAATGGAGGAAAAACACTCTCATTAAAATAGAAATTCTAAAAAATTTATGAAAACATCTCACATTACCCAATGGTTCAATATATCTTATGATGATAGGAGAAATCAAAACCTACATAAATCAACCCATTTGATACATTGTAGAGGTGCAATTGGTACATGGACTACACAACCAAAAACTCGTAAAGTAGGAAATATTTGGTTGTTTACCCAGTACAAGTTGTGAAGGGGAGTACTCATGGTAAGATGTTGATCTAATTCTTATTAAACTTGTAGCATGCAAAAGAGAATGTCCCTAGGTAGATGTTGGTAATTTGGTCTTCATCAGCAGTGGTCTAGCTATTAATTGAAGACGTTTGATCAAAGACTCTGCTAAACCATTTTTGATATGAACATGAGCAACATGATGCTGATATTTATCGATTGATATCTGAGTAGTCATTTTGAGGAGTTTGTGATAAATTCCACCAGCATTTATCAAAGTCTTATTGTCTTGATTGGATAATTAGGAGATTGTGCTCTTAATTTTGATCATTTGTGCAAGAACTGTAAGACAACATTTCTTGTGGAAAGAAGACATACATGTGACCATCTAATGGAAGCATCTATTAGGACCATAAATAACGAAAAGGTCCACATGGTGGATGAATAGGTTCACATATGTCCCCACGTATTCTTTCTAAAAAAAACTGGGGATTCAAACATGATTTTATTAAATGATGGTCATTCATGCTTACCTTGTGAGCAAGTGTGAAAATTCGTGGGCAAAAGAATCTTTTGGTTCTTTAATGGATGCCCATGTGATTGTTCAATGATTCGCAAGATCTAGGGTGACCTAGCCTATTATGCCAAAGGGTAAAAATCTTTGGGTCATTGTACTTCTAGTTCATTACAGCATATGACTCAATTGTCTTTATGGTCGTATGATATAACCTAGAGGAGAATCACAGGGAACTTTTACTGGCAATCTTTCCAGTAATTATAAATTGTATAAACTTTCTTTATTACATTCATTCATAGTTTCAGTATGATATCCATTTTTGCAGATATCTTTAAAACTAAGCAAATTTATTGTTGATTTGCTAGAATATAATGCATCATTAATATGGAATCCAGTTTCATTTGGTAGCATTATATTTGCTCTTCCAGAGCCTTCAATTAAATATGATGTACCAAAGATGGTACTTACACTAGCATTTGTTACTATTGAATTTAAAAAATATTTTTTCTCTCGAAGGATTGTATGCGTGGTTGCGTAGTCAGCAAGGCGTACTCAGCAAATCATTAAATCTTGAAATTGATAATACATAAATTTAGATAAAGATAAAAATATAAATAACAAGATGATATTCTTATTAACTCACAATAATATACATATAATTATTTAATATTTACATTTTCATCATCTATTAAGCAATTGAAATTATCACTAGGACCTTCAAAAAAGTTCATATCAAAATAAGATAGGTTCATCCTATTTCCATCAGCAAAATTAGTTTCTACCTTTTTTCCTTTATCCTTTAATAATGCTTGATACAGATCTACCAGATGTTTGATCGTATGATAGGTATGAGACCAATGTCTTTCAATTCGGCATACATGCGAAGTGCTCTTTATAGGCCTTGAAAGGTTTTTTATGTACACTTTCTCCATTTTCTTGTTTGGTCTCACCATTATTCCGCTTCTGGCGGGGAAATGGGTCTTTCCTTTTGAAGGGGTTAGAAGGATGATTATTATAGTATCGAGAATTCTGCCCATGACCACGACCACGACCATGACCACGACTATGACCACGTCTTCGCCCATGGGTTTGAGACGATATCACATTCATTTCAGGGAAAGGTTCGGATCCAGTTAGACGTGACTAATGATTTTTCATCAAAAACTCATTATTTTGTTCAGCTACTAAAAGAAATGATATTAACTTTGAATATTTAGTAAATCTACGCTCTACATATTCTTTGCTGCGAGGAACATTAGGCGTGAAACGTAATGAACCTTTTACAGCATGTCTTCGTTTGATTTTTTCTCCCGCGCCAAGCTTCAATCTCTGGAGCTTATTTTAAATAGAGTGGAGTTATCTTCCATTTATTTTAAAATCTTGCGACCTCAGTCTTTGTCAGTCGTAGTGATCTTTTGGTAAAATCGTTTGTTTTTGGTGGTCAATCATCCTTGAGTTGTCCATAGAGTAAAAGGATTTTTTATAGTAAGATACTCATTTTCAGATCTTCATGGAGATGTTCTGGGAAAATTAGATGCGAACTGCGTAGATCTTGGGACTCTTCGTTTAACTTCGCTATTGTTTTACTCCCAAGATAATAATTCATTTCTAAAATGTTAAATGTCATAAACTTGAGTTTTTGACGTATTGACAAACTTTTGATGTACGACAAAATAATAAGAATCAAATCTATTATAAATTGCTAACAATAATATAGCTTTTTGTTTCTAATCAAAATTAAATATTGATATTTATGCAAACTTAAAATAACTTTAAGTTTAGGATTAGATAATACCTTCAGAGCAAACTCGTGCTGATAATGTGTTGTGAAAGTATTATAAAATGTGATATTAAGATAAATATATTCTCTTGTATATGAAAATAATAAGTATGGAAAGAGAAAGAGAGAAAGATGAATAAGAGAAGTCTTACTTTCTTGGGATACCTTTACAATGGATGGTGAAGGCCTTTTTTATAGACTTATAAAGATGGTTCAAATTACTCACCTTAATGGTGAGTTATGATTAATAAATGAGGGTTAATGAGGATTCGTTTTATATAAGATGAATCCCAAGTGTAATTCGTAGATGTAAGTGTGGTTGTTAAATCAGCACATATAAATCTTCAATTTATAACATACTTGTCCTTTTAAATAGTTATATATATATATATATATATATATATATATATATATATATATATATATATATATATATATATATATATATATATAAATTGAAATTATCATACTATATTTTTTTAAAAAGAAATAGTCAATAGTGCAAAATATCAAGGAAATGTCGAAAATATCGCCGAAATATCTGCGATATATCGAAAAAAATCGATATATCGTGGAAATGTCAAGCGCCACTAACACATGCAGGATTGGAGATCAAAACCATCAAAAAATTAGGCAAAAAAATCGAGGATTTATCGCCAATGTTGCCAATATATCGATGATAAATCGTTAAATTTTTTTGATTTTTTGAAAAAGAAAAAAAAAAGGAAATGGGAGGAAGCAGAAATAAGAGGAGAAGAAAGAAAAAAAAAAAAAAAAAAAGAGAAGAAGAAACATGAAGAAGAAGCAATCCTGCCGCCGCTTGGAGAAAGAAGAACAAAAAAAAAAGAGAAGAAGAACAATCTTGAGAAGAAGAATAGTCCAACTGCTGCTTGGAGAAAGAAGAACAAAAAGACAAGAAGATCAGCCGTTAGAGAAAGGGGGCTGCTGAAATATTTTGTGAGTTCTAGGGTTTAGCAAAAATCAACGATGAAGATGTGGTTGTGAAAATGAATGGCTTAGATCTAATATTCTACAAGGAAGATGATGGGTTGAAAAAAAGTGTTAAAAGGCCCAAAATTCTTAAAAATTTAGGTAGATGATGGGCTGAAAAAAAAGTGCTAAAAGACCCAAATAATCTTAAAAATTTAGGTTATTTATTTGTTATAATTTCAATTTATCCATTGTGTTTTACTATAAGTGTTGTATTATAAAAAAAATCTAAACTTTTACTAGATAATTTAAAACATGGGAATATTACAATAAAAGTCTATTATTAAAAAGCCTATTAAAACTATTTTTTTTTTATTTTTTTTTATTTTACGTGGTGTTTATTGTTTTGGTTTAACTTAATAAGATTATTGTTTTAATAGTTGATATCAATAAATTATTTTCTAGTTAGAATAAAATTAAATATATATATTTTTATAAGTACATATTTTACAAATATATCTTTTATTTAGCAAAGAACATCATTTTAAGTAAGAACTAAAATGAAACAAAAAGCACCATTTTAAAGTAGAACTAAAAATAGAAACAAAAAACACCATTTTAAGTAGAACTAAAAATATAAACCGTGATGTAAAAAAAAAAAAAAAGAAACCAAAATTTTGTTTTAAAAACTATTGAAATGTAATCTTTATATAAATTATTATGAATGTTATGTTTATAGTGTATTTTTTTTTATGTCGTTTACGTGTTTAAAGTATTTGCATTAATTTCAAAGTATTTTTATTAATTTTTATTTTACTAATATTTTTGTAAAAATATGCATTAATATTTTATGGATATATCCATAAAATTCAAGTATCAATATATCAACCAAGATCGACCTAATTCAACCGTCCACCTGTTTGGTTTGCCCTTATAAATCAGGTTTAGACCGCTCGAAATAGAGATTGAGACCTCCCACTTTTACACAACCACAAGAACCTAATAATGAATCACACCTTTTCATGGGGCCTAAAATCATATAAATTACGAGATCTTTATCCTAGCCTACATTCTCTCAAGTTGTTGCATTAATGGATGTGGGATTGAAGTTCCCACTTCAATAAAAATCAAATTGGTAGAATCCTAGTTTGGATCACTAGTAAAGAATAACAGCCTTATTGACATGTTTTTTGTTATTTTCCATAATGAATAAATCCATATGTTTGTAAAAAAAAAAATTATACTATTGAATAAAAAAAGATGTATTTGTAAAATTATAAATTATTAGAGAAGATTGAAAGTATCAATTTTTAATAAAAATTAAAATATCAATATAATTATATTTATATTTAAAGTGAATAATGTCAAATAAAAACAGCTATAGGTTCTTAAATTTTTTAACTATATATAATTTAATAATATATAAATTGTATTTATGACATCACGAGTTCGGCACGGTCAACAATTGAATCGTGAATGGTAATTTTTCGTTAATTACGGTCCGGTTTTTAAAACATTGGCAAAAAGGTTAGAAAGGAACAAAGCTCTTTTTGTTTCTTCCATTGCCGGATCTTCTTATGTATAAACAGAGTGGGCAACCTAATCGGGTTTAAATGAAGAAGAGCTAGTGTTCGGCGGGCTTTTTAGACATTTAGTGTAAAAAAGAAAAAATATTCCTCAAATAGAAAAGGTTTAGAAATATTCCTAAATCTAGTGTAGTTTTTGCCACATGGATCTAAAAGTGTATCTTGAAGAGACACTTTCTAAAATTGTAAACAAATTTTTTTTCTTTTTCTTTTTTTCTCTTTTCTTTTCTCTTTTCTTTTTCTTTTTTACACATACTCGAATCCACAATGACTAATGTATAATATACAACCATGAGTAAATCACCTCACATATGATGTATACAGTCCTCATATAAGATAATCTCTCTGTAACCAAGATATACGGATCCTTTGCTTGAGGGGTCAAATGAAGGAAAGATGTGCTTGCCGCCATACAAAGACATGTAGAAAGCCACCACTCAAGGGAAAGCAAAAGCAATGTCATAAGTGAAATGACATGAGAAAGAAAAGGGGGTAGGAGACTAATGGTGGTGACATGTGATATGAGCGAGTAATGATGATGTCAAAATGGGAAGATCTTGGCAGTGAAGAATGAAGTGAATCACAATACGTCTGTCAGCTCCAAAGTTGATGAGATCTCTAATCAAAGCATCCATACATCATGGAGCCCCCAACCCGGTGTAAAGATAAATGAGGTGATGAAAGAAAAGGCTATAACATTCATGTGAGGCTCAATGGGCTAGCAACATATAACTCTATATGTGTATGGGATAAGGTAAAAGGCTCATGAAATGATGGTCACCCATCTATTTACCACAACATCATACATCATGCTCTCGAGATTACACACGGTCAACAATAAAGATCTGCACTCACTTAATGTAGCAATGTCAAATCCTCTAAAATCATGTGAAAGATCATGCTATTTGCTCTATAAAAATCTTAATCATAGTATAGTAATAACACTCTCACCAAACTAGCTAACTGCTCTATTAATACAAGCTACTCATCATCAACTCATATAAACCAATCCCCATAGTTAAATCAAACTCTTGAAGTCATATGTAAGTGTCCGGATTGAATACCGTGTAACAACTCATCTTCTCATCT
Organism: Tetrastigma voinierianum; assembly: GCA_016808115.1. NCBI lineage: Eukaryota > Viridiplantae > Streptophyta > Magnoliopsida > Vitales > Vitaceae > Tetrastigma > Tetrastigma voinierianum. Next base: position 708,581 of record JAEQBH010002464.1, on the reverse strand, counting down.
CCTCATCTCAATCACAGATGATTGATGATCTCACCAAGTAATCAAACTACCCTCTCATCATGAGTCACATCTCATAAGATGCAATGCTCTTCTCAAATCTAGTCATTTCAAACTCTACTTGGTTGAATCAAGGAAGTGATATAAAAGGCTAGGGTATATATGGGAGAAAATGAATGTAGTGGTGCTCGGGATGATAATATAAAGCTCATGATAATAGATCATCGGGTCCGAAAAGGCTAAGGTAAGAATACAAGTGTGAATGAGATGCTACTCTGATTTGAGGTAGAATGAGTCTCAATCTCCAACTCCTCAAGTCAAGTCTTCAGTATAAGGTCAATAAGCTCAAAACCTTCCATGATGGGTCGGACCCAAGTGATCATGACATGAAAGTGAAGGTGTCTCAAGTCAACACCATAACATAACACACACTAAATGATCCTATGGTGGCAATCATAATCCAGGTGTAAGATAGGAACCCTAGGGTCATAAAGAAGTTCATTGTAAGATGGTCACAAACATGACTAGATAATTCACATCAGTAATCTAGGATGGAAATGCTACATTGAACAACACTATCGTGAGATCAATCTCTATCTATAGTCGTGAGTCCTTAATTCAACCTTCAATTTGAGCCCTATGAAGAAAAAAAGATAAGGTAATCAAGGCTAGTAAGAAAAAATGTATGAATATAAAAACATGCCTTTCACCTTTCATATGGAAATAATAGGCCTCAAATTGAAAATTAAATCAAGTATCCAATAAGGAACGTATTGAGCTCGTGATAGGTGTGAGGTTCAAGAAAAGTGATCAATGAGCATACCCAAGGTATCAAGCAATGAGTGACGACAAACTAAGTGTGAGCGCCAACCCAAGAAAATAAGATTCGCGGAAGCCCCTATGGAGGCTCAAACACAACTTTGAGTGATGAAATCCAACTACTTAAAGACAAGGAGTGATTCAACAAACACTCAAACTCAAACGATAAGCTGAACACTCAAGAGAGAGACCAAGGGAGAGCACAGTTAATTGTGACTAAAGTTGCCCTAAAGGCTCTCAGATGCACCCATGTGTAGGAAAAGGAATCCTTAAAAAATATCTAAGTTCACCTATAAGGTCAAGGTGGCTCTAAAATAAAAATGGTGGGCTTTTGAAGGGGTCCTTGGTAAAGCGATCAAGCATTAGTTAGGTAGTCATGCAACAAACAGTCATGCAAAGTACAAGCATATCATCCAAATCTACACACAATTTAAGTAAGGATACAAGATTAATATATGCAAATCCCCAAAGCAGTCCCATTTAATTGACCAATCCAAATGTATACTTACTTTAACTAGTGTTCAAGCTTGACCTACCCTCTATACTTGATCCCCGATTAATTAGCCATTTTGTGAACTACTTGCATTTGGCCTTACAGTGTTCCCTTTCTAAAGGCAAGACTCTCTTTTTTGAAAACCCATTAGGAAAACGGTTTGGAGTCGCCACTTATTTTCATTTATTTTTTAAAGGGAAAATAAAATAAGAAAGAGAACCCTAAATGTAACTCCTAATATGAAAAGCGGGTCTGAGAAAAATCGAGTCTAGATTTGGGGGTCATGTTCCCTATTGGGAAGGTACGATGAAAAGCCATAGCACCCTTCTATGCCTCTATAAATTGGGTCTCTAATAATCAAGATAAGGCAAATAGGGCAATTGACTAATCGAACAATAGATACCAATAAATCTAGCAGATAATAAATAAAGAAGCAAAGTTGAGAAGAAGGAATGCGTACCTGAGTGGCAAACCGAGAGCGCTTTGAAGAAACGACCCTTCAACCTTTCTCTGTGTTTTCTTTAGAATTCCCCCAGCCGTCTTCCTCCAAAAAAAGCTCCTCCTACTCTCTACTATCTATCCTTTTTCCTCTTGATCATGTCTCTAATATATAGGAACTCCCTAAGAAAACTAACCCTAAAACCACCAAAATAAATTATCAAAATACCTTCCCCAAAAGAAAAATAATAAAAGGAAAATCCAATCAAATAAAATCAAAATCTAATAAAATCGAAATAAAGTAAAATAAAATAAATAAATAAAGAATATGAGCTCAAATTAAGGGTCTACAAAAGTGAAATAACAATATTATCCTTTCAACATTAAGGGTTTTACCATCTATTTGTTACAATAAAAAAATAAATTTATAAAATTGGATACTATATAATTGAGACAAAAAAAAATTCTTAAAAAAGAAAATATAACAATTAAAAAAAAAAAACTTTAATTATCTTATGGGAAAATTAGTATTGAAATCTTGAACTTTCATGACTTTTGCATTTAAATCATGAACAAAAAGTTTGCTTTTTAAATATAGCAGTTTTCATTAAATTTTTTTTTTATATCTTCAATAAGACTTTGAACCTCTACTCTATTCAATAGGGTACGACGAAACAATGTTGTTTTGATGCTAGAACTACAACTAAAATGAAAGTTGGGGATATAAACACAAAATTCATAAAAGTGGCTATTTTTAAAAAACAAACATTTTAAGGATTTAAATGCAAAAGTCATGAAAGTTCAGGATTTTAATACTAATTTTCCATTATCTTCTATTATTTTTACTTGTTTTAAAAGTATTATGTGAATATATATATATATATATATATATATATATATATATATATATATATATATATATATATATATATATATATATAATTAAAACAAAACATATTAAAATTATTTTAAAAATAATTAAAATAATTATTTTTATTCATAATAGCTAATTTAATCAATTTGTTTAATATTGTAACGAACATATAGTAAAAGACATGTGTGAAAAAGAATTAGATTGTCTTTGCATAATTTAAAGGTCATTTTGTAGAGCGATTTGTGTTCTTCCTGGTGTGGTCCATATACGACCGTATCTTGCAGAGGTTAAGCATTCGATGGTGGATATTGTTGTCGTCGCCTTTAAATAGAGTGTGGTCTATATACAACCACACATGGGATACGTTGACATCCATATATGAAGTCACGTTTTGGCTACATCAACATTATGATTACCCACACCATTCTCTACCGCCTCTGTGATGGATAGAGGCCTATAAATATCAAACGAGTATTGTGTTAGTCCTCAAGTTCGTTCTCACCGGAATACACCATCACAGAGGTGAGAAAAGTGATCTTGGAAGAGCAACTTGTTTTTGTTCTCAAATTCAATTAAAAGAAGAAGCAATGGCTGGAGGTAAGAATTCTGATCTATTTATTCTGCTGCGTTTGAATGCTTTATTTGGAATTAAAGGCATGAAAGTTCTTGTTTTTCTCCAACATTTGGTATCAGAGTAAAGGATTTTTTGCCTCTGTCTTTTGATGTTTTGAACGAAAATACTATGAGGAATGGTTAGGAAATGTTTTTTCATGAATTTTGATGTAAAAATCACATTTTATTGATAAGAAAAAAATGTGGGTTTTGATTCGGGTCAGAGCGAGTCGAATCCTACCCATCTGGAGGTTGAAGAAGACCCCCTTCTCGCTGCATGGATAGGGTATCCTTATCATGGATAATGCAGCGTTTGGTTATATCCTTATCCTAGATAATACCGTGTTTGGCTATATCCTTATCCTGGATAATGCAATGTTTGGCTATAACCTTATCTTGGATAAGACTAGTAAAATTTAAGAAAAAGGTGCATTAAAGGAGTATTGAACAAGGGACATAGGGCTTAAAGGCAACAAGTTACCACTAGGCCATACGACCATATGATCTATAATCCATCTATAAATGTCTATATCGTATACTGTATAGATCTTAATTTCATGCAATTGAAATTATTATTTTGAATATATTTTATATATATATATATATTATGATAAATATTTTTGAAATTAATAATAATTTAATAGTGGATATACAGTTAATTGCAGGCCTATTATTTTCAATTCATGCACTTAACTCAATTTTGAAAAAGGGGCTCTTAAGGATTTAATTTGTGTACTATTCCTTATATTTATCATTGAAAATTATTGAAATGTCTTGTGATCCGTATGATTTTAATTAATTAGAATTTAGCCACAACATCTATGATTAAGAAAAATCATACATTAATTTGCTCTGGATCACATATATATTAAGGACATTTATTGTGATCGATTATACCTTATATGATAAATTTTATCCCACATGAATTTTTATTGTATTTGATATAATTGATCAGGGCATAATATCATATTATATTTCTTGATTTACCCATAGGAATTGAGAAATTAAACATAATTTGATAGTTTTTTCATATAGTTAAATAAATTAAGTTGAATTGAGACCTTGACTCACAAGCAAGTCTTATGTTGTAGATTTATTACACATAATTTACATCGGTAAATTATGATTTATTATTCCAACCTCAAATTTAAGCACTTATAAGCATGTATATTTCTTCTATGCAGCTATGCAACCTACAAATCACTCTAATGTTAGATGTAATGTCCTTGAATTGATTGGTAGCAATTATAAAACATGGAAGGAGCGAATCCTTCTTTATTTGGGATGGATGGACATTAGTATCTTTATAAGGAAAGATGAGCACTGAAGTCACGAAGCGGCGCTAAAGAAGAAAAGGTACTCCATGAATAGTGGGAGCGATCAAATTGCCTTAGCGTTATGTTCATTAAAACGAGTATCTCTGTTGGTATTCGTGGTTCAATAGAGGAGCATACTAATGTTCGGGCATTGCTTATGGCAATTGACGAGCAATTCGCCACTTTAGATAAAGCATTTGCCACCACCTTGATAATGAAATTTTCATCACTAAGGCTCACTAATGTGAAAGGTGTGAGTTAGCTTATCATGAAGTTGAGAGACATGGCAGCTCAACTGAAGGCACTTGAGGTTGATATGTCTGAAACCTTCATACTAAACTACATTTTGAACACCCTATCATACCGTAGCAATATGGACCCTTGCAAATCTTCTACAACACACATAAGGATAAATGATCGATTAATGAACTATTGACCATGTGTGTTCAAGAGGAAGGAAGACTGCTTATGGAACAAGGGGAAAGTGTGATGCTAGTCATTGAGGCGAAATACCAGAATCAAGGAAGGAATCAAAGCAAGAACCCGAGCTGAAGGGAGAAAAAAAAAGTACCACCCAATAGGCATCGAAAGAAATCTACAGTGTTTCTTCACATAAAATGAAGGGATGTGAAAAGTGGGCGGAATTTAAGAAATGGCTTGAAATAAAGGTAATTCAATCTCTATGTTTGTTATGAATCTAATATGGTTGATGTTAATCATAATACATGGTGGATTGATACTGGGTCTACAATCCATATTTCGAATACCTTGTAGGTTATGCAGAACCTGAGGAAGCTAGTGGGAAGTGAGCACAACGTCTTATTTGGCAACAAGGTTGGCTCACATGTGGAATCCATTGGGACATGCAATTTAGTCCTGGATAATGGCTATGTTAGGGACTTAGAGAGGACCTTTTATATACCAAGTTTCTCTAGAAATCTGATTTTAGTTTCAAGACTTATACTCTTAGGTATTCCTTTAAGTTTTTAGATTATACCTTCAGTTTGTTTTGTAAATCTAAACTTAATGGAAATGGCGTTTGTCTAATGGTCTTTTCTCTATTAATCTACAACACAATGCAATTTTGCATACTCATATTGGCAATAAGCGATGTATTATGAATGACGATTCCTTTATCTTGTGGCATCGAACTTGGACATATCTCCATTGATAGAATTAAAATATTAGTAAATGACAAAGTATTGAATACTTTGGATTTTAATGACTTTAACACTTGTATAGATTGCATAAAGGGAAAGTAGACTAACAAGTTCAAGAAAGGTGTTAAGAGGAGTACGACATGTTGGAAATCATACATTCAAATATATGTTGTCCTGACATGGACACTCATGGTCCAAAATACTTCATCTCCTTTATAGATGATTGTTCTCGATATATGTATCTTTATATGCTTCATAATAAAGATGAAGCCTAAAACGCCTTTAAGGTTTTTAAGGCTGAAGTAGAGAAGCAATGCGGTAAGCAAATAAGGATAGTTAGAACACATAGAGGTGGAGAATATTATGGAAGATACACTGAAGATGCACAAGCACTTGGTCCATTTGCTAAGTTCCTTAAAGAACATGGGATAGTTGCCCTATACACTATGCCTGGTTCTCTAAACTAGAATGGTGTAGCAGAGAAGAGGAACAGGACCCTATTATGTTAAGTAGCTCTAAGCTACCTAAATTCTTTTGGTCTGAAGCTCTTAAAACGACTGTGTATATATTAAACCGGGTTCCAACTAAGGCTATCTCAAAGACGCCATTTGAGTTATTTAAAGGTTGGAAACCAAGTTTGAGACATATGCACGTTCAGGGATGCCCGTCTGAAGTAAGAATTTACAATCCATAAGAAAAGAAATTGGACCCAAGGACTATTAGTGGATACTTCGTTGGATATGCCGAGAAGTATAAGGGTTACAGGTTCTACCGTCCACATCATAATCTTAGGTTTGTGGAATCAAGGGATGCTAAGTTCCTTGAGAATGACTTAGCTAGTGGGAGTGATCTCTCTTCTGAAAGGGAACAATCTTCCACGTCAAGTGAAGGATTGGTTATCATTCAAAACATCCCTTAGGTTCAAATGGGTGTTGTACAACCAATCAATGAGGATCAACAAACTACTGCTAGCAATTTTGTAGATCAAGTTGTTCATGAAGTACCAGACATAGTTGAACAACTAGTTAGACAACATGACCCACATGGAAATGTTGAGCTAGCTAACATTAAGAAGAGATTCATAAGAGGCAGAAGATCGCGAATTTAGATGACTATATCAGGTATCCGCAAGAATCGACAATGATCTTAGAGCTGAAAATGATTCGATAACGTTTTCACATGCCATGAACTGCAAAGAATATGATTTATGGTTCAATGCAATGAAGGATGAGATGAACTCTATGGAATCCAATAGAGTTTAGGACCTTGTTAAGTTTCCTAATAGGGCAAAGACCATTGGGTGTAAATGGGTCTATAAAACAAAGAAATACTCATTGGGCAACATTAAGAGATATAAAACAAGACTCAGAACATGCATTCACTCGTAAGAGTGAATCGATTACAATGAGACTTTTCTCAGATCTAAAAAAAAATTCCTTTCAGATTATTTTTGGCATTAATGTGACATTTTGACTTTGAGTTGCAACAAATGGATGCGAAATGTACTCCCAAGCAAGGGGAACTAGAGGAAGAGGTATACATGAAACAACCTGAAGGATTCTCCTCTACTCAAGGTGAGCATTTGGTATGCAAGCTTAAGAAATCTATCTATGGATTGAAACAAGCTTCTCGTAAGTGATATTCGAAATTCCATGATGTGATATCTTCCTTTGGATTTGAAGAGAATATCATGGACCAATGCATACACCAGAAGGTTAGTGGGAGCAAGATTTGTTTTTTAATCCTGTATGTAGATGACATTTTATTTGCAACCAATGATAAGGGTTTGATGCATGAGGTGAAACAATTTCTTTCTAAACATTTTGACAAGAAAGATATGGGTGATGCCTCTTATGATATAGGCATAAAGATTTTTAGAGACATACATAATGGTATTCTAGGTCTGTCATAAGAAACCTATATCAAAAGAGTTTTGGAGAAATTTAGGATGAAGGACTATTCACCTAGTGTTGCTCCCATCGTGAAAGGGGATAGGTTCAATTTGAATCAATGTCCCAAGAATAATTTTGAGAAGGAGCAAATGAAGAACATCTCATATGCTTTGGCCATTGCCGGGTAAAGATATCGTATGTTCAAGTCTCAGACACTTACTCGACATGGCATTTGCTGTTGTGACGTTTAATATATCAAAGAACCTGCAAACCATCGGAAGCTACAAAGAAAGTCTTAAGATACCTTCAAGGAATGTAGGAATACATGCTTATGTACAGGCGAACATACAACTTAGAGATAGTTGGTTATTCTGATTCAGATTTTGCTTGCTATGTTGTTCACATAAATCAACATCAAGACACATTTTCATGTTTTCCGGTGGAGATGTATCATGGAGAAGTGCGAAGCAGACTTTGATAGCTACTTCCACTGGGCTGAAAGGAGTTTACTGCTTTCAGGCTACAGCGTGGTGTACTGGATGAAGAGTTTCATTAAGCTTAGAATCATTTATTCTATAGTTAAAGCCACTAAAAATATTTTATGCATAATTAACTAGAAGTCTGCTAAAACAATAAGAGCGTGTCGGGCAAACACATCGACACTGCGATTTGTTACAAGCAGAGCCGCATGATAATACAAATGCTGGTCGTTGAGCACGTTAACAATGAATTGATGATTGTTGATCCTTTAACTAAGGGCATGCCACCATCAAAATTTAAGGATCATATAGATCATATGGGACTTGGTCTATTGGTGTGATTTTATTGTTTAAGACAATGTATGAAACTCTATTTCAGTTATGATATTTCTCATTATGTTTTGTGCGCATACTCGTTATTTGTTTGAGAAATGTCATTAAAGTATGGACCAAGAATAAACATAGGGTTTATTCATTAAGATATGTGGGTGATTATTATAAAACATGATACATTGTAATACATGGAAGATAGATACTTAATTAAACAAAAATAAAGTTGAGACACAAAAATAGAAAAAATGGAAAAGTTGAGACACCATTTATGTAATTAACCCTAATCTTTACTAGTAGTTTTGTGCTTCCTTTTTTTTTTTTTGAAAATGTTTTATGAGAAATTTTAAGTTTTTTTGAAACGAAAACAAAAATTTATTAATTCAAACTAACAATATATCGCTTAAACATAAAACGTAAATCGTTAAAAAACCATGTATGATTTAAACAAAAATCTGCGTTAATAAAGATAAACGAATCTAATTCAACCACTACATTCGATAGCCAGTTCTGCCACATTTGATATTAATATCATGGTAGAATACTATAAACTTTACTTTTACAACATAATAGCAATAATCACTTATGATTCACGATCGGATATAATCTGGATCGCTTAAATCACCTCGCCTCTACCATTAAATAAATGTCAGACCACGACTAAGACAAACAAACGTCAGACTAAGATGCAAACCACACACCGTGACAAGACGACAACAACCACACACCGCACTAAGACGACGACAACCACATATCGCACTAAGACGACGACACAACCAAGACATCGCACCGCACGACGACTAAATCACTAAAACAAACGAAAAACATAAATTCGCGAAATAAACCACTTTATCAAAAAACAACCCGGAAAGACGCTAATACGGTCGATTTTAATCGGTAACGACAAAAAAATCACCCTCTCCTTAGCCGAAAAGAGGACTAGCAAAGAGGCTAGGGTTGTCGGTTCAACTTGGTGAGAAATTTTAAGTTGTACTCCCCTATATATGCAAAGTAATAAATTATTAAAAGAAATATTGTACAAAATTAATGGTAACAAAATTTGGTTTGGGAAATTATAATTAGCCTAAAATTCCTAAGTACATTTGAATCTATATGGACGTTGTAACTATCAAAACTTATATATATATATATAGAGTATATATATATATATATATATATATATATATATATATATATATATATATAATTTATATATATAATTTCTAGAATTGATAAAGTTCACAATATCCAGAAGTACTAAGCACCATAGGTTCACAATTGCCAAGAGTGGAGGGTCAATAGATGTTTTATCTTTTAGATTCTGGGTCTGTAGATTTCTAGAATTGATAAAGTTCACAATATCCAGAAGTACTAAGCACCATAGGTTCACAATTGCCAAGAGTGAAGGGTCAATAGATGTTTTATCTTTTAGATTCTGGGTCTGTAGATATATATAATTTATATATATAATTTCTAGAATTGATGAAGTTCACAATATCCAGAAGTACTAAACACCATAGGTTCACAATTGCCAAGAGTGGAAGGTCAATAGATGTTTTTTCTTTTAGATTCTGGGTCTGTAGATGATCAGCACTTCAAGCAATCCATCATTTGCAGAGTATACAAGCCGTTTAAGAAAACCAAAACTGGTAATGCGACTGAGACTGAGTCAATTCAATTGTTTTGATTTGATTATCAGATTCCCTTCAAAAATTTCCACAAGAAACAAATGAAAGATCATTTTAGTGGAAGACAATGATTTAGCTGATTCAACACAAGTACATTTTGGAACGCGAAGTTGTTGACAATTATGAAACTTACTTGGCTAGAAAAGCACAAGGAACTACTATACAGAAAGATAAACATCGGGGGCTGTTTTTGTTTTTGTTTTTTGCTGACGAACAGTTCTCAGTTGAAGTCTTTCTTTGCAAGATTGGGTAATTGGAATCTTTCACTATTTGGTGTTAGTTCTATAAATTTGCATACTGTTTGGTTCTTGATAACGATTTGATACGACGGGGTGCCTGAAAATTTCCATTTTTTTGTTGTAGTTTCTGCTTTATTTATATCTAAAGTTATGATTCTAAGAAAATTTTTGCTTCACTGCAATGAGTGGTCATCCCAATATCTTTGTTACTGTTATTGTGGTGATTACTTTGAAAAAAATTGTTTTTTATAGTATTTGCAAAGATGGGAAGATGAAACTGCTCACTTATTTGTTTATTTATTTTCTGTTTTTGCCTTTTATTCCTGATTTTTTAAAACATTTATATGCTTGGCAATATGGCCAAACACCCTCAATATTTTGTTAGTTTTGTGGTGATTGCCTCTGAGAAATGCAGAGTTGGAGTGTTCCATAACTCAGTTACAAGAAATTTCTTTATTTCCAAATAGTTATGGTGTTTGATTCTCAGCCTTTGCTGCTGATCCTGCTGGATTTTTCTTTCTTCCTTGGTCTTATGAAAATTTTGTTTGTTTGCAATATTTTTTGAAATCCATTTGTCTGATAGCTGTTGTCTGTAATTCAATTCTTTCATATCAATCTTCTGATTGTTTAGAAGATTAGGTTTTTTTTTTTTTTGAAATTGGGTTCTTGAGATTTTAGCTCTGCTTTCTTCAAAATCAGATTTTCTATACAGATTGATCATGATACCAAGAAAATTTCAGTCCTTCAGGAAGAATTTTTCTTCTTAATTTGGTTAATTTGTCATCCAATACACTAGCAACATTTGCCCCTCTAAATTTACATTCTCTTTTGAGGTTTTTATTAAATTGTTTTCGAGGTATGGATCTGCTTTTATCCGACTGCATTTGTTGATTCATCAGATTTGTGACGAATATATTCCCTAATATAGGCAGGACCATGTATAAAAGAAAGCCTCATTCTTTTTTTAATTCATCATATTTTTGCTTATGGGGTGTTATTGAGATCGGTGGATTACAGAAAACAAAATGAAACGGTCCCATCTCCAGAGGATTGGGGATGTCCAGGTTTCAAGAGAAAATCATTTTTTTTTCTTTTGCCTTTTTCCCCCCTTGATGAGTGTCATTTTCTTTGTCATCTTGTAGTAATTTGAAAAGGCGACATGGAAGAGAAGTGTGCGATTGCAAAAGATGTTACTGAAGTAAGTTGTCATCAATTCAGTAGTTGCTATGATTTTCATGTTTGCTTTATTCTCCAAGTGTATCTTCCTTGCAATGTGCAGCTAATAGGGAACACCCCAATGGTATATCTGAACAATGTAGTGGACGGTTGTGTAGCTCGTATTGCTGCTAAGCTAGAGACGATGGAACCCTGCTCAAGTGTGAAAGACAGGTCTTCATTTTTTGTTGCTTGGACTTCATTTTCTTGGATTAGTATTTCTTACTTGACATGTTGCAATCATGAAAAATACTGTGTTTTGAGTTCATTTATCTTCGAGTTCACATCACATTTCAAATCTTTGGCATGCAGGATTGGGTATAGCATGATCAATGATGCGGAAGAGAAGGGGCTGATTACCCCTGGGAAGGTTAGTAATTGAATTAATCCTTGAATCTAGACATGTTTTCATAAGCTTTTTAGGTACTGTTACATGCCGCCTTATATTACCATCAGCTTCAAAACTTACATTTTCTCAGCACCTAGACAAAGCCAGTCTTCTGTGTGAAATAAATATTCTTCACCATTGGACTAGGACCATTTGAACTATCAAATCACATGCAATAAATTTTGGAATTCCTTAAAACTCCTCTCAACTAAAAAGGACCGACTCCTTGTTTCTTTGCATTCCTTGGTCTTCTTTGCTTTTGACTTAGGTTATATGATGCCGGCACCCTTCTTCAATTGGCAATAAAATCATAGATGATTATTATATACTTCTAGGTTCTAGTGTACAGTTAATAATCAAATCAGAGTATTGTCCACCAAGAGAGACCACATTTTTTTTTCTTCTGATCTGTTGGACGGTTTTCATTCTTATAGTCCAAATTCCGGAGCATTTTTTATTGGGATATCCGCTGGTTCTGAAATGTTTAGATATTGGTGGATGCAGACTGTCCTTATTGAGCCTACCAGTGGCAATACCGGGATTGGGTTGGCATTCATAGCAGCAGCTAAGGGTTACAAACTGATCATTGTCATGCCAAGTTATACGACTCTAGAGAGAAAAATGGTTGTTCTAGCTTTTGGAGCAGAGCTGTATCTCACAGATGCAGCCAAAGGCTTTCAGGGGATTATGGATAAAACTGATGAAATACTGCAAAACACACCCAATGGTTATATTCTTAACCAATTGGAAAATCCTTCCAATCCAAAGGTATATTCTGGACCAAAAATATCAGTTAAATACAGATGAAAGGTTAGAAAGGCATTCTGATCAATTTTATCGCTGTCTGTGTAGATTCATTATGAGACCACAGGACCGGAGATTTGGAAATGCACAGGAGGAAAAGTTGATATCCTGGTTGCAGGGATAGGGACTGGGGGTACAATTACCGGTGCAGGGCACTTCCTCAAGGAGAAAAACCCTGTGATTAAGGTTAGCATGTCTGTGTGTGTGTGTGTGTGTGAGTGAGTGAGTAAGAGAGAGAGAGAGAGAGAGAGAGAGAGAGAGAGAGAGAGTGGAGACTGAAACGAGCAAATGTTTTTTGGTTTTAATATTTTTGGTTGGTTTTCTTCTGTTCATATTTAGGTTTATGGTATTGAACCAACTGAAAGTGCAGTTCTAAACGGAGGAAAACCTGGTCAGTTACAATCTGATACATCTAATTCACTTTGTTCTGACTTGGCACCATTGCATTCTTGCATGCTTCTGGATATCTTTTTTAATTTTAATTCAATTTTATCGAAAATTTTTGGATGAATGTTGTATACAATATAAAGTTTCTAAGACTCCAGCTTCTGAATAATGTCATATCCCTTAGTGGCACCAAGTTCATTCTAGTTTTTTATTAATAACTAATTAAGAGTAAGTTATTGTCAAAAACAAATTTTTTAAGACACTTGTTATAGTGAAAAATAAAACCTAAACTGAATATACTCAAGTTAATATGTTGTGATCATGGTGTTTTACTTGGGAGTTGTCTAGTGACTTCACAAAGCTGTTGTTAGTAGTATTACAAGGAGAGTTTGAGAAAGTTCAAACTTTTGCTTCATGTTTAAATGTGGTCCTGGCTAAAATGCTTGTTGTTGAGGCCCAATGATGATATTAACAACGGAACAGGGACTCCATTTTTACGCATTCTTTGTGTATGAATAGTTTTGGGGCTGGAAAATGAACAAGGTACCATCTCTCCTAGACCTTATCTCTTTAATTAGTTTGTTTAGTAAGTTAAATGGTCCAAGCTTGAAATTATGTGAAGTAATATGATGCTTGATTTAATTATCTATCCCCATCCCACCAAAAATAAAAAAAAAAAAAAATCCAAAACTCTATTTATATATATGTGGTTCAATATGACAGGAAATGGCTAGTTTATGGTATATTTTAGAGAGGAAGGAGGGGTAGGAAGATCCCGAGTCTAGAATCTTCAATTCAAATGTGGTAGTGGTACTAAGTAAGGATGATTACTCAGCTCATAAATAACCATGTGCTCGATGGTTGAATTAGGACAGAAGAGCTTGGTCCATCTCAAGTTCAATCCAAGTTTAATCAATCTGAACATTGAACAATAAGCAATACTTAGCTGGATATAACACATTAGAAATCCCCAGTCCAACCTCTCCTCGAAAAAGAAGGAAAAAGAAAAAAGTAAAAAGAGAAAAAGGAAGAAAAATAAAATAAAATAAAATGAGAAAGAAAAGAAAGGAACCACCACCCTAGTAGATGGTGCATCTAAGACATGGTTCCTTTGAATTGACTTTGATGATTCTTTTCACCTACTCTTTTTTCCTACCTGATTAGGAAAATCACCTTCATAAAACTTCCTTTGAATTGATCTCTCAACTTGTTTGATCTTTTTGTCTCTTTGTGTAATATGACATTTTATTAAAGAGAAAAAAAGAAGAAAACTTTAAATACCTTTTCTGAATGTTACCATTTACTTTTTTTTACTTCAGCTCAGCACTGAAAATAATCATGATCATGAATTTAGATTCATATCAGCCTTCTAGAAGATTGGTATTTTCAATTACTGACAATGTTGATATGGATATGTTGCTTGTGATTCATATCAAAGGCCCACACATGATCCTTGGAATTGGTGCCGGTATCATCCCCAAAGTTTTGGATACTGAACTACTTGACGAAGTTCTTCAAGTAAGCCATATAATATTTTTCTCACACATTTTCTTTTAACTTAGTTGTGGTATTATCTGCTGGGGTTATACTTCTAGAAGGCAAGCTATGAAAACAACATTGCAGTTGAGAATTTAAACCAAGGAAAATTGCTCTTTTATGCTATTTGTTCATTATCATCTAATCCAACTAGCAATATATATGTTAGAGAATACGCTGGTTCCTTCTCCATTTTTTTTATTTTTTTTTAAACTTATATTTGATTTTCATGGTTGCTTGGCATTTATAGTTTGAAATGTATTTATATACTACTTCTATAAAGGAATAAAGTACCCATAGGTTCTTTCAACTGAACAATTGGCTTCCTTCCATTGTGTTAGGAAGCTTGTGGGGTTATGTAATGAATAGAGTATGTGAAACAGAGAGGGGTGTGAGTACCATAGTCTTTAGACCCACTACTCAATGGGCCCAGGGCCCGTTTGGCTCTAGGCCCTCCTGGCTTACGATGTGAAGCGGTCCAAACTGACCTATCATATTAAAACCGGGGGCACTACTTAGACGGAAAAATCTGAAAGCCCGTCTGTGAAAGCCAAGGTGTCTCTTCTAAGGCCAGCTTCAAGGCGGCCCGTCTAGAGTTTTATGTCTCTCGACCGATCATTCTTTCGTATAAGGCAAGTTCGTTATTGATAAATAGATAAAAGTGAGAAATACGCAAAAGATATTTATCCACAAATTTCCTAAATTTCCAAATCCCATAATTTCTGATGAATAATCTTCGATGCTTAATAATCACCCTTGATAAGTAAAATCACCCAAGATAGCAAAATATATTTATCCCTAAAATAGGAGATTCCTTCCTAAGATAGGAGGGAGATTCACAACCATTTTCTATAAATCAAGAAGGTCCCCCCACAAGGAAAGGATATGCAATTCCAATTGTGCATACTTTCTTCTTCTTCCTCTTTGTATTTTTACTGACTTAATCATTAGAGAGGCGGCTGGCCTACTATCGTCGTGATTGTTCTTTTCCAAGCCATATCAAGGCTTCGATACCCCCGGGCGGGTCACGATCAAGGGAACACAATTGGCACTGGCCTCGTGGAATCGAACATAAAGTCTTGTTTATAGGCTGCAAGGGCTTGGCTTCAATGACTATCTACTAGCCCTTCGTCACTTGGAACTCTATTGGTTCCCCCTTCTGCATCTGATTTTCTCGAGGCAGTCGCAATGTCAACTAATCCAATGATTCAATCGCGAAAAGATCAATTCCTCTATTGGCATCAGAACATGGAGAGAAAACAGGAGGAGCAAGCAAGGCAGATGAAGGAGTTACAAGCTCGTGCCGAACGATTACAGTGGGAGAACGACCAGTTGCTAACCTAGATGGAGAAAAGCCCTGATCTTGGAAACGAAGTGCGAGATAGCGGTTGAGCTGTGTATCCGATCACTTGTAATAAAGGGAAGGAACCTGTCATCCCTACCGATGTCGATACCCTCGCAGATGATGAGTTGTCCTCAGGTAATTCCCCACCTTTGGGCCTCTCACCAGCAAAGAACACAAGGGCTAAATCGCGTAAGAAGACCTCGACGCCCGCCAAAGAATGTTGTTAGTAAAGGCCAGCCCACGGCCATGAGAGAGAAGCGCTAAAAGACTAACCAGATCATTCCCCGATGACGCCACACATCGCTCGCGACGCCAGCGCCATCACGCATTTGTACATACCGTCAGACAGGCCAAGATTTTACATGTCGCCGCGAAATTTAATCTAGTGGACCCAACGACATGCCTCCTCGCCCCTGGGGTGAACACATTCTGACTACGAGCCACACCACGTTTGTCATACCCGCTTGCCATGTTCAACGCCATTCTAACCCTTAATAACAACATGCTCCACTATGAATTTGCATTGATACTAAACGACAATGACCGGGTCTCAAAGTGTTCTCAAATAGTCATAGGCTCATACAGGCTTGGTTTCAAGCTCCTCCTCAACCTAATAAACTCATTCAATGACCTGTAATGGCACTGTATCACAAAGACTTATCTATGTGAAGAAAGAGGAACATCGCCTCCTTATGTTTATTCTCAAGGTGAAGCTTAATCTATTTAAGACTTCATGAGACGGGTGCCGCTAGTGAGGTGTAATCTTTATAGCATGGATGCGGTTCCTTCGTAACTTTGGGGAGAAGTTGCGGTCAGTCCACGTTGTTCTTCCAGTCGCTATCTTTAGACCCACTAGAGACAATGGAAGAATTATACAAGCGGGCTTATAAGTACTCAATGCTGGAGGACAACGTCCGTCTAGCAACCCAAACTATCATGATTACAAGTCAGTTGTGACGCCACAAAATCCAGAGGTCCGTTGATTAACCATCAACCCATGGAAGACCTGTGGATATCGTGTAACCTGATACCACATCATGTGTCCCATTCACAGGGACCCATCATTTTACAAATTGGATAGAGTTCTTGTGGATATCGTGTGACCTGATACCATATCGTACGTCCCATTCACCAAGATCCATCATTTTACAAAACCGAACAGAGCCCCCTTCGTGATAGGAGCTCTTCCAAAAACCATCCTGTACAATGTACAGTACTGTAGGAAAACAACATCTAGCAGCTGTCCCGGGTTCGCTTAAGCGGATTGCTTTGCCTAGGCGAGGCAGAACCTCACCTGCAGGACTACCCTCGGCTTCGCCAAGGCGAAGCCCACCTTCGCCTGCGCGTAACGGCTTCTCGCTTGGCGAGGCTCACCGCCTGGGCCGCAGGCAGCAACCTAAAATCCAGACGAAAATAAATACAAAATTTTACAAGAGTTCAATTTTCCAACTCTTTACATAATATTAAATGTCAACATTCATTTAATATAAAAATAAATGTTACAAACGACATGTATAATTATAAAGCCATTAATCCGGCTTACTCCTCAAGGGGTCCCGATGAGAGCCGCCACTCGACCGCCCCGTCCCGCACCTGAAATGTTATCCCATATAAGGTGAGCCATGCCCAACAGAGTAAATCCTATAAAGGCTACTCCCTACCTAAGTGCACTTGCAATGCTTACACTTAACAATTTTCACATTCACATCACAATTTTAAGCAAGATATGTAATCCTAGGTTGGAATTCTACATGCCATGCCACAACGGTCAGACTACCTATGCACCATAACTCAGCCTTTATCGACTCCCATCACATAATGCAATGCCAATGTGTGATAAAATTCATCATCGATGGATTACATCCAATGATCATTTCCAAACAAAATTCATTTGTTTATAAACCAAAAGCTTTTTAGATGTTACACCTCAAATGATCATTTCATTTACAAAACCATGTGTCTTTTGTGGGCAGCGAATGTTCGGGGTCTCACCGTAGTCTTGTCATGCCTTCCAACACTTTTTGGATTTTCACCGTTGGAGTGTTTAAACCAGTTCGGGTCTTTCACCCGAGGGAGTATCTAGCCCTTCTTGCTATTACCTAATACAGTTTTCCATTTTATTCAACAATGCGACTCTATTGGACTTTGTCCAACGATACCGAGCCCACTCATTAATCACCAAGTGAGGTGATTGATTTTAACATGCACTCACACCCATGTAATGCGATGTTTCCCGTGCTTAATGCAATGTGATGCATCATTACATGTCTATGTTATGCCACATATGTGATGAATGCAATATGGACAATTTATCTCATGCCATTTAACCATGCATCATAGACAATTATATTACATGCATATAATTTCCATCACAACATTCATTTCATTGTCAATATATATAAGCACATATATATCAACATTCATCAACAACAATCAACCAAATCAAGTTATTACAAAATTGAGTAATAACCACTTTAATGCTCTAGGCTAATTGTGGCATATACAATGCCCACAAGAAATAGCCCACAAGTAACCCCAAACCAGCTCTTAAATTGGCCATGAAATCAGCCAAAACAAGCCTTTAAACAGGCCACAATCCCGGCCAAACAGGCCCTTGGCAGTTCGGATTAATCTTTTTAACCCAAATAGTCCCTAAACACTTTTTGGAACATATTACGCACAATTCACAAAACAATTCACACAACCTGGCCACAACCGAGCACAAAATGGCATTTAAATCCGTTTTAGCACTGTCCAAACAACCCCTTAGGGCATTAACACAAACAAACCCACTTTAAACAACCCTAAAGTTGGAAATAAACCAAGTAGGAAGAATCCCTACTAGCACAAAAAGCTAGCCACGAGCGTACCTTAACACAGACCACAAAACGTGCCAAACAGCCCTTTAAACTGGCTAATATTAAGCCAAACAACTCCTTAAGTTAGAAACTATAGCCAAACAACCCTTAAAGTGGAAATAATCCAAAGTAGGAAGAACCCCTACCTCTTGAAGCATAGTAGCACAAGTAGGAAGCCTCCCTATCCCAAAATCTTTGGGTTCTTGAAATCTCCTCCTTTGGATCTTCGGTGAAACCCCTCCCATTTGGTACCCGCGTAGCCCTTGTCGCGTAGATGAACTTTCACTCTTGGCTTGACGAATTCCAACCGATGGAACTCCGAGGATTGAAGAGAGAAGCTTGAATGCTCTCTTCCTCTCCTCTCTCTCTCACGTAACCAAGAAATGAAAATGGGATATTTTGTCAAAAGCCTCTCACTTAAGTTTAAGTGGCTCACGTTGCGCCACTTGTCCGTGACTTGTCCGAGTCCGTTCCTGTCTCGAAACGATTTATTTCATCTCGGTCTAAGTTCAAATTATTTTCTATGAAATTTTTTTGATTTATTTCCCATTTTTTCAAGATTTTCTCAAAAATTCGTTGGGGGTTCACTTAGCACCCACAGTCTAAAATCGTGGAAAAACCGAATATCTCGAAATTCGGCCGAAATTGCCTGAGAACTTTATTTCGTACCGAATCCATCCACAAGCCTATTTCACATCCGCCGGCATCTAGGAATTCTAATCTATAAATACTCATAGCAAAGAATTTATCGCTTGCCCTGCTTTCAACAAATTCAAATTTATCGGGTTTTACATCAACCGACTGAGGGACATAAGCCGTTTGGGAGAGTCCAAAGGAGGGCAAAGGAGAGGCCGAAAGCAATCCTGTGACCAGTCACAGAGAAAGAGAGAGCTCCCGTAGTTCACCCCCCTAAACATCTCATATGAAAGGTTATTACCCATCATTCGTGATTTTCTAGAGTTTAAATGGCCTGCACCAACCCGGACAGACCCTTCCCAAAGAAACAAATCCTTGCGATGCGATTATCAGAGGGATCATGGGCATGAGACCGATAGGTGCTAAAGCCTAAAGTTCTTAGTGGAAAAACTGGTAAAAGCTGTACACCTTAAGAGGTATATCAAAGAAGCAGACCATAGAGAGGAATCAGGCCCGGTAGTAGATAGAATTGCAGCCGGAGCCACAACTTCGTCATAACTTAGACCAGTCATAAATTATATATTGGGTGGCCCGTCTAACGACCAGTATTAGTCAAAGCGCCCATAGAAAGAGATTTTAAGAGCTGCCATGGTCAAAGACAGGGTAAATTTTGTCCACACAGAAGGTAGCCATGAAGAAACTAAGTCCATAGATGGCCCCATATCCTTCCCTCCTGTAAACCCGAATAGGATTATTGTACCCCACTATGATGCATTGGTACTCACCTGCTGTATTAGCGGTATTGACGTGCATAGTGTATTAGTGGATCTTGGCAGCATAGAAAATTTGTTGCAATTACTTGCCTTCAACCATATGAGGCTTTCCTTAGGGGTATCAATTCAACCCGATCTAATTTTCTCCTAGCTTTAATGATGCAACCATCGTGAACACTCAGGGAGATGTCACACTTTCAGAAGGGTCGCCCGGGCCTACCCGCCAGTCTTCGTTTCTACCGTCGAGACTTGGGTCCTTACAACGCCATAATGGGGCGAGCCTAGTTGCACTCTATGAAAGTTGTTCCTTCGACCTACCACCAAATGGTCAGTTATTTGACTAACATTGGTCAGAGTTAACCTTGTGCATTTCGGGCCACGCAAGGCAAGTACGCTATCTATGCCTAACGCTGAGGGAAGAAGAGCCTCTAAAGTTCTCCTCGAGGATCAAACTCCCGGCATAGCACCATAGCCATCGCCTAGATCAGCATGAGGAGAAGGATTTGATCGCAGGACCCCTTGGAAAAAGTAATGTCAAGGTGCCAGAATCACTTATGCCAGTTCTCTTCCTCGACCAATGACGAATAGAATGTAGCTTACGACCACGTTGTTGAGTAACATAGATGTGTTCTCCTTGAGCCACTCGGATATGGTCAGAATTAATCCAACGGTGGCCTCTCACAAACTAAACATCATCTCCACAGCCAAACCAGTGAGACATAAAGTAAGGCGTTTTCACCCAGAAAGTCATCAAATCATCCAGACGGAGGTAGACGACTTACTAAGAGCAGGCTTCATCAGAGAAGTAAAGTACCCCGAATAGCTAGCGAACGTAGTGGTGGTTCTAAAGAAGGGTGGCAAGTGGCGAGTATGTATAGATTACACTGACCTCAACTGCCTACCGCCCAAGCTTAGAAAAAGATGTTATTGGTTGCCATCCACTATATTAGTAAATGGATAGAAGTTGAAGCCTTCGCCTCCATCAAGGATAAATATGTCATCTGATTCGTGGGGAGAAGCCTTGTCTCCCGGCTTGGAATACCGCAGTCGATTGTAATTGATAATGGGCCACAGTTTGATAGTGGCATGTACAGAAATTTATGCCAGGAGCTAAAGGTCAGAAATTTGTACTCAACCCCACGGTACCCATAGAGAAATGGCTAGACATAAACATCTAAAAAACCCCTTTTGGTGGCTTTGAAAAAGCGTCTACATTCAGCTAAGGGAAAATGGGTAGATAAGCTACAAGGAGTTCTTTGGGCTTATAAGACAACCAGCCGGAAGCCAACTGGAGTGTCATCATTCGCTCTCACCTATGGGATGGAGGCCATCATTCCTACTAAAATTGGGAAACTTCGAACTGAAATCCTTGTAAAGACTAATACCAAAGCCATCACCAAAGACCTAGATATGTCAGACGAACTCTAGGAAGCAGCTGCTATACGTATAGCCTCGTACCAACAAAAGATGAAAAATCTATATAACAGACGTGTAAGGTCGCGTACGTTCCGAGCCGGAGACCTAGTTTTAAGAAGGGTATTTGAAAACACGGCTGACCCGACGGTTGGCAAGTTCTAGCCCAATTGAGAGGGGTCGTACATAATAGTAAAAGTGGGGCAATTTACCATACACTCAATAAACTAGACTCGACTCTAGTACCTAGATATGAAATGCTACGCATCTTAAGAGGTATTATCAATAAATTTCTCTTATTTAATAAAATTTTCCTTTGAAGTGTTTTCAATCTTTGCAATTGCCTCCATGCAAAAGCCCATATGTGGCTCTAAGCCTGCTTGCACTTTCAAAAGGCCAGACTTGTGGCTCTAAGCCTGCTGGCACTTTCAAAAGCCTAGATGTGGCTCTAAGCCTATTGGCACTTTCAAAAGACTAAACTTGTGGCCTAAGTCTGCTGGCACTTTCAAAAGCCCAGATGTGGCTCTAAGCCTGTTGGCATTTTCAAAAGACTGCAGACTTGTGGCTCTAATCCCGTTGACACCTCAAAAGACCATATTTGCGTGGCTCTAAGCCCTAGCACTTCAAAAAAGACTTAATTTATGGCTCTAAATCACGACACTTCAAAAAGACCAAACTTGTGGCTATAAGCTTGCTGGCACTTTCAAAAGATCATACTTGTGGCTCCAAGCCTATTGTCATTTTCAAAAGACCATACTTGTGGGTCTAAGCCTGCTGGCACCTTCAAAAGACTAGAGATATGGCTCTAATCCTACTGGTACTTTCAAAAGACTATAAATGTGGTTCTGCTTCTCTGTTGGCACTTTCAGTGCCTTGTGGCTTATGAATCGACAATAATGCTTACAATAAACACATTTAAGCCTATCAAGTTAAAGCCCAAGAATGGTGCTTTGCTTCATAGTCTGTGCTTAATCCCACTAGCCTTAGCTTAAAGACTTAATCTATTCTAGCTAATGTTAGCATAAAGGATGAGAAATAAGAGGATTCACGTGATGAGTATACTAAAATCATATTTCATTGTAAATGACGCCCAATAAGCGCCACTGACTACAAAAATATGTGTGTCTTGGTGACCAAACAAGGCCCCTTACAGAGATTTCAAAAAAAAAAAAAAAAAGGGTGAAAGAGAAGTAAGGAGAGCAAAATCAGCTCTGATCCCCAACAGAGACATTCTCCTCAAGATCCTTGGCCGGCTCGATTAGATCCACCTCAACTGCTATCACCTCAGTAACTACTGAGACCGAGGGGCACCTAGGGTTCGCGAAGAACTCTGAAGGTAGCGGTCGGAGGAGTCGGGCATGCCATATCTAGAACCTCTGGTTAGCTGCCATAGATGTTGTGTTTGAACATACAACATCCGTAGCCGTAGGCGAAGATCACCTCCAGGGCCTTCTAGTAGTCCTCCTCCATGGCTTCTTTATTGTTACCCGCCTAGGACTGAAGGGAGGACACTTCATCTTTTTCTGCCCTAAGTTCCAACAGAAGGGACGTCCATTCAACCTCCAAGCAGGAGGTCTTAGCCTCGGCCTTGCACTTGGCTTCCTCCGCAACCGCCAAGGCGTCTCAAACCCTAGCCAAGTCATCCTTTGCCAATGCCCTTACGTCACTCTGCTATGACGGCAAATCAATCAGGCAATATGAACTCTTCTTAGTTTATCCTTTCCCTAATCCGCGCCCGTGGCTCTTTCACGTCCCTCCCGCCTTCGCCCCAAGACCTAGACTTAGCCGCGGCTCCTGCCAAGGGCGTCATTTAGGAATCAGGTTGAGACTCGCGGACTCCATAGCGTAGCCGTCAAAGATCGCCCAATTGAGATAAAGTTCCCATAATCGGGTGCTGCACATATTCGAATGGCAAGGACAACCTGCAAAAGAAAAGGCATTAGAAAAAAATGACGGCACAAGAATTCGCATTCAAATAAAAAAAAAAAAAAAAAAAAAGAGGTCTAAACATACCAGCTCTGCCATCTCGTTGAAATCATGGTTACGCATGTGCATTCCGTCCTTAGCCACGCGTAGGTAGGACTTTTTGTCTACATAACTAGGGAAAGGGATGGAGTACTCTTCTGAAAGTGCCACCATCGGTATGCGATGGTTGATGGGGTACAGGTTGCGCATGTGAGAGACAAAAGTATCCCTCTGGTTGAAGGGGCTCCAGCGGTCGATGATCAACTGGGCTGTATAGAGACCCGAGACAAGCGCACTCGACAAAGGCTACTCCCACTTCATCGGGATGAGAGGTGGGTTGAGCACCAACCTGCCAAGACCCTTTAACCTATAGGGATCGAAATTTTCAAGTCTAGCCGAACGCAGCAAACGACCATTCCAACGGAGCCTCCCCACGCTCTATCAAAGACCGGGAGGCCCCCCGTCCAGAATCCTATCCCTCCAATGATGCACAAGGCTCCCGACCCCCAAGACCTCCAAAGCTAGTACAAGGCATCCGAGAGGCTTGTTCCGAGGAGTCCACAAAGTGAAAATAGGCTCAAGAGCCCCGAGCCTCCAGACCGACTAAATTTTGTTTAGGTGTCAGCTGCCTCGGTACTTTGTGAGCCGAGGCAGCCTCCCCCCGAGAGCTTACAAATTTCCGCTTTACACATCCTCAGGCAACGAACCCAAAGAGGTAAGGCTAGACATATCGCTCTCTCCCCTTCCCCACCCTGCTCATTAGTAGTTGATCCGGTCCAAATTCATAAAGCCCTCTAGTCCCGCACTGGGAGCAGCCTTGGTCCTGGTCCACTCTTCTTTGCTTTTCGAGGTCTGGGGCAAGCTAGATCTCGGGGCCGACCAAAGGTACTGTCAATGAACGACTCACCAAGGTTCCTCTGACCTCGGCTTGGGTAGAACCCGCTTGTAAAGAGCTGCTTGGGATAGACTTGACAAGGTCAAAAAGTACAAAGTGCTCTCCCTTAACAAGCTCTAACGACAACGGGCGGGGGATGACGGGGACAATGTATCTGGCTAGCGCCTAAGTTCCACAAGTTCTTCACTGACAGTAGGAGCTCGTGATTGCGCTCCGCCTCGGTAATCTAAAGCAACCATCTAATACGCTCTAGAATGGCCTTCTCCACCCAGTTGACTAGCTGGTCTCGTCTGCGCTTACCTAAAAAGTCCAAAGAAAAGGGCCTGTTGACAAATCAAAGCACACACACAAAATTTACAACACTGCTACCCAAGGACTATTAATTAATCCCCAGCAAGCTTGCCATAAAACTTGTTGAAATTATAATATGTAAAACAAAAATCTCTGTGAATGAGCCACAAAGCCTCATTTTGATTTGCTATTCTCGTAGTGCACGTGTCAATCCAATAAATGGATTTAAGTCCGTGATATCGATCCCACGGGTATATCTCAAGAATTTTAAATCAACTACCCTACTAGCTCAAGCTCCATACTATTGACCATAAACATATAATCCAAGATTAAGGTGCCGGGAAAATTAAATGAACATAAGGAAATAACTGGTATGAAAAATAAACTTGAATATAAAGAATAAAGAATAAGTGATGTTAGAAATGATCATCAATTGAATAGTAATCGCTTAGGAGAACACATTAAGATCAATGCTATTGTGAAGAATCAATTTCATTAAACTTGTAAATTTTTCAGAATTTTCGCTTTCGAATCTGTCCATACAAAGTAGTCGCACCGATCTCTCCAAATTTCACCTTCATTACCTAATTTTGACCTCGATTCTCTCGAATACAGGAATTAGATAACTACTTTTAACAAGGATCCTAACCCCCGGGGTATTTTTATTTTGCACACTTCATACTCATTTTGTGGATCAGAAACCTTAGCTCCTGTTATCTACAAAGGAAGATATATACTCTGTGTTGCTCTTCCTAAATTAATAGATCACCCTTTCCCTTGATTAGATCTCTAACACTGGAATGGCATCACTATCCGACTGGAGGTGAACTCTTTGTTTGTTTAAATGGATAACCTGCTCGACTTTGGCCTCTTATTCTCAAGCGTAGAAGAGGATTTATCCAAGAAAACTCACAAAGAATACCATCAAAATAGCAAGTTAATACACCTTTAAAGAGATGTTCATAAATTCCCGTGAATGTCTTCTCTGCGGTCACTCGCAGGACCTCCTCGAAGCTCCGAATGAAACAAATCTTAGACTCGGATATAAGAAAACCGATATTCGACGTAAACTTTAAACCTAAATCAGAAATAACCATAAACCTAAATTCGCGATTCATTTTAAAATGTCAATAGAAAGATAAGTTCTAAATAATAGCATTCATATAACTAAGTTCCCGGCCTCGACATCGAATTACACGCCGCAACATTCCTCCGATCATAAGAATACATGCATTTCAACCGATAAACCGAATTCCGTAAAATTTGTCCTAACTCAACTTTCCAGCAAGAATTTGAAAGCAAAATTAAATTCTCAGATTCAACATAAACGACACATCCAATTCCGTAAAATGAAGCAAAATAAATGGTATGAAACTAATCTACTCTAAAAACGACGAAACATAAAATAAAGAAAGAAAACAAAAGAAAACTAAAAAAATGAGCACGCAGCCTATCCGCATTCCTCTCGCCTGTGGTCGCCGTTACTTTATCGAAATGGATACCGTGGTATTTATAGGTTCTAAATTTCGCCCTAATCCCAATGTAGCCCCGCTGTGGATCAGAGTAATTAAAGTCAGCACGCTCACGCCGCGATTTCTGGGCTTCCTTGTCGTGACATCATCGAAGTCACGACCATCCCACGTCGCGACTCCTGCATTAATTATATAGCCTTGATTTAGTCATTCTTGATGTCGTAGCGACATCATCATCTTGTCGCGACATCTTCACGCTCTTAGCAGGTGTTTCAATTGTTCTCCTCGGCGTCGCCGACGCCGATATCTTGTCGGCGTCTTAGCGCTTTCATAGCCTTCAACCGAGCGTCTTCGGACAGTCGCGACTTCGGATCTCATGTCGCGACATCATCTTATGGAATCAGAGGGTTTCCAATCGTCAGCTTCATGTCATTACGGACATCACGTCTTGTCGCTGGCATCCCTTTATGGCTCGTGATCTTTGATCCGTTGTTCCCGGCGTCGCGACTTCGATCTCATGTCAGCGACATCAACTTATGGCTTGCGCCTTCACTTAAGAAATTCGGCGTCGCGACATCGATGTGTTGTCGCGACATGGCCCAAGTCTCCGCGAACCTTCCTTTGTTTGTCGTGATGTCGCGACATCAATATCTTGTCGCGACATCAGCTCCTGGTACTGTTTCCTTGAAAGGATTTTTACTGATGTCGTGACATCAACCTCATAGTTTAGAAGTCTTCAATTGATCTTCTCTTGATGTCACGACTTCCGCATTTAGTCTCTGCTTGTGACAACCGGCCAGCCCTTCTTGGTGTCGCGACATCGCCTCGTCGCGACATCACTTGATCGAAAGTTGCATCGGCTGTTTATGATGTCGCGACTTCGCACTTCCTATCGCTGACATCACTCTTTAATTTCGTCTTCTTCACCGCTTAACCGTGTTCCTCGTCACGACCGCAGATCAACTTCCTTTAATCTTCCTCCCGATATCGCGATCGTGAACTCGGATCGTAGACCCACAATCGCATCAATGACTCAACCAGCTTGCTTCCATTTCGCTTCCGGCCATTCGAACGATTTTTATCCAGTACTTATTGCCGTGATTTTCCATCTTTCTTTGCTTCTTCCACGACAAATTGGTGAGTTTCTTCATAATTCGTGATATTAAATATTCAATTTTAACCTAAAATCAAACGTAAAAGGACTCAAAAAGAGATGACTTTTAAGCTCATCAAACTCCCAACTTAAAATTTCGCTTTGTCCTCAAATAAAGAAAGATTTGTTTGTCCTCAAACAAAAAGGACATTTTTCTCGTTTTGTTTTAGAAGTATTATTCAATTTAAACTTAAAAGGACATTTTCGACCGGAATTAAAATATCACTAATATTTCAAAATACCCGCTTTAGACGCAGAATAGAGTATGGTATACTTCTCTATTACAAAATCACCCCGATAAACTAATGTAGGTAAAACAGCTCATTATTCAAGTCTTTTCTTGTGTGTGTGCGGGTCACAACTTTTCAATTTTGTATTAGATTTTAGTCAACTTCCGGAGGTTTCAAACCGTTTATTAAAGTCCCATATGCCGGTTTTTCATTGATCGCCACTGACGTAGATGATTCCAACCTTCAAAATCAATCGTGTCTTTGGGCTTGTAATGTTGTTTAGGTAAAAGTGGTGGGATGAATGGAATGTTTAGGCCTAGATAACCAAAAACTCTTTTCTTTTCTCTCAACTTCTATTTCCTCCTTGTAATTCCCCAAACTTCCCAAAACTTCATGTTTGGGATACTACCTTGAATTTCTTCTTTTCAAAGCTGTATGCTCCCAATTCTCTTCTGTAATTCTAACTTGGGAAATTTTCTCTAATCACCCTTCTCAGTGAATTGAGTTTGTTTTTGTCTTTTAGGCTTTCTAACACTCTTAGCTAACTTTGGGTTAGTATCTCCCATACCCGTATGATATTAGGGGTACTAGGTGTCAAACACCCTAAGAACTTAATTGTTCAAGAGAGCTTAGGCCACAAGACAAAACTATTCTTTTAGCTTTCTTTCCTTTTGTATTTTCCTGTCTTAGATCTTTCTTCTTTCACCTCCTCTTTACATCTCTTTAGCTTTTCCTAAATTAAACTCCCCCAAACTTTATCTCTTCCCTCTCCTTTTGAGTTCTTGAGTTATCATCTGCTCTTATCGGAAGATTAGTGATAAAGGGATGGCTTTGGGCTTTGCAATCGATTATTCAAAACATGGAATATCTTACCAAATTCATGACTAAGGTGTATGCAAAAGCATATACATAATGGTGGCCTGAAGCTCAAACTGCTCAAGAATGGCTCAGACATTTCTCATTTGCATTTGTTTTCAACTAGGATTTCGCCTTAATCAATATTCAAACAAGTTCTAGGACTATGGATTATAATTTCGAATTCTTAAAATTTTCCTAATTCTGCATAAAGTTTCAAGGGTGCTGACCGAGGTGTATTATTTCTTCTCAAGACTTGTGCTTATTCACGTATAAATACATTGGCTTTCTCCAAAAGTTTTGTTATATCAAGAACTCGCTTCATATTTTTCAACCCAAATTGAACCTCGAACAACAAGCGCATATTCTACATTCCAGCTTCACTATTCATGCTCTCATTCATTTCGTATAAACCTAAATAAATCAAAAATGTTATTTTGATGTTAACCGAAAAATAAACCATTATAAAACTAACACATACATCATGATCAAATTGGAAACAACAAACTTTATTCAAATATCAAACGATTTCGATATTACATCAACTATTGATTTTACAAATGTTCGTAACTAGACTGAGAAAACTTTCATTTCCTATCCTAAAACCTATATCTTCTTCGGTCAGTAGCTCCCCTCGCTTCAAAATTTGCTCACTGCACCTTGAGCCCTAATGAGTGATTTGGCCGCTAATAAGGTTGTGCAACAAATCAAATGAGCTCCAATCTTTTTCTTCATTGAGCTTTCTTGGCTGATGGATTCCAACTAATCCATATTCCCTTCCATCAATCAAGCCGGGATTTGAAACCACTTTATGGAACAAATAGTGGACTCGGTTTGTTTTCCGACTCCACCTCATTCCATAAAACAAAGAGCTTTCACCTTCGGACGCTTCTTTCTCTCTCTTTCTTCCTTCCCTCATTCTTTCGTTTGTTTTTAATTCCTTGTTCTTCCATCCCTTTATAATGAGTTGTGTCTCTTGGAAGAACAAAGTCATTTATTATTTCCCTTCGAATTCTCCTTTTTATAGGAATATTAAATGAGACTCTGATTCCCGCCTCGAATATATTTTAATCTAAGACTTTGGCTTTTCAATGGGAAGTTGATCAAGTTTTTCTTCATGGTCTTTATTCTCCCTCTAATTATGCTCTCTTGAAACCAAAATATTCTGGCGCCTAGTTAGATCAAGATGTAAATTTCTGCTTCGCATTTATGACCATTTATTCTTTATAAATTGACAATTTGGTGACTTGTAGTTCGATGCAAGAATCGAGACTCGACACTCCAGTTCAATGTAAGGACATTTTCCCTTAAAGACGATACTAAGTATCGGGACTTTTAAATCCGACATTACTGTCGGATGTCATGACTGTGATTTTCATGTTAGACCAAATTCAAGTCACAATGTGGAATGTTCTCCTAATATTCCTAGATTTCGAGGATGACTAAATTTTTGTCCTTTTGACCTTCTTTTTCCATTTATTATTCTTCACACTTCACATTATTGGTTGACTTTCAACCAATGTTATGTCTTAAAACAACAAACAATCCAAATAGCAAAGAATATCACAAGAATTGTTATTCAAAATAATCTGATAACTTAATTTATTTTTATCTTGTGAAATGGACAATTCCTCATACAATAGTTAACATTCCACAATAAAGAGAAAATACTCCCCAAACTTGCAATCTTGTTACGTTAAATATAAGATCCTAATCAATTAATTCAACTCAAATGCAAGTAAAATAAAAGTGAGAAACTCCCCTTTTTGTTTCCAGTCATGTAATTTCAGCTTTCCTCAAATCTGATTTTAGAGGTTCTTCTTTCAGGTACCTCATTCTTTCCACAATTTCGTCGTTTGTAGCCTTTAGTTGACTTCCCTTTATTCATCCAATGTATCAATGCATCCAAACTTGGCCTCTATGGTTGACAATTTGTCCATCACATTCATTCCCGCTTCTCTTCACTTTGCCATTTCTTCTTGAAAATTTATAGATGAGCTAATGTTGTATTCAAGAAGATCTTCTATCAAATATACATGTTCTCACTTTCCCATGTTTGGAATTAGTACTCTCCTTCGTTGTTCGTAATGAAGGGGTGGGGTAAAGAATTTGTTGAAATAAGCTCTACGCCTCCTCCCATGTGCCAATGAGATTCATATGGTAGTGAGTTAAAACTATGTTAGTAAATGAGACATCTCTGTGTGAAAGAGAATGGGGAACAACTCCAGCTCGAATAACTTCGGCTCCACACCATCCATCTTAACAAAGATTAGCCTTCCCCGAAATCTTCCTAGGTGCTTATTTCTGATTTTCAGCGGATGGCCAAAGAACCGATGTCATTGACCATTGTAATTAGTGCCGGGTTCGGTGCCAAAATCATTAGCATTGATTGATGGTCGCTCCATTGCGAACATTTATTGTGGATGAATGAATCATAAATTCTCCATATAGTCATGCCTCGAGGTCTTCACAGACATTCCCCGTCAAGCACCATCTAATCCTCTATCTGTCATGGCTGTATGAGCTGTCTTCCCTGAAATCAAGGTAGACTCAGATCAATAGGATTAGCCTAATCAACAAACATTTTCAATATGGGTTGTTAAAGGTCAATGGCTGAAGGAGTCACTGCTTGAAGCGCTATTTTTGTTCTTTTTCTTTTAAAAATGTCTAAATTAGTATTTCCTTCTTTCATCTGAATATTGATTTGTTAAATTTTTCTTATCCCCTAAGAATCCGCCATAAAACTTGTTGACAAATCAAAGCACACACACAAAATTTACAACACTGCTACCCAAGGACTATTAATTAATCCCCAGCAACCTTGCCATAAAACTTGTTGAAATTATAATATGTAAAACAAAATCTCTTAGAATGAGTCATTTTCAAAGCTCGGTTTTGATTTGCTATTCGCAAGGCACGTGTCAACTAAGTAATAAAATGGATTTAAGTCCGTGAGCATCGATCCCACGTAGAGTCTCAAGAATTTTAAATCAACTACCCTACTACCTCAAGCTCCATACCATTCGACCATAAAATGATAGTGGAACTTATTGTTGCGTCGAATTAAATGAACATAAGGAAATAAATCGGTATGAAAATAAACTTAAATATAAAGAATAAAGAATAAGTGGACATAGGAAAATGATCATCAATTGAATAGTAATCGCTTAGAGAAACATACATTAAGATCAATGCTATCAGGTAAGAAATCACCTCACAGAAACTGTAAATTTTTCTTCGTGAATTTTCGCTTTTCGAACTGCCCAAGTTAAAAGTGAGTTCAGCCTTCGATCTCTCCAAACTTCACTCTTTCATTACCACTCTTTGACCTCGATTCTCTCGAATACGTGAATTAGATAACTACTTTTAACAAGGACATCCTAACCCCGGGGTATTTTTATTTTGCAATACTTCATACCTATTTCAAGGGATCGTAAACCTTAGCTCCTGCAAGCATTCCACAAGAAGATATACAATTCTGTGTTGCTCTTCCTCGAAATTAGAATAGATCACCCTTCCTTGGATTAGATCTCGCCTAACACGGAATGGCATCACTATCCGAATTGATGTGAACTTTGTTTGTTTGTAATGGATAACTCGCTCGACTCCTCGGTCTTGATTTCAAGCGAGAAGAGGATTTATCCAAGAAACCTACAAAGCACAATGTATCAAAAATAGCAGTGTTAATACACCTTAAAGAGATGTTCATAGCTCCCGTGAATGTCTTCGTGTCACTCGCAGGACCTCCTTGGCTCCGAACAATCGAAACAAATCTGGGGACGATAGCAAACCGATATTCAGATCGTAAACTTTAAAACCCAAATCAGAATAAATCTATAAATCAAATTTGCGATTTGTCGAAATAACAGGAAAGATAAGTTCTAACAATAGCACTATATAATGGAAGTCGGGTTCTTTGACATCGACACATCACGCAAAAGATTCTCGATCATAAGAATACATGCATTTCGAAACTGGATAAACCGAATTCCAGAAAATTTGTCTGAACTTCAACTTTCCAGGCAGTAATTTGAAAGCAAAAAATTACCAGATTCAGCCATAAACGACATCCAATTTTAAAATGAAGCAAAATAAATGGTATGAAAACTAATCTACTTAAAAAAACGACTTAAAACATAAAATGTAAAAGAAAGAAAACAAAAGAAAACTGGGGTGGTTGAGCTATGCGCCTATCCGCACCTCTCGCCCTGGCCGCCAAGCTACTTTAATGAGTCGGATAGTCGTAGCCTATAGGTTCCTAAATTCAGGCCCTAATCTCCAATGTAGCCTCGTCGCGGATCGTAGAGTATCCAGCCCGTTATCGCTCACGCCGCTGATTTTCAGCCTTTGTCGGGACATCATCGAGGTCAATGGACCGATCCCACGGCCGCGACTCCGGGGCCAGATAATTATATAGCCTTGATTTAGTCATTCTTGATGTCGATATCATCATCTTGTCGACATCTTCTCACGTCTTAGCGTGTTTCAATTGTTCTCTCCTCGAGCGCGACGCCGACAGAGTCTTGTCGACTTCACTTTAAGGCCTGCGCGTTTTCAACTCGGGATGTCTGATGTCGCGACTCGACCATGTCGCGACATCATCTTTATGGAAACTCAGAGGGCTTCAATCGGGTCGCTATGTTGTCGCTGGCACGTCTTGTCGCCACATCCCTTGTACGGCTCCTCGCATCTTTGATCCGTTGTTCTCGATGTCGCGACTTCGATCCTTCGCGTCGACATCAACTTATGGCTTGCAATTACTAGTTGTTCCCGGCGTCACGAAGATCGATGTTGTCGCCATTACGGGCTTAAGTCTCCGCAGAACTCCTTCCTTTTTGTCGTGGATGTCGCCGATATTCAATATCTTGTCGCCACATCGCCCCGGAAAATCGCTTCCTTGAAAGGATTTTTACTGATGTCGTGACATCAACCTCATAGTTTAGAAGTCTTCACCGATCTTCTGATGTCACGACTTCCGCATTTAGTCTCTCGCCAGACAACCGCGAGTCTTAAACATCGCCTTTCTTGTCGCTGACATCACTTGATGTCGGCTGAAGTTGCACCGTTATTTATGATGTCGCCACTTCGCACTTCTATCGCGACATCACTCTTTAATTTCGCTTCCTTCAAATCGCTCTAAACTGTGTTTCCTGTCGCGACCTGCATCAACTTCCTTTTAATCTTCCTGATATCGCGACTTCAGAACTGGACTGTGTAGACCCACAACTGCATCAATGACTCAACCAGTTGCTTCCATTTCTGCTCTGCCATTCGACTGCATTTTTATCCACTTATTGCTGCATTTTCCATCTTTCTTGCTTCCTTCCGCACGACAAATCGCATGCTTCTTCATACTCCGTGATATTAAATATTCAATCGAATCAAAATCAAACAGAAAAATGGACTAAAAAGAGATGACTTTTAAGCTCATCAGGGCCACATCAGAATATGGGCGATCTAAAAAAAAAAAAGGAGCCCCATCAAGCTTAGACAAACCTGGGAACATTAGGGACTGGTTCAGGTCAAACGGGAGCCCAAGAGAGTATGTCGTCTCATACCATGGCCCTTTCACTAAGATAACCCCTTTCGCCTTAGTCTTCGAGGAGTCCAGGAGCCCGGTTACAAATTGTAGCCGGGGACTGAGGGCCGACATAGATAGGCGGCCCCCAATCCTAAGCTTCAAAGTGTAAATGAAGCAAATTTCTATCAGTGAGATATCCAACTGGTAGAGAGAGTTTAGCACACTGCAACCCATAAGAATCTGAAAGACGTTAGGATGTACGAGCGCAAGAGGTGCCCATGTAAAGTGCAGGAACTGTTTCACCAATGACGAGATGGGAAAGCGAAGTCCCGTAGAAAACTGATATTGGGTGAAGTAAACGCTATTATTTGACCATCCTACAGTTGAGATAGTCGTTCCGTTTAACAACTCCAAACTAATGTTAGCCGAGACTTGGCAAAAGAATCTCAACTCCTCCACTCCGATTAATAATAGCAAGAACAAGGCTGTTTACAGCGGGCGATTCCCTGGCTCCTCCCACGCCTACCGACCCAGAAGTCTCTTCCCACCCCCCCGCCATACCTGGGTGCACAAAAAAAACAGACAAAGGAAAAGAAAATGATCAACTTGATCAGAACCTTAAAGGAGAGAAGGCATCAAAAACCGTGAGAGATAAAAGGAAACCCCCTTTTGGAGGTTTGACTAAACACGAATAACCAAACCTAATGGGACAACCCCAAACTCAATCCCAGAAACCGTCTATAGCTTCATCACCAAAGCTCCACCGATGAACGGTGGACGCACCCTCAGCGGAGGCAATGCAAACAAAGTTTATAAGAACTCACTGAAAAATTGAGAGACGTCGAGAAGGCTTCGATGATGTCTTTAAAGCAACGATTCGAAGAAGCACAAGAGAAAAGAAATTGCAACAGGTGAAAGCCTTTGTGAAATGGTAAAAGAAGCAACATTCATAACCTAACCCCTATATATAGGGGAAAAAATATCAACAGATACATTAATTGTGCCGTGAGATCATCATGTGCCGCAGACACATTGGGAGATGTGCACTACCCACACACCTTATGACCCAACACGTTTCACCTTTTGGCGCGTTCGAGGTACGCATAAATTTTCCAATCCTTTCAGCCTTCCACACTCGAGATTTAAAACACAGTATTTTCCCCAACTGGAAAAGCACAAAGTTCCAGTAGGGGAAAAGGGAGGCATTGTGAGTACCATGGTCTTTAGATCCACTACTCAATGGGCTTAAGGCCCGTTTGGCCAAAGGCTCACCTAGCTCGCGATGTGAAGCGATCTAAGCCCACCTACCATATTAAAACCTGGGCACCGCATGGTCCGTCTGTAGTCAGAAGTTCCCTACTTCAACCATTCTTCCGTATAAGGCAAGTTCGTTATTGATAAATAGATAAAGGCGGGAAATACGCAAAGCGATATTTGATCTCGCAAATTTCTAAATCTTCCAACCTATACTTCTGAGGAATACCTTCGATAAGAAAGAATCACCCTGATAAGTGGGAAAATCACCTAGATAAGGAAAAACATATTTATTCCTAAAATAGGAGATCTCTTCTTGAGATAGGAGGAGATTCAACCATTTCTATAACCGTGAAGATCCCTCTCCATAGTAAATGGTATGCACCCAACCGTATGCATTTCTTCTTCTTCTTCTTCTTCGTATTTTGCCGACTTAATCATCGTAGACTATTGGGCCCACGCTTGTCGACCGCTTCTTTGCGTGTTTATATTGCACCGCTGATGCCCCGAAGGTCAGACGATCAAGGTAACAACAAGGGGGATGGGAAATGGAACCAAAAATGTGAACAAGAATGAACATGATTAAAAAAATGATACGGGAAGAAGTTATATGTTGAATAATAGGGTTAAAGAGAAACATAACATGGACTATGAGAGAGTGAGTAAAGTTAGCTATGAAACATCAAGACGACACACAGAGAACATGGGTTTTGTCCATTGGAAAGGTGACTTGTACAGTTGTACCTATATGCTACATAATCGATGAGCTTGTGATCATCATGGAGAGAGTAGTAGCCTGAAATCGAGTAAAGGGACTTTGCTCCTTTCCTTATTTCTTTCTGTGTGGTTATGCACATGAACAGTAGTGTATCCTCTAGTTACGGCTTCTCTAAACCAGGTCCAAGATACTGGGCTTAGCTATATGGATACACAGGAGATATTATAACACTTAAACAATGTTAGGCAGGATTCTTCTACTTGTGGGACGTCTTATGAACAGAAGTACAAATTTGAGTTGCAATGGCTTTCCAAAAGTATACATTGAAAGTTTTATGCTTGTTTAAGGACAAGAAGATGAGACCGTTATTTTCGAGTTTTGGACAAAAATAGGTTATTTTTTTTTAAAAAAAATTACAAATATTGGATGAAAACCAAAATAATGTCCAAACTAGTACGTATTGGCCATATCGGCATATACATCAGCAATGTTGTAGTCATGATTAAGGCATTGATTTTTTTTTAAATTAATGCCACAATTACTGACTGTGGCATTGAAAATTTTTTTAAGTTAAAACCGTAGTTACTAACTACGACATAAACTTAAAAAAAAATCCAATATGGCAGACTCACTACTTTGGTCATTAGTTTGCTTTTCAAACTATTTTGGTAATTTTTTTTAAAATTTGTATTAGTTTGAGATAAGACTTGTTATTTTCAGTATTGCTGGTTTGCATCTCTACTTTGGTGGGATACTTGATTGAAATGCCAAACAGGTGCATGGATGAAAGCTATTAAGTAGTATTAACTACTGATGTTTATAGAACTTTTCAGATTTCAAGTGAGGAGGCCATTGAAACTGCTAAGCTTCTTGCTTTAAAAGAAGGTTTGCTGGTATGTCAACCATAGCTTTCTCGGTCTCTTTCAATGAACTGTTAGCTTTAGTCCCTTGAGAAAAAAATTCCCTCTTTTACATAATTTCTACATTCTTTTTTTTGCAGGTAGGGATATCATCTGGTGCTGCTGCTGCTGCAGCAATAAAGATCGCAAAGAGACCAGAAAATGCAGGAAAACTCATCACGGTAGGCCTTAATCTCCTGATCAGAATCGCACCTGTTGATTCAAATGGGGTTTCTTTTGTTTTTGTCATTGCTCCATCTTAAGTCCTAACTCAAATCATCCAAATAATCATGATTTCCTTTCCAATCTGATTCCATTAACCTTTCCAATCATCCACCTTTGTTACTGTGCAGGTGATTTTCCCCAGCTTTGGAGAGCGTTATCTGTCTTCAGTACTGTTCGATTCCATTCGGAACGAGGCTGAAAACATGACGTTTGATTGAGTGGATTATCCATTTATCATTTGGCTCAATTAGACCAGAAATCTAATGATATCTTTGTATTCCATTATGAATTAATCAATGTTTTAAAACTGGACGCGATCGTAACTGCAGTGCCACTTGCCTACGATTCACTCCATTTGACCACTGGCCGAACCGCTTATTAATCCATGACGTATTTAAATATATTATTTATTTTATTTAAATTTTAAAACATATAATTAATGATATTATTTATTACTTTTTATATAAATAAAGTATTTCCTACAATTTATTTTAAAAAATATGTATAATGTTTATATATGAAAACATATTAAAATGGAAAAACTTATTTATATAAATATATACTTAATTAGTAATATATAATTTTGTTAATATCTAAAATAATCCATAATGACAAAGACAGCCAGAGTTGCCTCTTTGTAATCTCCTTCCCATATTCAAATCCATGGTACCAGATATTTAATCGAATTTTTAAGCATGTGTTTTAACCCTACAAACTTTCTAGACGATAAGGCAAGCAAAACGACGTGAGTTTCGATGTGTAAAGATTGGTCGACAGTGGAATTAAAATGAAAAATTTGTGGAGTGAACCGATCATTCATCCGCTTCATTTGTCGACCGCGGCTTCACGGCTCGACCGCGGCTTCACTTGCTCGACCAGCCGCTCATCCTGCTTCAACGTGAAACGATTTATCGAACCTGACCGATTTTAGGCCTGTCGACGATTCGACCCTAAGAGTCCTGGGTCCCGCTTTCAAAACATCGAATCCGCTTGAATGTTGGATAATGTACTTGGAAGTTATCTCAAAAAATATTTTATGATGTGGAAGGTAGGGTCAACAGTCGAAACCACATAACATACTAAGACTTAGAGAGCCTGGCTCTGATACCACTTGTAGGGTGCCCGAATGATCGGCTTCTATTGTTTTGACACTACTCTTAAATTGCTTTATTACGTTTCTGGATGAATAGTTCAGAGGCTTATCAAGATCGTATACGTGAATAGTAACCATATGTCAATACCATACGGTAAAATGTAAAACAATACGTAAACAGTTAACACTCAGATTTAATGTAAAACCTTTCG
Organism: Tetrastigma voinierianum; assembly: GCA_016808115.1. Lineage (NCBI taxonomy): Eukaryota > Viridiplantae > Streptophyta > Magnoliopsida > Vitales > Vitaceae > Tetrastigma > Tetrastigma voinierianum. The sequence goes on along the minus strand of JAEQBH010002464.1, from coordinate 670,106 downwards.
CACGGGCGGAAACCACGCGACAAACTCCGAACAATTCTTCACTATCACAAAATGGTATACAGTACAACTCCTCCAAGAATATACTAATCTTGGGTATACACAAGAAATAGAGATAACCTCACACTCTCCCTTGTGTAGAAATCCCTCAATGAAAACAACATTTTTAATTGAGTCTCTATTTTTCTCTCTCCACTCCCTCCCTCTTCTCCCTCTTTCTTTCAAAATGAGAGGATGATTTTAAAGCCTTTATTTTGCCTTCAATTTATAGGCAAAATGAGGAGAAGGCATCCGGGAAAAGCGATTTGATTTGAGGCAAGAAGAGAGAAAAAGAAAAACAAAAGAAAGAAAAAAAAAAATCAAATGGAGAAGACAACCGGTCTTCATGCACAAATCAAGGGGGCCAAAGAAAAAATTAAGCCAAGAGAAAAAAGTAAATGGGGATGGAGCCCATCAGAAACTGGAGTTTTGGATTAAAATACTATTTTTCAAAAAAAAAAATTACAAAAATAGTTTGTATTTGAAACTATTACCCAATTTAGTACATTTGGGCCATGTAGGCGACAACTAGAATAATGCCACTGTCCTGAACGACGGTTTTATCATTTGAAAAAAAATTAAAATGCCGCTGTCAAGAACAACAACATTATAAAAAATTAAAATGCCATTGTCTTGAACAACGGCTTTTGATTTTAAAAGGTGCCTTGTCTTTTTCCTATTAAAAGGTGATTACAATTCACAGAATCATTCAACACCTCTCATCCATTCTCCTTCTCTTCATCCAATTATATCACAACTTTGAATTTAGAGACTTATGTTGTTCTTTAAGAATTTTCTAAAACACATATTTTATTTAAAGTTTATTAATCATTAAAAACTGTATATATATACTGAACTAAACACTTTAAGACAATATTAGGAAATTGGCCCCCATCTATTTAAATACGGTACTATCTTTAAAGGCATGAATAGATGTGTTAGGGTTTGATCAGTTCATGTTTGGTTTTTGTTTTTTGTTTTTTAAAACTGTTATTTATTCTCAAAAACAAAGAGAACAAGAAAAAACAAGGAGAATACGTTTGGTTCCTTTTTTTTTTTAAACACTGAGAACAATAAAGGTTTTCAAAAACAAAAACCAAACATGACTTTGGTGTTTTTTGAAAACTGATATTGTTCTTTAAATTTATTGTTTTTGTTTTACTCCCCATATTTTTCATAACAATAAAAGAAAAGGAAACTCACATGTTTTTCAAACCAAAAAGGAAAAGGAACCAAAAGTGTTCTCCTTGTTTTTCATAACAAAAAAACATTGTTCAAAACTATATCCAACTAGACCCTTAACTTCATCTTTAGAAGCAATTCTTGTCAACTATTTTTCAAAGATGGGTGATTTTAGGAGTTTTGACCGAAAATAGTACTTTTTAAATACAAAAATATCAATCAAATACATATTTGAAAAAAAATACCCAAATTAATGCATAAAATTGTACTTGGTAACTACGAAATATGAAATTGCAGATGCTTAAAACCAGAACAATCAATACCCAAGAATAAAATCAAAAAACACACCACATAAAACCTTTAATTTATGCTCATTTTTTGCTCACATAAAAACCTTTGATCAATATCCGTAAGAGACACTCAAATCGTGTCAACCCAAAAATAAAAATAAAAATTGTGACCTTCCTAGAAACTATGACCTAAAAAACAGCTACAAAACAATACCTTAGCTTCCATATGTTTGTTTATCAAGAAAATACACATTTAATCACCACATTATCAACAAAACACATCACACCAACAAAAGATTATCACTACAGATTAAAATAGGAACTAAACCCAAAGATTTATCACCACATTATGAACAAAACACACCAACAAAAGCATCAATGTAAGAAATTTTCAACAAAAAAAAGTCCAATGTAGGAGGGTTACCTGCTGTGAAGTTGAATGGAGTACTAGAAGAGAAAAAATGGAGCAAAAATCACTTTATTTTCAAACCCACTCATTTACCAAAGAGGAGCAAGTGAAGGAACATGAGAGAAATGTGGGAGAAATGGGGATGGGAAGAAGGGTCCTCGCAAATTTTTAATGTTAATAATGCCGATGAACCGTGATTACTATAATTGAATTTTTAAATGATGAAGTCACTGCTTATGACAAAGAATGGCTTTCAAAAAATTGATGAAGCCGCGGTTTACGATCGACGGCTAAGTTGTCGCTCATACTACCAAATGGCACCAGATCGACATTCGCCTTTATTTCTGATTTTTTGAAACATTTATATGCTTGGCAATATGGCCAAACACCCTCAGTATTTTGCTAGTTTTGTGGTGATTGCCTCTAAGAAAATGCAGAGTTGAAGTGTTCCATAACTCAGTTACAAGAAATTTCTTTATTTCCAAATAGTTATGGTGTTTGATTCTCAGCCTTTGCTGCTGATCCTGCTGGATTTTTCTTTCTTCCTTGGTCCTATGAAAATTTTGTTTGTTTGCAATATTTTTGGAAATCCATTTGTCTGATAGCTGTTGTCTGTAATTGATTCTTTCTTACATCAATCTTCTGATTGTTTAGAAGATTAGGCTTTTTGGAATTTTTTTGTGAAGGTTGGGTTTTTGAGATTTTAGCTCGCTTTCTTCAAAATCAGATTCATAATAGATTACCATGATACCAAGAAAATTTCAGTTCTTCAGGAAGAATTTTCTTCTTAATTTGGTTAATTTGTCATCCAATACACTAGCAGCATTTGCCCCTCTAAATTTACATGCACTTTTGAGGTTTTTATTAAATTGTTTTCGTGGTATGGATTGCTATCTGATCAGTAGGGTTTTTGATTCATCAGATTTGTGACGAATATATGTGCAGGACTTATGCATAAAAGAAAGTTTCCTATCTTTTTAATTCATCATATTTTTGCTTATGGTGTTATTGAGATCGGTGGATTACAAAAAACAAAATGAAACGGTCCCATCTCCAGAGGATTGGGGATGTCCAGGTTTCAAGAGAAAATCATTTTTTTTCTTTTGCCTTTTTCCCCCCTTGATGAGTGTCATTTTCTGTCATCTTGTAGTAATTTGAAAAGGCGACATGGAAGAAAAGTGTGCGATTCCAAAAGATGTTACTGAAGTAAGTTGTCAACAATTTAGTAGTTGCTATGATTTTCATGTTTGCTTTATTCTCCAAGTGTATCTTCCTTGCAATGTGCAGAAGCATTAGGAACAATTCCTAAATGGTCTATCTAACAATGTGCGACGGTTGTGTAGCTCATATTGCTGCTAAGCTAGAGACGATGGAACCCTGCTCAAGTGTGAAAGACATGTCTTCATTTTTCGTTGCTTGGACTTCATCTTGGATTAGAATTTCTTACTTGACATCTTGCAATCATGAAAAATACTGTGTTTTGAGTATTAATATAATACTATTTGCTCAGATCTCAGCGTCGATTTGAGTTTTCTATTTTTTTTAATAAAAAATATTTTGTTTTATTTATTTATGATGGTGCTTTTTCAATTGAAATCGGAGTCGAGCTTGCTCAGTTAGCCGGGTCAACCACGACTCTCGATGTTCACCCCCTACGAAAATAAGAAGTAAAAAGGACGCGAGGTTTCGCTCACGCTTCTTCGACGCTTAAATAAAGCTTTTTTTCCGGTGGAAGAGAAAATCAACTGCTCAGGGAATGAATTTTTTCACGCTGCACTTTCACCTAGATGAGGCAGGTCTGTATTTATAATAAGATGATCATGATAACTTTCCAATGATGACGACACATGTATATTTCTCCCATTGTGAGAGATTTTCTTCCTAATCTTTAACCTGATTGATAATGTGACACTGATAACAATTATTGGGAATATCCTACTTCCCCTAATTATGTGGAAATTTAATTAAGTAAGTTTTATATTTTCTTTACACATGTGTTCTTGATGTTGAAGTCACCCACATCTTAGAGATTCGTGGTGAACTCGGTCCCCGCCTCAGCTCTCGTGTTTGGGCATATGTGGTGGGCCGAGCTCTTTATGTCTTTATTAGTTTTGCTTTATCTCTTAAGCCCGATACTGGGCTTATGCTTCCTATCACAGATCTATTATTTTAAACCAAATCATCATTTCCCACCTACTTAAAATGCAATGAAAGGGGCGGGTCGCATTTCGTCACGGATCAGGTGTGATCACGCATACTGAGATGGCTTAATTTGGGGCTAGGTCGCCACAAACCGCCTCTGATAATGACGACTTTCGATTTCGGCCCACTGGGCTATCTCCTCTATTGCCTTTAGGACATCCTCGGTGCTGGTCATTCCTCCGTTCTTTGAGTCCTTCTTTACGGTTTGATTTTCCTCTTCAAACATCTTTGTCCATTGCCTTAATAGCTTTTAAGGTCCCGCCTCCCGAGGATCGCTTTCTTGTTTTCTTCCATGCCTTGTAAGTCTTCCTCTTCTTCTTAGCTCTCGTCTTGACCTTCAGTCGTTTGACGTGTTTTTGAACCTCTTTTGTCATTATTTTCATTTTCTTTATCTCTTTTGTCCCATCATGCTCTTCTAGGTCCAAATTTCGCTTACTGCTCGCATATAGGAGCAGGCCTACCGAGAGGTCCGACCGAACGTAGGTGGTGGGTTTGGTGGTCTCCCACAGCCGTTAGTGGCTCACAAGGTCATCCCCTCTGCCTAGCAAAGGTAAAGAGAGGATTAGCGAGATTAGGTACCCCACCGAATCGGAATATCTTAGGGTTGTTGTAAGGTGTTTGGATGCAGTGTGCCCTAGTCAGGTTGAGCCTTCCTATGCGGAAATTTTTACCTCTCGCTATAGACCTTCGATTGGTATCCATGTTTAGCGTCTCGACTTTCTTACCTCTTACGCCGTCCATGTTCCTAAGATGGTTTACTTTTTTGAGGTGGCCTTTGAAAATGGTCTCTGCTTCCCTTTACACCCTTTCTTCAAGTGCATCCTTCAACACTTCAACGTATGCCTAGCCTAGCTTTCCCCCAACTTCATGCTTTGCTGGCTCTTGTTGTCCAGGAGTTTGGGGTTCCCAAATTTAGTTCTATTACTTCTAGACCTTTAAGTGTGTAAAAGAGTCTAAGGAAGGTTTCTTATACATTTCTAAGCGGTCCAGCTCTAGGCTGATTATTTCCGACATGCCATCCTCCCATAAATTTTGGAAGGAACGCTATTTTTTTGTTAGTAATTTAATCGAATATATCCTATTAATCCGGGAAGACAAGTTGGCAAGCTGCCCGACCTCACCACCCTTTGAACCTACGTGAGTTCTCCCGTCCACCTGCCCAATTTTCGTAAGTCCTCAGTTCTAACTTTGTTTGGTTGTGGCTTTCAAAGGCGGCCCTGTCTTAGTCCCGAGGATGAAGCAGGCTGAGGTTGGTTAGGTGCCACCTATGGCGCACTGAGCTCATTAGGGCCTCCTGATATTCCCGGTCGCTTCCCTCATCTCGCCATGAAGCCTTCTACCCCCCGTCTCAAAGTCTTCTTCGTCTTTTGCTTGGAGAGCTCTATCACTAAGCCCACTTCTGGGAGAGCTTCGAGTCACCCTGGAGGTGCCGGCAAAGAAGAAAAATAAGCATGTGCGGAAACTCAAGCCCCAGGCGCCCGCCCGGCAAGATCTTAAAGGTGGGAGTCTCTTCTTCGCCCTCGTTTACTATCAGAGTTAAAGATTCTTCGGGGAGGGCGGTTGAGCCCCCCTTGGAGGTTCTTCCTATTTCGGTCTGGAGTCCTACGTCGCAGGCACCGGCGCCCCACCGCAATCCTGCATGATGCGGGAAGGGGTCGCCGGTCGCGTGATGAGGACTCAAGTGACATCATGTGGAGCTTACCGCTGGGGATGTTTCCTCCATCCTTCACATTTGTAATTTCACAAGGTGGACGCCCGTCTATCGAGGAGGCCTCCGTTTCACGCTTTAGGGAACTCGCTTCAGATTCCATGCGCCTTCATCGATCCATTTCTTATTACTCAAATTGCACTCACTCTTTTCTTGTTCTTCGTAGGTGGCTACTGCGCGGCGCGGGCCCGGCAAGGAGTGGCTAACCTGGCCGAGGCTCCGCTAGGGCCGCAAAGTCTTATGCGACAAGGTCATTTCCTAACCTCCGAGGGCTGGCCTTCGAGCTCAGATAAGAGACTTGACTGAGGAGCTTGTGAAGCACAGGTCTGACCTGAAGCATGCTTTGACGGCTAGGGCGTAGGCAAAGGATAAAGAAAAGAAGGCCTGGAAGGACTTGAAGGCCGCCAAAGACGAGCTGCGATTGGTCAAAGAGGAGCGCAACACAAGGTGGCCCGCGCACAAAGTGATCGGCGTTTGGACCGTCTCCGCAGGGCTCGAGGCCGGAAGCCCGTGGAGGCGCCAGCAGGAGCCCGCCAAGCCTGCATGGGACCCCAGAGGCATGAGAGGCCTTGCTACGAGGGCGGCGATAGCAGAGCTCGAGACGACGCCACCCAATGGGCCTCCGGCTTGCCTCTAGCCGTAGGGCTTCCAAAAGCTCCGCATCAGAGTTCAACACCCAACTTTCTAATGATGGTGCGGACTTCTGCTTCCGTGCCAGGGCCAGGCTGCTGTGCGCCTAGGTGCTTTAGGCCCCCGATTACGCTCCCGCTCGATGATCTCTGCCCTCCGGAGGCGCCTCTTGCCTTGCCCCATGGGCTCGGGCTTTTGACCCTTCGCTCCGTGAATCGGGCCCGACCTAGTAATTGTATCTTTATTTTAACCTCGCTATTTCTGGGCGTTGAGCCTGGGATTTTTATCGCTTATGACATTGACTTTTCGCTGATATACAAAGATTTATTGATTAATTTTATCGTTCCTTTTATTGTTTTGCCAAATTGAGCAAACTTACTCCCGGTCCGTTCTAAGCTTTTAGCTCCAAACCGAGCCATCAGCCAAGATATGCCTTTTTGAGCGCTAAGCTTCCTACGAACCGAGCTATTTAGCCTAGGCTATTTCGGCTCTTTTTGGAGCAAAGTAAGCCTGAAAATTGAGTCGTCTGATCTTAGGTTATTGCCGCCTTTTATTACTTAATTAAGCCTTGAAAACCTGAGCCGCTTGTTCTGGCTATCATGTTTTTTGCCAAAGCAAGCCTTAAACTGTTAGCTGGGTTTTGGCTATTGTTTTTTGAGCAAAGAGCTCGAAATCGAGCAATAGCCTCTTAGGCTATTACGCCTTTAGCAGCTGTTCTAAAAATCTGAGCAGCTAATGGGCTCCTTCGGGCTATCAGGCCTTTTTCGAAAGCGCTAAGCCTCACGAACCGAGCGCTATTGCTCCGGGCTAAGAGGTCTTCCTCTCGAGCGCTAGTTCTCTCAAAACTCGGGTGCTATTCGCCTCGGGTTGCAGCCTTTTATGAGCGCTTAAGTTCCGCGAACCGAGCCGCTTGGCCCGAGGCTATTGTGCCTTTGAAAGCAGCCAAAATCGAGCCGCTAAGCTCCCGGCTACAGGCTTCACTTAAGCTTTGGAAAAACTCGAGCCGCTTGCCTCGGGTTGTTGTTCCTTCCGACTGCTTAGGCTCTCTCTAACCCGAGCTTGGGGCCTTTTCAAATTGTGTCACGCCTTAATATCCCTTTCCTTGGGAAAGCGCGCGCGAATGCGTGCTCATAGGGGAATCGATGCAGATCGCGTGAATTTCCCAGGAGTTCGGGCTTCTTTATAAATAAATGCCTTCCTTGACTCGGTAAAAGTTATACTGCTTCCTCATTTTTCTTCCCCGCCTTCACAGTGCCCGGGGTTCATGTTTATGGGGCTTCGTGATTTGTTCGGGGCACGCGCGACGCCGCCTTAGCCACCATGGGCCTGCCTAGTTTCTCCGCCTACCGCTTGTAGGAGTTGTGTTTTTCCCCTCACTTCCCTCGGGAGGCTGCCACTTAGTCTTGCCCATTGATGGAATCTATTCAAGGAGGCGGCATGCTTCGCAGGAAAACTTTAAGTCCCGCTTCCATTATTCCTTCCTCCCTTTTCTCCCCTATCCCCCCTTTTCTTTCTTCTTCTCCTTCCTTTTTCTCTTTCTTCTTTTCTTTCTCTTCTTCTCCTTTTCCTTCTCTTTCTCTTTCTTGTGGTTTTTGCCTTGACTGGGTGTTGGCCGATGTGAAGAACGGCTTTGCCGATTGTAATTTTTTTTTTTTTTTTTGAGATGTGGAGAACAACTTTGCTGATTGTAATTTTCTGAGATGTAAAGAAAGATTTTGTAATCCTCTAATGTGATTGTAACTTCCCTGAAATGAAATTTTGTGTTTGTGTTATGTGACTTTTTAGAGCTTCTACCAACCGAGCTCCTTACTTTCTCTTTTATCTTCTTTTTCCTTGTGGGTTTTTCTTTCTGAGGAGTAGAGAATTGTTTGTGCCACTTGTCTCTGAGGTACAGGGAACGGCTCCGTTGACTGTAATCCCTTGTATTAACTGTAACTCCTTTGAAATAAAGAACAATCTTTTGTGAAACATGTGCTTTTTGCACCCAGACCTTTCCGAGCCGAGCTCCTTGCTTTATCATTATAACTTATTTTTTGACCCACCATAATATTAAGCAACCTAAAAATGAACATAGAGACTGTTATTTAAAATCAAAACTTTGGATACTTTATTAAGGACTACATTCCGAGGTCTTATTGGTAGAACTGTTTGAGGTGTTCAACGTTCCATGAGTGGGGCAGGGTTTTTCCTTCTTATGTTCGGAGTTCAGAGTTGCTGTGCCTGAACATGTGATACCGATATAGTATCTTTCCCACCGGGTCCCAAATTTTCCCATGTGCGTGGGTCTTTCCTTGTTGGCAGAAGTTTTTTAGAACTAGGTCCCTAGGCTTGTAATCCCTCGGTTTGACCCTTCGATCATAGTATCTTGTTGTCTTTCTATGATAGTCCCTACTACGCTCATGACTCCGCTCTTCTTTCTTTAGAGATCTCAGTTTAGGCGATGAACCTCCTGTCAGGTTCAACACACGATCCAATCCTTGAGATCTTTAATCCGACCGACAGAGCTACCGCCTCGCGCCAAAGGCCGAGCTTGCGGTTCTCGACGCCCCAAAACTGGGTGTCCGCTGACAACCCGTCAACTCCGCTGAATACTGGAGGCTGCAACCCGACACCACTTACAAAAATCGCGTAGTCTCTCAGACTCTGGGATCTCACCCAAAGTACAAACCCGGTCTCCAATAATCAACCATGACCACATTGTGGTCCAAATGCGAGTAAAATGGCATGGCCACTCTAGGCCCCCGCATCAATACCAAGTACATCAACTATATACATCATGGTTCACAGTTTACATTTTAATACAACATATATTAAACCTTATAATTTTAATACATGTATATACAAATAATTCACTCAAAGCCACAACCCTGGCTTTCTCACACACCCTCTAATGAGTGTCGCTTCCTTATCATTCCCCAATTAAATGGTGATCCTCGACAGGTGAGCAGCCTCCGTAGAGATAATTTCCTACCGGGTTACTCCCCACCCAAGTGCACATGCATGGTTAAACAAACACATTCAAGTACTACAAGGAACCTACTCAGCCGTCTACAAGGACCGATCCTGGTCCCGAGTCTCACCGACTCCCTCACATGTGCCTGCTTCGAATGCGAGTAAAATATCCTTTTATTTCTTCTATGCCGAACTCACACTCTAATTTTTAGGTTCCCTAAGGCATATGAAACGCATGATGCCAATTCCAACACATTCACTAATATATTCACAAGATATATATTAACATAATTAAATCACATAACACACAAGTATGCAACCACAATCAATTACACCAAAATTAGCCTACATGGGCTAATTAACAAATACGAGGCAATTCATTTTGAATCACTCAACCAAACACATTTTCACATCTTGCAACCCATGTTTCACTATTCACATGAACGCTGAAACCTCTCGGTTACTATTCACGACCACACAAAGAGAATTTTTCCACTGCCTGTGCTTTTTAGACCGAAGCTTACGGCTAAAACAAGCCTCGTAACGTTCCTAACCATTTATAATACGTTTCTGTAGCTGAAGATTAACACATGTAGAAAAGATCTCACTTTGGAGTTGCTCGAATTCCACCAAATCGTGCCTAAGCTGTGAGTTCTCGCCGCCAGAGCAAATTTTGCTTTCGTCTCCGTTGAGAACCTGACTGGCCCAATCGGGTTTTAACTTCTATAGAAGGTACTCTCTCTCTAAAAAATCACAACTCAAGCCTTCACCGTAGATCTCCATTTTGCTCTCTACACGTTTTTTCTCCTTTTTCCATTTGAGAAGATAACTATTCAACATTTTGTCTTATTATCTCATTAAACTTTCATTTAATACCATCCATGTCCTCAAGTCTTGGATTTTTGACACTTGGCACTATCTCGGCCATCCATTTCCATCCTCTCTCTACTCATGCAACATGTGTCACAAGAGTACTTAATGTTTTACTTTCATCACAATACATGCCTCTCAAACCCGTTTTACTTAATAATCTCGACACCTGCCTTTAAAATGTGAAATCTCGACCGTCTCGAATTCAACGAAATTCGACGCTGCTACCTAGATTTCATAGATTTATTCCAATCTGAACTGCTTGGCCATCCGAGATCTAGAAAATTTTGGATTACCGAAATGACCATTTTATCTTTTCTAAAATTGGAATTTTCTAAGGTCTTACATTCTCCTTCCTTAAAGGAATTTCGTCCAAATTCGACAATCACAACAACTCACATGCATATGCAACGGCACTATACCATGCATGTAACCAGTCATTTTTAAATATTAAATCCACTCAAACCACGCACCTTCATCCCTAAACAAGGCGGATAGTGACCCGTGATCGTGTCCCTCTCACTTCACGCACTCCTCCACTCACGCCTGTCGCCATATCACCCTCACTAGCTTCACGATCTCATGGCCGCAAAAGCCGCCCCCGGCTATCCATAATGCACACCGTCCTTCTCAAAGGTCCCACTGTCAACCTCAATCTCTCCCCCAATCCACTGGGCATGGGCCGGACTGGAGTATACCTGCAGCATGGAGACGTGAAATACTTCGTGTGGACACACCCGATGACGCTAGGCTGCAGGGAAAAGTTCCAACCGGCACGCTTACAGTCGCCTCTACACCTCTCAGATCTCGGCAGCCCAATGAACCTCGGGCGATAACTTCCCCGCTTGGCTCGAACCCGACCACTCTCCTTAGGTATCACCTTCAAGAAGACGCGGATCTCCAACCTCGAACTCTACGTCGACGTCGTGATAGTCAAGATAGCCTTTCCGCCGCTTGGAGCCGTGAGAAGACGTTTTGTCGTATCAAGCTCACCTTCCTGAGGTGTCTCTAATCGCACGTGACCGCTGACGGAGCTCTCTCCCCACCCGGTCCAACATATCGGTGATCCAGCCTCCCATACAATGCCTCATATGGTGCCATCTGTATACTCGCTTGATAACTGTTGTTGTGAGCGAATTCCACTAAGGGCAAGTGCTCTTCCCAACTACCCTTATGATCCAGAACGCATGCTCGCAGCATGTCCTCTAACACCTGTATCTAATCCACACAACATGTAACCCTACACAACCCCTGCTTGGTGTGTAAACGCTAGCCTTCCCAAAGTCACAATCACTGACAATCCAATGGACCATCAACCTAATCCATGTCATGAATGACATCCATATACCGAGTCCTTGCCGGCTCACCAACACCCAATGTAATTTCCAAAAGGCTATCCAAATCTCGAGCCACTCCCGACTCCTATCACTCAACTCTAAGTCTACGTGATAACCATGACCGTGTGTTTTCATCTCGAAATACCCCCGACTTATCACTCAACTCTAAGTCCACGTGATAACATGACCGCGGTGTTTTTCATCTCGAGTCACTCACTCCTATCACTCAACTCTAAGTCTTCGTGATAACATGACCGTGTTTTCTCTCGGCAACATAACTTTTCGCCTACACCGCGAGAGCTCTGCATTCACACAAAATTCTGGATATCTCCATGGGTCTCTTACACCCACACAGAATTCGAGATCTCTCCCCGGTCTCTTACACCCCACACAGAATTCGGATAGCCCTCAGTCTCTTACACCCACATGTACCTTCTGGGACATCTCCCCCGGTCTCTTACACCCAATACGTAAATTGATACCCCCGGCCCTTACACCCAATAGTGCCCCCATTTCTCCATGGCTTCTTACATCCACACGCAACGCATAGCTCCCTGGGTCTCTTACACCCACACAAGACCTTTCGGATACTACCGCGGGTCTCCTTCACCCTAACTTCAGGCTTCTCACCTTAGGAGATTAACGACCCCCTTCTTGCTTTGCCCAACACGCATTAATTTCTCTTCATTTCCTAATTCGAATTATGAGTCTTCATTTGACGTAGTCCCAAAGACAAACTCAACCCACACTCACAAAAAGTGGTGAATGACCATACCGTGCACCCACACCCGACTCGACGAGATGTCACCATGCACCCACACTCGACTCGATGCGATCCCCCCCTGGGGTCACCATGAGCAGAATCTTAGAGAGATCTCTAACTCGCAATCCTGACCTATCCGGTCAACTCTCGCCCTACATCCTAAGGAATAACATCCACATATGGCTTCTCTAAAGGCCTCAACCTCTAAGTCCAAATCTGTCACACAAGATGCATTAGTGAACATGATGCATTAGAAAAACAAATGCATGTATAAAACGTACCCTACACGTCCAGCTGATCTGCATGCTTAGCCTCTGTACCATGAGGCTTCTACCTCCTAAGACAATCTCTCCTCATATGCCCAAGCTAGCGACAATGGTAACACGTCATCTGCCCAACTTGACCCGAACTCTCGGCCTGCAAATCCCGGTGCTCACCCTCGACTCCACGCCTCCGGCAGACCGGCCTACGTGGACCCGCCCGCGAAATACTGTGTGCCTGCGGTGGCACCTGAACTAATACTAGTTCCCTCTCGACCTGATACTAGGGGTGAGGAACAACCTGTCCTCTCCGCCTACCACGATCGGGACTGTGCACATACACCGGGAAGTACTTTACCCATTTTCCCCTTTTTAGATCTTCTAATTTAGCGGCTCGAAAGTCCTTATAGTGACCTCTCGTCGCCTTATCGACTGCGGAGGAGGAGTAGTAGTTCTTGGATTTCGGTGCCTCATTACTTAAATCCCCGAACTTAGGATTATCAAACCGCTCCCACATCAGACACAAGGGACCCTGATCCCAAACCCGCATATTATAGAACGACGGTTACATACCCATGTTCCGGATTGTTGTTAAGGGTTCTGGGCCTCGCCATTCGTTGCAAAGCAGTCCATGGTCAATAATGACAAATTTGCATTGGCCCCTTCCAATGGGTAGGGGTCCCAGTATGTCTAGCCCCCATTGCTGAAAAGCCAAGGGGCTTGTGATTGACGCCAGCGGCTCAGATGGGAGATGAGAGATCTTGGCATGCTCCCGCAAGCTTTGCATTTTCTCGACCTCGCTGAGCAGGTCTGCATCGTGGGCCAATAATACTCCCCGCTCTGCTTCCCGCTAAGGTCCGAGTCCGATGTGGCTGCCATGCACGCCTCGTGCCTCCTTGAGGCTGTAATTGGCATCTTCCTTCCTACGCATTTAAGAATGGGTGTAGAGAAGCCTCTGCTATAAAGGGTCCCCCCTCGATGAATGGTGAATCTTCACGACTTTGCTCTTAAGCTCGATGCCTCTCCTTTGGGTCGCGAACATTCCTTCTACTAAGTAGTCCCATAGGGTCCTGGCTCTGACATCACAAGGGAGACTTCCTCCGTGTCGATGCTTAACAAGGCTTCGAGGTGCTTAATGTGTATCGTACGCCTACCCAAGTCTTAGGTCGTTGCCGCTTGCTGCATCACCGAGAATTCTCTACCCTTGGTACATGCTTAACCTGAACTCGTATGAACTTTACAACTCCTCAAGACCTTCTCGAGGTACAGGATCATCTTCTTCCTCTCACCTCCTCGGCTCTCGTAGGGAGTCTTCATCTATTTTACTTCACACTGAGCCACGCTCACTTTCAATTGATCACCTACGGAGCGCGAGGTTAAGCCCGCCTATGATGTACCTCATATTCCTACTCATATCGAGGCTTGGGTTTAATCTGAAAATTATTCCACATCTATCCCGCTCGAGAGGTCGTGGATCGACCGCATCAGCTTTCCAAGCATCATGGCTCTCGTCTACGTATTAATAACCTCCAAACCCGTGGAGGTCGGCACAATGGCAGCTTTAGCGTGCTCTCTATCGGGTGAATTCCATGATGAAATCTGCCAAGATCTACCCTTTTATTGATGTCCTTGGTTTGTATCTGATGTCTAACTCACTCAACTCTATAGCCCACTTTATCAGTCTTCCAGAGGTTTCTGGTTTATGCAGTATTTGCTTCATCGGGTATTCAGTTGGGACTTCGATATGAGCTTGAAGTAAGGTCGTAGTCACTGGATGTAGTTACTAACGCTGTGATTAGCTTCTCCATCTGGGATACCTCTCCTCTCGCTTCCTTCAGCCCGCCGCAATAGACCGGTCGCTGCACCCGATCCCGCCTCTCCCGACCGCGCACTAGTCGAGGTGTCCTGGGAAAACACCAGCAGATGAGGTTCCTCCCGGCGCTATTTGAAACGGTGCAGAGCCAGTAGTTTGCGTCGGCAATGCTCGCGCGGCAGATCCTGGTCAGCGCCTTTCAATCAAAGAAGGGTCATGATTGTCGCCATCTGACACTGTGCTTTACTTAACGCGGGCTATTCTTCCACAAAGGCCAAATGTCCTAATGCTCAAGGTGGCAGCATGTCGAGCACGACCTTTATCTTGTATGGGTTTGCTTTTATTCCTCGACTGTTGACTATAAAACCCAAGAACTTCCCGGTGGAGACTTCGAAGATGCATTTACTGGCTTAACTCATATTGTAGCTTTCAGACTGAACGTCTCTACTGCGGGCTATGTGGAGCTTGGCCTTAATCCAACTGACGTAATAACATGTTTGCCTATATATACCTACGTATGCTCCAATTTGCTTAGAATGATCTTGTTCACTCAACCTCGTAGGTGGTTTCGTTTTAGTCATCCGAAGGGCATCACCCGATAGCAAAGAGAGGTTCCTCGCCTCAAGAACGGCTCCCAGGTCTTCGTCGCTTGATCCATACTAATCTGGTTGTAGCCAGAGAAGGAGTCCATGAAGCTGAGGAGTTCATGACCGGCTGTGGTGTCCACTATGAGGTCAATCCGAGGTAGGGGGAAGCTATCTTTTGGGTAGGCCCTGCTAATATCTGTGAAATCGATGCAAAGTCACCATTTTCCGTTTGCTTTTTTGACGAGAACAACGTTAGCCAACCATTCTGGATATTCTACCTCCCTGATTGCATCTGCTTGGAGAAGCTTGCTGACCTCTTCATTAATCGCCTTCTGCCTTTCTGGGGCGAAGCTCCTTCTTTTTTGCTTGACCGGCTTTGTGATGCCCCCAACCCGGCACCTGATGGGGTGTCAAGCGAGGCTACACTTCTGGACTGGACTCTTCCAACCTTTTTCTTTCTCGTAGCCGACACTCGTACTGCTTTTCTCATTCATATGCACAATTTTTGTAATAAAAAAATTCTTTACATATACATTATACATACCACCATAGCGGAGTTCCATGTTCTATACACCGAGTCCCATTACTTCAATAAACAAAGCTTATACCCATTCAAAAATACAGATCAAGGGAAGCAAGGTTGAGCACCTATCTCCCGGGAAGTTGGTCCGCTTCCGCCGATGCGACGCTCATTCTCTATCCTTGTCTTCAAGCCTCACTCACACGGATTAAAACCCGCGGCTAAGCTCACGCCAGTGTTGCTGCCAAGGACGACCAATAACTATGATCGCCCAAATAAATATTATTAATTTATTCATCATTTTCATAACGTATTAATTTCTATCATGTGACGCTTTACATAACCTTTCATATCATTTTATTTCTTATTCTACCTATCATTTGATCTATATTCTCTTCTAATGGTTCAGTATTATATATCCTATTTTGTGTATGTCATATTCGTATACATATATTACTTCATGGTTATATACTCATACCGCTTGTTATGTTCTATTTTCATGTAATCGTTATCATGTAATCATATCATAATCGTATTCATGTAATGTTCATGTATTATTTTCATATATTGTTTTCCTGTTATACTTTTCATATTACTTTCCCTTTCATGTATAGTACTTGTTCATATACTTTTTGTGTAATCGTACTTGTACTTTCTTATATAATCGTATTCATATTAACTTTTCAACATCATTTTACATTCTCCTATACATTTTTATATATCATATCGATCGTATAATCTCATGTTATTAACTTATCATCACATAGCAAGCATATGCTTCTCAGATCAAATAATATCTTTTCACATGTCATATGCAAATCATTTGTTTTATGTTTCATGTCTGCATAAACCTTAGAAGTAGATAAAGGAAACTATAAGGGGTCAAGGCACACCAGGCGAAACAAAGGGGTCTATAAGGGCCCATGGCGTCATGCATTTTCATTGCAGCGAGACAATGACCATCTATACGCTCGCGCTTGCTATCATCAGGCTGCAAGAGCAACGACCATCTATAAGGGCCCAAAGGCGTTGTAATGACCCAAATCCTGGGCCAATTGATCAAGATGTCGTTGTACTGTTTTCCTAATAGGTATTAATCTATCCCTACCAAGTTCTAAGGCATAATCCATTTTATTACATTTTTTGTACATATCTCATCTACATGAATAACTATTATTATCATGTACGTTGATGAGATATACACTAATATTTATTTCGTCTGCACAATACCTTCACATATTTAGCTTTCATTGTTGTTCTTATATTTTTTTACAATACGTATATTCATATCTTTTCATCATTTATTTTGTCTTCGTATCAGTATATGTAATCCTATCATATATCATGAATGCATCTATGCACTCTTATATTCATATATTCATATATATATCTTTATCTATTCATATCCCTTTATATCATTTATGCATCATATCTTTTTATGCAGTTTCTATCATGATTTAGAATACTCATGTACTTTCTATATTTCTATCATGTATGCTTTTACTCATTCATGTGTTCCCTATCATGTTCCATCTATTCACATGTATGACAATCATATATTCATATCATATACTCTTATATTCATATCATGTCCTCTACTTGTAACATCTTATATCTTGTTAACTTATCTTCATGTAATTTTACTGATCTATCATATCTTATGACTTATACTCTATACATTCCTATACTTGTATGTTTTTCACTTTTTATCGTATTGTCCTATCTCCCCGGTAGAGTACGTAATGTGACTCTTCCTTTTGATACCTGTAGGTACTTTCTTATCTATATACCCTTTACATATCAAATCTACATATATTGCTATTTCTTGTCTATATATCTATCCTCTTACCATGTATTCCACTAACTTTAACTAAGCGCATTAGTACACTCTCGGCACAACAATTCAATTTTCAGATTAAGATAAGTACCAAATGCTATTAAATAGCATATGGTTAGATTATAGACCGATGAGCTTTCCATCGAATCCAAGAATACCTATAACGGAGTCCTAACGAATGAGTTATGCAAAATTGCAAGCCATGAAGAAAATCAGCAACTTGCAGCAACCGAGTGCAGCAGCAGCAGCCACCGCCTTTTGTCATTTTCTCGACTTATTAAAAGTACTCAAGATTGCATCAAGCTTATATATGGTTGACTTCTAGACTCAAAGGGTTTTCCATAGAGTCCAAGCACCCAAAACGGAGTCCTGAATCTAAGGAGTTATGCAAATTGCAAGCCATGAAGAAATCAGTAATCCTAGCACCTGGGTCAGAAGAGAGGAGAGCTACTGTCTTTTGTCATTTTCTGTGTGTATTATAAGCTCAATATTATATCAAGCTATATGGATGGATTCTAGACTCAAAGGGCTTTCCATAGAGTCCAAGAACACCCAAAACGGAGTCCTAACGAAGGAGTTATGCAAATTGCAAGCCATGAAGAAAATCAGCAACTTGCAGCAACTGTAGTAGCAGCAGCAGCCACTGTCTTTTGTCATTTTCGGACTTATTAAAAGCTCAAGATTGTATCAAGCTATATATGGTTGGATTCTTAGACTCAGCGCTTCCCATAGAGTCTAAGAACACCCAAACGGAGTTCAGGAAGTTATGCGCATCCAAGTTGGAGGGTTGACATTGCGGTGGGCTGCGCTATATTCGAATCCACGCCTATAGCGCACTGATGTGCACTCCGTACCACGCCACAACAGGCTTCCAGTCCGCCCCGGGCGTGCTGCAGGAGGTACCCAGCCACGCTACGGTGTGGCTTCCACGCCCAAAGCAGCCGCAGGATGCCTTGGCGCCAGACACGCCCAAGCTGACCGAAACCATCCCGAACAACTTTGTCCACCGGCGACAATATCCTCCCAATTTAGACCACATGATATGCCACAAACACGACACCAAAACCATCCTACAATCAATCCCAATTCACCCCAAAAGTAGGAATAAACCAACTTCCATAGCCATACATATTTTACAATCCATCCACAAAGGGGAAGATTCCATACTCCTAACAAGTAATTTTACTCTCTAACACCTCAAATCTTAGCTTAATGAGGGATTCTATATAAAAGTCCAATTTCACACTCAACCCATAACCATCCATACAATCATATAAATTTAATTTCCATACTAAAAACCATACTAAACTCTAACAAAGTCCATACAAAGCTATACCAAGTTCCATACATAAAACCAAAACTAATAAATCAAAGAGGGAAGAACCCTATACCAAGGTACAAACTTACACTCCACACATATTCTATAAACCAAGGATCCTACAAATTCCATACAAGAATCCATACCAAACCCAAAGATCCATACAAGTTCTACTTATCACATTCTCGTGTCTGGTTCATGTTTCACGCTCATTCCATATGGCATTTATATACTTGTACAGTATGATGTCTAAGTGTATTCACACATCATTCATATATTCTTATTCCTTTATGAATCTACTTTACTCAGAAATTGGAATCATTCCAATTGAAGCATCCAAACTAAAGTTATTACATTTTCATGTCAACTAGTCGGCTCACGATTTTACCCGGAGCGACATAGAAGTTCAGAATATCTACTTTCCAGTGCCTAGTCTCCATATTTGACACTGGTTCTTGTACCCTTTAAAGCTAAGGTGCTAAGGGTTTTCCTCCAACTGAATCACCCAAATCGGGAGCACCGAATCCGCTGGTCTCGGAACAACCCGGACTACTCTATGATCAAAACTGAAGCAGAATTTAGCTTGCACATGGCCCCACTTGGAGTGAATTTATGGGTCACTTAGAAGCAGAATTTTAAGGTACCTATTTGAGGATGTTTGGTTCTCCTTGAAGTCTATTTTAACCAAAAACTTGAATCACTCAAATTGGATAATAAATGAGCAAGATATGGCTAAAATACGAAAACTGGTTGAAACAGAAAAACAGGGCACTACATGTACCGGTACACCTCTTACCTGTACCGGTACATGTATTCGAATTTTGCCCAGAATGTGGGCTTTTCTGCACTTTTTCCATATTTTTCTACCCAATCCAACTCTATACTTATCTTACACCTCAAAACCACACCAAATTCATCTTATAATCTCAATTTTACTCAATTCATCTTTCATTACCTATCTTTCTTCAAAACTTTTCCATGAATTTATCCTTAAACAATTCTAATATGGGTTATGACCCATACTCAAACCAATATATGTTTAGTTAGGTTTGTTCTAAACCCTAACTCAATTACCTTTCACTCAACCCACATGAATCCAAATTTAAAAGAGGTGATTCTAACTATCTTGTACTCATATGGGTTTTACCAACCCTAATCTCAATACATCTTGGTTAGATAAAATCCTAACAAACCCTAGATTTGGAACTCCTAAACTTTTCTAGAATCCCATTACAAATCCATATGATCCATAATAGAATCCATACCCAAGGTTAAGTTC
The DNA here is from genome assembly GCA_016808115.1 of Tetrastigma voinierianum. NCBI lineage: Eukaryota > Viridiplantae > Streptophyta > Magnoliopsida > Vitales > Vitaceae > Tetrastigma > Tetrastigma voinierianum. The sequence continues at coordinate 650,113 of JAEQBH010002464.1, read as the reverse complement.
TATACCTTTTATCATGGCTTCTTCTTCTTCCTCTTTTTCTTCTTCCTCTTCCTCTTCTTCATCTTCTTCTCCTTCTTTCTCTCCCTCTCACGGTTCTCTCTCTTGAGTACTAAATTGGTCTCTCTTATCCATGTTTGTTAAGGCCATGTTTGCCAAGTCAAAAACTCATTTTTGCTTTTAACTTTCATTTTTGCACTAAGCCCTTTAACTCATTATTATTTCTATTCCATCTTTCTAATTGCCTTGAATCCCATAACTTATTAAATTTCTATTTTGGGGATCAATCTTGTTAACTCATGACTTTAAGTCCCTTTTTGACAATTCTACATATTTGTCCTTAAATCTTGTAAATTTCCTGGTCTCTGCTTCCAAGCAGCCGCATTTAACTCACGAAATATTCAAATTACGCTTACAAAACACCCTCCTAAACATGTCAAAACTCCGTTAGGTATATTTTGGGGTATTACAAAGCTTAGCGCATGATGAACCGACGCTCAACCTCAGAGGTGATTATTGGCTCTGCCGATTCCGCCCATGTTCTGCTTTAAAAATTGGATGAAAAGGCTTCTGACATCTTTAGCCAGCTTAGATCCTATGTAGACGAGGTGCCCGCCGGGTCATTGCTATACAGCTCTAGTTCTTCCGAGGGCGAGGTCGGGTGCTACCTTGTCTCGCATGTCGGCTTGTCCATGCAGAGATGTCATTTAATCGCTTCTGCTTCATTGATGCCTTTCGAGTAACACTCCTCGCTACGCGCCTAAGGCTTTCCTCGAACCATTCCTACTCCATTTGCAGTTGGGAATTTGATAACCATGTGATAGCCGGAGGGGATGGCCCTTGTGGTATTGAGAGAGGGCCTGCCTAGTAACATGTTGTAAGCTGATGGGGCATCTACTATGAGAAATCTTATTGTTGTTGTAGCCTGGCATGGGGGGTCGCCTAAAGTGAGCACTAGTTGTATCGACCCCAGAAGTAGCACTCTTTTGATTAGTGCCCAAATAGTGCTATTTTGAACCTTGTTTTTTTTGCAGGTTTTGAGCACTTTTTGTGTACTAATCAGCGTAATTAACCCAATTGGCACATTAAGGTCCCGGCTATACTACTAATCACATTTTGTGGCAAATTTTGTAAGTTTTGCAAGATAATTAGGCCAAAATTATCAAGTCAAACACAAAGAACTCGAGTTGAACTCATCATTGCATATCAGATCCTAAAAGGAAAGAATAGCAAAAAGTGAGAAAAAATGGAACACTACAAGAATTTTGCAGGGTTGCGAAAATTTCACAACCTGCAGTTCTCAACCTGCGAAATTTTGCAGTGTTGTGAAACTGTCTTTCCTGCTACCACTGTTCAAGTTCCTGACAATGTTCACCTATGCTCCCCGTTTGACTTTTTCACCTTTTTGTTCCTCTTTTGATTTCTTCCCATTTTGTCCTTGTAACAATTAATCGTCATGGATTTTGCAATTTTATACTGTTTTCAGCGTATATAGCTTAAACATTGTAAACTGTGAGACGTTTGCTCATATTAATAAATTTGCAGAAGCTAAATTCTTCCCGCTTCTTTCTCACTTTCTCACCTTTTCTCTCATTTTCTGGCAACAAACAGATTCCTCCGGGAGTGGGATGACAACTCGGGTGACGAGTGGCTGTAAAACCTTCCTCCTGAAGAAGAAGACCGCCGCGCTGATCCAAGGCAGCCGAGGTTCCATGTTCTTCACGAGGTATCCACCGTCAGCATCGTTTCCTCTTTAACTTTAGGTTTTGATCCTTTTGAGTCACCTTGAATGGTTATTACTTAAGTAAGCTGGGCTTATCGATGCCATAATGTTAGATCCATCGATGTTTGTTAGTTATCATTTATGATCCATTGTAAGGTGAGTCAAGGTGACTGCGGTTTTAATGACCGAGAGCACTAATGGTCAGTGGATGCCATTTTTCAAAGGATATTTATTAAGGCCACTTTATAAATACTTAAATGAAGATCTGGTTCAGGAAATGACTATAGGTCATCCTCCCCAACGCGAGGAAAGGACCCTAGAAACCCTCAGTTGCCCTAGGAATTCGATCTTAGTGACCTAACACTTCAAGGAGTTCTATTTTACATTTTAACTTGTTTTATTTTCAGTTTCCAAACAATTCAACCCACTGTTTTCATTAAACCTTAAAATCCAAATTGAATTCACCATTTTTGCCTTAACTGCAAATCATTTGTATGAAGAAAACCTATCCTCAGAAATTCGACCCTAAACTCATTTACACGCAAAGAGCTACAAGCAATACGCAGAGGTTTAGGTTTATAAATATTTTTTATTCCGAAAGCACCAAATTCTACCCTATGCATACTACTTATTTCATGAGTCATCTTTCTCCGTAGAATCCACGTAGCAAAGGCCGATCGACTCCCAAATCTTCTCCTCCACCCACCTCGTCGGTAAAGCCGATGCGGGCACGATGTCGGCCGAGCTCTAGGGAAGTATATGAGGTTTTTTGTCACGGCTTTCGATGTCGACGCCACCCCATCTCGCACGGAGTGAACTTGGTCCCCGGCTTTGGCTTCCTTCGTATTCGACATACGTACAGTCAACTTTACGCCTTTGTATCGAAGTTCCGCTTCTTTATTTTTTTTTAAGCCTGATATTTGGGCTTACGTTCTAGGTCTGAGCGCCTATTATTTTAAACCCAATCAATTTATTTTAATAGTTAAGCTAATAAAAGCTCTTGGTTTAAAGTAGAAAAGTACAGGTTCAAAACCGAGCATATTACTATATAACTTGTAATTTTAAGTGAATGGTCTTATAAACATAGTTAAACACTTTTACAACTATGAACATATTACCACATCACTTGTAATTTTAAGTGAATAGTTTTAAATAATGGTAGTAATATCCTTCCATAAACTAAACAACCAAAATTTTGAATTCATTATACCAATACATTTTTTGGCCAAATAACCAGCAGATCTATTTACTTCTTTATAGATCTATCGATATAGACATGTCTCTATCAACAGATCTATAGATATGTCCATAATCATAAATGTCTATACAAATGTATTAATAATATGATACTATTTATTAAAACAGTTTTGACTAGGACCTAGATAAAGCCAGTCTATTCACTGCACCTAGATAAAGCCAGTCTTCTGTGTGAAATAAATATTCTTCACCATCCAACTTGGACTAGGACCATTTGAACTATCAAATGATTCAAATCACATGCAATAAATTTTGGGATTCCTTAAAACTCCTAGCAACTACAAAGAACAGACTCCTTGTTTCTTTGCATTCCTTGGTCTTCTTTGCTTTTGACTTAGGTTATATGATGCCGGCACCCTTCTTCAGTTGGCAATAAAATCATAGATGATTATTATATACTTCTATAAACACGGCTATGAGTCTTCCATCACTACAAGGAGGGAATCATATTTTAATAATATATATATTTAGTATTTTTTTTGGCAACTATATATTTATATTTAGTATTTGATATTGAAAATAATATTAATTTGTAAATTTTTTCTCTTAAATTTTATTTTTGTTGAAAGAGAAAGAAGAGATAAAAGAGATAATAGAGATAATTCAAGAAGAAAACTATATTTCCATTATTCCAGAAACCCATATATATATAGTGTTACAGTTATTAATACCGTAATAATTATTCACCAATAAATGTATGGTCATTCACAGTTATCAGTTAATCATTTATAACACTTCCTCTTGAATGATCATCACTGGGACAAGTTAGGGTACTACTCTCATTAAAAACTCACAAGAAACTCAAATGACAAAACTCGGACGGCTTTAAAATAGCACAAGATCTTAACATCTTTATTCATACTCCCTCGGTAGTGACATGACTATATTGTCTTCAACTTTCAATTTGAAGATCTTTAAGTCGACACACGCCAACTCGCGCACGCTCAATGCTGCGTGCGTAATCCTTAGTAAATAAATCCGCTAGATTATCATTGGACCTTATTTGTTGCACATCAATTTCACCATCTTTTTTAAGTTTATGAGTGTAGAAGAATTTTGGCGAAATGTGCTTAGTTCGATCACCTTTAATATATCCTCCTTTGATTTGCGCAATACATGCAACATTGCCCTCATATAATACTGTTGGATTATTCTTAATAGAAGATAATCCACATGATTCTCTAATGTGTTGTAACATGGATCTCAACCAAACACATTCTCTACTAGCTTTATGCATCTCAAGTATTTCTGAATGATTAGAGGAGGTGTCCACCATCGTTTGTTTAACTAATCTCCGTGGATATCATAGCAATTTCAAGGCAAATATATATCCCGCTTCAGGATCGAGCTTTATGAGGGTCCGAAAGATATCCCCGCATCCGTACAGCCAAGTAATCGGTTTCATTGCTTTGGAATAAAATAATCTCATGTCACTTGTCCCATGGAGATATCTCAATATATGTTTGATTCCATTCTAGTGCCTTTTAGTTGGAACTGAGTTGTATCTTGTTAATAAATTAATTGAGAAAGCAATGTCTGGTCGAGTATAATTTGCAAAATACTTTAGTGCACCAATTGCACTAAGATATGGTACTTCAGGACCAAGTAGCTCTTCATTTTCTTCCTTAGGCCTAATGGATCTTAGTTATTTCAAGTGACCTAACAACCATGGGGAACTAAGGGTGTGGATTTATCTATATAAAAGCACTTTTGTTTTTTGCCAGATATGATGATTGATGAATCAATACATCATTCAAACAATACTTGATCTGCAGGTCGAGACAATATCTTGTTTTCCCAAGATCTTCATCTCAAATTCCTTCTTAAACAACTTAATGCTTTGATGAGCTCTTCAGGAGTCCCAATTAAATTTAAATCATCTACATATACTACTATTATTGCCAATCCATTTTCTGTTTTCTTAATGAAAACACATGGACAAATTAGATTATTCACATATCCTTCTTTGAGTAAATACTGGCTTAAACAATTATACCACATTCGACTAGATTGTTTTAATCCATATAAAGATCTTTGCAACTTGATTGAATACATGCTCCGTGGTTTTGAATTCATTGCTTCAGACAATGTGAATCCTTCAGGGATTTTCATATATACATTAGCATCTAGAGATCCATATAAATATGTTGTGATCATATCCATCGACGATATCCAAATTCCCCTTCTTCGAGACCTAAACGATCAAACACTAATGTGATTGCGTCCATTACGGAGAATACACTCTCATAGTCAATTCCATGTCTGCGGAGAAACCCCGTCACAAGGCGCGCTTTATATCGCAAGTGCGACTATTTTATTATTCTTTATTTCGCTGCATAAAGACCCATCGATATCCAACATGTTGTATATTTATAGGTGTTTGAACTATCGATCCAACATCGTGACACCTCTTAAACCCGAGGGGTCCCATTGACTACCAACTCGTGGAACCAGGTGGTCTCATGTCATGAGACTCACATGAGTAAATGGCCCAATAGGCCCATCATACTCACCATACGTTTACAAGACCATACATTTCTATAAATCTAAGAGTTATTACATCACTCCTAATACAAAACATATATTAAAACTAGTCGCTCTAATATATACACAAACAAGAATCAAGGCCACGTCCACTCGCCTATAATCCTGCCTCTAAGGAGCGCAGACCGCTCAGAGACTGGTCTACAGACTGGGAAAAGGGGTCCCACGACGGTGAGCTAATCAGAGAGATAATCCCATATATTATCATCGAACTCATCTCATATCATCATCGCCAATCGCAACATCGCACGCAAGATGCAACACGCAAACGATCATCTACGTCAAACCCACAACCAGGTGACACGTTATCCTATCATGGAAAAATCTACATGGCTACGTATGAGATCGACACCGCATTACGGCCCAAGTAACGTCACCCCAACCCACCACCCAACGCGCAAGTGCCATCGGGAAATCAACACGTAGAGTCAATCTAGACTCCCATCTCACAACTCGTAGTCTATGTGGATATTTATTTAATCGTTTCGCGGTCTTTGGGCAAATGTAATCCTTTTCGGGTCTCACCACGGTCTCTTACACCCTCCGACATTTTTCTGTTTCACCGGTGATACGCCGTCTAACCGTGTTTTTAGAAGGTTTTTCACCGAGGGGGTATCTATTGCCTACTTGCTACGTACCGACACATTTCATTCTTTCCATTTTCGCTTAACACTATGGAACTCCACTCGACTTCGTCCTGGCTCTAAGCCCACACGATTCAACACCAAATGCGCGCTAAATCAAGCATTCATGTACACACTCATGTAATGTGGTGTTACCAAGACACCAATGCAATGCAATTTGTGCCACTGCACTCAAACCCAAGACCAATGTATGAAAACCTCTACATAGACATTCTACACCGTACACTATGTGTGTTATGAACACTCATGTCTAATGCACACAACATTTCATATATTTAACATACATGCAGTCATGTTAATATTCCACATATTCAAATCAGTACATCACTTAAGCATGCACTAACCATATTGGTTCCATAAAAATTCCGCATGGCATCATTCAAGTAATAACAGGTTAACTTTGATTCAAAGTTAAAAACCTTAAACAAAGACATGCAATGACATGCAATAAGCATATTAGTTCCGTAAAATTCTGCATTCAAGTAATAACAAGCCAACTTTGATTTTCAGCAGCAAAACCCAAAAAAACAAGACATGCAATGACACATGCATAATAAGTATTAGTTCCGTGTAATCGCATTCAAGTAATAACAGTTAACTTGATTTTCGTTAAACCTTAAAATGTGACATGCAATGACATGCAATACTATTAGCTCCAGAAAATTCTGCATTCAAGTAATAACAAGCCAACTTTGATTTTCAAGTTAAAACCCAAAAACAGCACATGCAATGACATGCAATAAGCATATTAGTTCGTAGTACCTTCAGATTCAAGTAATAATACAACTTTGATTTTCAAGTTAAACTCCGTAAAACAAAGACATGCAATGACATGCACAGCATATTAGTTCCGTAAAATTCTGCATTCAAGTAATAAGCCAACTTTGATTTTCGTTAAAACCTAAAAAAAATGAAGACATGCAATGATACATGAAATAAGCATATTAGTTCAAGAAATTTCAAAGATTCAAGTAATAACAAGTCAACTTGATTTTCAAGTTAAACCTTAAAATAAAGACATGCAATGACATGCACAAGATATTAGTTCCGTAAAATTCTGCATGTTAATATTACAAATTCTCGCATACTGGGCCCAAAAATTCTAATTTACAAGGACAAAAACCACCCTAACATCAACGGGGTTTCTATAGAAAATGTTCTTGTAGACAAGATGTATATTTCATGCATCAGTCTAAACTAGTACAAATCAGCTCCGTGTCCTATTCTCGGGAGACCAAGGACCCGTAAAAACCTGGCCCTACCAATAATAGTATCCGTAGAAAATGTTATTGAATCACTCCCACCGCTAGGCTACTTTTTCATGTGGACATTTCACACTTGTAAATAAGAAGTAACTGAGGAAAGATACCAATTTCTGCATGTTCTTCATTCAACAATAACATACCAAACTCAACCAAATGCCATATTTTTTCATGGCCCCAAACAAATAAATAACAACCATGAGGAAAGATCCTCACCTTCAAGTGCGTAGATCAGTTCTTGATCCACCCAAATCAGAAATGGAGGAAAAAGCTCCTCCTCCCTTTCTCCTTTCTTTCTTTCTTTCTGTTTTCTTTATTCCTTTCTTTCTTTTCTTTCTTCTTTCTCCCTTTCTTTCTTATCCTCTTTCTACGAATTGTTTTCCATCTCTCCTCAAACTACCAAGCTTGGTTTGACCTAGGGATTCCAATTAACATCCATTGTTTGACACTTGGTCAACTCAAGACCAAGTGTTCTCCATGCCACAACTTCAACCACTTTCATGTCACTACGCATGAGGGTGGCTCATTTGGCTCCCACCCAACTCACGCAATCCTGGCAAGATTTACATCACTTCACCCATGCGCTTGCCAAGTGTTCCTACAGTGCTACATGGCACCCCATGATCTACTCGTTGCCTCTCGAATACGTACAAAACCGACAACACTCGACGCAGCTCAAGCCGGCTCAACTAGATTACGACGATTCTAACGGCGCTGATCCTCAAGCCACATCCAAGCCTAGATAAAGATTTAGGTTTTGTCTCAGACTGCTCCTGCAAGAATCACCGATTCGCCTTCATTTTCGTAAAAAAAAATATTTCCTGTTTCACACAAATAATTCTCATGTGCTGATCTTAATTATGCCTTTGGAGCTTTTCCCATTTTAACCAATCGTTTTGATGTCGACATTCATTCACATTTTGCGACTCTTGATCTTCATCATTGATGTCCATAGCCACTTGGAAAGAAAAAACATCATTTATATGGGTAGTATTTCGATCCCATATTCTTCCCTCACATATATAATTGGTAGAGATCTCTTCATTGTTAGCTGCACCTATTAATCATTAATGATAACTCTTCAACCGATGCCTCCTGCCAGGCTACTTGTTCATCGACTCAGTGGCTTACCAGCTATACGCTCTTCGTTACTCATGAGAGCAAGACTTTTCCTTTTTCTAGAATTGCGGTCTTTGGAGCCGCCAATAGGGTCTTTCATCAGCTTTTAATCGCGACATTTGTGTTCATTTGTCATGCCGCGCTTGTAATTTTTCATCGGACAATCATCGCCGATATTTGCAAATGATATGTGATTTTGTACTTTTTGGCGAATCGCAAAACATCAGACAATTGATTCGCAAGACCTTGTAAATGAATTATTTTCTGAACTTCTAGTTCAGATTGCTTTGTATGAGGATCAAAACCAAGCATATTACTACATAACTTGTAATTTTAAGTGAATAGTTTTAAAAACATGGTTAAACACTTTTACAACTGTGAACATATTACCACATCACTAAGTAATTCTAAGTGAATAGTTTTAAATAATGGTAGTAATATCCTTCAATAAACTAAACAACCAAAATTTTGAATTCATTATACCAATACATTTTTTGGCCAAATAACCAACAGATCTATTTACTTTTTTATAGATATATTGATATAGACATGTCTCTATCAACAGATCTATATATATGTCTATAATCATAAATGTCTATACAAATGTATTAATAATATAATACTGTTTATTAAAACAGTTTTCACTAGGACCTAGTTAAAGCCAGTCTATTCACTGCACCTAGATAAAGCCACTCTTCTGTGTGAAATAAATATTCTTCACCATCCAACTTGGACTAGGTTCATTTTGAACCATCTATAATAAATTTTCGGATTCCTTGTTCTCTCAACTATAAAGGACCGACTCCTTGTTTCTTTGCATTCCTGGTCTTCTTGCTTTTGAATTTAAAGAATGGAGGTTGGTACCTTCTTCAGTTGGCAATAAGGAATCTTCATAATAATATATTTAGTTTTTTTTGGCAACTATATATTTATATTTAGTATTTGATATTGAAAATACATTAATTTATAAATTTTATTCTCTAAAATTTTATTTTTAAATTTTATATTTAAAAAAATTGCTTATGTAAGCTTATAAAATAAATTTTATAATAAAATTTATTATTTTTATTTTACAAATTAATTTAAAATCGGTTTTTCGATTCATTAAATAATGTTTGTGTAAGTAAAAACTAATTTTAAACTTTAAGAGAATCCTTTTTTTATATTATTAAAATTTTAATGGAATCTGACAATCCCTTACCCTCACATTTCCTTTAACCACTTAACTTTCTCCTCTTCGGCTATTTTTCTCCCCCTTTAACTGCAAAGTCTAAGCCTATTATTCATCTTCTTCTTTCATTCCCCGCAATTTCGAACTTCATCTTTTTAATATTTCTTCTACATGGTCCTTCTTTCTTCATTTGTTTTAGAGAGCAACGTAACATTTCACAGGTATTTTTACTATAGTTTTTATTTATGTTATTTTATAATGTATTATTTTATTTTTATCTCAAAAAATAGAAATTTATTTTTTCTCTATTCTTGTTCCAAAAAACCATATGTAGAAAAGAAGTTGAAATAGGCAATCAAAAGGAAATCATTCTTTTGTAACAAAAGACATTTTTCAAATTCCGTTTTAAAAAATAATCGCTGAAATAGGCTTTCCTTCAATTCATTAAACCATTTCTTTCCATTGCAAATATTGTTAGGCAAAATAAAAAACAGCCCCAGAACTTTGAGGAAATTTGTTCTTCAGACTTGCAAAAAATCTCATACAGGCAACCCTGAAACACGTTTTCAAAACCAAAAATCCAATACACTAGAACTAGAAAATACATTCATGATGACAGCAATGCAAGGAAAAGTCAAAGTGGTAATCCAGAGAATGGATTTGATCTTTTTGACACGATGGCACTAATAGTGAGTATCATCAAACATTAGAACCAGAAGAAGATATTCTTGTCAATTCAATTGTAGAAATCAACCGATAATTTGATTAATTGTCTTTTACAAACAAGATCAACACAACAACACCAACACGAAAAATACTCAAAAAATCTCCACTATAGAAAGATTCTTTATTTTTTAGAAAAATTGGGATTCAAAGAAAATACGATCCGTAACTCCAAAGAGCACCAAAAATATAACCTTTTTGCCATGGACTACATGTGAGATTTGAGAGTATGGAGCTGAAGGTCTGCCTAGAGATTAAGTCAAAGCTGTTCCTATGCTGGGTGAAGAGAATTGTGGCCGTCACACTTAGGGTTGTAAAATGAGGTTAAAATCTGGCATGAACTGTATATGGCACATTAGGTATTAATTAAATATAGGGAAAACCCGAACCCGCCCCAAACCTGAGATGGGTTTAAAAATATGTTCCAAAACCCGTTCATAAGTAAGAGAACAACTTATAATCTATTGTAATAACGGTGGATGACCACCCATATTCTTTTTTTTACATGGTGATGATTACCCATATCTATAACTCTTTATCATATATACATATAAATCCTTTCATACTCTTTTTTGCCTTCATATCAAGATCGTTACTCAAACCCGACGGTCATTTTTTTTTAACGCAACGTTTTACGACAGCGCGCGCGGTCAGTATCCATAAACAAAGATCCCAACAAGAAAATAAAGATGGCTGGTCAGGCATTGCACGTGCATCACAAGACACACTACATGCTGGCAAAGATCGCGCGCTGACGCAGACACAATATGTCGTGGGGCATTTGACAAGAGACTCATGGCGCACGCTGAGCCTACACGCCTCACCTGCCTCGAACACTGGGTCGGTCACGACACCCAGTGTACCAGGCCATGTCACGATACTAACCACAAGTCGCGACTCGAAAAGTGCTCAACCATGTCGCACGACCGGAACCCTCTCGAGTGCCCAACATGTCGCGACACAAAAGGCTCTGGCTACTAATCTCAACCCGCTGGACCCATGTCATGACACGAGGTTCATGTCATGACCACGAGGTTCATGTCGCGACCAAGGACAAGCGGTCCCGGCTGATATCATAGCGACCCCAGCGGTGTCGCGACACAACATGGCCAGTAGGGAGCATGTCGACATCAATCCCACGTTGTGATACCCTCGAGGCCAAACCAAGTCGCATGCGCGCCAGCACCGCGACTAGAGTAGCGCCTTGGCCTTGCTTTGTCAGGCCTTCGCTTTGCTCTCCGGCGCCGGAAATGGGCAGTAGCCAATTCCAGCTTCTCCCTTGCTCATTTCTTTTCTTTTCTTTTCATTCTACCCATTATTAAACCAAATAAGATTGCCTTATTGCTACAAGGCTCTTAAGCGTATTCCATGAAATGTATATGTTATACAAAAAGGAGTTAATTTACAATTTGTTTTTAATTATAAACTATCCAAAACTGGGTCTTCTACCCGTATTTACAAAATACAAAAAATAAGGCTAAGTTTGGCCATTTCTCCGCCTCTAAGGCCTTGGATCGTCATTATCGGTGCGCCCGATTACTGAAAAGGGGTTCCACGATGGGGTGAGCAATGCGATTAGATGGTCTCTGCGAGTGCTCACTTTAAAATGCGCATGCGATGTATGACCATGGCTGTCAGCATTCCATTCAGGTTACAGAACTACACATGGAATGACATATACGTCGCAGGATGTTTCGTACATATCCGAGTCACTCAGGCTCCTCACAAATGCCTATGCCCGAGTGTAATGATCGTCACTAGTGGTACGATGACTCCATATACAGGAGCCGCGTAGAGCTCCTCATGATACTGGTGCGATGGGTAACTAATCAGTCGACCCAGGCTCCCATCACCCATTGAAGTCCCCAGTGATAATTACGGCGTGTGTTTCTTTTGGGCAACAAAGGCACCGACACCGCTGCAGTCTTACGCCCTTTAAAACTTTTCGGATAATGCTACTTGGTCTCATACCCATCTGAGGACCTTCCCGGATATCTACCAGGTCGTACACCGAATTCGAGCTTTCACCTCTAAGGGGATTAACGACCCTCTTCTTACTTGCAGAAGCATGGCATTAATTCTATTCCATTTTATGGCTTAAACCACCCAGGTCGTTTATTGGACATCGTCAAACACGAGCTTTCATCCACGTCACACCACGAATGGTGAACAACCATCTGATGCACCGCCCGGAGCTCAGCGTGATGTACCCGTGCACATGAATGCAATGATGCCAATTCATATATTCCGTTCTTACGCAATTGTATTTCATACAATTCAAACATCATGTTAACACATCAAATTAGCATGCATTAACCTATCATTTATGCCACATATCGATTCAAGCATACATGGACATCACAAGTCACTACCACCCGAGTAATGATACACATAATTCCTTAGGCCTAGTGGTGACCTGATTTGTCACGACTAGCCTCCGACGGAGAACCATGTAATGGCCCCTCAGCGGTCTGCAAACTATGTTTCATTCATTTGGAAAACAATGACACCCAAACAACTCAATCATGTTATTCAACTACCAAGCAATAACATGCAAACAATTTCTCAATGCACCATCTTGGTCCAACAAACAATCCGGACTATTTTTAACGGAGTCCCGAGCTAGTCCGTGGAGTTGACCGCCATTCCCATCAAGCATCGGAGTTCCGCACACCGTGGGACGAAATCCATGGCCCTTCAGAGCCTCTGACATACAATAATTTTAAATGGCTTTAAAACAAGAGTAACACCAGTAAGAAAACTCCTACCTCACGGAGTTTGGCCAGCTCCACACTTCCGCTCGCGTAGTTCTTGTAGTGGGGATCAACTTTGCCTCTTTAATACCGTCGAATTTGTGAATGATCAGAAACTTAGAGAAGTGAGGCTTCTGTCTAAAATCTACCATCGTTTCTCTCTCTCCACGTCTCTCTCCACTCTTTCTTCTCCTCGTATGTTTGGAGAAGATGAGTGGTCAGTGGGATGTTATCTCCACTTGCCACATGTCCATTTCTTATTGGCTCATTAGATTTCCTCCTATCCTTATCATGTGGTGGTTTCCTTGGCTATCATGAGATGCCGCCACTATGCGCCCAGTAGCCCTCATTGTTTGACTTGCTCAGGGCTCGGCCATTAGGCTCGATGTAGGCAGCTCAACACTCGCAAGTAGCCAATGCGTAGAAGCTGTGCCTGCGCCTCAGCGTGCAATTATTGTCTCGGAATCAGCCCAGTCGCGTCTTGGATTAGATTTTGCGAGACAATTTCAACGGTGAAGTCCGTTTGTCACCCGAGATCTAGAAAAATTCTAGTTTTTTTATCGAAATTACCGTTTTACACTTCCAAAGAAAATTTGGATTTTCCAGGGTTTCACATTGTGAGCCTATAAAAGGGAGAACTTAGACCCTTTGAAGAAATAGATGCAAGACAAGAATTTCTTATTTAAACTCTTCACCTTTTCATTACTTTCACAACACGTTATTAGCACGAAGTTCTAACCAAGCACAAGATTCTAACCAAGTTATTTTAAGGTATGGATCTTTGTGTTGGATCGCTCGGTTCCAAGATAAATGGTGGAAGATATGTAAGAGATAGTGCTACTATTCGTACAATTCTTCGGGATCAAAAATATTTTCCCCGTAACATTAGTTGAAGCTAATGTAATTACAATGTCAGTCCTGCGAGCTTGATTACAGTGGTTAGGGAGGCCACTATTATGTTACCGTAGCCTTGTAAGACGAGAAATTCAATTTACGGAAAAATGGCAAAATCGTAATTTCGATTACAAAATTGTTATTTCGGTTAAAATCGAGATTTATTCTCTGAATCTCGGATGATGAAGCGAATTTCACCATTGGAATGCGTCTCGAAATCTAGCTATATATACGTAAAATTTAAAATTGAATTCCGAGACAATCGGAATTTACACGTTTTTCGAAAGGCATTACGTTTAGGTCTTGATAAAACGATTTTCGATGAACGAAGTCGCATATAACAAGTACTCATGTCTTAGTAAGTGGCGTGAGGTAAGAAAATGATGAAAATGGGCGGCCGAGATAGAGTCGAGATGTCAGCGAGAAAAGGGGACATAAACGTCATTTTTAGAAAGTTTAAGTCATTCAAGTAATGAAAAATTGAATAGTGCTCTTACTCCTCAATTGAAATAAAGCCAAAGCGTGAAAGCCGGAGGAGGAGCTTGCAGAATCGAAAAATGGAGTTTTTTTTAGTGTGAGAAGGTCGAACCTGCAAGATTGACGTCCGATGAGTCGACGATCTTCGGGACAGAAGGAAAGCTACTGCCGCGGAGAGGGCTTGGTCGTCTGGGATTTGGGGGTTTCCTCCAAACTCAGGAGGTAGGGGTTCTCCTAGCGGTTTTATTCCTGTTTAAGTACTACGAATGTTTGAGGTAGAGATGAGGCGTGGTAGTTTGATCGATCTGAACCTTGGGACCGAATTGATAATTTTGAAACCCGAGAGTGCGGTAGTGAGCGCCGAGAGTGGTTGAAGTGTCCAATTATTCTTTCATAATAAATCATGTATTGATTGGAATGAGGCAGGAAATGGCAGGAAATGCGGATTCATGAGGTGAGCCAGATGATTTAATGATTTGTCGGGAATAGTAAATGAGGTTTCACTATTCGGGAATAGTGTTCACAAAATATTTTTTGTGTGAAAATGGGTTAATTAAATTGATTCAAGTTGAATTGCTCGTGTTTGATATTAAGCGAGTAAAAATTTAATTTTGATGTTTGAAATAATAATTACATGACATGATTATGTGATTGGATATTATGTGGATATGTGCATGTTTACATATTTGCATGTGATTAGACTGTATTGGAATTGGCATACATGCATTCCATATGCCTTTGGAACACCTTCATTATAGGAGTGAGTGCATGAGATGAGTCACAGAAAATGGATTCGGAAGGTTGTCTAAAAATATTAATTATCGGAGGAGTAGTCCAAATTAAAAAAATATCAATGCGTCGGAGGCGGCCCGATTGATATTCATCGGAGGAATTAGTCCTGACAAATAATATATCAATGCGTCGGAGGCGGCCTGAATTGATATATATACATGGAGAGTTTGTCACTAACAAGAGCAATGAATTCTCATACGAGGCTTAGGCGAGTGTGAGAGAAATTAGTGAGGACTCGGGATCACAGATTGGTGTATGAACATTCCAGTAGGATCGTGCGTTTTGCTTGGATAACATGTTTATTTTGGAACATTGCCGCTGCGTAGGTGGAAAGTGGCCCGGCCAGGCGATTCCTCTTGAGCATTAGCTCACCTTGTCGAGGATATTATTTTACGGTACGAGGAGGCGTGCGAAGGGATGGCTCGTCTAGGGATTGAGGATTAGAAGAAAGCCCGGGTTGTGGCACGGATTGATATTATATCATGTATTGGAAATGTCTAATTTTAATATATGTATTGTATAAGAGTGAAAATATTGTAACTCTTGTAACTATTTGGTATATAGTTTGATTCATAGTTAGTATGTATTATGAGTATAGTTTGTGGGCCCAAGTGGCCGTATTACTCATGTGATTGGATATATTGGATATATTGGATATATTGCCTTTGTTTGGGACGAGGTATCACGAGGGCATTGTATTTGGGTAGAGCTTCCGTTACAAAGGGACTACTTGATTTCGTGAAAAATGCCGGGTCACCCGACATTCCGCAGGGTATTCCAGCAGGTTATTGGGTGAGTCAAGCGGACCCGGGATTTACAGAAATCACGGGCACGATATTCCGCATCCGCGATACCTTATATTCAGTCAGATCTAGAAGAAATCTTCTAAGTTTTAAAGATATACGTCGTAATTGATATCATATTGAGACCATATGATAATAATAAAGAATATTTATGCATTACTCATATTGTTTAAAGCCAGAAGAGCTTCTAGTGGAAAAATTGTATGCTTTTTCTTCAGGATTATATTATACCACCATCACAACAATTGAATTAAATATGGTGATGAGCCAGAAGTTCTCTCACCCAAATATTTTTATGCTTTGGCATGATAGACTTAGGCACCCGAGGTCGACAGAAATGATGAGGCTAATTATTTAAAATTCACGGACATCCATTAAGAACGAGAAGATTCTTTTGTTTGGCGTTATCCGTATACTACTTGTTCACAAGGAAAATTGATTGTTAGACCATCTCATACAAAAGTCCTTATTGAATCCCCAACATTTTTGGAAATAATCCAAGGGGACATATGTGGACCAATTCATCCACCATGTGGACCATTTTGCTATTTCATGGTGCTAATAGACTCGATGGTCACATGTCTGCTTGTTATCTACTCGCAATGTTGCATTTGCCAGGCTCCTTGCATTTGCCAGATTATCCAATCAAGAAGATCTGTCTCGATAATGTTGGTGAATTTTTATCTAAAGCCTTTGATGATTATTGCATGTCAATTGGAATTGAGGTGGAACATCCGATTGCTCATGTACATACGAGAATAAACCATGACCTTTATCAAATGACTCCAACTGATTGCTCGACCTTTATTTATGAGGACAAAGTTACCTATTTATGCTTGGGGACATGCCATTCTACATGTTGTAGCATTGGTTCGCATTCGACCGATTGCTAATCACCATTTCAATTGGTACTTGGTCAAATTTCAAATATTTCCCATTTACGAGTATTTGGATGCTTTGTATAAATTCCAATTGCACCTCCACAACGCACAAAAATGGGTCCTCAACGTCGATCAGGAATATACATTGGTTTTGATTCACTATCAATCATCAAGTATCTTGAACCTTTAACAGGAGACATTTTCAGAGCAAGATTTGCGGATTGCCATTTTGATGAGTTCAATTTCCTGCCGTTAGGGAAAGGTAAGCTACTAATAGAGGAACGACGTGAAATTATTTGGAATGCATCATTCATGTCTCATCTCGACCCGCGCACTGCTCAATGTGACAAGGAAGTCTGAGAATCACTTTCGTCTTGAGAAAGTTGCGACTGATTGCTTGATCGTTCTGAATCTGACTAAAAGTAACTAAGTCATATGCGATTTGCAAACACACCGGCCAAGGATCAATATACAATTGGAAAAAGCTTTGCTATTATGAAGCTATTGAATCATCTATGACACGCTGAGCGTGCGACCATAGGTTAGATTTAATTCCTTGGAAGAGGAAAATAAAAGGGCAACAAAACCCCAGTCTTGAAGAAAATAGCACTCCTGAAGAGGCTACTCCCACAATTTCTAAAATCATAACCCCCGAAGAGGAAAGTGCCATTGAAGTGACACATGCCCCGAAGAGGTAATAGTCCCTGAAGAGATACAAAATCATGAAGACGCACAAGTACTTGCAAATGATGAAATTTCCATAAATTATGCATCCATCGGGGAATTGTGGGACCGTACAAAAGTGGTTATGAATGAGGTATTTTGCTTTGCAGTAGCCACATAAATTTTAAAAGAAGATGATGATCATGAACCACACAGTGTCGATAAATGTCGTAGTAAACATGTGACACCCCCGACCAGCCACCCACGTGCGATGTAGAGGGCGGGTGTCAGCCCATTCATTACAGTACACTATAACATGTTCATTCATACAGCAACCAAGCATGTATCTTGAGATATATTCTGTAGCGGCGGAATTTCAAAATATATTCAAGATCCACAAATGGAAGTGTTCGACTTATACAAAAAAAACTTTACATTTGTTTACAAACAACAAAAAGAATATTACATATACAAAATATACGAAAAAGTCTTCCGGTGGGCATCTAACTATGTGTTGACCTTGGGGATTGATGAGGGTTGTCCGGCCTTCTTGCCTGCATACGTACCTACCGGGATGAAACCACAGTGCTAGCTTTAAAAGCTTAGTGGGAATAAACTTGTGGACGACCACTAACACGGATCATCACACTTCTATACACATGCATAGACATCTAACATATCATATCATTAAAACATGCTTATACATATCTCATATTTACTTATCATATCATGTTTCATTTCTTATCAACGTTCATATACATTTCATATGTCATATTCAAGTCATTTGTTTTATGTTTCATGCCTGCATAAACCTTAGAAGTGGATAAAAGAAACTATAAAGGCCCTAAGGCGCTGTACTCACTGCACGAAACGGTGGTCTATAAGGGCCCGAAGGCGCTATTATCATTGTGTGAGACAATGACCATATAAGAGCACGAGGCGTATAATGACGAATAGAGATGGCCCGTCGGTATCTTGCGGTTGTTTTTCCCTAATAGGCATGCCCATCTATCCCTCTACCAAGTTCTAAACGAGACAATGTGTGTATTTTATGTTAAGTACATATCTCATATTCGAATAATTATTGTGTCGGTAATCATATGCGATATTTAAATCATTATTAAGTATCTTTACATTTCATATCTCATTATATCGTGAATAATTATGGATTGCAAGTATGTATGAGCTGATGCCACTATCATTAATTTTATCAAGCTATACATGGATGGATTCTAGACTCAAGGGCTTTTCATAGAGTTCAGAACATCAGAAGCAGATTCGGACAGTGGCCGTCAAGTTGGAGGCTTCCCATGAGCGGTGACTTCTGAAGCGAACCCGGCGGGGGCCTGCATTTCCATGATTTCTAGACTAATATGAGTTCCAATTTCATCAGGATATACTTATGGATGGATTCTAGACTCATCTTTCCATAGAGTCCGTGAACATCCGAAGCGAAGTTCGAGACGAAGAGTATGACTATCGAGAGTTGGAGGCTTCCACATGAGCAGTGACTCTGACAAAACGAAAGGCCTACTACTTTTTCGTGATTTCTGGACCTAATATGAGTTCAATTTCATGAGCTATATATGGATGGATTCTGGGCTCAAGGGTTTTCCATAGATTAAGGAACATCAACGAGTTGGACGAAGAAGTATGACGAAACAAAAAACATGGGGTTTTGGAGAAATTTTGATAGCATCTCACGCTTTATTTGATATTTCCTTAATACAAATATTCCTCAATTGAGGATTACAATCAACCAACTTAGTCCAAAAACACAACCAAAAAATTCCCAAAACACATATAGGGAAGACATGGTTTGCATCCTACTCCTGATGTGGGTTATGAGAGTTTCACTGAAAGTCTAAATTTGGGAATCCCATTACTTAGTTTAAGTATAACCCAGAGAATCAACCGCAAAATAAGCCAAAACAACTCCAAATCTAGTCTTAAACTTACAGAGCTCAGCGCCCATTATCTAGAAGTAGAGGTTAACTTAGACCCAGGTGTAAAAATGAGTTTATGGTTTTGTTTTCCATAAGTCCAAAAAGTCTAATAATCCCATACCAAAATCACTTAGTTTCATACCTTTTCTTCTCTTCTTATCTTAACTGCTTCTCTTCTTCTTCTCTTCACTTCTCCTCTCTTCTTCACTCTCGTTTTGTTCTCTCAAAATAAGAGACCAATTTGGTCTCCACCACTTTCCGACCTTTAATTTCCTTTTATTTGTCCCTCGAACTCTCCTATATTTACAAGTCAGTTATCTTAGGCTATATAATAACCTACCATCTTCTTATATTATGTCTTTTGTGTCCCATTGTGTCCCTTGTATCTTGTATAAATTCTTGGTTTCAAAATTTTCTCACTTAACCAAAAATTAACTACGAAAAATTTCCAAATGCACTAACAATATACCCTAATTATGTTTAAAAACGACTAGGGTGTATTTTGAGATTCCTAGCACATGATTAATTAGTGAAAGAAGCAATCTAAAGTAGGGTGGACTCTCTAGCAAAGCAGCGAAAGATGTTGGGCACGTAGTCCAACATAATGAT
Organism: Tetrastigma voinierianum; assembly: GCA_016808115.1. Taxonomy (NCBI): domain Eukaryota; kingdom Viridiplantae; phylum Streptophyta; class Magnoliopsida; order Vitales; family Vitaceae; genus Tetrastigma; species Tetrastigma voinierianum. Next base: position 629,855 of record JAEQBH010002464.1, on the reverse strand, counting down.
GTGAAACTTCGTAGGTTACAAATGGGTGTTTGTAAAGGAATGTAATGATAAAAATGAGAATTGCTAGATCTAAGCATGTCAACGTAGCTGAGTTTGATAAAGACATAGGATTGATTATGACGAAACGTATTCACCTGTGATGAATATTATTACGTTTTGATATTTAATTGATCAAGTCGGTCTCAAAGGACTAGACATCGTCTCATGGATATTCTTATGTTGTATGGTATGCTAGAAAATGATATTTATATGAAAGTCAGCAGAAGGATTTCAGTTTGCCTTAAATAAACACATCACAACCACGAAATAGTACTCAATTAAATTAAAGGATGATCATTATATGACTTAAAACAATCTGGAAGAGTAATGTTTATAATCGTCTGAGTGAGTATTTGATCAAGGATGGGTATATTAACAATCCTATATGCCCTTGTGTTTTTATAAAGAAATTAGAATTAGGATTTGTTATCCTTGCAGTATATGTTGATAATATAAATTTATTTAGGACTCTTGAAGAGCTCACAAAAGCAGCTACATATTTGAAGGATGAGTTTGACATGAAAGACTTAGGAAAAACTAAATATTGTCTCGGTCTGCAAATCGAGCATAAGTCTAATGGAATTCTCATACATCAGTCAACATATGTCAAAAAGGTATTGAAGCAATTTAACATGGATAAAGCACATCCATTAAGTTCTTCAATGATTGTTAGATCCCTTGATGCTAAGAAATATCCTTTTCGTCCAAAAGAAGAAAATGAAGCACTACTTGGTCCTGAAGTACCATATCTTAGTGCAATTGGTGGCTGTTATACCTTGCAGTGTACAAGAAGGCCGAATATTGCATTTTTAGTTAATTTGTTGACAAGAAGTTAAGCTGCACGCAACTTCGAAGACAACGGAATAGGCGTGAAACATATCTTCACGCGTTGCCGGAGACTGGGTGAGTTTATTTTTATTCAAAGGAATCAACTCTAAAAGGATATGCAGTTACGGACTTGCCTTCCGATCCTCCATGAGCCAGCTCATAAGCGAGTATGTATTCACATGTAGCAACTCTTTAATTTTCTTGGCGATCATTAGCAGGGCTTTGTATACTTCCTCTAATCACTACGAGATAATTTCACTCCATAAAAGCAAGTCGTGAATGTGTATGGTTAAGATCGATTAATTTCCATTCCCGAATGCATGTGGGTTACCTTTGATTACAAGCATTCCAACAACAATTTATGAAGACAATGTTGCGTGTATTGAACAAATCAAAGAATGATACATCAAAGGTGATAGAACCAAGCATATCTCACCAAAGTTTTTCTTCACTCATGAACTCCAGAAGAGTCGTAGGGGGTGAAGTAGAAGCGAGCCAGGTCGAGTGATAATGTTGCGATTTATTTACAAGCTTTTCCATCATCAACATTCAAAGAAATTGATATATGATATTGGGATGCATCGAGGTTTGTGTCCGATCAAGTTGATACTCATCAAGGGAGTATTATCTTCAAGTCTTCTTATGCGGACATAGCACACGTTGGCACTCTTTTTCCTTCATCTGGGTTTTCCCACTGGGTTTTTGGCAAAAGGTTTTAGCAGGCGGAGTTTCTTTATGCGTCAACATCACTCTATGATTTACAAATGTTGAACTCATTTTCCTTTGCTACATTTTTTTCTCTCGGGGTTTTTTTACTTAAGGTTTAATGAGTCGCATTATGCTTAGTATGAGGTGGGCATCGAGAGGAATGTGTAATAATGGTGGATGACCACCCATGTTAAACTAAGTATAACCCTCCTTACCATTAAGGCTTGTGTGATTCTATCTGGCACAATATAACCGTATTCAAGATTGTGAGCCTATAAAAGAGAGGACTTAGACTCTTTGAAGAAATAGATGCAAGACAAGAATTGCTTATCTAAACTCTTCTACCTTTTCATTATTTTCACAACATAATCCCATTTTTATTGCTATTTTTGAAAAAATTTATAAAGATAATTTCATTAAAATTCTTTGAAAAATATATTTTTTACTAATTTATATTTAATATTTTTTTATTAATAATTACACATTTACAATACAAATTTACATTTAATATTTTTGTTTTTAATAATTACACTTGTTTTTGTTAATATAATGTTTAAAAAAGTAGTTAATTTTCTAGTTATAAAAATATATGTTCCTTTAATAATATTGAAAATATAAAATAATATGTAAATAATGAATTGTCTTGTGAGTACATTATTTAATAAAATGAATCATACTATGAAGTTAATTAAAAAATAAGATAATATTAAAAGGAAATAATTAATATATTTTATTATGTAGTCTTTTAACAATGTAGAACAAATTATAAGTATTTAAAAAAAAAATTCATTTGATAAAATATTTTAAAAATTATAAATTTATTTTGAACGTTTTTACTATTTTGGCCCATTTTGGCCCGAATAGGCCCACCTAGGGTTGAGTTGGGCTGACCAAACATTGACTCGAAAAAAATAAGGGCCTAATGGCCTGCAACCCATAAGAGTTGGGCCGGCCCGAATTCCTAGCTCTAGGTTGGACGTGTCAGTTAATCAGGTATGGGGAAAATTTGTCATTCTTAGGTCCACTATCTTAATGAATGATGCACCATAGCATGAGTGTAATATTTTTGCAAGATACATATTTTTTATATCATTTATCAATGATGATAAAAATGTTTATTAATAATTAAAATTTCATGTTGTCTTTTTAATAGGTGGAGTTCTAGGAGCAGATCAAATGGTCTCTATAGAAAAGTGGTTTGAGGATGTTAATTGCTTAGCTAAAGTTAGACGGGGTTAGTAGTTGGATCTTCTAGCAATTGGTGGGTTTTAAGACATCATGCTAGACATTAAAGAAGTAGAGAAAGAAATAGAAATAGTCTTAAATTTTCCTTTCAATTAGATTTTGAGTAACAAGAAAATAGACGAAATACAAAGGGTAGTACATTTTTTTGTTTGTCACGTACAGATTTCTTCAAAACTCAAATTTGAATTAAATGATATATGGAAAGAAAATTAGAAGTTGACATGGAGCATTTTCAGGCTGTTGTAGAAACTCTTTACATTTTAGCAAGATAAATCTTTGTTATATCATTTATCAATGATGATCATAATGTTTATTAATAATTAAATTTTCTTATTGTTTTTTAATAGGTTTGGCAATTGCTAATAACCTGATGTTTTGTTTATATTGAATGGGTGGAAGTGTTGGAGTTTGGCCAGATGTTTGGTGCATATAGTGCAATGCAGTGTCCTCTGAAACGTTTCAATCAACAATATGATCTCATTTGATGAGTTAGAATCAAAATTGGGTTATTCCCTAAATATTGATTGTATTCACACCAAGTTAAATATAATATTTCGATATCCGGTTCCCTTTCCAAATGGAAATGGACGTGTTAATTATGTCCCTTTACCTATTCGAGAAGATGGTGACGTGAGCATAATGTTTAATGTTGTTGAACAATCTCCTCCCTCAAACCCACCATTGAGAGTACTTATTGTCGAACTACTTGAGATCATGTTGATATGCGAGTGGCTTTACGAGTACATATTGGCTTCCTATAGGTCCAAGTCAACTAAGGGTTGAAGAAAACACCCCTTCTTCTATGGGTTTTCAAAGTTATGACAATGAAATGGAACCTGTTATGGAAGTTGAAGTGGCAGGAATGATTGAACCAATTATGATGACATCGATTCAGAGACCTATCTTGGAATAAACCCCGCATACTCTCGGTGATCAAAATGATAAATGATCTAGGCAAAGAAATTTTCCTATTCTTGATAGTAACCCTATTCAACTGTCTATAGTCTATGCATAGCCGAAGGGTCTTGTCCTTCTTGGCAAAAAACATTGGAGCGTCCCAAGGTGAAGTGTTCGGTCTAATAAAACCCTTGTCCAACATTTCCTGTAATTGGACTTTAAGTTCCTGTAACTCAGCAGGCGCCATTCTATGTGGAGTCATAGAAATAGGAGATGTACCACGGTGCAACTCAATAGTGAAGTCTACATCCCTATGTGGAGGGTATCTGGTAGTTCATCAACGTCTCATACTCTGAAACCGCCGAGTTAGTTGACTCTATCTCTTGCGTTCTCGAGAATGTTAATGCCCTTGCTTGACCATGATTACCGTGCCATGTCCCAAGTATTAAAGAAAAACAGGGTAAAAGAATGAGTACTTATCCCGCCCGAAACCGCAAAACATTACCGCCATGGTGATGCTTGCGGCGATAACCTTCACGATCACAATCAATGACGACTCGGTGTGCCATCAACCAATCCATCAGGATGACATCAAACTCGACATCCATAACCCTAAGGTCCACGATGAGTAGAATAGGATCTCTAACTCACAACACACGACACATATGATCGCGCTCACTAACTCCTAGGGAGAACTCACATCTGCAGGCTCATCTAAAGGTTTGACTTCTAAACCCTAAATCTTTACACACATAATCTTGTAACAATAAAGGAATATGAGATGGCTCCATAATGAACACTCTTTGCCCACATGGCCGAAGGAGTAGAGAATGTACCCTGAATGACCGACTCATCTGCAAGCTTGGTTTAAGGTGTGATGACGTAGGCATGCCCTTAGGTCCTTAAAGTCCAGGCTTGTGAGCCCTAGCCTCGAACTCAACCCATGCCCTGGCCCATCTGGCCTGATCATGAAGTAATAGGGGCATGTGCAGCACCCTGGGATTGATACTGGCTCCCTTGGCCCATGGTGGGGTAGGGAGGAACAAACTGAGTCTGTGAACGTCCCACTGATGACTGGGACTGGGGTGTCCCATAACTCCGGGATCCCTGCCTCTGAGGCCAATCATATCTCATGTGTCCCGAGTTAATTGGTAATAGGAAACATGTCCTGCAGCAGGTAATTTGAGAGCCACTGAAATGTCTCCCACCTTGAGATGATTGATCCTGGCCTTGGCCCTGATAGTTGCGACCCTATCCTTGAAACCTTTGTGGAGTAGAAGTCCTCTAGTTCTTCCTTGGGCTAGTAGAAGAAGGTTGACTCTCCCTCATTTATCCTTGCTTTGCCTCTTAGTGTTACGTAGATTAGTCACCTCCCTCTCAATGACCATAGCTGTCTTGGCCAAAGGCTGGGGTCAGCTCTTGTAGGAGAGATCCACTACGATTTACCTTGGATGGACACTTTCAGACCATCCTCAAACTTCCTTACTTTGTCCATGTCTATGGCCACATAATCATTAGCAAGCAGACTAGTCGGTGAACTTGGCACACATATTCGAAACACTGTCAAGCTAAACGTCCACTTGTTTTGATTCTAAGAACTCTCGAGCTTTGCATGTGAGCGGTCTTCGGGAAGTACTTGTCCATGAAGAGCTCACATAACTCTTCCCATGTCGTTGCCTCCAAGTTCCTTGAGGCTTTGACCCAATCCCATCATACTTAGGGTTCGCCCTCTAACTAGAATGCGGCTAGCTTTATTCTAGTGGCATCGGAGGCGATCTCCATAGCCTCCAAGATTTTCCCTACTTGTCGAAACCAATAATCAGCTATCATCGAGTCTCTTCTTCCCCTGAAGGTTGGAGGATGGTATGCCTTTAAATCTCTAGAGGTTACTTGGCCTTTCTTGGCTCCTAGTTGCACTAGCCAGTGTAATGGTGGCAACCACCGCACTCGCCTATGCAATGGTAGTAGTCGCAACACCAATAGCCTCTATGAATGCTTGTTTGTCAAAGGTCGGTGGTAGTTAGTTCTTGTTCCGCCCATGGCCTCAGTGTCCTCTTCCTCGATTAGCCATCTACATATGTCAGATAGCAATAGAGTCTTACATAGTATCCCAAAAAAATGGGGAACAAGTTTAAACTTTAAGACATCTCTCCTTGTCTAACTAGTAGCGCATATGCCAACCACTAATAGACCTTAACATCCTAAACCATTCCGTTCATTCTTTTTTCGAACCCCCACGGTTATGTTTTCTAACCCTAGTGTTCATCTTTTTCCATATACACTTTACCATGTATATCTTTCACTCAACACATAACACATAATCATATAGGATATTAGAGCACAAAACATGAAATGCACAATGAATGCAATGGTCTAGACCCATGCCCATCAAGCCCTAAGTAGTCGCATACCCATACTCTGATACCAAGCTGTGATGCCCCAAAATCTAGGGGTCCGTTGATCACCCATCAACCCACGGAATGCCTATGGATATCGTGTAACTCGATACCACACCGTTGTGTCCCATTTATTAGGATCCATAATTTAACAAAAATCGGATATAGTCTCCTTTGTATGGGGAGCTCTATCCAAAACCTAATCTGCACAATATACAATTACATGAACCATTCGAGGCCCAATATAACATAATGACCTCACCGGGTCCATTTATGAGTAAAAATTGACCACACCGGGCCCATTTATCCACATTCATATAAAAACATGTAAGACTATATTTAAAACAGTCCATATGAGTTCAATTACAACTCTTTTACATAAAAATACATATGTGTTCAATTTCAACTCTTTAACACATTAGTACATGCCAAAATTAATTTACTCCAAAAATTTTACAAAAATACTCATAGAAGCCACAAGTCGGCTTTCTTCACCCTTGTAGCCTCAAATGAGAGCTATCCACCAGCACATGCCCCGCACCTAAAATGTTTTTCCCGTATAGGGTTAGCCATGCCCAGTAGAGTAATTCCTACAGAGGCTACTCTCCACCTAAATGTATATGCAATGTTCACCTTTGACAATCCACATTCACATCAATAATTCCAAGTAAGAATATGCAAATTCTAGGTTGGAATTCTATATGTCATGTTATGAAATGAGATGAGACTTACTCATGCCATACCACGAGTCTTTCTGAGCTCTCATCACATATCTGATACGATGTATGATAGAAAATGCGTCATTGATGGATTACATCCAATGATCATTTTTACTACAAAATTCATTTGTTTATAAACCAAAACTTGTTGGATATCACACCTCAAATGATCATTTCATATACAAAACTCATGTATCTTTTCGGGCAACGGAATTTCGGAGTCTCATAGTAGGCCCCTCACGCCTTGCTACACTTTTTAGACTTTCACCATTAGAGTGTATGAACTAGTAACCGGGTCTTTCACCCTAGGGAGTGTCTAACCCTTCTTGCTATTAACCGACACAAGTTTTTTTTTACATGTCATGCAGCGTGCGCTACGTTTGGACCGTCCAAGTGCTCCGAGAGACCCACTTATCAACCACTAAATGACGTGTTTGATTTCAACCATGCTCCACCCATGAAATGTGTTATTCGCATGCACCTTATCGTGTGATGCACCATTGCATGTCAAAGTCATGCCACATATGTAATTAATGTCATATGGACAATATAAATCATACATTTTACCATGTATCATGGACAATTATATTACATACATATAATCTCCAAAACAAACATTCGGTTCAATGTCAATATATAAGCACACATATATCAACATTCATCAAACAACAATTAACCAAATCATGTTATTACAAAATCAAGAAATAACAACTTTAACTCTTAAGGCCAAATGTGACATATAAAATGCTCACAAAAACAACCCACACAACGGCCCCAAACTGGCACTTCAACTGGCCATAAAACCGGTCAAACAAGCCTTTAAATTGGCCACAATAAAGGGCCAAACAGGCCCTTTATAGTATGGATTATTCTTTTTAATCCAAACAATCCCTAAACACTTTTTTAGACATACTATAAACAACCACAAATCAATTCACCAAATCTGCCAAAAATGGGCAACAAAACGACCATTAAAGCCTTTTCAAACAAGCCAAACAACCCCTTAGGGCATCAACACAACCAAACTCCCTTAAAGCAACCCTAAGGTTGGAAATAAACCAAAGTAGGAAAAACCCCTACGTCTTGGAGCGTAGTAGAATGGTAGGAGGTCTCGAGAACATCTCCTAAACCCGAAAACTTTGATTTTCCCCAAATCTCCTCCTTTGGATCTTCGAAGAAATCCCTCCTTTTTTGTACATGCGCGTATCCCTCGTCAAGGCGATGAACTTTAGTTCTTGTCTCGACGAATTCAGACCGACGGAACTCCATGGATCGTCGCAAGAAGTCTTGGACTTCTCTTCCTCTGCCTCTCTCTCACGTAAAAACATCATAAAAAATGAGATATATTCTCCCTCCGTTTTTAACTATTTGATATTTTAGGTTGGTGGCTCACATCACGCCACGTGTCCACGACCTATTCGGGTCTATTTATGCCTCGAAACGATTTATTTCGTCCCGGTCTAAGTTCAAATTATTTTATATGAACTTTATTTAAATTATTTTCAAGATTTTCTTAAAAATCTCGTTTTTTGGGTTCACTAGACACTCGTCACATCGAAAAATATGAAAATTTTGACTATCTCGGAATTCGACGAAATTCGTCTGGATAACTAGATTTCAAGAGACTAATCCAACGGTGAGGTATGTTTCATCATCTAAGATCTAGAAAATTTTAAGGTTAGCAATCTATACCGTAGTGGCAATTTACAATTTTGCCCTTTTTCGAAAAAATTCAAATTTACCTGGGTTTTACACCTTCTTTCAACTTTACAACTTGTATATTGTTTCATTTATCCATATGAATCCCATAAGGAGCCGTTGTCACTTCAAATATCTCATATGGACAATGGAAGCTTGTGATAGTGTGTCCACTAGCCCTTGCCTAGTTCTTTGTTATTTTGTTAATGACATAAGAAGTGTATAAATCTCCATTTGTAATTCGACTTTGTATTTCTGCTCAACGAGTTTCAAAATAAGAAACACAACGATAAAGGTGTCGAATAAGAGCGTTATTAGAGTGGCATCCTGGCCCTTAAGCACTCCATTTATGCATTCATCAATATTTGTGGTCGTCTACCCATATCGATGTCCTCCATAATGTGCCAAAGTCCATTTCTTCATGTCTAACCTTTGAAACCATTCTAAGCACTTTTCATCCAATTGTTTTAGCTCATTCATACAAGACTCATACTTTCGTAGTTGATGTTGAGTTCCAGCTCTATACACCAAATTTTTTAGCATCTTATTTTTATATTTATCATTGAAGTTGCTTGCCACATGCCTAAGGAAATATCAATGATGTGCATAAGGTGGGGTCCATTTAATATTAGGATTTCTCACAGCAGCTTCTATTCCTGCATGACAATCAGAAATAAGACATATGCCTTCCCTTTGTGTGACTTCACTCCTTAATGCATAAAATGAGACCCGATCATCTTTCTGACTCACAAATGCGAGAGATATATGACCATCAGCATCAATTGATGTTGCAATCAAAAGTTTCCCCATGTATTTTCCATATAGAAAAGTCTCATCTATTTGGATTATTGATCTACAATGCTTAAATCTTTCAAAACATGCCCTAAAAGCCTAAAACACACGTATGAAACGTACATTTCTTGTGGAACCTGCTAATGTTAAAGTCTTCCAAACAACCTTTGTCAAAGGGTTGGTTAGTTTAACAATATTCAACCAAATAGGTAAAGCTTGGTAAGATTCATCCTAATCACCATATATCCCGATGATCGCTTTCTTTTTGCTTCCCAAATCCACTTGTAATGAACAATATAATCAAATTTATCTTTCACTATTTGATGTAATGCAATAATTGAGGTGGTGTGATCACTTTGAATAACATTTTGAATTTCACGTGCAATCAATGTGGAGTCTAATTGTGAGTGGTCTTGTGATAATTTAGGATAAACACAAGTGTGAGGACATATGTACTTTGGTATCTCAAACAAACCATGATTTTTACAACGACATGCACGAAGCCTCCAATTACAACCCTCAGACCACTTCTTACACTTCACTGCCTACATATTTGGCTCTAATTCAACAACAATCAAATGTTGATTTTTATTCATGGAATAACGCTTAATAGCATATTGTAAGTCTTCCTTACTTTCAAATCTCAAACCCTTAAATAATTCATCTATTTCATTCCATAATCCAGTGCGTGCTGTCAAATCATGATATGTCATGGATTTAATTACATCCCAATTCAATTGACCAAACAATGGGGGAGGAACATCATATTCACTATCGAACAATGACACATGATTTTCACCAATTTCATTATTCTCATTATCTTCCACATTCATAATATCCTCATCAGCATTATCTTCATCAAATAACTCCACATTGTCATCATCATTACTAGGTAAGATATCAACAAAATTTGTCAATGCCATCATAATTGGTTCAGTCATTCCTGCCAATTCAACTCCCATAACGGGTTCCATTTCATTGTCATAACTTTGAAAACCCATAGAAGAAGAGTTTTTTTCTTCAACCCTTTGCTGGCTTGGACTTATAAGCCAATGCGGGGTAGTAAAGCCACTTGGCATATCACCATGATCTTGAAGTTTGACAATACATTCCAATGGTATTTGGAGGAGGGAGATTGTGGCATAAGATAAACATTATGCTCACGTCACCATCATCTCGAATAGGTAGAGGGACATAATTACTTATCCATTCCATTTGGAAAGAGGCAGGATATCTCGAAATATCATATTAACTTGGTGTGAATACGATCAAACTGACCCCAGGAGCACCTTGATTTTGATTCTAACTCATCAAATGTGATGTAAATATTTGATTAGGCAGCTTTTCTCATGATGATGGTTATAACATACCCCAAATTCATAATCAATAATTTCACCATTAATATAACACAACATTGTGGTGTTATTGGCCATTGCCAATCCTATTAAAAAACAACAAGAAATTTTAATTATTAATAAACATTATGATCATCATTGATAAATGATATAACAAATATGTATCTTGCTAAAATGTAAAGAGTTTCTACATTAGCCTGAAAATACTCCATGTCAACTTCTAATTTTCTTTCCACATATTGTTTAATTCAAATTTGAGTTTTGAAGAAATCTTTACGCGACAAACAAAAAAATGTACTACCCTTTGTATTTCTTCTATTTTCTTGTTACTTAAAATCTAAATGAGAGGGAAATTTAAGACTATTTCTATTTCTTTCTCTACTTCTTCAATGTCTAGCATGATGTTCAAAAAACCTAATTACCTGCAAAAGATCCAACTACTAACCCCGTCTAACTTTAGCTAAGCAATAAACAGCCTCAAACCACTTTTCTATAGAGATCACTTGATCCACTCCTAGAATTCCACCTATTAAAAAGACAACAAGAAATTTTAATTATTAATAAACATTATGATCATCATTGATAAATGATATAAAAAATATGTATCTTGCAAAAATATTACTCATGCTATGGTGCACCATTCATTAAGATAGCGGACCTAAGAATGACAAATTTTCCTCATACCTGATTAACTCGACACATTTAACCTAGAGCTAGGAATTCGGGTCGGCTCGACCCTTATGGGCTGCGGCTGCGGGCCATTAGGCCCTAATTTTATTCGGGTCAATGTTTGGTCAGCCCTAGGTGGGCCTATTCGAGCCAAAATGGACCAAAATAGTAAAAACGTTCAAAAATAAATTTATAATTTTGAAAATATTTTATAAAATGAAAAATTTTTAAATACTTAGAATTTTTTTTTTTACATTGTTAAAGACTATATAATAAAATATATTAATTATTTTTAATATTATCTTATTTTTAATTAACTTTCATAGTATGATTTTATTTTATTAAAATAATTGTAATCACTATGACAACTATTATTTACATATTATTTTTTATATTTCAATAATAAAAAAACACACATATATTTTTTTTATAACTAGAAAATTTACTATTTTAAATATATTAACAAAAACATGTGTAATTATTAAAAACTAAAATATTAAATATAAAAATGTATTGTAAAATATGTGTAATTATTAATAAAAAATATCAAAAATAAATTAGTAAAAAATATATTTTTCAAAGAATTTTAATGAAAATTATCTTTATAAAAAATTCCAAAAATAGCAATAAAAATGGGTTTATAAGTTGTTCTCTTACTTATGAATGGGTTTGGGAACAGATTTTTAAACCCGACTTTGCGGGTTCGAGTTTTTCCTATATTTAATTAATACCCTAATTGTCCCTTGTGTATGAGTTCTACCCGAATTTTGTAACCTATATTCTAACCTTAAGTGTGACGGCCACAATTCTCTTCCACCAGCATCAGAGCAACGACAGATCTCTGGGCAGAGCCTTCGATCACTCCACTCCTCTAGAGTCTCCTACATCTGGGTCTGGTTCTATTTGATGATTCTCTTCTTCGTGCCATCGAGTCAAAGATCAAATCCGTTCTAGGTTTTCTCTTTTGTTTTCCTTTGTTGTTTGCCATCGAGATATGTTTTCGTTCTAGTGTGTGGATTTTTGGTTTTGAAAATGTGTTTGAGGGTTGCTTGTATGAAAATTTTTGCAAGTTTGAAGGACAAATTTCTTCAAAGTTCTGGGGCTGTTTTTTCTTTTGCCCAACAGTATTTGCAATGGAAAGAAATGGTTTAATGAAACGAAGGAAAGCCTATTTCAGCGATTATTTTTTAAAACGGAATCTGAAAAATGTCTCTTGTTACAAAAGAATGATTTCCTTTTAATTGCCGGTAGAAAAGGGAACTGTAGCAACAAGTTAGAAATCATTGTTGTAAATAAAGCTGGGCATCTCTACCAGTGAAATAATTAAATATATATCTTAAATTAAGCCAAACTCCGGCGGTAGAACAATAATAGGAGCAATAATGGGAGCAAAAGTATTATTAGTGAATAGTTTACAGTAATGTTATCTGATATTGTTAGAAAGCTATTGTGCGATAAGTGTTTGAAGGATAAGAAATTCCGTTTTAGTACTTTCAGCGACAAAATTTATAGTGTATGAAATGATATAAATGAATGAAGATACATGATGTAATTATTAAGTACAAAGAGAAGGGTAAATTGGTCAGACAGGATAGATAAAACTTAGACGTTTAATTAAAATTCTGTTTCAAATTTCAAAAAGTTTGACTTGGCTTAACTTCAAAAGGATCATTTGAAAGAAAATATACTTTAAACGCTTCAATTTTAATGATCGCTGCAGATACTCTAAGTCTTATTTCAGGAAAAAAGTATTGTTTTAGAAAGAAAAAAAATCACTTTTCCAATCGGGTCGGGATGGGAATTTGCTTGTGATTTCTAAACGGGTTTGATAGCAACCGCCTCGCCCCATCCCGGGTTTGGACTCAACTTCTTTTCTACATATGGTCTTTTGTTGTTTTGGATTCAAATGATGGAAACAAGGTAAACCTATGTATGGAACAAGAATAGAGAAAGAATAAATTTCTATTTTTTGAGATAAAAATAAAAATAATACATTATAAAATAACATAAATAAAAACTAAAGTAAAAAATACCTGGGAAATGTTATGTTGCTCTCTAAAACAAATGAAGAAGGAAGGATCCTGTAAAAGAAATATTAAAAAGATGAAGTTCATAAAAAATGAAAAGATAATAGAAATTGTAGAGAATGAAAGAAGAAGAAATAGAAATTGCGGAGAATGAAAGAAGAAGATGAATAATAAATTTTAAAGTACAAGTTTGTTTTTTTTATTTAATATCAATATAACTGCTTGTGCTTTAATATCAAGATTTATCAAGATTAGCTTGTTTTTTAATATCGATGAGTAGAGATGACAATCTGATAGATTATTTTCTCGCTCCTCGCCCACCTCGTTTAATGACGGGTTTTGTTTAATCAGAATCTGGCTTAATGGCTTTTTGGCTTATTTTCTCAAATCCGGTACGCTGTCGTGACGGCTCGTGATTGCTACCCTGTCCTCACTCGATTATATTTTAAAAAATAATTTGTTATTATTTTATTTTGTTCTTAATATAAATAATAATAATAATAATTAGAATGTTTTTTAATAAATAATTTATAAAATTCATAATATTTTTATTTTTTATGAAATATATTAATTTTAATATAATAAAAATTAAAAGGAAAATATAAAAAAATTAAAAATTAAAAATAAAAACAAAAAGTCAAATGTAAATGGGACGGGTTTGAGAATTTTCTCATCCCCGTCTCGCCTCGTCTCGTTTAATTTTTTAAATTAAATGTTTTAAAATCAAAAATAAATCCAATCGGCCGTGACGATTTGTGTAATAACCCTTTTTCGAATGTAAAAATCAAATATTTTTATTTTTTATGCAGAACTTTAAAATTGAAGAATAAATCAGAAAATTTTAAAAAGTTAAACAGCCTTAATAGGAAGAACAAGGTTAGACACGCTGGCTTACATCTCTCGTAGTATGTCGTGAGAGATGATGTGATGAGATAACTCTTTAGGGTGTTGGGGTGATAACACAACTATTTAGGCTAAGCTGTGAAGGCAAGGGAGGATAAGGGATTGTCGGATTTCGGTAAAATTTTAATAATATAAAAAATGATTCTACTAAAGTTTAAAATTAGTTTTTACTTACAAAAACATTATTTAATGAATTGAAAAACTGATTTTAAATTAATTTGTAAAATAAAAAACAATAAAATTAATTAAAAATTATTATTTTATAAACTTAACGTAAGCAATTTTTTTAAATATAAAATCAAAAAATAAAATTTACAAATTAATATTATTTTTAATATCAAATAATTAAATATAAATATATAGTTGCCAAAAATACTAAATATATATATTTTTTTAAATGTATTTATTTATAAATAATTTATCTTGATAACTATATTTATCCTATATATTGAATTTATCAAATAAAATTAATTAATAAATTTTATAATACTTCAAATCTTATCTCTTGGAGTTGAAATTTTTATTCAAAAATCATTTATTAAATAATAACTTAATTTATTATTCAATAAATTAATCATGTTTGTTGGTTTATACATGATTACTATTTCAATGTAAATTAATTATTTTAAATTGATTGATGATCGAAATCTTATCTAAAATTTTTATTTAAAAATCATTTATTAAAAATAAAATTGATAATAAGTTTGTTTATGATTTTTTTTTTTAATAAATTTCATCTAACAAATTGATAATAGTTGTTTCTTAATCCATAAGTAGAAAAAATAATAAAAAATAACGATCAAAATATTTATATATTTTTATTTTAATATCTGATTTGATAAATAATATTATTTTTAATATCAAATAGTAAATATATATTTTTAAATATTACTTATTTATAAATACTTGCATCATAATTATTATAATTTATTTTATATAATAAATTATATAAGAAAAATAAATTAATTTTTTAATATATATATATATATATATTTATTTATTTATACATTTTTTTTTCAAATAATATATATTTAAAATTATTATATCATTGTATATATATAATATATTTTTTATTCTTTAATTAGTAATAAAATGATGTATCATTAAAATATTAAAAATATAAAGATAAAGATAAAAATATATTTATAATAATAACTATAATTTAAAATATATATTTTTCAAAAGATAATTTAAAATGATTTTTTTTAAATAAATAATTTAAAATAATCTTAATCTTGACAAACATAAATTCAATTGATATTAACATCAACATATTTATTTTTCAAAAAAAAAAATTCAACATATTTATAATAATTTTATCATTAAATTATAATATAATAAATTATTATCAAATTATAAAAAATAAAAAAAGTTGTTGCAATATTTGAAATTGTCTTTTGAAAAGACTAAATGTGATTCAAAAGACGATTTCTAAATTGATTAAAGAAATCATTGATGGAAGAAATCGTCTTTTGAAAAGACAATTTCTAAATGGATTGAAGAAATCGTATTTTGTAAAGATGATTTTTGGATTGAAAAAATTGTTTTTTTAAAAGACGAATTTGAAAAGATATTAAAATTTTGAAGAATTCTTCAAAACACGATTTTGAATTATCTCTTTCCTAATCAACAAAAACTGTCATGAAATTAGAAATATTTTTTTAATAATCGTATTTTAGATATTACTTTTTATATAAACCGTACATATAGGGAAAACCCCGTGTTAGGTTTGGGGGAAAGAGCTAATGCTGCCACCTTCCCGGCACAAAGACGATGGATAGAAATAATTAACTGCCCACTTGTTAAGTAAATAAAATCTGTTTAACATTTCAATATTTCCAGTAGGAGATTAACTTTCCAAAGCATTTCTTTACTTAACATGAGACAGATTCATAGGTTTTGGTGATAAAGGATGGTTGGAGATGTTTTGTTTCCTATTTTTGAGTTATTTGTTTGCTTTTAAGTCAATTTATGCATTAATTAATTACTTCTTCCATAAAGCAGTCATTTCATCGAAATTAGCTGTTCATTGGTCTATAGCCACAGCCATATATGAGGGACACGCCTACAACATCCTATAGCCGCAGCAAAAAAAAAAATCGCCGCTATAAAAATGCTAAATTGTTTCATTGATCGTGACCATAAACGAGAATATAGCCATGGTTACTAGTGACAGCTTCTAAAAGGACTCTATAGCCACAGTTTTTTTACTGATTGCGGCCATAAACGAAATTATAGCTATGGTCACCATTGACTGCGGCTATAAGAGATATTTAGTTTCAAACCAATGATGACCACCACCATAGATCTTCAACATTACAGCTGCATCCTCACACTTGATCACGTCCATAACTTTTGTCCATGTCAACTATAGCCACGAATTTCAACGATTTCTTTTACGTGCTAGCCTATAATAGCCAGAAGCTATATTAAGCCAGAATTTTTCTACAAACAAAGATCCACAACTGTATTATAAGATTCCCTTCTTGTAGTGATGGACTAATTACAATACAAGAAGCGGAGGCTATAGCCGCTAAGTGCAGTGACCTTTGCTTAAATGTAATAGCACGCGCTTATAACATATAACCGCAAATAAAGAAACCGCGTACGACTTTTACGGGGATTGTACGGTAGAACTAAACGTTATCACTACAAGAAAATTAAGTTATAGTGGCATTAATTTAGCAGGGGTCGAAAAAATGCATAGCTAAAAATACTTATTATCGCGTTTATTAAATAATGCGCCAGAAGAAAGCTTTAGTCGTATAAATTATTTTTAGCCTTACTATATAACACCCTATAGTTGCATAAGAAAAAAAAATGCTACCATAAATAGATCAATAACTCCCCTTATGGTTGCATATGGAAAAACATTGCTACAAAATTATTGCTCTCTTTCTTTCCCTCTCTCTCCTGTGCACGCCCTCTTCCCCTCAAACTCTCTTTTGGTTCCCTTCTCTCTCTCACTCATGCCCGAATTCATTTTGGCAACAAGCGATTTTTTCAATGGCAACAAGCGATCCTCTCGGAGGTGATCGAGTACCACTGGAAACACGCGGAGTATTCCAACCTTCTCCACTTCTTAATGGTGAGAATTTTTCCTTCGTTAATTTTGGATTTTTTCTAATAATTTGGTTATTTATTAATTGCTGTCTTCGCGTGGTCTAAATACAATAATTTCACTTCTCTCTTGCAAACGACATTTGAGCTCCAACTGAGCTGGATCACTTAACAACGATCTCTCACTCATATCACACTTTGAAAACCCTAACCAAGCTGTAAGTCTCTGTTGCTTTTGTAATTTTTGCCAGCTGCCCTCTTTGTTGTTGCTTTCTTCTGCTATGATAATAACTGGTTCTAGTGTTAATTACATGTTTCCGGTTTTGGTTTTTGGTTGAATTTCCTTGGAAATGGTGTTCTCATGTGGATAATTGCTTGTTTTGTTAATTCGTCTCCAGTATCAAGGCTTGTTGGACATATCTCAGCCGAATCAAGTATGTTTTATACTTACTGCTTTCATGACAATTTATTCTAATTCTCTTGGTTTTCCGGTTGGAAAGTAGAACTGGGAAACAGAGTCTTGATAGGAAATGATATTTTGCCTATGTGTAACCTTAATCGGATGAACATGAAAAATTTTCCTAAATTAGATCTTATGAATCCCGATTTTAAAACTTAATTCTTCCCGATTTCTTCCCCAAATCTCAGATGGCGAAACTGTAATCTGAGTTTTTGGCTTTGGCTTAACCGTTCCTCATTAGTAGCCCTAGCTTTGGCTTCACACGAGTTTTTTTTTCTTTGTCTTTAATTAATGAAAACCTTAGCATTATTTTCTTGCAGAATCTAATGTAATTGTTGAATGAGTTCGTGGTTAATTAGAATTCTGAATTTATGGTTAACGTTTCTGTATGTATGTCACATGTTTGACAAATGGTTTAACAGAAAGAAATAGGTAGTAAAACAAACAAACTCGGTTTTTATCGATGAAGGTAATATTATTATTATTTTTTTTACTTAAGATTATTATTCTTAATGCTCAGTAATGCTAAGGTGAACATTGAAAACTCAAGAAATTACAAGGGAAAAGGTAGGTAACTCATCAATTGGCAAGGATGAACCCGGAAAGCTCCATGCTGGGAGATCAGAACCTGTTTGGAGAGCACCACTAGTACCCACTAAACGGGAAAAGACAATGCTAGTAGTATAACTCTTTCGGAAGAGGAGAAAGTCTCGAAGGAGAGACACTGAGTATGGCAGAAAACCATTAAACGGAATCTGGAATCAGTGGCGGACCTGGACCTAAAGTTGCAATTGATCTCCTGATCTTGAGGTTGGAAACAAATTACCTAACCATTATGCTACAAACAAGGATATGTTGAGCGAGCACAAGGCTGTCATGTTAGGTCTCCTAGAAACAAGAGTGAGACAAGCTATGCAATACGTTTGGGTATAGCGAAGGAATATGTATAGCAAAAAAGCAGTCTGGAAGGAAGGGAGAGCGTTAGCTTGAAGTCTCCACACTCACCCCTATGTTAGTCCACCTGAGGATCAATCCTCAAATATGAAGGCACGCTTCAATGGTTGTTCTTTCAGTGGTTTATGTTAGTCCTAACCCTCTTTGAAGAGGCATTCAGTAGGCAAGTGCTGGAGCAAAGGGGGCCTTGCTATCCATCTGCAGGAGATTTTGACCTCAAGTTCAGCAGCAGCAGATGAAGCTCCCTCTCCTCTCCTCTCCTCTCCTCTCCAACACTTTCAAATTAGACAAACGATGCTCAAGTTTCCAAGAACACAGATTAGTTGGATATGGGGTTCCATGGTTGTCTTTTTCTTTGTCTCCATGTCATGTGGATTCTTCTTGGACATTTAAAGTAATGTTCTAGATTTCTCTCTTGCAAATCTGTTGATTTCACTTTCTCGGTATTATCATTGATGGATCTTTCATACTGGTTGTGTAGGTTTGGTATTAATGGCCAAGAGAAGATCTTTTTCTCAGCTTCTCACAAGGCAAAATTTTTACGTTGGTGATTGCTACATCTTCAATATCTATAATATGGAGATGATAAAGATGAACACTTAAAAGTCTTACGGATCTGGAAAATTTTCTTGATAGGTGGAAATAGTTTTCTGTTTTGATCGGTGAAAGCAGTTTTCTGTTTTTAAAAATTAAAATACATGTTTGACAATCTTTAACTGAAAAAGGATTTTTGAAAATTTGTTTAGGTTGTTTTTGAGAACAAAGTAGAGGTACTTTCAGGTCTTTTTAGAATATTCTGAGAAACTATGGAAAATATGAAGAATATGTAGATAAATGCACAGTACTTAACAGAGACTAACTTAAACAAATACTTTTAGTTCCCAAACAAAATTTTATTTCTGAAACAACTAAGAATTATTTTTCAAATCGATCAGTTTTTGATAACTATTCTTTGTAAACATTGGCAAACAAGTCCTTGATGGCTCAACTGTTGTGTAATTGCTTGATGTTCCTAGCTTTGTGGCCTATATTGGCCATCACATGCTTGTCCCCATTAATCAAATTTGGATAATGCCAGGGTAAATTTGATTCAGGTGTTGGTGTGGGCATGATGGGGGTGTTTATGATGTGAATCTGGTATTGAGATTAATTAAGGTTTTTGTTAGTGATGATAGTGTGTTTGCTCAGAAGATGAAGAAAGTTGGAAGATTGATTGATAAGTCACTACAACAAATATGAGGTATAGTGACCTAGTTTTAACTGGGGTCTGGATTTAGGCAACGCAATAGATTTTTACTATTTAGGTAACCTTGAGGTAACCTTCTTTCTTTCACTACCCTTATTTATCCTTTGATCTCTCTTGAATTGAAGCCCTGACTTGGTCTTCTCTAATTTGTTTTTTTTTTTCTTGTTTGTTTAATCTGAGATTTTGCTTTTGTTTTTGGGATCTTATATTATTCATTTTTCTTTTTGAGGTTCTGGATTTTGGTTTGCAATCTTTGAAAGTAGATTGAGGTGAGATGGCAACCTTAAGATCAAGCTTGCTGTCGCGATTGCGGCAACTGTTGTCGGGCAAGGCTGCCATGGGTTCGCTCTCGAGGATGGCGACTCGAAATGGTGAGTGCTTTTTCTATTGTTTCATAATTTGATTTTTTTTCGCATCGTATGGATAGGTTCCTATTAGATTTGGATGATGATTGTTTCCATAGGGTTTAGTGGATGTCTAGATTTTCTTTTGCGGTTTTGGTTTCAGTAATTAGATTTGATTGTATGAAATGATTGCTGACTATCGGGGTTGATTGTTCTTGCTTTTGCTTTTTGCTTTTGGGAGCCCTTCTTTTCTCCTTGATTCACTGAAGCCATGTTAGCAACAATCTTGTTTGGCTATCTCATGAATCATTATAAATTCTAATCTAGTTTGCATCTGCAAAGGATTTAAGCATTAGGACCAGATGGTTTCATAGTGAATGCCAAGTTAATTACTTCATATTGGTGCATTGTCATGGTTGTAGTTTGAAAAAAGCATTAAAAGCTGCATTGGCTCGTATTCTAGTCAAACCATTAATCGTGTTTATTCTTGCTATGCAAAACTCAAAGCTGCTGAGGTTGGTAAGGCCTTTATTTTAGTAAGGATAAACACTGTCTTCATATTGGTAAGGCCTTTTATCCATTCGATGAAATGCCTAAATGAGTGAGTTTGATAACTTTGCTCTTCAATCATTTGCTAATGACGGTATAAAATTATAATTAAAGATAGATCCAGATTTAATCACTATTTTGCGCTTCAACTAAATTGCTAATAATAGTATAAGATTTTAATTAATGATAGACCCTAATTACATGTATGATTCTTTACGCCTCATGCTTGTCAAAATGCTAAGATTAATAGGTTCAAAAATTATTTCAATCCAACCAATTGCTCGTTTTACTTGGAGCTTTATGCTCTAAGAGTTTTACGAAATATTGATGTCCGATATAAATATTATCTCTCTCAGATTTTATCTTCCTAAAGAAGCCTATGTTTGGCCTTAAAGCCCAAAGGAGACCCAGAGTCTGTAATTTTCTAAAGCCTATGCTTCATTCAGAAAGGAATTTTGGCCTTTTTTCACTTAGGTAACCCTTCTGCTACTAGTCCTGACAGCATTATCATTGATTTTCACACCCTTGACTTCTTTGTCTTTGTGTATGTGTTAGCCCTGAATTGACTTCCTTATCATCATCGGCATTGAAAATGTTGTTGGCCCTAAATTGAAATCACTGCCAGAAGGATGCATCACTCAACAATTCTGTTTTCTCCCCGAAATGTATATTGAGTCGCAAGGTTACCTGATTTTAATAGGACGGTGTTCTTCGGTTCAAGCATACCGCCTACACATAGTCTGTAGCTCTGGTAATCCAACGTCTATCTTTTTTTTAACAGCTCAACTTTTATTGCATTACTATCAATAGGTTCTATAAAATGCTTAGACTAATATTGCAATTGCTGTTACCTTGGTCATTTTCTTTTACCTCATCTAAAGACATTGCAATTGCTGTTAACATGGGCCTAATATTGGACTATTTAGTACTTTCTGAATGTAGCAAAATCTAGTATATACTAGAACTAAAAGTTTACTCTGATTAGAATGAAGATAGAAAGAAATAAGAAAAAAAACAAAACAAACATTCAGTGTCATGATGGAAGTAAGAAGCTTGTTCTTTTACTTAGTTTTTGCTGATTGTGTACTATGATCTATTGAACTTACATTACCTGATCATTATCAAATTTGGGTGTGATGGAGGTGAAGTCAATAGGGAACTTACACTCACCTGATCTTCTCAAAATCAAAACCCTAATCTCCTCAAAGCTCCAGAATCTGCGGATCCATGACTAGGGTTTCTTCATTAGTTAATCTCCCTGCTGATGATGAGAGATCCGAGACCAAAAGACAGCTTGGTTTTGTGTGTTTGAGATTGTCTTTCCAGACATATATCTAACACCAAAAATGGGGATGATATGTAGAGTGGTAATAACAGTTCTTCATGAAATTGGCCTCAGTTCATTTGACAATTTGATGCCACATTAAAATCCATATTTTATAGAACACTTTTCCTGGTCTGGGTTATTGTCTTGACCTGGTGGACTAAGAATTTCTATGCCCGCTTGCTTGGTGCTTCACATGTTTCCAGAAATGAAGAGAGAAATTAAAACAACAAGGGTGATGGAAGAGCATTCAGGAACATAATCCTCTTGTAGTCTCACAAACAAGCCTTTATACATAATTTTTCACTATCAAGCCATTATTTAGTTACTCAAACTTTTAACACTTTGGGGGCTTGGATAGTATTGTTCATTCTGTTGACATGAGAACAAGAGTAATTACTCTTTTTCTTAATATGGCTGTGTTCCCAGAACAAACCAACTTATTTAAAACTAAAGCTATTAACTAAAGAAACAGTAAAAGAAATTAATGACTGGGTCTCAATGACTTATTTCCCACTTATACAAGCTCCCACAGGTTTAAGCAAACCCTTGTTTACATTTTTGATAACCCTCTCTTCTTGGTTTTGAATTTTTTTTCTTCTTTTTCTTGTATTCAATGAACTCATGCAGTTGTTTCCTATACATGTATATTCAAAACCCAATAATCTGTCATTAGGCCCATGTAGAACATCTAGCCTTATTGGTTTCTCTTAATTTCTTCCTTCTATCTCAATTGATATTCAACTCAAGTTTTATACAGAAATGTCCTATGTAGGCATGACTTAAAGCAGAGTGATTCAACAGAATCTGTTTTTCATTGCTCTTCCAGCCTCAACTAGCAAGGACTAATGTTTCTATTGCTGACTGTGATTTCATAGTTGACATGAACCATGGAGCTGACTGTTAAAATCCCAACACTATGAAGAGTCACTGTGATTATGCTGTTAACAGCTATTTCCAGAAGAAAGGACTAGCTAGTGGGAGATTTGATTTTGCTGGGACTGCTACCCAAACCCAGAACAACCCTTGTAAGTTTCTTAGGAAAATTTTCTAATTTTTTCATCTTCTCTAACCCTTTTGGAATTCTGATTTTTCTTTTCTTCTCTTGTTTTTGGTGATTTACCCAGAATAACCTTTGTGAGTTTCTTGTGACATTTCCTCTACTTCATCATTCCAACCCTATTGGTGTAATTGATTTTTCTTTTCATCTCTTTGTTTTTGGAGATTTACAGCCAAGTGTTTCTACTGTGTCAAACTCTAAAAGTCAGTTGGGGAATTCAGGTTCCAAATCACCATATTCAGGAATCAGTGGGAGGAGGAAATTGCAAGGGAGGCTTGGGTGGGGGATAGGCCACCAAGCCATATGCCACCACTACTCCGTAAATGCATATCCTGTGAATTCAAAATCAAATTCAAATACACGATGCAGCCCCCACAAAGATTCTGAGCGTGTAGGTTAAGGCATCACTACAAAAGCAAACGCTGATGAATGGCCGGCCACTTCTTGCGTTTTCACGTGTTTCTTTCCACTCTGTTTCGAATTGTTGGACAGCTTCCTAGAAAATGGTTAGTATCTTTGAAGCTTATTTGAGAATGATTCTACTAACAAACGAATGTTTTAAATAAAATATTTTTTAACTCTTTGTAGAGTCACAAATCAAATTGACTATTTGTCAAAGCATGTTACATCGTGTAACAGAGACTCATTCTACAAATATTATGGCTTCTTTCTTTCCTTTCCTGCATGTTGTCCCATTAAGGTTTTCACCAAGTAGACTTTGAAAATCGAAGAAGCTCATTCGTCTTCTTTTAGGAAGAGAATGTAGAAATTTAGAGAGATGCAGAAAATGATGACAAGAAGATCCAAATCCAAAAAATAAAAACTTATCAGAACTTGTCAGCATCAATCACAACTACGACTATAAATCATCCCTACGGCCGGGTCAAACTATAAACTCTATAAATCATCCCATAATAAGCTAATTATAAACCGTGGCAATAAACTATCTTTTATAGCCGGGTCAAACTATAACCGCGGCTAAAACCACCATATGGGCCGGGTCAACCAAAACCGCTATAACCATCCCTATGGCTGCGTCAATCACAAACTCGCGCTATAATCGCATCTACGGTCGGTCAACTACAAACCGCATTATAACCATACCAAATTATTAACAATGGAGTGTCTATAGCCACGGCTACGGTCGACCGCCTCCATGCGGGATTTCTCCACACCACCTATGGTCACGCCATGTCAGCGCTGTTCTGAACCGCAGCCTATATTTTACTACCGCATCATATATCGCTTTTAGCCAATGATGGTCACAAGCAAAGGCTTTCTTCCTAGTAGTGTATAGGATACTTTAGATTGCTTACAAGAGGCGACTAAAAATCTTAGGCTATAGCTCGCGCCCGAAGCCCGACCCCGACTGTGGTAGGCTATATGGCGGGCCACAAGACTGCCCCAGTCGCGGTTTGAGTCTGGCTGCGGCTATAAAACGTCCTATAGCCACGGTTTGAGGCTAGCAGCGGCCATAGGAGTGTGACCCGCTGACCTCCAAATATAGCTAAATATTTTTGTTTTTTTGGATTAATTAATCAGTTGTAAGGATTTTTTTTTCTGTGTCAGAACACTTATTGCAACAAACATATTCAAATACTGCAATAAACTTAATTTTCCAATTCCATAATAACAACAATGATAATATTAATTCCATTATGCAAGACACTTCAAATTCCTGGTCTTTTTTTCAAAAATAGAAAACAACTTATCATTCAAATCCTTAAGAGAAATACTGCATAAGTGAAATACAGCAAAAGAAAGCAACATCAATGTGAAAACTGCAGAAAGCATCACTTCCTTGGTACAAGGGAAATGAGTTGGTTTTCATCAGTAGGAATCCCTCAACAAGCTTGCAGACAACAACCAAAATTCTAGACAAGCTTCTGGTACAGGTTCTGCCCTTTTGGAATCTTCTGTAGTCTTCAAGACTAAACTCAAGTGTGTTCTCAAGACCAAACAAACTCAAGGTTTGAAACTTGTTGATCCAACACCAAATGCAATTCTGCATGTAGGAAGTGGCAGAGAAATTTGAAAATGCTAATTGTCAAGGTCTTCTAGCGCATGTCCCAAAAGTCTTTCTCTGCATCAACCATGGAAATTTTGCCCCAAATAACCTGTAAGGATGCCACAAATGATATTTTTATTGATAAAGAGAAAATATGACAACATATAATGAAATTGTACACTAATGAAAGGTGTTGTTATTTTCTTACAGAGAAAGCCTCTTAGATATCTGAAAGAAGTAATAGCATAGCCTGACCATTTAGAAAAAAAAAATAGTCTCCATGAAGTTAGATAGCTCGAGATTTATTTTCATCCGTTCACTCTCCCATACATTCAAATGATGGAAAGGAAAGATGTGAATACACATGGGCGCACTCACACCTCAGATAATAAAATCTTGTGCTATTGCTAAGTTGTGTTCTGAAAAATCTAGGGGCAAATTAATCTTAGAACATTCCAAAGATGAAATGTCAAAAGGACAAAGGTTGGTCATAGTGCAACATCACCAGCAAAGGTTCAGGTAAATTTAATCTTAGAACATTCTAGCAATACCCAATACCAACCTCGCAAAACAATAAATAGCATATACAAGAGATAGATACAATTAAACTTTCCTAAGAGCACAAACAGAGAAATCAAGTCTCAACCAGCAAACGTGCATAAAACAAGATCTAACATAGAATATCTTTGTAAATGACACCATCACATTGCATCAAGGACACTACCTACACCTTCAGTTTATCTTGCCATCACCTTTCATTTCCCATCTCATTATCAAAATCTTTAGCACACAGAATCACTTAATTTCAGGGAACCAATATCAAATCCTTCATTCCTGAAGCCTTACGACAATGTAAAAAACGATAATTTAGAGAGTTTGCATTTACCTTTTAATGATGAGGGATGTAAATAATCCTTATCAAATGATTAATTGTTCATTTATCTAATAACTTAAAAAAATCCACCAATGAGGAGTATGCAGGTTTGAAAATTTTTCTTGATTAAAACAGATCCTCCCCCCATAAGAAGTAAACTTTCAAAAATATGATTTTACAGAAAAGGTCCTGTGTTTATCACAAAGCCATACAAACTAGTCTCTAAAAATGTCGTTGAATCCAAACTTCCAAACCATGCAACACAAATCCCAATCCCCTTAATATGGCAACTTTAATCCTTCCATAATAGATTTCCACCCATCCCAGGTTTGTTCACCACTCCTGCCATCTAAACCATACTTCTATCTCATATAATCCTTCAACAAAACCTCTCTATCTACTGAAATGATTGAGGTACTCCACCAAAGGAGCTTGATCTATCCTAGTTGACATCCTCAACCCTGCCACTTTCTATAGAAAGCAACTGACTCTTAACGACAAAGTGATATCAAAAACTCATCTCCGAATCTTTTTGAAGATATTTACTATCAATCTGTTCAATAAAATTGGAATTGTATACCAGATTTTTCTGTTCGAGAATATAAATATCTTATCTAGTTAACTAATAGCCAAAATAGTTATCCCGGCTAAATGCTATTAATTCACTCCCCATGCTCTCACTCTTTCTCTCTCTATATGTTTAATATCCATTTCAAAATCTTCCATGTTTGGGGGCAAGTCCTGATTTTTTTTCTGAAGGGAAAGAGACCATATATAAGCATCCTGCACACAACTGTAAAGAACCCTAATCTTTTTTTTTAAAGCAAAAGCACTATAGATAAAACTAAAAGTATTGCATCTACTAATCTTTTGTGTGCCACATTGATTTTTTAGTTTTCTATTTTTTGCTTGAGAGATGTGGCACATATGTGGCTTTATTTTATTGATATAAGGTGTAACTTTAAAATTGCATGCAGTTTTATCACAATAATTGAACATGCAAAAGCTTTAATGTTAAGATATTGAATATCATCTATAAGCTATGCTATTGTCTTCAAATGCTGACAAACCAAATGAAGAAAACAAAAAAGAATCATCATACCAAAGCAAATTAAGTATCAAGTATTAACACCTCCCAATAAATTTCAAAGAAGCATGGGGAAATTAAATCCATGATTTAGGTACCTGATTGAACTGTAGAACTGATTTAGCATGTCTTCCTTAGCTTTCTCTACTTGGCAAAGATCAACTTCCTGCGCAACCAATCAATCACACATTCAGTTGTAAACATACCAAAAAAAAATTGAAGTCAGACACAAGGGCTTACTTTAGGGACATTAGCAGCCAAACTATTTAAAACTGCTCAACATACCACTAAGACTTTGAGACATCCACCTAAGTTCTTCTTTCTGGATCAGCAGGTTCAGACCATTGCATCCTGAAAAGCAATTTCAGGTCAACAATCATACAAGGAACCATAAAATAAGTAAATCGTTAAAGGGGCATATTTCTGGTTCCTGTTTTTGAAAATTGTACATGAGAACAGTTTTTGAAATCATAGAGAACACCACTTTGGATGCACAGTACTCGTATTGAGCTTTCTGTCATGGGAAAATACTGCAAGAAAACTCCTCCCTTTAATTGTTTGTGCCACAATCTTAAATTAGGAAGCATAAAGGTGTTTGGCTTATATTTCTATTCATAAATGAACAAAAAGAAAAAAAAAACCGCAAAGCTGCCATGGCTACTAGCAACAAGACCCTGAATTTTTGCCCCTACCTTAGCCCTCTAGGGCAATTAAAGAAACTTGTCGGGCTGCCATTGATCAAGATCGAGAAAGAGGCAATAGAAATACACCATTTGATCCAATCTAATTCATTTTTTCCCCAAAGCCCATCTTTTTTAGAACTATTATAATATAATTCCAATTGATTTGATCGTAAGCCTTCTCTATTAGAGTTGATGAACATGATATAATTTGTTGTTTGACATGGTTTGAATTATATAAACTATTATTAGGAGTAAAGAGAAAAACTTAAGAATAAAACACACATGGAACAATAGAAAATAAAAAGAATCGGAACAACTTTGTGTATCAATCAATCATAAAAATGGAAGAAAAAAAAAAACAAATGTTTGTAAAGAGGTTACTACACATGTTGGGAATTGTACCAACTAACAAAGAGACTGAATTATGCTACATGCTTTGGCAAGGTATATTATCACATTTATAAACTCAATTCTCCATCCTTATTCTTTAATCCATTTTCCATTTCTTTAATAAATTGTAGCTACATTGACCTTGTTGCAAACCACTGACCAACACATCCATTGTCCGACCCATTAACCTTTGTTGAACTCCAAAGCCAATTTCAACATTGAGAATTGAGCACCCACATGCTTCACCCTGCCTCGCATTGGCAACCAAAGGAAAAGATAGAAGGAAAAAAAAAAGAAATGGACAGTGAAAAAAGCTACCAAAGAAACATATTTTCATGGACAATAGAGAAAAAAAAAAGTATATGGGGGTAACATGCACCATATACATGCGTATTTTTCAGGAATTCAGAGATGTCAATCTAAGAGATAATGGAATCAGATAGAAGGAAAATGATATTACCTGGAATTGGCAGTTCAAGGTTCAAGATTAGTGCAACAAGAGATTAGGGATCCATAGAGTCGAAATCAGCACAGTAGGAGATTGGCGAGATTCATTATATGCTCGGGCGCAGAAAACTCTAAATTATAAGCACATTTCCAGATCCCAAAAGAGAGTTGCAAGAGAAAAAGAGAGAGAAATTAGTCATTTGGATATCATTGCAAAACCATAGCCAGAAATTAGTCATAGACGAGATGAAGCCCTATGGTTCTTCATCGAATTTAAAACAAATTGAAAATAGAACTAGCAAAGAGCAACAACCATTGTATTTTGAGAGAATCGTATAGCGTTGATCTTCAGTGGATAGAATCATCTTCAGCGGTCTCAAGCAAAGAGCAACACATTTTGATATCCAAACAACAATAGCATAACAGACAAACTCTTATCCGTCGGAATCCTCTGTCTTCGTCTCCTCCTTCACCAGTATGGGCGATTCCCTATTCTCAGAACTGTATGGTCGTGTAGAGAAATAGAAAACAAAACCTTGCTGTAGTGCCATACGAATGGGCAACCAAGAAGAGAGCTACTATCAACAAACTTGAAGATGCAGTATTGAATATCTTCGGCGAAGTTCGATGAAAGAGATGCAGTATAATCTTCTCAGGCAAGTGAATGAGCCCTAGCTATGGGAAGGGGTGTGCGACTGATCTAAAAGATGAGACCACCACTATGGGGATGGATGATGAGGCCTGCTAACGTGAGCTATGGGCGTTAAAGCTGTGCACCACCACCACCACTACTACTTCTAATGATTTCAAGTCCATGCCTATGCCTCATAATGATGAAAAACGTGGGCTTGAATGACTGACGTATAATATGAGTATGGGCTATGTCCATGCCTATGCCTATGCCTATGCCTAACTATATAAATTTACATAATAATCATTAATACGGTGTGGGCTTGTGTCCTTGGCATGTCCAAGGTCTGATATAGTTTGTGGCCTAGATTTAAGGCCTTAATTGCATTGGTTTCTACTAAAGATACTAGTTTTTTTATTCCTTATCTTTCAATATAGAAAATCCAGAAAAACGCTATTAATTATCTTAAATTAATTTTTACTCTTGTTTTTTAAAAACCAAAATATAAAAATTTGTATTTCTTTTAAAGACTGTTTTAAACATATGTTTATTTCACAAAACATCAGAAACTGATTTTTTTTTTTTTAATAGTTTTGTTTCTAGAAACAGTTGTCACCAGGCTTTATAATTATACCTTTTTAAAAACATTTGGGCCTAATCCTAATATCACCTAGGCTTGGTTTGACTTTAAGCCCAAATACCGAAATTGCGAGCAGTTGAGTCTCTTATGTCTCTGGAACCATACTGCATTTCCCCCAATTCCACTCTTGATTTCTCTTCAAGGCAGGATCTTTTTTCCTCTCCCGATTTTGAAGCTGCTATACCAAATTGGTTATTTCCGCGAGGAAAGGGCGGTGGTGGTTTGATTCACAAGACTTATGATTCTTGGCGGTGGCTGAGAACCAATTGAAAATTGATAGGGTATATGCTTGACATTAGCCGCGGTCAGCACTGTACGTGCTTATTGGGCCATAATATAGCAGCGGTCTATTGATTTCCTTGGCTAAAAGGTTACCCAAAAATCCCTTCAGCTGCATGAATTAGATGACCTTGTCTATATGTATATTTTTAGTCATAAAATTTTTTGACCCCCACTAAAAATGCGCTACTATATTCCAGTTTTCTTGTAATGATAGCCATGTTTATAGAAGTATATAATAATCATTTATGATTTTATTGCCAACTGAAGAAGGGTGTCGGCATCATATAACCTAAGTCAAAAGCAAAGACGACCAAGGAGTACACAAAAACAAGGAGTCAGTCCTTTTTAGTTGCGAGGTGTTTTAAGGAATCCCGAAATTGATTGCATGTGATTTGATAGTTCAAATGGTCCTAGACCAAGTTGGATGGTGAAGAATACTTATTTCACACAGAAGACTGGCTTTGTCTAGGTGCTGAGAAAATGTAACTTTTAAAGCTGATGGTCATATAAGGCGGGATGTAACAGGACCTAAAAAGCTTATGAAAACATGTTGAGATTCAAGGATTAATTCAATTGCTAACCTTCCCAGGGGTGATCAAACCCTTCTCTTCTGCATCAATTATCATGCTATACCCAATCCTGCATGCCAAAGATTTGAAATGTGATGTGAGCTCGAAGATAAATAAACTCAAAACACAATATATTTCATGATTGCAACATGTCAAATAAGAAATACTAATCCAAGAAAATGAAGTCCAAGCAACGAAAAATGAAGACGTATCTTTCACACTTGAACATGGTTCCATCATCTCTAGTTTAGCAGCAATATGAGCTACACAACCGTCCACTACATTGTTTAGATATACCATTGGGGTGTTCCCTATTAGCTGCACATTGCAATGAAGATACACTTTGAGAAAAAGCAAACATGAAAATCTTAGCAACTACTGAATAATGAGAACTTCAGTAACAATATCTTTTACAATCGCACACTTCTCTTCCATGTTGCCTTTCAAATTACTACAAGATAAAAAAAGTGGATACATATCAAGGGGAAAAAAGGCAAAAGAAAGATCAATTTTCTCTTGAGACTTGGACATTCCAATCCTCGGGAGATCAGACTGTTTCATTTTGTTTTCTGTAATCCACGAATCTCAATAACACCCTAAGAAAAAGATGATGAATTAGAAAAATAATGAGGCTTTCTTTTATTCATGGTCCTTCATATATTAGAGAATACATTCATCACAAATCTTCTGAATAAATAAATGCACTCAGATGAAGGCAGATTCATACCTCAAAAACAATTTCATAAAAACCCTAAAAGTGCACGTAAAATTAGAGGGGCTAATGTCGCTTGTGTATTGGATGAAAAGTAACCAAATATCTAACAGATTAGAAAGAAATATTCTTCCGGGAAGAACTGAATTTTTCTTGGTATCATGATCAATCTATATAGAAAATCTGATTTTGAAAACAACACAGCTAAAATTTCAAACAACCAACTTCACAAAAAAAAAAAAAAAAAAAAAAAAAAAAAAAAAAACGAAAAACCAAATCTTCAAAACAATCAAAATATTGATATGAAAGAACTGAATTACAATCAACACTTATCAAACAAATGGACATCAAAAAAATTGCAAACAAAACCAAATTTCCATAAGACTGAAGGAAGAAAAAAAATCCAGCAGAATCAATTGTGAAGACTAAGTGATGAGTATCTCAAATACTCATTTTATCCCTATGTTTTACTTAGAATTTTTTTTTTTTTTATGTTAAATAAGTGTCATAATGCTCTAAATATTTATCTTTATAATTAACTCAACCATTTGGTAGAATTGCAAGAAAATGAGCGAAAAATGAAGGAAAATCAGCAAATTACACATGCAGCAGTAGCTACTATGTTTTGATGTTTTCATCTGTAATATAATCTCAAATGGCTGCAATCTTTATATGGATGGATAGGTGACTTCCCAAGATTTCCAAAGAGACCTAATTCACTCAATTTGGACTTCAAATGATCAAATTATGACTCTTGGAAGTTGAAGGAAGAAGATAACAGAGCTCAAAAGTAACCAGTTTGAGAATTTCGTAAATTAAGTATGTATCATCATTTCTAAAGTATTCTTTCTGGCCATATCTAGATTATACACTTCAAGAGCTTTCCAACGGTACAAAGATTGTGCAATTTAGAGTCCGAACAAGAAAGTTATGTTCGTCACGACGAAGGAAAAGTTCGTCACGACGAAGGCACCTTCGTCACGATGAACTAGAAAGGCCACAGAAGGGTCCTTTATTGTGACGAAGCGTGGGGCCTGACAGTGAAAAAAGCCCATTTTTGACCTAATTGAACAACGCCCAAGAGGTCAGTTTTGGCAAGATGAGATGAGATAAAGAGTCTCGACTGGGACGTTCACGCTTCGAGAGGGAGAAAACCCTCCCAAGGGTTTCTCCCTCTTGCTCTGCGCTGGGGACTAGAGGAGGATTGGCAGTCGTCTCAAGATCTTCGGGAGAAAACTGATTCGAAGAAGAAGACCAAGGACTCACATCATTTTCCACCATTAGAGTTCCTTCTTTCCTTTTTCTCATGTTTTTTCTTTATTTTGGGATGTATCAAACCTCTATTATGTTTTAATTTTGTAGTCTAGGGTTTTGGTTTTAGTTTAAAATTGAATCTTATATCTATTTGTTAATTTTTCCCTTTTTCTATTATTTCTTTGTAATTTGCCTATCTATTGATTCATGTTTGGTTGCTATTTACATATTAATTTCTAGTTAATCTCAATATGGTGAGTGGTTCCTTGCGAGATTTGAGAAGGAAGTAAGGAATTAAACATAGGTGAATAACCTAATTAGCTTAATAGTGTAGAAATTATCGGTAATTAGGAGGCGTGTGATATTCTCGGGTCTTAAAGCATCTCTAATGCTTGGGGTTGAGTTGAGAAGCAAGAAACCTAATATTAGTTAGTAAATTATCCGACCTCGAGAGAGACTTTTAATTAAATTGGTGCAAAGAATACTTTGAGAGCTTTTTCAAGAGACAATAGGACAATGTCAAGCTAGATAAAATAGGATTGCCCACTTGCACCAAATACCTAAGGATCTTATCATCTCTTGGTATCCCTTAGTTACACAACTCATTAGTTCGATTAAGCTTTCATTAGTTTAGTTTAGTTTAATTTCTATTCTGAACCATCATTGACCGTTTAGATATTAGAGAAGTATTCTAATTTTGGTACTTAGCATCCCCAATTTCCCTGTGGATCAATCTCTGTACGTTTCGTACAATGTATTATTTAACAAGCGTATACTTGAGCAAATAGGTGCATATTACATATTTTATTGCATATTTTGTACACATATCACGAATACGCATATCACTAAGAACCAAACACCAAAATTGTTTGGAAATAGAGAAATTTCTTGTAACTGAGTTATGATCTAATCACTACAAAACTAACAAAATACTGAGGGTGTTTGGCCATATTGCAAGTATATAAATGTTTCTAAAAATCGGGAATAAAAGGCAAAAACAAATATTATTAAACAAACAAGTGAGAAGTTGCATCTTCCCATCTTTGCAAATTCTACATAAAAGCACATTTTCCAAATCTCTAGAACAACAATAACAAAGATATTGGGATGACCTGCAACACCTAGTAAAAAATAAATAAATTAAATATTTATATTTTTTCTAATGAAGGGTAAATTAGTAATTTCTTTTGTGAAGCCCTAATATAAATAGGAAATAATAATAATAATAATAAAACCCTTACTTTAGTTTCTCTCTGCGTAAGATTATGAGACCAGAGAATCTCCACACCTTAGGGCTGAAGAAGGTCGTCAAAGGTGAGTCTTTTCTTCCCGAATCTCTTTCAAAAAAAAATATATTGTGTTAGTAATCAGTTATAGATGATTTTGTTTTTTCCAAACAGTTTTGAGTTCTTTCGGGTTCATAGAATATTTCAGGAAGACCTAGAATGTCATATCTCAGGCTGAGAAGCGATTCGAAAGGTAAACTTCCCTTCATAGAAAATTCTAGATTTCTTTTTATTATAGATCATGAAATATTATAGGGTTTGATTAGATCTAGATGATTTCTTCTTTAAAAAAAAACCGTATGATGTTTTGTGTGAATACAAATGAATTTGAAAAAAAAAAAAAAAGGGTCAAAAAGTAGTTTGTTCTTTATGATAGAGGTATGTAGTAGAAAAAAAAAAGTTTTAGAAAGTAAAATAATTATTTGAGAGATAAATTCTAAGAAAATAATTAATAAATAAAATAATTTTGAAAAAAAATGGCTTGTTTGTTAATAAATTCTTTTATTATTTGTTTTATGAATAGGTTGTTACTTGATTTTTTGGGTTAGCGTTCAAGATCTCGAATTTGCTTTGAGGTAAGGGAACGTTAATGCAGTTATGTTAAATGTTTTTTTTGTACAATCCGAAAATGTTTGCATTACCATTTGTTGAAAATATGGATCGAATACGCTTTTTTGTTTTTTTTTTTTTAAAAAGAAGAATATGTTGGATTTTATGTTTTGTGTATGATATACCTTAAGGAGGTAATAGAACTTTAAGTATATTTTTTACTCTGGTTAGTTCGACCCTATCAATGGGATATAATTCTTGACCTTTATATTCCTTGGAGGGGAAAGTAAATGATTTGAACCTCAACCTCTAGGGCTTTCGGTTATAGGCTATTAGTACTAGTAGTGTTTGGTTCCGTCCACCTTAAAATGAACGTTTAAGGCTAGTCACCCATTTGAAAGTCCCACAAGGTCGAGCACCATTTGCTATTTGTTGCCAAAGAAAGAAAAACCTTTGATTTGAATGTTTGATTTCAAAATGAACTTGCTATTTGAAGATTGAATATTCTTAAATATGATATCTCCTATTTTTGCAAGCAAACTGAGATATTTGATCCATAACTGCATTAACTTACGTTATTGAGCTTCAAGCTCACCCCCTTTGTCAATCATCTTTTTAAGTATTCCTAGTTTTGGAGAGGAGTGACGGATAGGTTGAGGATCGTATTTTAGGATTTGACCTTGAGTTAGCTTTGGACTTGTTTAATTGATGAATTTATTTTTATTTAGACTATTTAGTTTATGTGTTTATTTTGCAAGAACATGGATTTTATTTTGAACTCTTATGTTAGTTCGTAGACTTCTGATACAGATTTGGAAAAAATCTCTACGTATGGATTCGAGATTCGAGATAAGAGAATGTCAGGCTTTTGCTCGAACATGTTTTCGATAAGTAGAACCAAATTTCTCTACTACACAAAGGATGAAGTTTGTGTCAAGCTTTCACGCTTCAAGTCTTTATACTTAAAGTGTAAATGATACCATGCAATCGGACTCCGTTTCGGCGTGATAGAGTGGTATCAAAGCACTAGTTCATGATCTTAATGGGAACTTGCTTAGTTTACCTTTGGAAATAGATGAATGACGCTTAGTTTAAGTTTCAAGTTGGTCAAGTTGGATCCTTTTGTTTCTGATAAACCCGTTTCACTGATTTGGCTTGTTAGTTACTGATTTAGTTATACCTTTTGTTGTATAGGACACAATGCCACCAAGGAGGAAATTATTTTCATAAACTAGTCAGGTTAATGACGATGTACCTCCTCAATTTGAGAACATGGGCCCTATGAGTGCATAAGGGCTTTATAGATATTTAGGGACTATTGCTGGGATGGTTGAGCGTCAAGCTCAAGCTGTTGAGATTAATGGGCAAGGGCAATCTACTACTACTAGGGGTAGCTCCTTTGATGATTTTAAGAGGTTGGGACCTCCTTATTTTTCTAGTACATCATATCCAACAGAGGCAGAGGCTTGAATAATGAAAATAGAGAAATTTGTTGATGTATTTGATTGTTTTGATGAGCAGAAGGCCTCTTATGCAACATTCATGTTAGATAAGGAGGCTGACCATTGGTGGCATATGACCAAGAGACTATTGGAGGCTCAGGAGCCCATTACTTGGAGAAGATTCAAGGATGCTTTTTACATGAAGTATTTCCCAGACAGTGTGAGGTGACAAAAGATGGGAGAGTTCATTCGTCTGGAATAGGGAAATATGACCGTGGCTCAGTATGAGGCCAAACTTACGGAGTTATCTTGTTTTGCCCCACATTTGATTGCTATAGAGGTGGATAAGGCAATGAAGTTTCAAGATGGGTTGAAACCCTACTTTAAGAATAAGATATCCATTCTGAAGTTAGATGTGTATTCAGAGGTGGTGGACAGAGCTCTTATTGCAAAGAGGGATTCAGAAGAGCTTTATCAATGCAGCAAAAGAAGAGGAATAGGAGTGATGGTGCCCATGGTAATCATGTACAGAAAAAGTCTGCTCCAAATAGAAATCATAGCAAAGGAAGGCAGCACAAAACTCAGATATTGTTTGTCCTACTTGTGGTAAGAGGCATGGGAGCATACCATGTTATAGAGAGACAAGAGCTTGCTTTGTCAGCGAGGGCATATGGATTCGGATTGTCTGGTGTAATACACAGTTATAGTTGGGATCTAAAGATGATAATGTAAGACCCGAGAAATTCCAATTCTGGAAAAATGGTAAAATCGTAATTTCGGTTAAAATCCGAAATTTATTCTTCTGTAGATCTTGATGATGAAACCGATTTCACTGGAATCGCCTCGCGAAATCGAATGCATGTCAATTTCAGAGAATTTCGAGATAGTTTGAGTTGGCACGCTTTTCTCGAGCATCGCGGCTCAAGTCAGAAAACGATTTTCGATATTTAAAGTCACATATAACAAGACTTCTGCCATAAGTGGCATGAGGTATAAAATGATGAGAATGACTACGAGATAGTGCCGAATGTCAAAATCGGAAATGAAGGGACAATGGTCATTTGGAGTTCGATTTAAATGACACAAGACAAAACACTAAATAGTGTTGTCTTCCAACTCAAATAAGGCAAAACGTGGGAAAGAGAATTTTTATCCAGTAGCCATTTTCGTTGGTTTGGTGGGTATGGGTAACCCTGCCTTCTAGATTTGCAACGATCCGACCGGGCTTAACCGGCCGGCATAAGAAGTAGCGTTGTTCTACGCGGGAACCGGCTACGTGTACCGGATTTGAGGAGTTTCATTAAACCCGAGAGGTAGGGGTTTCACCCTACTTGGTTTTACACTTTATTTGCTGCTTGTATAACGTTTTGCCGATTGGCGCTGAATCTATTGAAATGCTGACGGCCCCAAACTCAAAATCGAATTGTTGTAATTTTTAGAGGCCCATTTCTCGTGACAGTCCGTGGGTAGGGGCTGCCATGGGTTAATTGTGTGTTGATTTATGTATTAAATGGTGCTTTGGTATGGATAGTATCAAGAATGGTCAGAAACCCTGAGTTCACTAAGCAATCCATTTATTTAGACTTTTCTAGAATATAACCGGTTGCCTCACTATTCCCGAAACAGTGTTCTCAAAATAATTTTTGTGAATTAATATGTTTGGTCGAGTAATTCAAATAGAATTGCTCGTGTTTGATCATTAGCCCACGTGAGCTAATTTTGGTGTGATGAAATGCAGAAAATTACATAAATACGACAAAGGGATTTAATTCTTTATGCGAATATATGCATGTTTATATATTTATACAAATAAGGGATCAGAATTAATCAGATCATGCATTCCATCTACGCACTCTATTAATCTCTAGACGGCAGAGTGAGTGGCTGAGGTAATTCTTGAGAATGA
This sequence comes from Tetrastigma voinierianum, assembly GCA_016808115.1. Taxonomy (NCBI): domain Eukaryota; kingdom Viridiplantae; phylum Streptophyta; class Magnoliopsida; order Vitales; family Vitaceae; genus Tetrastigma; species Tetrastigma voinierianum. The sequence goes on along the minus strand of JAEQBH010002464.1, from coordinate 591,822 downwards.
TTCTCGAGGGTAGCCCAAAAATAATAATAAATTTGAATAAAATTACTTGGTTGTTGGATAATGAAATCAAATTTTAATAATTCTTGAGGTTGAAACACTAGGTTAGTGTTATATATGAGTGTTTTTGAGGAAATTCTGACCTTTTTCCAGAATTAAATGAAAAAAAAATAAACAAAGTAAATTTCTAAGAAATTTAGTCAGGTTTATTGAGAAATGAGAATATATATATATATATATATATATATATATATAAGGTGGAGAAAATTGTTTTACAGTGTAAAATTGGAAAAAAAAGGTAAAGAAAATAAATTTTATAAATTTATTTGGTTTAGAGGTGAAAAAATTAATTTTCTAAGGTTTTACAAGTTGTAAAATTGAAGAAAATTGGATAAAATAAATTTTTACAAATTTATTTGAATATTCTAGAAAAAAATGGATATGATTTTTAAATATTTTCCAAGAATTTAAGAAATGAAAAAATGTATACTTATGTTTTTAGGTATTTTTCCAATAGCATGTGTGAAAAAAAAAATGAATATATATATTTTTTTAGCATTTGCCAAATGGAAATAAAGGAAAATAAATAAATAAATACAATTTTTGAAAAATAAAATAAAATCAAATAAAATGAGGTGCCATTTTGGGAAAAGAAATTTTCAAAAATAAAATAGTACCTCAGGAAAAAAGATTTAACATGTGAATATGTCTCTTATCAAGGTATAAATGCAAAGGACATTGTATATGATTTACTATTGTGGCGTAGGATATTATATGCATGGTGTAATGCGATAAGAAAAATGTAAAGTAATGCTAAGGTTAACTACACCTTAGGAATTGGATAATGAAATGGATGTAGGAAAACTTAAAATTTTATTGAAATAAAAGAATTGAGCGTATTGAATTTAGCGCCACTTAGGAAAATGAACTAGGTCATTTCATGGTTGTCAAGTCTATTAGTAATTTGCGCATTTCAATAGTTAGACTGAAATGAAAAGTAAATGATTCTTGTTGCCATTGGACATAAGTAGATGGCTAGTCGAGGCGAGGTTTAGAGGCTGCCCACTTGGCATCGGGTCAAGCACCACCAGACTGATCGTACCACCAAAAGACTGATCGCTGAAGCCCTCACGAGGTCAGGGGTATTACTGATACTTATCGTACAAAGTTAGCATAGCAGGGGGTCGGAGGTCCCGATAACCTCTGTGAGGTTTAGGCGATCATCCTCCGAAGTTACCCTCACAGGAGGATCCGATGGTGGGGCGCATCATTGGTTCATACAGATCGAGTAGGGGCTGGGTGTTAGAGGCTATGGAGATTACCTCTGACACTACCAGGATTAGGCTAGCTGTGTTCTAGCTAGAGGGTGAGGCCCAAGTATGGTGGAAATGGGAAAGGACCTCTGTAGACCTTGGGGGTTTTGTATGTGAGTTCTCCCCTAGGATTAGGCTAGAATAGGTATGATATAAAGTCATGTCAGCCTGAGGATCCTGACCACCCACAGTGTGATATTGAGACCATGACACTGTTTGAGTTCCATGTCACTCCGGAACGAACCCACCCATACCTTTAACAGCAATCGCATCTAATGCGGTTTAGTATAATACCCGCCCATATCAGACTTATTTCGCATTTCGTGGAGACATAATATTGATCACCTCACAAAAGATATGAGTCCCAAAAAGAAAGAATTAATAATGCCATTGAATGAGCCTACTCCACAGGACTGGTGGTTGAGACCCACTGGGATCTCGTCTTGTTACAGTGAGTGAATGTATTTCGTTTCTTCCAATGAACACCTGATCTGCTCCACAGAAAAGAGACTCAGCATCAGCTCACACCCCGCTCACCACCATGACTTCATATAGATGGCAATCGTTGAGTCGCAGAATCGTGAGTCCGGCCATGTGTGAGCCATCAACAAGGGGTTCATTAGACCCAGCACTTCACCACGGGCGCTCCGTTTAGTTTGTGAAGAAGAAGGGCAAAGCACTCTTCGACCGCGGTATCGACTACAAAGTACAACAGGTTATGATCAAGAATCGTACTCCATTACCGAGGATCGATGATTTATTTGATCGGGCTGAGAGGAGCGCGAGTCTACTCCAAGATAGACCTTCGCACTGGTTACCATCAACCGAGGGTTAGGGAGATGCATGTATCCCCAAGACAACATTTAGACGCGTTATGGGCACTTTGATTTACGCTGATGCCCTTCGATCACGACGCGCCAACATCATTCACGGATCTCATGTGGTATTCCAACCCTATCTAGACTGGGCCGGTCGTAGTCTTCGGATGAAATCTCGATTCACTCCCACGAGTGGGAGCATGAGTATCATTTGAGGATCAGACATAATTGTCGAGAGACCATCACCGCGACACAAAGTTCAAGAAGTGCGAAGTTTTAGCTATCGAGGTGATTCGGGACACATGGTGTCGTGATCGTGAGCGCTACCGACCCGCAGGCGTCGAGGTAGTGATGCGTCATTGAGAGACTCGAATGTTAATTCCTTCGAGATACGCGGTTTCTGGGATTGGGCCGGGTATTACAGAGGTCTGAGAATGTAATGGTTGTCCATTCTAGCAGGATCGTAGACTCACCTAGTGGACACGGACTCCATGGTGGACTCGCCCCGACCATAGAGAGAGGATCGAGGATGCCGGGAGCACGATGCGTGTTGGTGAAGAGGGAGGATCAGCCTCTTCTAGTTCGGGAAGAGGCGTAAGATTTTTGCTTCACGAAGCCTCAGGACTGTGAGCCGTGGATCAGCATGTGAGACTGGACGCCTGCAGACAGTGGATCCTGTGGACTTTTTTGTGACAATGCAACCCCAATTAGCCGTAGAACAGAGAGTATATCGTTCATTCCTCCCAGCCACACCCTAGTACGGGTCAGAGGAACCAGCTTCAGTTTCGGGGTGCTACACAAGCACTCCTAATACACGCATAAAGCGAGGGGCCGTGAGTGCGGGCCTAAGCCCGTGGGAGATCGTGAGTCGCAGCGGAAGCGTAGTGGACCTAGGGGTGGTAGACATATTGGTTGTTGATGTCAGGCTTGACATGGATGAGTTGACAGCCATCGGGTTGTTAGCAATTGAGATCTTAGCCGGGTTATCATACCCGACACGACCTCGATTTGGGCCAGAGGTTGGGCAACTTTGTGAGAATCCATGCATGATGTTCTTCCCCAGATGCAGAGAGTCGACCTGACAGTCGAGATTATGAGTGAGGATCTTCGAGATTCTGCTCATGGTGGACCCCGGAATTGGGTATCACAGTATGACATTATTGCGTTCGTGTGCACGGTGACATCTAGTCGAGTCGGGTGTGGGTACAAGGTATGGTCATTCACCACTCTTGGTGAGTGTGGGTTGAGTTTGTCTTTAGGACTACGTCCAATGAAGACTCATAGTTCGATTCAGGAAATGAAGAGTAATTAGAGTGTGTTGGCAAAGCAAAAAGGGGGCCGTAAATCCCTAAGGTGAGAAGCCTGGAGTTAGGGTGTGAGAAACCCAGGGAGATATCCCGACTTCGTGTGTGTAAGAGACCAGGAGATATCCCAAATTTGGGTGTGAATGTACTGTGCCCGGCAAGCCGTGTAAGAATCATGTTGTCTCGAAATGAAAACACACAACAAGTATCAGCATAGACTCTAGAGTTAAGGATAGAGTCGGGAGTGATCAGATGAAAACACACATAAGTTATCATGTAGATCAAAAAGTTGAATGTGATAGGAGTCGAGTGACTCGAGATTCGATACTCTTTGGAAATTGCATTATGTGTGGTGAGCCGCGGGCTCGTGGTATATGATGTCATTCATGACACGGATCAGTCGATGGTCCATTGGATTGTCATGATTGTGACTCGGGAAGGTCGCTACACAAAGTAAGGGTTGTGTAGGTTAAGCACGTTGTATGACTATATACAAATAGAGGACACGCCGCGAGCATACCGTCCCGGGTCTTGGGCGGTAGAGGAGCAATTGCCTTTAGTGGAATCTTCGCCTACAACAATAGTTACCAAAGGAGATACAGATGGGATCGTGACAGGCAATCGTGTACGGAGGCCATGTAGATCACCGTTATGTTGGACCGAGGTGGGAGAGAGCTCTATCACTGGTCTTAATTTGATTAGAGATACATCCGAGAAGGTGAGCTTGATACAGCATCTTCTCACGGCTCATAGCCGACAGAAGAGCTATGCAGATGTACGACGTCGACCCTTAGAGTTCGAGGTTGGGGATCACGTTTTCTTGAAGGTGATGCCTAAGAGAGTATGTTCTGCCCGCAAGCGTGAAAGCTAACGATTCATCGGGCCTTCGAGATACTCGAGAGGATGCACCGTAGCCGCGACCGTCGGGGTTTTACTCGCCCAAAGATGTCGTGTCCACGAGTTGTTTCACGCCTCCATGCTCCTAAGTATACCCGCATCCAACTCATGCAGTGGATCGGGGGACAGACGAGGTCGACAATCGATGGACCTTAAGGAGTGACCAAAGCAGATGTATTTTGGATAGCCGTGATCAGGTTTTGCGACGCAAGACCGTGAGGCTAGTGAGAGTGCTATGGCGGCACTATGGAGTGGAGGAGTCAACGTGGGAGCACGAGGACACGATGCGGGCCACATATCCCTTCTTATTTAGTAATGGGCGTACGCGCTTACTGCTTAATAATTAAATGATGAGTTTACATGCTGTAGAGTGCACGTTGCATATGCATGTTAGTAATGCGATTGGCCTCGAATTTCCTGACGAAATTCCTTTTTGGTGAGGGAGAATGTAAAACCTTAGAAATTCCAATTTCGAAAAGGGCAAATCTAAATTTCGTTGGGGTAACCGAAATTTAATTTCTAGATCTCGGATGACGAAATGGATTTCACCGGTTGAATCGTCCCACCGAAATCGAGCTAGCACCGCCAAATTATGAGAATTCCGAGAGATAGCTCGAGTTGGCACGCTTTTTCGAGACATCGTGGTTCAAAAGTCGAAAACTATCATGCGACGAAGTCACATATACAAGTACTGCAGCTATAAGTGGCATGAGTAGAGAAATGATGAGAATGGACGGCCGAGATAGTGCCAAATGTCAAAACTGGGAAATGAAGGGACATAATGGTCATTTTGGAGTTTGATTTAAATGATAATGTTATCGAAACACTAAATAGTGTTGTCTTCTCCAACTAAATACAAAAAACGGGAAAGAGAATTTTTATCCAAAGAGCTATTTTTCGTTTGGTTTTGTAGAGAGAACCTCAAGCTTCTCTAGATTTATAAAACAATCCACCATCTAATCCGTCGAGACAAGAAGGAAGGTTGTTCTACGCGAATGCCAAGCGCGCGGGTATTACTCAGGATTTGAGGAGTTTCGAAAAACTCCGAGAGGTAAGAGTTTCATTCCCTTTCGCCGAGTTTCTGACTTTGTTAAGTGTTTAATGTTCCGGTTGGTTGAGGCCTTGAGCGACCGTTGGGAGGCCCGTTCTGCCTGATCGTGGGTAATGGTACATTTGGGTTAATTGTGTGTTGATTTATGTATTAAATGGTGCTTTGGTATGTATAGGGCCGGTATTAGCGTGAGCCACGGGTTCACTTTAAGTGAGCCGGAAATGATTTGATTTTTGGGGAATGATGGCCCGAAGGTTTCACTATTCAAGCGATGTTCTCAAATAATTTTTGTGAATTAATGTGTTTGGTCGAGTAATTCAAATAGAATTGCTCGTGTTTGATCATTAGCCCACGTGAGCTAATTTTGATGTGATGAAATGAGAAATTACATAACATGATTGTGTGTTTAATTTTTATGAATATGCATGTTTATATATTTGCATGTGTTACTAAAACTGTAATGGAATTGGCGTCATGCATTCCATATCTGCTTTGGGACACCTAAGACGGTAGGAGTGAGTGCATGAGGTAATTCTTGAGAGAATGATTTCGGAGGGTAGTCTAAAAATAATAATTATCGGAGGGTAGTCCACACTAAAAATATCAATCGTCGGAGACGGCCCAATTAATATATATACACATTGGAGGGTTGTCCACAAACAAATAAACATAATAATGCTCATACGAGGCTTAGGCGAGTGTGAGGGAAGTAAATAAGACTCGAGGGTATGAGATTATTCAGTTAGACATTCAAGTAGGATCATGCATTTTCTTGAATGTGTGTTTATTTTGGAGCATTACACTGTAATTAGGTGGAGAGTAGCCCACTTAGGGTGATTCCACTACTGAGCACTAGCTCACCCTGTCGAGGGATATTATTTTACAGGTACAGGGAGCGTGCGAGGGGACGGCTCGTCCTAGAGACAGAGGTTTAGAAGAAAGCCGGATTGTGGCTTTGGGTTATGATGTATTACATGTATTAGAATTGTTTAATTTTAATATATGTTGTATAAGAGTAAAATTGGAACTCTTGAACTATGGTTGGATAGTTGGATATATACATTGTTATGAGTATTGGTTTATGAGCCACAGTGTCGTTTTAATCATAGAATGTTATATTGAATTTGTTGGGACGAGGTTTATCGGGTTGTATTTGAGTAGAACCGTCTGAAAGACTACGCCGTTTAAGTGAAATGCAGTCTTGCAAACGTTGCTACGATCCATGAGTTGACGGGTAGTCAACGGACCCCCGGGTTTTGGGGCGTTACATAATGTGGGGGATAGACAGAACCCTAGTGCTCAAGGAAGAGTGTTTGTTATGACTCATAGAGATACCCAGGCTACTTCTGATGTGGTAATAGGTACCCTTAGAATTTACACTTAATTTGCTAGAGTTTTGATTGATCCTGGTTCGACGCACTCTTTTGTTTCAATATCTTTTGTTGGTTTGTTAGATATGCATGTCATTCCTATGGATTTTGATTTGATTGCTGCTACTCCTATGGGAGATTCTGTTGTGGCTAGTAAAATGCTAAAAAATTGTCTTGTGATGAATGGTTATCAAAATATGTCAGTTGACTTAGTTCTTCTGGACCTCCAGGACCTTGATGTGATTTTGGGATGGATTGGTTAGTTTCTTATCCAATTGGTTAGCTTTTGGACCTCCATGCTTCTATTGATTGTTTTGGGAAACGGGTGACCTTTAGTATTCCAGGTCAGACTGAGTTTATCTTTGACGGGAACCATGTGGATAACTGTTGTATGTTATTGTGGCTGCAGGCTGAGAATTTCCTTGCCCGAAGGGTTGTCGAGGAAGCTTTTTAGCCTATGTGGTACATAATGAGAATGAGGTGAGATTGGAAGATATACGCATTGTCAGGGACTTTTCGAATGTCTTTCCAAATGATTTACCAGGATTACTACTAGATAGGGAGGTGGAGTTCACCATTGACTTGGTGCTAGGAGCAACTCCTATCTCTAAAGCTCCATATAGGATGGCACCCATAGAACTTTAGGATGGCACCCATAGACCTAATGTTTCACCTTGGGGAGCACCAATGCTATGAGGTTGTGCATTGACTATAGGGAGTTGAATACGGTGACAGTGAGGAACAAGTATCCTCTCCCTCGAATCGATGATTTTTTTGATTAGTTATGGGGTGCATGTGTGTTCTCTAAGATCGACCTTTGCTCTGGGTATCACCAGTTGAGGGTGAAGAGTGAGGACATACCCAAGAGTGCCTTTTAGACTAGATATGGCCATTATAAGTTCTTGATTATGCCCTTTGGTTTGACTAATGCACCTATCACTTTTATGGACTTAATGAATAGGGCATTCAAACAATATTTGGATCGGTTTGTAGTAGTTTTTATAGATGATATTCTGGTGCGCTCAAGGAGTAGAAAGGAGCATGAATACCATTTGAGTATTGTGTTGCAAACCTTAAGGGGTAAACAGTTGTATGCTAAGTTGAGTAAGTGTGAATTTTGGCTGGATAGAGTCTCTTTTCGTAGACATGTGGTAACTAAGGATGGTATCTCAGTTGACCCTATGAAAGTAGATGTTGAAGCAAATTGGAGAAGACCTACCACAATGACTGAGATTAGGAGCTTCTTGGGACTTGCTGGTTATTACAAACGTTTTATTGAGGGTTTCTCTAAGATTGCCCTACCTTTGACTAGGTTGACGCATAAAGGAGTTAAATTTGAGTGGTTTGATGAGTGTGAACGCAACTTCAAAGAGTTGAAGGACAGATTGGTGATAGCTCCTATTTTGACCATTCCTTTAGGTTCAGGCAGATTTGTGGTGTATAGTGATGCATCCCATCAAGGTTTGGGTTGTGTCCTTATGCAAGATATTAAGGTTTTGGCTTACGCTTCTAGACAGTTTAACCCTTATGAGCGAAATTATCCCACTCATGATTTGGAGTTAGCAACTGTAATTTTTGCCCTTAAGATTTGGAGACACTTTCTATTTGGTGAAACTTTCGAGATATACATAGATCATAAAGTTTAAAGTGTTTGTTTTCTCAAAAGGAGTTAAACATGAGGGAGAGACGATGGTTAGAGTTACTGAAGGATTATGATTGTATTATTCAGTACCATCCGGGGGAAGGCAAATGTAGTAGCTGATGCTTTGAGTAGGAAGTCAGTTGGCTTTTTAGCAACAATAAAAGGTTGTTAGAGGCAGTTACTAGATGACTTGAGGGGTCTATGAGTCCACATTAGTGTCCATGACTTAGGAGCACTTGTGGCTAATTTTAAAGTACAACCGGAATTGGTTGGGAGAGTTATGAGTCTACAAAAAGATGACTTGCAATCGGTGTAACTTGTGGATAAGGTTAAGAAGGGTGGTAAGTCCGACTTTGTTTTATCTGATGGTGGGAGTTTGAGGTTTGGGACTTGACTTTGTGTCCCAAATGATGAGGACTTAAGGAGGGAGCTTTTGGAGGAAGCTCATTGTTCTAGGCTTGTCATCCATCCAAGAAGGACCAAGATGTATAAGGACTTGAAATATAACTATTGGTGGTTAGATATGAAGAGAGATATTGCTCAATTTGTGGCTCATTGTTTGGTGTGTTAGCAGGTTAAGTCCTTACAACCGCTTGCTATTCCAGAATGGAAGTGGGAGCACATTGCAATGGATTTTGTTATTAGGTTACCAAGGTCCTTAGGAGGTAATAATGTTATTTTGGTGATTGTAGATTGATTGACTAAGTCTGCTCATTTCTTGCCTATGAAGGTTAACTTTTCCTTTGAGAAATTAGTTTATCTGTATGTCAAGAAGATTGTGAGGATGCATAGGGTACCCGTTTCCATTGTGTTTGATAGAGACCCTCATCTCAATTCTCGATTATGGAGTAGTCTACAAAAAGCTTTGGGTACTAAGTTGACCTTTAGCACTACCTTTCATCCTCAGACTAACGACCAATCAGAAAGGGTGACTCAGAATTTGGAAGATTTGTTGAGAGCTTGTGTTTTAGACCTAAAAGGTAAGGTGGAGTTTGCCTATAATAACAGTTTTCAAGCTAGTATTGGGATGGCTCCTTTTAAGGGGTTGTATGGTAGGAGATGTCGGTCTCCTATTTGTTGGAATGATGTAGGAGAAAGGAAGCTTTTGGGTACTAAACTCATGTAGTTGACAGTTGAGAAGACAACTTTGATTCAGGAAAGATTAAAGGTAGCTCAAAATAGACATAAAAGTTATGTTGACAATCGTAGGCGAGACTTAGAGTTTGAGGTAGGTGACCAAGTTTTCCTAAAGGTTTCCCATGAAATCTATGATGAGATTCAAAAGAAAAGGAAAGCTTAGTCCTCGTTTTGTGGGTCCATTTGAGACACTAGAGAGAGTAGGCTCAGTGACATATAGAGTATCCTTGCCTCTAAGTTTTTTGAAAGTTCATAATGTTTTCCATATTTCGATCTTGAGGACGTATGTTTTTTACCCTTCTCATGTGGTGGAATTGGAGCCTATTCAGATTTTTGAGGACTTAATCTATGAAGAGGTACCCGTTCGAATTGTAGATGTGATGGATAAGGTGTTACGACGTATAATAGTTAAGTTGGTAAAGGTCCAATGGAGCAATCATGATATCCGAGAGGCTACATGGAAATTATAATAAGAGATGAGGGAAAAGCATCCCCATCTATTTCGAGACTCAGGTAGGTTAAGTTTAGAGGACTAAACTTCTATTAAGGGGGGTAGGATCTAACATCGGGTAAAAAAATAAAAAAAAAATTAAATATTTATATTTTTCTAATAAAGGGAAAATTAGTAATTTCTTTTGTGAAGCCCTAATATAAATAGGAAATAATAATAATGAAACCCTTATTTTAGTTTTTCTTTGCGTAGGATTGTATATCATAGAATCTCCACACCTTAGGGCTGAAGAAGGTTGTCAAATGTGAGTCTTTTCTTCCCGGATCTCTTTCAAATAAAATGATATTGTGTTAATAATCAGTTATAGATGATTTTGTTCTTTTTCGAACAATTTTGAGTTCGTAGAATATTTCAAGAAGACCCAGAATGTCAGATCTAGGGCTGAGAAGCGATTCAAAAGGTAAACATCCCTTCCTATAAAATTCTAGATTTCTTTCTATTATAGATCATGAACTATTATAGGGTTTGATTAGATCTAGATGATTTCTTCTTTAAAAAAAATGTATGGTGTTTTGTGTGAATATAAATGGATTTGAAAAACAACAAAAAAAAAGTCAAAAAGTAGTTTGTCTTTTGTGATAGGGTATGTAGTAGAAAAAAAATAGTTTTAGAAAGTAAAATAATTATTTGAGATATATATTCTTAGAAAATAATTAATAAATAAAATAATCTTGAAAATAATGACTTGTTTGTTAATAAATTCTTTTATTATTTGTTTTAGGTGAATAGGTTGCTAATTGATTTTTCGGGGTTAGCGTTCAGGATCTCGAAAATTTGCTTTGAGGTAAGAGAACGTTAATGCAATTGTTTTAAATGTTTATTTTTTCTACAATCCAAAAATGTTCGCATTACCATTTGTTGAAAATATGGATTGAATATGTTTTTTTTTTTTAAGGAACACGTTATGATATACCTTAAGGAGGTATTTTGTTTTGTAACTTTAAGTATATTTTTTACTTTGGTTAGATTGGCCTTGTCAACGAGATATAATTGTTGACATTTACATTTCTTGGTGGAGAATGTAAATGATTTGAACCTCAGCCTCTAGGGGTTTCAGTTAGAGGTTATTAGTACTAGTAGTATTTGGTTTCGTCCACCTTAAAAGAAACGTTTGAGGCTAGCCACCCATTTGAAAGTCCCGCATGGCCAGACGACATTTGCTATTTGTTGCTAGAGAAAGAAAAGCCTTTGATTTGAATGTTTGATTTCAAAATGAAATGTTTGGATTTAAAATGAACTTGCTATTTGAAGATTGAATATTCTTAAATATGATATCTCCTATTTTTGCAAGCAAACTAAGATATTTGATCCATAACTGCATTAACTTACCTTATTGAGCTTCAAGCTCACCCTTGTTGTCAATCATCTTTTCAGGTACTCCTAGTTCTGGCAATGGGTGACAGATAGGTTGAGGACCGTATTTTAAGATTTGACCTTGAGTTAGCTTTGGACTTGTTTAATGGATGAATTTAATTTTATCTAGACTATTTAGTTTATGTGGGGGCGAAGCACAGAACTACTAGTATGTTGGGGTTTGGAATTCCCCGTGAACATAGTGATAGTGTTTACAAATTACAAAAAAAAAAAAAAAAACAATCCGAATAAAGCTACGAGGATACAGTTCAAATCCATACTACAGAGATGCGTGTGATTGATATAATAAACCATGATTCGCGACGGTGCTCGACCATCAAGCTAACTCACTAGTATTCCCCAATTCGAGAAGAGAAGAGGAGTGGCTATAGCCGTGCTCTCCTTTAAGACGGATTGCCTCCCCAGGGTTTTTTTAAAATATGGCGATATGATTTTTCTCTCTACCCCAAATTTTAACATGGCATATAAATAGGCTACAGTAAAGGACCTAAAAGAAGGAAAATAAGTTTCGGGCTCCCAAATAAATATATGAACTTATTTACATTAATTATAATTCACTCACTAAAGAATCATAATTGCATTCCTCGCTTATTCGAAAGTATAATTCGAGCCCTTGTTATTAAATTTTATTAATCTCCCGGGTTAAGATTCACGAGGCTCCGTTGATTTAGAATTAAATTAAGCAGTTTTATTTAATCCAACATTTGATAATATCACCTTGAGACCTTCACTTAACTTATTTGATATGTCATATTAAAATCCACGCAGTTTGACATAATCAAAACTTATAAATCTCCTCGAGGAGTATCATCAATCAAGATAACATGACACGGATTCCGTTTAATAATTAATATTCAATATACAATTAATGCGGTTTTCAACTCATGAGATTATTGATCTACTTAAAGATCTCACTCTTTATAGTCAAAATAACCAACAATAAATACCGTGTCTATTAATTATCTCGAATTAAGAGTAATAGTATTCATAATAACCATGAGGTATTAATTATTTTATGTGTCGGTATAAAATAATTACCCCAAGTTGGTCTCGTTCAATACACACGAGTGTACTAACATAAGTTGAACTAAGCCATTCAAGTAGTCAAGGCGGACCTAAGAGTCTTGTCTTTGCAATCTTACACGATGGTGTGTCGAATTCCACATTAGGCGTGAACTTGATAGCATATTCCACGAGTGGAAGTAGATTTGATATTTTGTGGGTAGCCAGAGACTCTACACATAAATAATCTACTATGTGGAATAAAAAAGAGACACACATCACATGATATTTAAATATAAAGAAACATAGCTCGTATAGATTCTCATTGAAATGAAATAACATAATTTTATTAAAATAAAATAAACATGCATAACAATAAAATGGCTTTTGGTATATATAGCCTAACGATCTCCCAGTAGACTCGAAAGCCATGATGCCCACACATCTCACTCCCCATTCCCTACACACATACCTATCAAAGTCTTAGTTGGTAAGCTCTTTGTAAAAGGGTCTGCCAGGTTGTCTGCTGATGCTATCTTGGTCACCACTACATCTCCTTTTTGCACAATATCTCTAATCAGATGATATTTGCGCTCAATGTTCTTTCCCTTCTTATGGGTCCTAGGTTCCTTTGAGTTAGCAACTGCTCCACTATTATCACATTAAAGTGTAATAGGCAACTGCATTGAAGGAACCACTCCTAGAATCCAACCCGAGGAAGTTTAAAGCCAAAAGCGCCTCGCCAGGCGCCTCTGAGGTACGCCACATATTTAACCTCCATTGTGGAATCGGCAATCTGGTGTGATGCTCTACATCGACTTGGCTCCACTCCTAAGGTAAGCATAACCGGGGTGAGCTTTGGAATCTTGTCGGTGGAAGTGCAGTGCGTATACCTAGATTGCCGGGCATGCGCAGTGAAACTAACAGCGCAATCTCTGAGTCCTTTTGGGTACTTGATTATATGTTTTCTTGCTGTCGATGTTCTCGCCCGAGTTGGGCGATGTCTGGCCGGCCATCTTAGCAATGACGAATGTCAGAGTCTGAGTGCAAAGCATTGCATACATAAGGCTTCCTCTGCAGGATGCATAAAGACTTCATCTTCTCTATCTCATGGTGTTTGGGATCTTGATCCTTGGATAGAGTGATTCCATAATACGAAAGGAAAACCATTCTTGGAATCTACGATACTTTAAAACGAGCTAGAATCTGATCAATATAAGTAGCCTGTGATAAGCCTAACATTCTTTGCTTGCAATCCCATGACTTAATCGAAAATTGACTAGCTTCTCCCCAGTCTTTCATATCATTGACTAGATAACCATACCTTAAGCCCGAAGATAATACCCCCACATCGTTACGATGAATGAATGTCGTCTACATATAGCACTAGAACACCACTGCAGCTTCCATCACACTTTTTGTACACACAGGACTCATCAAGACATTGATCAAAACCATAAGATTTAATAGCTTGATCAAGCGGTATTTCGAATCTAGATGCTTGCTTAAGTCCATAAATGGATCTCTTAAGTTTGCACAACATGTGTTCTTGGCCCTTTTCTATGAAACCATCTGGTTGCATCATATAGATGCACTCCTCAAGATGCCCATTCAGAAATGCGGTCTTTACGTCCATTTTCCAAATTTCATAGTTGAAATGAGCTACAATGGACAACAAAATCCTGATAGACTTAAGTATTGCTACTAGCGAAAAAGTTTCCTCATAATCGATCCCTTCTTTATGAGTAAACCCTTTTGCTACAAACCTAGCCTTAAAAGTTTCAACCTTACTGTCTGCTCCTCTCTTTTTCTTATAGATCCACTTGCATCCGGTGGGTTTGTATCGCCCGGTGGTTCCATAAGATCCCGGACCCGGGGATTGGGGGGAGTACATGGTACGCGTCTCGGATTTCGCTGGCCTATTGCAGTTACGCATCTTTATCCTTAAGTGCTTCATCGCATAGTTACGGGATCGATATCTAACATCGGGGATCACAGTAAAAAGACTCAGTAATATATCGCGAGTTGACAAATAACCCTCCCACTATGACGAGACACTCCTTGTGGCTATGCACTATCAATGGTACGTTGTGCAGATGCTGATTCTTGTAAACCATCATGGTCATGCTTCTCTGGTTGTGCAACAGGCATGTTGATGGTAGGACCCTGGAGTTGACATCGACCAGCATCTCGACAATCCTCCCAACTACTGACGACGATGGGATGTCGAGGAGCACTTTCTTGTGGTGTTTCCTCTTGCACTATGGGTATTAAAGAAGTTTGTACTAGTCTATCTCCTCTCAATTCTTGTAGAACAATTCTTACAGGCGTGGTTCTTACATAGTCCTCTTCCGAAGCCAGGGCATTCTAACTGGCACAATGACCGATCCTTTGGTTATAGAACAAACCACCTTTGGTTCCTCTAGGATACCCTCTGAGGAAACAAACTTGTATTCTTAGTTCCCAACTATCTGTTTTCCCTTTCAACATGTCTTTGGGCAACCCAATAGAATGTGTTTCAAACTAAACTTGCGCCACAATCCCGTAGTCGATTGCGAGTAGTAAGGTATTGACTTAGATGAAGATGCTTGTTGGGTTACGAGGCGAGAATATCCAATACGGATTGGAACATAAATGCGTGAATTTATAATTTTTATCCCTAAACCCACTAAGGATCACATGCGTTTCATAAAAACCAAAGGAAGGGTAAACGAAACTTACCTCTTGTAGATCGATTCGTCAAGCCTTCAAAGTCTGCGTCTTGGTTTATTCGGATATTCAAAGGTGCTGCCTTTCTAAAAAACAACCACCCTCTACAAGTATCCACACACGAACAAATAATGAACGATCTTGTTGAATGCTAGTTCAGGTTCGTCTTCTCAAAACGAAATTAGGGTCTCTCTGTTTTGGTTGTTCTTAGAGTAAAAGACGACCACAAAACAAAAAACATATATGTCTCACATATATATATATTTATATAAGTCTGCTAGGGTTTTTAAATCAAAAACGAATTTTTATTATTATATATTTAAAACTCTTTTAAATAATAACAATTTAAATTCAAATCCTTATCAGTGAAAGCAATTTATATTATTATATATTTAAAACTCTTTTAAATAATAACAATTTAAATTCAAGTCCTTATCGGGATCAGGAGCGAATTTGTTATATTGTATATATTTAAAAACTCTTTTTAAATAATAGCAAATTTTAAATTCAAATCCTTATCGAGATAAGGAAACGAATTTATATTATTATATAACTAAAACTCTTTTAAATAAAAAAAAGGAAAAACACTCTGAATTATTTCCTTATCGATAGAAAATATAACAAATTAATTATTTGTTATAATTTAAATCACAAATTTAAACTTTCTCAAAATTAAATTCGAATTTAAATAACAACTAATTGTTATTTGTAATTTAAAATAATCTCATCATTTTAAATTACCACAGAGAGTGAAAAACTATAACCGTTATTATTCGTTCTTAATGTGCGACCCTATAGGTTCATTAAACATTGGTAGTAGGCCTAAATCACATTTTGATCCTACAAGTCATAAGTGGCCTCTAGCAAGACATTATGACTACCAAGTTAAATGAAAAGCTCGTGATCAGAACGATATAATATAATGAGCATAATCCTTTTGTCTCATGATATCTTGATAGAATATAAGGCATGGACAAAGTCGACTATATATGGATTCTCTCTTTGATTACTCGAAATTTAATTAGACTAACTAAACAAATGACATTGATCTCCATCAATTCACTGAGCACGCCATGCATTTCGGGCCTCAATTGTTTAGGACCTAGAGATGTTCTCTTTATATTAAGAGGGACACCCCATTTTAATCGCCATATCTCACTACATAATTCTTATTATGTTCAAGTATCCTTTATAGTCATTCGATAAAGATAACGTTTACTATATCAAACACAATACCTCTTATGTTGAGAATTATAGCGATCTCAGGTCAAAAGGATTTAATGATTACAACTATTAGAGATTAACTTATGACTTGATCCATGTATTAATCTCAAGACGGTATGTCCAATATTTGTTCTCAACAAATAGATATAAATTCTGATTTAAATCATACACATATCTATCCCATGAATATCAATCAAACTTTATACTAATCTTAATTCATCGTTATTCCCATAACAAAACCGGGACAGATATTTAGAAAGCCATTAATACAGAATAGTTCAGGACATTATATATAATAAATATGCAAATCATCAGGTGGCATCACTCTCATAAATAGTCAAAATACCATGTCCATAATGATGTCTAGAGCACTATTAATAATACCACTTTATGTGTAGGTCCATTCATCAATGTATCTAATGTATCCATGACATCCAAGATGACGATCATGTTACAGGGTGTAGGCTAGTCAATGGATCAACAATGCCATCTCGGCTGAACTCGTGATATCTTAACGTCACCTCTCTCAATGATTTCGAATGAGATGATAACGCCTTAAGAATGTGTTTAGATCAAGCCGATGTGATCTAGGTTCCTCGGCTGCGCAAATAAGCACCCATTGGCTGTTACAACAAACATCGTGATTTGTAATGCTAGGAACTACTTGCCCGCACGAACTTGATCCAAATCGCTCCTCTTTGTCGTATTTTATGCCGCAATGTATTCAGCCTTCGCCAGAATCGCGAATGTTGTTCGTTTTTGAACTTTTCCCAAATTTAATCGCACCACCATTTAAACAAACACATATCTCCGATCGCGATCGAAATCATCTTCGCTGACTGAAGCTTGCATCTGTGTAACTATTTACAACCAGATCATCTTCCAATCCGCCATACACCAAGAACATATCTTTAGACCTTCTCAGATACTTAAGAATGTTCTTCGACAACCGTCCAAAGGACTCTCACCAGATCCGACCGGCCCACTGCTAAGCTTAAAGCATAAGATACATCCGGTCTAGCGCACAACATGGCATACATGATAGATCCTATTGGTCGAGGCATAAGGATCTTTACTCATCCCGCTCTCGCTTCATCTTGGGGCAGCAGACACCGAGATTTGCTAAGAGTACTACGAGACACGGCAAGTATCCTCTCTTGGAATCTTGCATACCGAACCTTTTCAAGACTTGTCTATGGAAGACTTTGACTTAGACCAATCACTTCTAGAATTATCCATCTTTATCCCTGGGATATAAAGTAGCTTCGCTTCAAGTCTTTCATTAGAAACATTTCCCAACCAAGACTTGACATTCTGCAGAAGGTGTGGGATACCATTCCCAATGAGTAAATGTCATCAACATATAACTAAAAATACAATTGCGCTCCCACCTTAATTTTCTATAAACACAAGGCTCATCTTCATTTTTGACATCCAAACCCTTGACCGATTCATCAAAACGAAGATTCCAACTCCGAGTCAAGCTCAAACCATAAATGAACTTGAAGTTTAGAGCGCTTAATGCGAATTCTTAGGTTGTAAAAAACCCTCAGGTTGTGTCATGTACACATCCTCAAGTTTCCATTAAGAAACTAGCTTTTAACATCCATTTGCAAATCTATAATCATGATATGCAAAGAATGGCAATAAGAATTCTCGATAGACTTAAGTATTAGCTACAAAGAAAAGCTCACTATAGTCTATACCATGAGTTTGTTTGAAACCTTGCAACTAGCCTTGCTTCAGGGTATGCACTTTGCCATCCATGTCGCTTTTCTTTTAAACTCATTTGCAAACTTAATGGTCTTTGTGAAAATCTCTTCAAAAATAATCAAGGTCCATACCTACTATCATAACATGGATTGAATTTCAAACTTCACGGCCTTTAACCATTTCTCAAAGTCGTATCCAACATAGCCTCGATAGGTAGTGGGTTCATTTGATCCACTAACAATACATATCATGGTTATCACAAGAAATCCATATCTCTTGCTCATGACGATCCCATCGTATCTACGTAAATTTGTGCTATAGAGGTGTGTCATCAATAGCTTGTTGACTCATGAGTATCCACAAGCGCTCAATGTTATTTCAGGGGTTCCCGAACTTCTTCGAAGTTGCAAAATTCCATCCCAATCGGTTCCTTTAGAAATAAATTCCCTTTCTAGAAAGACAATTCATTCGAGAACCAAACACTTGTTCTCTATGGGATTGAAAAGCAAGATCCCTTAGTCTCTTTTGGGGATACCCCACAAAGACATTTATCGACTTCAGCTCCAAATTATTTGAAACTTGATCGCTTACATAAGCCTCACAACCCCAAATCTTAAGAAAAGACAACCGGGCCTTTTACTAGTCCAGTTACTCATATGGTGTCTTTCAACCGCTTTGGGATGGAACTCGATGAAGGTGAACGTTAGCTTGTTTCAAGTGCATAACCCCAAAAGGTAAATGAAGATCTACTGGATCATCATAGATCGAATCCATATCTAATAAAAGTTCGATTCATCCTCCTGCACACCATTCCATTGTGGTGTTCCATGGGGAGTTAATTGTGAAATGATTCCACAAGCTCTAAGATGGTCATCAAATTCTCAAGGCTCAATATTCACACTCGATCGATCAAGTGTCTTTGATTGTCTTGCCAAGTGGGTTTTGTACTTTATTTTGAAAAAGATATGAACATTTCAAATGATCTATATTTATGTCTCATCAAGTGATATAACCATATTCGCCAAGTCATCGCAAATG
The DNA here is from genome assembly GCA_016808115.1 of Tetrastigma voinierianum. Taxonomy (NCBI): domain Eukaryota; kingdom Viridiplantae; phylum Streptophyta; class Magnoliopsida; order Vitales; family Vitaceae; genus Tetrastigma; species Tetrastigma voinierianum. Next base: position 572,722 of record JAEQBH010002464.1, on the reverse strand, counting down.
TAATGGCGTTCAACTCCCTAGCATCTCCGCTAGTCCACGGTCCATACATCCGGCGTAGCGAGATCCACACCATCGCCCTTTCACTGCGGTCCAATAAAGGGATCCTTGTCATCTACCCAATAGACAAGATTCACATGTATCATATGATCTCAAAATCAACAATTCAAAGTCCAACTTGATGGAGTTTTGAGATACAAGTCATTTATATGGCTAAGGCGATAATGCTAAAGATAGGTTGAATTTAAATTATTGACTTAAATTTCTTAGTAGTTATGTTATAGACATGAGAATTGTTGATTTTTGAAGTGTCTATAACATAAAGACCATCCCTGTGAAATAGGCATTTGCATAGAACATGTTTTATGAAAAACCGAGCAATTATTATTCTTAATAATAAAAGAAACCATCATTATTCAAAACAAGAACTCTAGCCAATATTCCTACACATTGTAGGAACATACAGTAATTGTCCAAAACTAACAAAAGCTCACTGCAAAGTAAAGTCTATAACTTCCTACAAATTAAATAGCAACTTTGCTCCATTGCTCATCAGATGAACTTCGCCTTCTTCAGTGTCTACTTCCTTGCAGCCCCCGCATTTGTACAAATGTGAGATCCACATCCAAGATCTAATACCCAAAGAACCAGAAGGGAGAAAATTAACTGTATAACATAAATACCTGAAGAACTAGTCTCACCGGCCTTCTTCTTCTTAGATCCCTGAATTACCAGCTTCTTCTCCACAATGACTGTGTTCATCAGAAAAGAAACAAACACCTCCGGGACTTTAGCCTGGGTTCAGTTTGCCTGGGTTGAGCATTGACTTTCCTTTTCCCTTGCCCTCTTGCCCTTACCCTTGCCCTTGCCCTTTACTCTTGAAGCCCTTCCATTTGAACCATCGTAACATGGCCAGTTTGATTTAATATTCGCCACGGCTTTAAGCATCGTATGTACTGTAGATAGATTTGTCCATTCTATTCATGTTATAGTTCATGACAAATTGGCCAAGGTCCATCAGGTGAATTCAGATCAACCACTGCCAACTCGTCTAATGAAATCTGCTTCATCAAGGTGCTCACATAGCCTTTCATTTTTAGAACATTTAAAGCACTAATCGAAGCACCTCAAACATCTGAAGAATGCAAGGCCTTGGTAGTCTCACCTTTCTTGCCTTGCTTGTTGTCGAACATTTCTTAAGATTGAAGATCATATCATAAGCCTATATTTTCCAGATCCTTCTGGTCTCAGAACTCATGGTAAGAAGCATCAAGTATGCAACATCAATGAGTTGTCTATGATGCTTCTCATAGCATTCTTTTCATCTAGGAGCATTATCGCTTGGTTCTCAGGAGAAAGGTTCATCCAGACATAAAGCTTTTCTTGTTTGAGAACAATTCTCAAATTTCCTCGAAACCACCAAGGAAGTTAGTCCCAAGAAGTTTATCCTTCAAGGATCACCGATCGCAGTAGACATAGTAGAATTGTTGCTGTTATTATTTGGCCATCTACAATCAATACAAAGTTCGAGCAGTATTTTGATTATGAAAAATTTCACTCAAATTAACAACCCTCAAGAATAATCATATTAATCTAGTGAGCTAAGATCCATATTTTACTCAACTTATGTTACTTTGGCATGACATAAAATTAAGTTATTTAGGTAGTAACTCTACCAATTACATCTCATGCAACTCTTAAATATTTATGGGATTTTTGACATCACATGTCCCGCATGTTTAAATCCTATCTAATGCCATTAGGGCCCAAAACCGTTTTGATCCCAATAAAGTTAAACCATTTTTAAACATATGGGTAGCACCATTACTCATCTTGTCTCACTAATGTATCCTAATGTACTTCTACTTCGTAGAACCCACATTAAGGTGATAAAAGGCTTGACAAGTGTTTAAATATGGATGGTATGTTAACTTTAAATTTTATGTGAGTGGGATCTTGATTGGATTTTTTAATTTTCACTAATAGAACTCATCATACACTAGTATCACATACTCATGTAACATCATACGTAGCATCTCTATGATGCATATAATAAACATGTCACGAGTATGGCCTTAATCTAAGATTGATCTCCATAAGCCAATATGAAGATCAACTTAGTCTAGAACTCCTAGGTAGTAATAAGCAGCTCCATGATGTCGATTTGACCACGAACTTGGCATGGGGCACCTAAGCTCCTCCATCATCATGGATTTGGATTGCATGACACAAATGAAGCACGTGTCTCTTATTTTATTACAGCAATTAAATAAATACTACTAATAGTAAAATAAAATTACAATAAAACAAAAGCGACATGCAAAGAGCCCATTATTTAATAATTACAACCCTTGTAAGCAATAATAATAACCTACCAAGTACATTAGTCAAAAAATTATCTTCATGCACCATGTGAAGCAACACAACATGCAAAATATATCATGTTATCATATAGCATAAACAATTTGCATTAAGAAATAAATTATAATAGGTGTGTCATTCAAAATAATTAAATTCATAAGGCGCTACGCAGAGCTGTTACGGCGGTTCCGCTAGCCGGTTAGCGGACGGGGGGGTCGAGGGGGCTCCTCGCGAGATTAGAGAGACGGCGCCAGCTAGATTTTTCTTTTGAAACATTGGAGGTTCATCTCAAAATTAAATTTTCATTGATCATCAATAGAATTTTGAATAAGCAAGAAAGCCATCAAAATCACATTAAGCAACTTATTATGTAATCTCATTACACATAGGGCTTATTTTGCACCTGCATAAACAATCATTGATAAATGAAATTGATATAGATTCGAGTCCATGTATTAATCTGATTAAGACAAGCGAATCATATAACATGCTAGCTAACACTTTAATGGCAATATCCCGTCAGTTCTTAATCATATTAACGAATCCTTTTGGGTTTTGATTCAATCAATTAATACCTTAGCAAAGCCTATTAACTATATGCGTTAGCACAAACCCTTAATATCACATATATTCAAAAGCATAAATCATGCTAGAATCCTTATACATCACATACTTCACGATCAAACATGGCATTATAGGTTTTATGAAAACACAACCCCAGCTCTTATACCCTTTGTTAGGTTATGGGCGGAATATGTCTAGGTTGGAACATAATGTGGAATTTATAATTTACATCCCTTAACACACTAAGGATCACATGCGTTTCATAAAAACCGAAGGAAGGGTAAACACCTCTTATAGTCGATTCGTCAAACCTTCCAAAGTACAACGTCTTAGTTTATTCGGATCTTCAAAGTCTTGCCTTTCAAAAACGACCACCCCTCTACAAGTATCCACACAGAACAAATAATAAAACGATCTTGTTGAATGCTAGTTGAGTTCGTCTTCTCAACGAAATTAGGGTCTCTTTGTTTTGGTTGTTACTTAGAGTAAAGGCGACCACAAAAACAAAAACATATATGTCTCACATATATGCCTATATATTTATATATAAGTGCGCTGGGTTTTAAATCAAGCAATTTTTATTATATATATTTTAAAACTCTTTTTTATATAATAATTTAAATTCAAATCCTTATCCAAATAAGGAAGCCAATTTATATTATTATATAATTTAAAATACTTTTAAATAATAACAATTTAAATTCAAATCCTTATATCGAATAAGGAAAGCGAATTTATTTATATTATTATATATTTAAAACTCTTAAATAAAAAACACTTCTGATTATTTCCTTATCAATAAGAAAAATATAACAAATTAATTATTTATTATAATTTAAATCATAAATTTAAAACTTTCTCAAAATTAGAATTTGATTTAAATAACAACTAATTGTTATTTATAATTTAAAATAATCTCATCATTTTAAATTACTAAGTGGCTCCTGCTTAGATTATTAATGCAGATTTCTTAATGTGCTGACCATGGGTTCATTAAACATTGGCGGTAGACCTAAATTACATTTTGATCCTACAAGTCATAAGTGGCCTCTAGCAAGACATTATAGTACCAGTTAAATGAAAGCTCATGATAGAGACAACCTTAATATAGCTAATGACATAATTCTTTTGTCTCATGATATCTTGATAGAATATAAGGCATGGACAAAGTCAACCTATACTTCGTTCTCTCTTTGATTTTCGAAACCCAGATAGATGACTAAACAAATGACATTGATCTTCATCAATTCATTTGAGCACGGCCATTTCTCAGTCTCAATTGTCGAGGGGACCCAGAGATATCTCTCTTATAATAAGAGGGACAAATTCCATTTTAATCGCTCATATCTCACTACATAATTCTTATTATGTTCAAGTATAACCTTTATAGTCATCCGATTAAAGACAACGTTTGATTATATCAAAACACAATATTCCTTATGTTGAAGCGCATAAGCGATCTCAGGTCAAAGTTTAATAACACAACTATTAGAGATTAACTTATGACTTTGATCAATGTATTAATCTCGAGACGGGTCTGTCAATATTTGTTCTCAAAAAAATAGATATAAATTTGATTTGTATCTCATACACATATTCATCCATGAATATCAATCAAACTTGCTTATACTAATCTTAATTCATTGTTATTCCCATAACAATAACGGATTAGGGATATTTAGAATAATTAATAATATTATTCAAGGACATTATATATAATAAACATGCAAATCATCATAATTATTCTCATAAATAATTAATACCATGTCCATACGATAGGCTGAAACGTACTAACGGTACCAAGTTTAGAATGTAAAATTTATTTGTTTCTAATGCATATCCCCAGAAGATTAGGTAAATCTGAATAACTCATCATTGATCTCACCATGTCCATAAGAGTCATATTCCTTCTTTCTGCTACACCATTCTATTGTGGTACACCAAGTGCAGACGACTGGGATGTAATCCCTTGTTCTGACAAGTAGTCCTTAAACTCTCCCAAGAGGTACTCGCCACCACGATCATATCGTAATGTCGTAAGACTTTTATTGAGACGCTTCTCCGTTTCCGCCCTATACTCTTTGAATTTCTCAAAGGCTTCGGACTTACGGCGCATCAAATAATTATACCCATACCTTGAGTAATCATCAATGAAGGTGATGAAATATAGCTCTCAGCTAGATAGTCATGTCCATAAATCAAGAATGAACCAATTCTAGTTGTTCTTTGGCCCTATAACCTTTAAGCCAAGATTAAAGGCGAATCTAGTCATTTTCCTTCTAAGCGGGACTCTAAGCCCAAGTGCCTCAGATTAGTGAGCAAGGTCCATTAAGACAAGTCTTGAGATCGGAGTTTTAGATTTATATGACCTAGGCGTAAGTGCCAAGATATGTTTGGTTCATTTGGGAAGGTTCCTTTCCTGTATGGCAAAACATTAATTGTTATTCAATTCATTTTGTTGCATTGATGGAAGACGGGATTAATAATATAGGGTGTCCATCATTGTACTAGAAGCGAATCAAATCTTTTATTCAACAGTAATAACATAATCATTAAACAAAATCGGGCCGCCATCCTTAAGCGAGCTAGAAGCTGAAATCAAATTCCTTCTAACGGAAGGTACATAAAGACAATCCTTTAATAATAAATATTTGTCTCTACAAAATTAAGATAAAAGTAATCTCCCTCTTTATGACAAATTTGCCACTTTATTACTTATTACCCGTGTGAAGATGTCTCCCATCACTAAGTTTTTGGTTTCTTGTAACCTGCAAAGAATTGCAAACATGATTAGTAGCTCTGTCACCACACCGAGGTACCGGTAGATAAGACCGCTAAGCATGTCTCAACCACTAGTGAATAAGACTTACCTTGCTTGTTCACTTTGCTGAGATAGACTGGACACTGCTTCTTCCAATGCCCTGATTGCTTGCAGTGAAAACACTCGTCATTAGGCTTTTTCACTCTTCCTTGTGGTCCAGGAGCTACCTGAGGAACATGAACTTGCTTCTGAACCATTTTCTTCTTCTTATTACCTTTTGGCTTAGAAGAAGAACCTCTTTCAGTGACAAGAACAGTAGATGGTTTCTTGATAAGGCCCTTAAACGTCTGGGTTCTTTAAGCAATTCGCTAAAGTCCATTAGGGTTTATTCATATTATAATTCGCGGAAAATTGTATATGAATGCGGTAGTGAGGCTGGAGAATGATATTGACACAGGATTCCCGGAGTCAATTTCGCTCAAGGATCTCTAGTTCATTCGGAGACCGATCATCTTGAACATGATCCCTTCTTGCAGAGTAGTTTGACCATAGTTATGTTCATTAGATCTTTCATAGCCTTACGCCTAGTGGGGTGGATAATCCCCGAACCTTATCTTTGATGTTCATCATCCTTATCATAAATTTATTGGGCATAGGTACGATGCTGGTGTTGAGAATATTTGACATAAGTAAAATATAACACCGCGACATCTCATCAACCTTAACCCACTTCTCATAAGGCTTGGCTTCCTGTTCGGTCGCCCCTTCATGAGGTTTAGGTGGGCAAATGTCTGTGAGCACAAACTTATAGTCCTCAGCAGTCAAAACAATATTCAGGTTTCTTTTCCAATCAATATAATTAGTTCCATCAAGTTTAATTTCTTTGAGAATGACAGCAAGTTGATTGAAAGCCATAATAAAAACTTGAGAATCACACATAATTTAAAAATTATAAAGAGCATATTAACTTAGAATTCCATTTTAAATATTGGTTCCCTCTACCAATTTTTAAATGAATATGCCAGCAGCCTGATACACCATGAATAGCATGCCTTGATGGGAGGACGTCTACTATCCAACATTTGTTCAGATAGGCCCCTATTAATCTTGTTATCTAGGTAACGATTCGTGCGAGCAAGCCCCAAATAGATGAGCTTAAGCATTCTATAAATAATAGCAATGACTCGGATGGATCTATTATTTATAGCTAAGTGCCATCACTTAATTAATTCTAGATCTATTATTCCATAATGAATCCCTCGGATGGAGAGTGATTCACATTACAATAGGTGAGTAGAATTGTTTCCTTAGGAAGTTTGTACTTAATTGAGTCAGCTAATCAATTAATGCGATAGGGAGGAAGGTACGAGACCAACACATAATTAATTTGTATGCTTTGAAAACTAATTCGAGACCATGGGATTTAAACTTGATTCTGTACTTGGTTATTTGGAAAGAATGAGGGTTTTAATATGTTTAGTGCAAGAATAAATTAAAAATTACAAAATTGGAAACTAATAAAATTCCAATTCCCTTTGAGAAAATAATTTATATTAAAACATGGGAATTAATTTTAATCTCTTGTTCCATATTTATCATCCAAATTTGTGATTTTTAATCTAGATAATTAAACATAAATCCATAATAACCATTATCCATGTTATCCCTTAATTAACAAATTAAAAGATATCAATCAAGATAAATGATCATAAAAGAGATAAAAGCCTAGCTATTATGATTAATTTCTCGACTCTAAAAGCATCGAGGAGTCTAGCTTCACACTAAGCAATGAATGTAGACACTTATTTAGAAGTGGGGGTTTGAGGCGGAGGCTGAGATGACACAGATCAAGTCGTAGGGGTTTAAGAGCGCGCACAAACCTAAACGAAATCAACGTCTCTACATCAAGGGATTTGCTCTTCGAAAATAGTAACTCTGCATCGCCGTTTCGGAAAAACAGCAACGGTAACCTGTCTGTGTACGTCATGTTAAAAGCCCTTTGTAGGGTTTTGTCTTGTAGAAACATCTTCCACAATGAACTCCCCTCCACATAACAACAAAGGATACATAAAACCTATGCCTCCATCAAAGAGAGGTTCACAAATTACTTACTAATTTATTTACATCGATCTATGTCTCCATTAAAGTCTGAAAAAACTAGATTGAAAAATAAAATAAATGATAAAGTATACAAACTAGTGTGATAAAAAAAAGCGTCACACAAAGCGCAAATTTAATAAACCAATGTGGCCAACATTCATCCACACATAAATCTTACATTGATCTTGACCATAATAGTGGGGACAAAATGCTGCAAAGGAGGTTAGCACCTTCACGTTCTATCCATGGCATATGTGCATTTCCTATGGCCAGTTAAAGCTAGGTTGTCAAATACAGCGTTATCACAACTGGCTACGATACCCGATTGTTGGGGTTTGGAATTCCCTATGAACATAATGATAGTGCGTCTGATTACCTGAAAAAAAAAATCAATCAGGTAAAGCTACGAGGATCTGATTAGAATCCATTACCTAGAGATCTCTACTAGTTGATCTCGATAAAAATTATTCCACGTGGTGCTGACCATCCCAAGCCTTCTACCATATTCCCAATGCCAAACGATAAGAAGAGGTGACTCTCTTGCCATGCTCTCCTTTGGAAATGTGAGTTGCCTCTAGGGTTTTAAAATGGCGATATGATTTTCTCTCTACTTTAGAGGTTGCCCTGACATGGCATATATAAATATGGAAATACGGTAGGGACCTAAAGGAAAATAAGATTTCGAGCTCCTAATGTAAATATATGAACTTATTTACATTAATTATAATTCACTCCAATAAAGAATCATAATTTCATTCCCTCACTTATTTAAAAGTATAATTTGATCCCTTTGTTATTAAATACTTATTAATCTCCCCGCGTTAAGATTACAGATACTCATTGATTAAATTAAATTACTAACATTTTTATTTAATCAACATCGTATCTGCCAAGAGACCTTCCACTTAACTTATTTGATATAGCCGGTTAAAATCACATCACGAGGGTTTGACATAAATCAAAACTTATAAAGTATCCTCGAGGTATCATCAATCAAATTAACATGCAGTTGATTAATATATTCAATATTCACTGTACAATTGTACGGTTATCTGACTCACGAGATTATTGATCTATAAAAGATCTCCTCTTTATGAATCAAAATAACCAACAATAAATGCACGTGTCTGTAATTATCTAAAGATTAAAGGCTGATAATATTCATAATAACCATGAGGTATTAATTATTTTATGTGTCGATTATAAAATAATTACACTTGAAGTTAGTCCGTTCAATACACACGAGTGTACTAGCACAAAATTTGGAACCAAGTCATTCCCTCATAGTCCAAGACAGAGATCTATTAAGTCTTGTTGCCTGATCTTACGATGGTATGTCAGAATTCCATTTAGGCGTGAACCAATAGCTTGTATTCCACAATAGCGATGATTTGATCTTTTGTGTATGGCCAGAACTCTACACACCCAATCATCTACTATGTAGAATAAAGACACACATGCATGATATTTTAAATACAAACATAGCTCATTAGCAGATTCTCATTGAAATGAAATAACAGAATTTTATTAAAATAAAATAAACATCCATAACAATAAAATCGCTTTTGGTATATATAGGCCTAACATAGTAAAGATTAAAATTTGTGATACGAAAGAACTGAATTACAAACAAGACCTATCAGACAAATGGATTTCAAAAAATATTGCAAACAAAACCAAATTTTCATAAGATTAAGGAAGAAAAAAAAACTAACAAAATGTTGAGGGTGTTTAGACATTGCCAAGCATATAAATGTTTCTCAAAATCAGGAATATTAGGCTAAAATAGAAAATAAATAAACAAACAAGTGAGAAGTTTCATCTACCCATCTTTGCAAATACCTCTTAAGCATAGATACAACTACCTTGTGGTGTGTCCGCGTGTCGGACACACGGACACACACCGAAAATGTGTCTGATACGCCACGTGGTGCATCGTTGACCAAATAGTAGGTCAAAGGATTTGGATACGACTCGGACACGACGGAGACACAGCTTGGACACGATGGACATATTTTATGGGCTTTTTTCTTCTTTGGGCTTAAAAAAACCCTAATTTGTCTTTTCCTCTTCTTCCTCAATGAGTAAAAAACGCGATTGTTCATCTTCCTCAAATACACAAAAACCACACGAAATAAATTGGATTGGCCGACTGGGAAGTGAGAGTGAGTGACGACTAACGACACGGATCGGGCCCGACAACACAATGACATCGAGAAGAAAAGGTGTCTTTAAGTTCTTTTTCTTTTTTTGAAGCGAGGATCATCAATTTTGACCACACAGGGGTTTTTTTTTTTCACGGTGCATTTTTTCTCATGATTCATGAAAACACAAAAATAAATCTTTGTGAACTCATCAGTCATCACCCAAAGGGAATCTTCTCATCTCAACACCCAAAAAAATTGAAAAAATAAATTCAAATTACTGAAATTAGGGCTATCAAGATTAAAGAAGAAAGAAAAAAGAAGAGAGGGAAAAAGGGAATAAAAGAGGAAGGGGGGAGCCGGGAGGGGTTGCGTACCTTAGGGTAGGGGAGGTAAATCGCGGCATCCCGTGGTTGCTGGGGGCGTGCTGCTGTGCCATAGCCATAGCCTTAGGGCAATTGAAAATACTTAGGTACTGAAGAGAGGTGAGGGTTTGGACTTTGGAGAGACAAAGATGCTAGCTGGCTAGCTGCTAAGGATTCCAGATTCTGGAATTTGGAAAGAGCCCGAGGTGACTAGGGCTGGCCCCGGAATTACGGGAGGCTCCTTGACCTGGCGGCGAGTGTAGGGCCAAATCTCCTCGGAGACTCAATGTGAGCTCAAACGGATTTTCCATTCATTTTCAATTGTTCACTTCAGTTTCTTGATTCTTCCTTTACCCCACTTTAAATAAAAGGCCCAAATTGTCCACTATAATTTTGGACGGCTTGTCCCCTTTGGCCTTTACCCCCTTTACCCCTTTACAATATGTCAATTTCCGGTTTTCCACTATAATTTTTATTGTCCAAGTGATGATCTGCAAAAGGCCCAAATTGCCCTCTCTGGAGGACAATTTTAAATGCTTTTGGTTTCCTTAAAGTTTATAGTCATTAAATTCTTAGAAACAACAAAGGAAAAACATAAAAAATCTGAAAAAATTTGCTACATTTTGAGATTTTAGAACAAAAAATAGGAAGTTGAAAGTTGATAAAATGAATGAAATTGGAAGTTGAAATTTATTGCCAATGCAATTTATTTATTTTATTTATTCTTCAGTTTTGCCTAATTTCCTTTTATGCTTACTGCTTTTTATAGTTTATTAAGGAGAAGTGAAGAACAATTAGATTAGATTGTTTTATAATTTATTTTGAATTTCAATGAATGCAAACATGCAAATTTTATGGAATTAGCCTTAATTCAATTAGGGTTTATGGATGGATAAAAAATTAGATTGATTGGCTTTGAAATTATTTAGATTAATTTAAATGCATGATTATTTTTTTTATTTTTTTTATGATGCAGAATTATACAATGTGTAGTAATTCGGAGCCTTCAAGTGATCAACAGAATAATCAAGATGACAATGCTCCATTATGGAGGTACGTCACGAGAGAAGCGAGAGTGGGTAAGAGGAATGTTTCTTTTCAATGCAATTTTGTAGACAAATATACAAAGGGTCAAATTATAGGAAGTCAAGGCTCACACATTGAATATTAAAGGGGCCGAGGTTGCATCTTGTACTAAAGTAACGAATGAAAATTTAGTTGAGATGCAAAGGGTGATGGAGGAAGCTAAACAAAGGGTGAAACAATCTAATCTTAAGCAAGTTTCTTTACCCACATCAAGCGCTGCAACATCTAATTTTGAGAATTCTTCTTCTAGTGCTAGTGCTAGTGCTATTGATCCAGAAAGGAGAAAGGGGTCTATTGGATCAATTAAGAAGGCATTCAATATGGGTGCAACGTGAAATGATCGCTTGGTAGAGATAGTTAGGATGTTTTACACTTGGCGGTTGTCTTTTCACTTTGCTAGAACTCCTTATTATGCTCATGCCTTTAAAAGTGCAAGTCAACTTCCTAGTTATGTCCCACCAGGCTAAATGCATTAAGAACTACATTGTTGCAGAAGGAGAAGAGTAATATTGATAATTTATTGGAATGATAAGAGACTTGGAATGAGAAGGAGTGAGCATTTGCGGTGATGGATGGTTAGATGCTCGAATAAGACCACTATTAACATCATGGCGGTTTCAGAAGAGTGTTTGATGTTTTGAAGCAATAAGCGTGAAGGGAGACTAAGGACAAGCACTTTATAGGCTGCTTTGTTGATTAACACTACTCTGAGATTGGTCCTCAAAAAGTAGTTCATGTTATAATGATAATGTTGCGGCTTTGTGAAACGTGAAGACACATTAATGAAGCAAAGTTTGACATATCTTTTGGACCGTGTGTCACGCCCCGGAGCCCTGCACAGGCGGGCGAAGAAGTGCTACGTATGTGGGACTCTTTACACCTTTTAGGACATTGGTGGGCCCAAGTCTTATAACTGAATCAAAATATCATATCCAAAAATAAAAAATAAAACTACCACCGTAGTGGTGTTTATAGTGTCAATACAAACAGTTCTGAGTCCCATTTACATATACATATCCAAAAACTGGACAATTACATTTACATATTCAGAGCGTAAAACCAACAGTGATGAACCCCTACTAGTGTGCTGGCCCAGCAGTATGCAGAAGATCGCGGACGTCCTCCTCTGTACCTACACGGATAAAAACCCATACTAAGCTTTACGCTTAGTGGGAAACATATAACTTATACGTATACACATGCACTAATACTCATTTACAATAAGCATATAACGGTAACAGATATATAGTAGCAGATATTAGGATTTATCATGAATTCATATAACAAACTTATACGCAATACTTGTACTTATAGCATACTTATACTTGTTCAGATCTCCCGTAGAAGTTATCGAGCTTATACTATTACTTATAGCAGACTTATACTTATACAAATATTACACTTATAGCAGACTTACACTTATTCAGATCTCCTGTAGGAGTTACAGAGCTTATCCTTGTACAGAGGTACCCGTATGTACTACAGAGCCTATACTTAATAGAAATTGCCCATAGATCTGAACTTATACTTATCTGGTGCAGTATATTTTCTGAGAACTTATGCTTATCTGAGAGGTGCCGTGGAATTTTATTTAGAAGCGAACGATGTATATTACTTTATTCTTATCCGTTATTCAGAACCTTATCATATAAATTGTTTGACTACAGACCCGGGTAATAAGAATGAGTAGGACGTAACACAATAAATTGCTAAATCTTGATGATGTTTGGGTCTTAGAGCCTGCGGGTGTCTTAGGAAGCCTTTGACAAAGAGTGTCGTTGCTAATCGAGGAGAGTCTGGAAGTTGCTAATCGGGGAGTGCGAGTGTCGGAGGTGCGAAATTGCTAGTGTGTCGAGCATGTCGGAGGACAATCATTCGCACTAATCGAGAGTCAGAAGTACTACGTGCACCTTGCGTAACGAGAGGTGCCATGTCATTCAATATCTTGTCTGACAGTCCCTGATTATATGTGTTCGAGACACATCTTATCATATGGCATTTGGTTTTGTAGCACTCGGCCCGAGGCGCGAGGAGTGCGATATAAATTTTCCTTTAATTTACAAGCACGAATGGACCCTTTCATACACTCATAGGATCCTCATTAGTCCAATAGACAAGTCCTCAGAATATCGGAAAACAAACAAACAAAACACAGAAATTTATGTGCTATGAGCAATTAGCCAGCCTCGTGAAATTTGCATCTCACGCTGCCGAACAAGAATGGCCAAATTCCTCATCTCAGCCATGCCACTGTGTGGGATCTCTTCGCCGTGGAGTGGACCTTTAGTGCGGCGAGGGGTCCCTTCGCTGTGGCGTAGGACCCCCGACCTTGCCCAAAATTTTTTGATTTCTTTTATTTTTCCAGAAATCCAACAAAAAGTAAAAGAACACTCATATATTATCCAGAAAAACATCTCCCAAGTATGTTCTAACTTAACCAAAACCAATCATAGAGATTAATTAGGGTTTTTTTCCAAACCCTAACTCAAATCCTTGTAAGTTAGGTTAAGTTCCTAACACCCAAACAAGTCTCTAATACATCATAAATCAAGAATCCATGCTCAAGGGTGGATTCCATACTTATCTTATACAAAATAGGGTTTTACCAACCCATCTTTCAAGAAATCTAGGGTTAGGATGAATTCTTACTTAAACCCTAGACCTAATATCCATACAAATCATACAAAAGTCCAAGAGTCCATACCTTTCTTCTCTTCTTCTTCTTCTTCTTCTACTTCTTTTCTCTTCTTCATTTCTCTCTTCTTCTCTCCTTCACGATTGAGCTCTCTTTTTGGAGACCAAAAATGAGATATTTTGGTCTCAATCTCTTTTTATAGTAATTTTTCCTTTTATTTGTTTTTTAGTCCTCAAGTTCCTTTCTTTTTGCAAAACAACTTATGTTATATTCTACTTTAGCCCATAATCTTCTTATCTTATGTCTTTTATGTCCCATTTTGACAAATTGCAAATTTACCCTTGTATCTTGTACAAATTCCGGGTTTCTCAGTTTTCACGTTTTGAATTTAAATTACGAAAAATTTCAATTATACCTGCAAAACACCCTAATTATGTTTAAAACGCCTAGGGTGTATTTCGGGGTGTTACACCGTATGTGGTTCATACTCTCAATCTTGCTTTGAAGAACATATGTGCACCATCAACATACCCAAGATATGATGATGTGATGGAATGATGTGGTTGGATCTCTCGGGTTTCAAGTGGTGCCTCTTTCATCAAGGAATTTCATTATGAATCATGCAATGAGATTGTCATTGTTTAATAATCATTTCAAGTTGAAGTTACTTTCAGTAGCCGATACACGTTTTGCTTCAACTATTGTTATGCTTAAACGATTTAAGACAATAAAAAGAGGCTTGGAGCAATTAGTGATAAGTGAAGAATGGGGGATGTATAAAGAAGATGATGTAGTGAAAGCTAAAAAAGTAAAGGATAAAATCCTAAATGAAGACTTTTGGATGGACGTGGATTATATCTCGGCTTCTGACTCCCATGTATGAGATCTTCGATTGGCAACCTGACAAACCTTGCCTTCACAATATTTATGAGTGGTGGGATTCGATGATCGAAAAAGTGAAGGAAGCCATTTATAAGAAAGAACATAAAAACTTCACAGAAAATTCAAGGCATAATTAAGATTTATTAGTTAAATATTTGAGTTTTGATTGAAAGTTTTAATTATATTTGAACTTATATGAATCGTTTTTTAATTATATTTGTAGGTTTTTTGATATTGTGAATGGAATCTTGGTGGAAAGATGGACTAAAAGCCACACACATTTACATTTCTTAGCTCATTCCTTAAATCCAAGGTAATCTTAAGAGTTTAAATTGTAGGCTTTGATAATTTAAATATAAATGATATTCTATGATGTTTAACTTTTTATAAATTATTTCATAACTCAACTTGTAGGTATTATAGTCAACAATGGCTTGATGAGTCTCATGATCGTGTTCCACCACATCGAGATATGGAAGTAGTAAGAGAGAAAAAAAAATGTTTTGAGATATATTTTTCAAGTGAAGTTGAAAGGGGGCGAGCAAATGATGAGTATGCTACTTTTTCTGCATGCTTGGAAGATTTTTCTAGTGGTGATTCCATCAATGACAGGTGGTACATGAGTCTTATTAAATGGTGGATTGTTCATGGAACTTCCGCACCAATGCTTCAATCTATAACGTAGAGTACTAGGACAACCTTGTTCATTCTCATGTTGTGAAAGAAATTGGAGCACATATAATTTCATTCACTCCATGAAGAGAAACAAGTTACACCTCAAAGAGCTGAGGACTTGGTTTATGTCCATAACAATCTTCGACTTCTGTCAAGGAGATCTCCAAATTATAATGAAGGTGAATCTAAAATGTGGGACATTTGAGGATATGTTTTTGACTCAATGAATATAGAGAATGCTGGAATTCTTGAGATTGCGGATCTTTCTCTTGATGAACTACAGGCTGAGCCATTTTATTTGATTCGAGGAAGAAAATGCCTAGTCTTTAGTTTTAGTATTACTTATGTTTGTTTTTGAATATTTGTAAAAAACAATGGTACGTTGAAACACTTGTTTTTATTTATCTAATTGCTTTTTAAGGACAATGTTTGCTAAGAATAATTATTTTTGTTTTATCTTGTATGTCGTGTCATGTAGTATCCCAGTATCTGGTCTTTTATTTTTATTGTCAGTGTCCAGGTATCATATCTGGCATTGTGAATCAGTGCTGCCAGGCAAATCTTTAAAAAAACATATTTTTCAAGTAATCACCACTAACAACAGTGGCAAAAGTGGCAATTGACCACTCATGTGCACTGGAACAGAAATTTTCTGAGAATCAAAACTATATAGGCGTAAACAAAGCAGAAAATAACAGCAAAAATGGGAAATTTCAGGCACCCACTTAGCAAAACCTTATTATTTGAAATAATACTATTAGTAAAGAACCAAACAGCATGCAAGCTTGTAGAACTAACACCAACTAGTTCCTCGTGAAAAAATAAAAATAAAAAATAAAAAATCCCCAATCTTTATCTTTCTGTACAGTCACAGTGGTTCCTTGTTTTTTTCAAGCCAAGTCAATTTTATGTTTAGAGATCAAGCAATAAATAAATCCCACTAAGTGATCAACATTTTGTTTCTTGTGGAAATTTTGAAAGGGAGATCTGATAATCAAAATAAAAACAATTGACTCAGTCATAGTCCGCATTACCAGTTTGGTTTTCTTAAACAGCTTGTATATCTGATAATGATGGTTACTTGATGCTGACCATCTGAGACCAAATCTAAAGAAAAACATCTATCGACCCTTCATCTTGACAATTTTTTTCTTTTTCAGCCTTCCCTCTTGGCGGTATGAACTCTTATGATCATGAATGGGTGAAATTTTCAATTCAAATTTATATATCATCAATACTTTAGTTTGAAACTAGTAAAGTGTCTTGCCTGGGACTCCAATCTAGGACCTTCCTCCTTATGCCCTATGTGTATTTTAATTGTGAACCTGTTATCACTTAAAGATAAACATGATTGAAATTATATATACCCATAGGAAATAGGTGATTTAATTAAATGAACTTTTAAAAATCCAAATTTTGAAATCTAACCTTCTTATCAATTTTTGGCCTAATTTTGATAAAAATGTCAATTTTATTTTCTCGTAAAAAAAAAAACTCCTTTTTTCAATGGATATTGTAAATACATGAATTATAAAAAGGAATTTTTGTTCAAAATATATTATTTTTCAAGAAAATACATGGGAGGGGTTAAATGTTATTCTAATAAGACTATGTAACAGAACGAAGAGAACAAATAAAACGCTAATGAAATCTGTTTGCATAACGAATAAACTGGAACCTATATCAGTATGACTATGGCCCCATTTGGGGACAAACAAAATAAAAGTTAAAGCAATAGGTGGAACACATTTGCGATGTCAGGGAATAATCGAAGTCTTGTGTTGGGCCAGCGTCTCTTAGACAATTTATTGTCCTCGCAGTGGTGCTTCGAGTTCTTGGCAATTCGTCTCCTAGGATAAAATGATCTCCCAACACAAAAGAAAGCACTTCTTGTGGTTGGTTGTCGAACTAGAAATTGTACAGAACTCGGTCTCTCAAAACGAAGATGATATTTAATAGAAAAATGAATAAATGCAAAATGAATGATTGTGTGGCCTATATATAGACTTGCTCATGATTGCCCATTCAGTCAAATTCCAAAACGACAGCGTTTGGACTCCCAATGGTAACATACGCTCATCGCAAAACGATAGCTTTTGAGGCGAACCCGAGCCCGGCCCGAGGCAACAGCGCGCATGTGTGGTGAACCAAGTATGCGCTAGGTCCTCCCCCTTCCAAGTCCTCCCCCTTCCAAAAGCGGAGTGCCTTGGGACCCAAACCTTCTACAAGGTAGGTGTATATATACCCTTTAAAGTCTTGATTCCCCATACGATGTGGGACACAAGCTTTTCTAACAAACCTTTGTTACAATTTTCAGTAGTGTTTGGGCAATTTCTATTCATTATTGTGGTTTGAGCAACTCAATATATAATCTTCATCTCCTCTTGGAGGAGAACACATTCCCATGTGGACCCACTACAGAGAGTTTATGGGACACATTTTAGTTTTAGCTCAAAGATAGCTAATTTATTATGCTCAAACCCATTTTTCCAACAATCCCCCACATGAATGAAATTGACGGAAAGTAATGCAAATGACATGCTAACACTAAGAGAGAGTTCAGTAGGAAATTTTCTATATAGAGCAAGGTAGCTTGTGGCCTTGAACCTTCCCTTTTGTAAAATGCTATCGGGGTTACTGATTGATCAGTGAACATGATGTCTTAAACTGTTCAATCATTTGTGTAAACCAAGACAATAGCATTCACACGAAATCTTTCCTGACAAAGTTGGTTTTCACGATTGTGTTCATTTTGGCCCTGAATAATTTCTAGTTTCATGAGTGCTCCTAGAGAATTTAGCCTTCATTCTCATAGAACCGACCCAGTTCTCACTCGCATAGGTGACTTCTTATGGAAGGTATTCTGTTATACCCCATTTGTCTTTAACAAGATATAAGAATTATTAAAAGTGTGGCTTACCCTATTCAACGATGCAGACATCACTATTCTAATCATAGGAACGAGTAGGAGATTTATTCTCCATGGTGATCTTCAATGAGTCACATAAAATTCGGTTGTCCCTTTGAACCTAGATCTTAGGATCTCCAGTCAGCTAGGTTGGGTTGCCATTATGGCGACTCTTTAGTGTATAGGCTTTAAACCCATTCCCCTCGATGATTTACTTACTTGCTCTCTGGTCAAACCTTTGGTTAACAGATCCGCAATGTTCTCTTTTAACCTTATGTATTCAATGGTCATAATACCATTAGAGAGAAGTTGTCTTACGGTATTATGTCTTTGACGAATATGTCGAGACTTACCGTTATACATATGACTATGTGCTCTACCAATTGCTGATTGACTATCGCAATGAATGCAAATGGCAGGCACAGGTTGTGGCCACGTTGGAATATCTTCTAAGAAATGTGAGCCACTACCTTCTTCACCCGACTTTATCTAGTACAATAGCTCATATTCCATCGTGGATCACAGCAATGCACGTTTCTTTAGAAGATTTCAAGAGACCTCTGCCACGAGTGTAAATAGATAGCCACTTGTGGACTTCGAGTCTTTGGTGTTGGATATCCAATTCGCGTCATAGTATCCTTCAAGTACTGTTGGATATTTTGAGTAGTGCAATCCATAATTTTGGGTGTATTTCAAATACCTCGAAACTCTAACTATTGCCTTCCAATGGTCCGGACCTGGATTACTTGTGTATATACTCAATTTGCTAACAACGTAAGCTATGTCTGGACGGGTACAGTTCATGACATACATCAGGCTGCCAATTGCTTATGCATATTCTTGTTGTGATATGCTTTTGCCATTATTTTTGGATAAATGTAGATTTACATCTACAAGTGTTCTCGTTGGACTGCTATCATCTTGTTTAAATTTCTTGAGAATTTTCTCAATGTAATGTGATTGAGATAATATTAGTCCATCTAATGTTTTAGAGATCTTTATCCCAAGTATAACATCGGCAACACCTAAGTCTTTCATGTTAACTTAATGACTGTATTTTCTTGGTAGTTTAATGACTTCGTTATGTACTACCCATAATGACATATCATCGGCTTGTAGAGAGACCAGTGATTCTGAGACCCATTTTCGGTGTTCTTGGCTTATATACACATTTGTCACATAATTGATTTACGAACATTTGTCATCATTCCACTGTCAAATTTCTCATGCCACTGCTTTAGTGCTTGCTTTAATCCATAAAAGTTTAACAACCGATGAACTTTCACTGCCAGCTGGAACAATAAACCCTTACGGGTTTGTTCCGTATAGATTTCTTAAATCAGTCACCATTTAGAAAGTGAACATCCATTTGATGTATTACAAGATTGTGTACAGTTTCAATAGCTATTAACATTCAAATAGATGATATTCTTGTTACTGGTGAATAGGTATCAAAATAGTCAAAGCCTTTTTTTTGCTTGTAACCTTTGATAACCAGTATGGCCTTATATTTATCAATAGATCCATCTGCTTTCGTACCTTCTTGAATATCCATTTATATCCTAGGGTTTTGAACCTGGTGGAAGATCCACTAGTTCCCATATGATTTTGCAAGATGGATTCTGCTTCGCCAGTTTGACCCTCTTAATATGGAGCTTAGGACTCGACATTGCTTGCTAAAGCTTTGAGGCTCGTCTTCTAGAATACGTTAGAAAGGAAATCTGGACCAAAAGTTTTAGCGTTCTCGTTCTTTTCTGGGTCAGTTCATCATCATCTTGTTAGCAGGCTGCACTGTTGCAGTATCATGTGTTCTTTACTTGAGTTTAAGCTCTGTGTGGATTTGTAAAATACATTTTCAAAGAAAGATGCATTCCTTGATTCTATAATAGTATTGGCATGCATATCAAAAATTTCTGATTTATGAATCGAGGAAAACAATATGCACTACTACATAAATGTGCATATCCAATAAACACAATCATACGTTTTGGTCCTATTTTTAACCTTTTTAGGTATGATCGCAGCCACTTTAATAAACACACACTTTTTAAATTATTTGTAAGAGGATGTAGACCTTTCTGACTATGGGGATTTATTGGTTTCTTTTGAGGTATTTGGTTGTGAGAATATAATTTGCGGAAAAATTGCTTCCCATGGAATTTTGGGTAGTCGAACTTAATAGTAATGCATTCATCATTTCTTTTAAAGTTTGTTCTTACATTCAGTATCACGCCAGGTTTGGTGTATTATACCATGTTGTGAGTGTAAAGATCGCAAAAAGTGCTTCATATTCACCCATATCACTTCTCATCACCTTGATTTTTTCTATCAAGTTGGTTCTCACCTGTTGTAAAATGTTGAAACATTTCCAATGCCTCATCTTTCTTCTCTTAATTAAACATAACGATTGTCTTGTGCAATCATCAATTAATGTAAGAAAAATATTTCTTACCACTTCTCG
Organism: Tetrastigma voinierianum; assembly: GCA_016808115.1. NCBI lineage: Eukaryota > Viridiplantae > Streptophyta > Magnoliopsida > Vitales > Vitaceae > Tetrastigma > Tetrastigma voinierianum. Next base: position 551,783 of record JAEQBH010002464.1, on the reverse strand, counting down.
TTTAAATAAATTTCGGATCACGAGATATGAATATAGCCAATTCTAGAGTTCCCTTGTACTTCAATTGATTGGAAAGAAGTTCTTGTAAGTTATAGATTCTGACAAATCTCACATTTTATGATTTGGATCTATTTGAAATTTAAACCCAAACATTCCCATATTAATTAATCTGCGCAATGTATCATAATTAACATGTCCTAGTCTACCATGCCACACATTTAAATTCCGACATATAAGCGGTATTGTTCTTATTGTTATTCTTAATAGGAGATACAGTGGTCATTGTTCATTTGAAGAGCCCGTTCCGCTCTGTCATGCCCCATACTATCACATACATCCCATTTTGGTGAGGATGAAGTTATCGAGACAAACACCAACTTAAAGCCCTTCTTACTCGATAATGATCCAGAGACCTTAGATTCTTTTCGAATTTCTAACACATACGACACATCATTGAAGTAAGTTCCTTGCCAGATGTCATCTTGATGCTACCTTCCTTGGCTTCAACCTTGGAAGGAGTTTCATAAGAGTTATTCTCCATTATCTATGCTCTGGTATGATGAGAACATCTTCTTATCTGAGCAAACATGATGAGTAGTCCCTGTGTCCACCCACCATTCCTTGGCATTGCTACCAATGAAGTTCACCTCGGAGACTACGGTTGACAGGTTCATGTCTAAGACATCGTCTACTTCAGTCACATTGGCTTGAGGGCGTTTCTTCTTCGGATTCCCTTGTTCCTTACGACCTGTGAGTCCTTCGCACGGGTGCCCTTGCTTGTTGCACACATAGCGCGCCTTGGAGTTTCATAGGACCTTGCTTGGGACCGTTGCCACTGGCCTTCTCTTCTTATTATACGGGGAGGTGCCCTTGTTCCTGACATTGGCCTTGGATTCCATGATGTCGTTACCTGCCTTCTTTTCTGATGCACGATTGTCTTCCTCTATTCTCAGCCTCATGATCAAGTCTTCAAGTCTCATTTCCTTCTGCTTATGCTTTAGGTAATTCTTGAATTCTTTCCATAGTGGTGGCAATTTTTCAATAATTGCAGCCACTTGGAAGAGACTCAGCGGGCATCATAACACCATGTATGTCATGCAGAATCACTTGTAGATCTTGAACTTGGCTGATCACTGTCTTGGAATCAAGCATCTTGTAGTCTAGGAATTTTCCCACCTGAAAACTTCTTAAGCCTACACATCCTCAGTCCTTATGCACTTGTCGAGATCCCACCAGTTCTCTTGTAGTATTGAAGAGCGCAATACCAGTTCTCAGTCATATTGTCAACCGTGAGGTAGTTGTAACCTGAGTAGGCGTGCCCATGCTTCCCGCGGCAACCCTTGCCTATCAGTTTCATTTTCCTTCATTGCGGGAGCATCATCTTGAAGGAAACGGGTCCAGGAGTCCAATGTGGTCGGGTAGAGCAATCTTTTTGTTGCCACCTTTTGGTCTGTCCTATTGAACTTTCAGAAGCTGTCTCGTGACTCCTGATCATTGGCGCATGAAGTTGGAGAAGGCCCCACAGTAGAATCAGTAACCATTCTACTGAACTGAGATCTGTTTGCAAAAACAATATATTAAAAAAAAAAATTAAATGACTTAGCCAAATTTTGAATAAAACCAGTATTAAATCAAAGTGGCCTTGTTTTGGAAATATGACATATTAAATTAATATTAAAAAAATTATGAACTATTATTCAATCAATGTAGTAGTTTTGTATTCCAGAAAAAAAAAAGTGATATCTATATTTAAAACAAAACAAGCAGTTAACTGACATGAAATAACATAACTATTATGAGCAGTAAAAATATAAAATAGATTATAAGTTTTTGCAAATTGAAAAGCAATAAAAGCAGGCGTTATTAATAGTTATCTAAATAGTGCCCTAAAACGAGAATCTAAGCGTTGAGCATTGCGAGAAACATAGCGAACATTATATCGAGATATATGTAAAAGAAAATATGGAAGAACATTGGAAGGCCTTTATAAACGAGCGACATTCTATACAGATATGTAAAAAATAAACCGATATTTGTCTTAAGATTGTTAGTTACTAATCCTGTAAACTAGAATTGCATAACCTATATCAATATGTCTATGAGGAATTGTTTACAGGAAAAACAAAATAAAAACTAAAGCAATCGATTTGGAACTTTGTTTTGGATCCAAGTCTTGTGTTGGACACAATCTCCTTAAGAACAATATTGGTCTTGCGGTGGTGCTTAAATTATTAACTTGAGTGATATCCCAGATGAAATGATCTCTACGACGTAGAAAGCACTTCCTTCTTATTTGGCTATCGAACCAGCTATGCAGGCTTCGAGTCTCTCAAAACGAATGAATGAATATGAACGAATGAATCAATTTATTTGAATGAGTGATTGTGTCATGACTGTTCGGTTCATGGTGAACAGACACATTCGCGTCTGCATGGAGAAGACGCTTTAGTCCAATGTAACTAAACATCGCAAAGCAGGCGTTTTGGCTAGCAAAATGAGTTTAAGGCGCTCAGAACCAGGCGGGGTGCGGCGCGGCGCTACGTGTGTGGTGAACGAGAAGCATGACTAGGTCCTCCCCTTCCCATGGCCCAGGTGCCATAGACTCAAACCACAAGGTAGCTATATATACCACTTTAAAAGTCTTGTTCCCATTCGATGTGAAGGGACCTGACTTTTCCTGAAACAAACCTTTAGTTACCATTTTCAGGGTGATGTTTGAGCAATTTCTAATTCACCATAATGATTATGGTAGCTCAATATAATGTTATCTCCTCATGGAGGAGAACACATTCACATGTGGACCCACCGAAAAGAGTTTGTGAGACCTATTGTAATTTTAGCTTAAAGATAGCTAATTTATTATGCTCAAACCCATTCTTCGAACACCTTTCACTCCGTGCCCCTTGAGCAGAACGACTATACAAGTATAATATGTCCTAAGGCTCAACTAAAGACCTGACCAAAGTAGGCCCTATCCCAAGGTATACATGCAAAAAGCTAATTAATTAGTTGAATTACACTCAATGGAAATGATTAATAAGGTAATTATTAAAGATCATTACACCCATAATATATATATATATATATATATATATATATATATATATATATATATATATATATATATATATATATATATATATATATATATATATACCTAAGGAAGCTCAGCAAGACCTGACCAAAGTGACTATCCCAAGAGTATACATGCAAAAAAGCTAATTAATTAGTTGAATTGCACTCAATGGAAATGATTAATAAGGTAATTATTAAAAGATCATTACACCATAATATATATATATATATATATATATATATATATATATATATATATATATACACATATATAGATATAGATATAGATATGCAAGTATAAAAGATATATAGTTGTACATTATTACACTTCCACATTATCCATCAATTCGTTTTTGATGAAGTGTGACTGGGCTATGTTTTGGAAGCCCAATGGTGGCTAAAAGATTGGGCTAGATTTTGCAAGCCCAATGGTGGCTAAAATATTGGACCAAACTTTGCAAGCCCAATACAAGTAAATGAGCTCGGATAAATTGTATTTCCAAAGGCCATTAAAAATGGGGTCATGATTCTTAAAATTTTCAAAGGTTATTCCTATAGTGTCATAGTTCTTGATTTTTCCAAATGATACTTCTAAAGAGGTTATTAGCTTAATGGTATCTCCAAATGTCATTTTAGTGACTCTTAAATACCCTCCTCCCTCTATCACCATTAGGATTATCCTTCACTTCTTGTATTCTCTTTTAGAGAGTGTTTTAAGAAGAAGAAGAGGAGGAGAGACTCTTAGAAAGAGTTCCTTGAGTGTAGGCGCTCTTGACCTAAGAAGAATTTCAAGAGTGTTTTGGAGTGTAATTGGGTTTTGAGTATTAATTGTTCTTTGTAACTTTCTTTTACATAGTAAAATTTTCTAGCTACTCTCCAATCATGGACGTAGGCTTATAGCCTAACCACATTAAATTCTCTTCTATCTCATCTTGTTTATTTATTTTCTCCATTTTATAATCCCACTGCTATAACAAGAAGTGAGTTGTGCTAAATTAATTAGGGTTTGGAAGGATATCCTTAGCCAGGATATGTATATATATATATTTACAGTACATGAATAAAAAAAATACAATTTTTCTCCACAATGAAGAACCCTTAAGATTGCTAATTTTATTTATAAGGGAAGTGAGCTATGCTAAATTTAGGCCTAGAAGGGTACCCTAAGCCCTACCATGACACTGATGGTGTTTTTCTATCGATATTGGGTTGGAGCCTATATGAGTTACTGGGCCGATCTATTGGGTTGGGTCGTCGTATAACCTGCAACCTGCACTGAAAGGATGCTTCGGTGAGGGTGTGCCTACCGGCTCTCCGATGCCAAATTCAGTTTCTTTCTTATGAAAAGGAAAGAATTCAACTGTTGGTGGCGTTGTGTTTGTGTACCTTTTGTTAGTGGGATTGCTCGATATTTATAGTGGATGATCACGATGTCTTTCCTTATTGGATGATGATACGGCATCCTCCCCATTAGGTAGGGGATTTTTTTTTCCTTATCGCTAACCGAATATTTAGAGGATAATTAGAGGGTCGTAATCGCGGGGGATCCTTCTTTCCTTAATTGATATCGAGTCATGAATATGGAGTGCTTTCCTTTCTTACGGCTCCACTGGCGGTTAGCGGTTACCACGTCACGATTCGGCCCACGAGTAGTTTTGACCACAGGCTCACGCCTTGGGGGCCCGAGGACATCATTATGTTTTGCTTTTATTTTAGGCACCATCGATTGCCCCGGCCCTTCTTGAAGCGAGCTTGAGCAAGGAAATCAGGTCTTGGATTGGGTACGCGAGTTCACGTGGCTAGATAGGGTTTGTTGGTCTAGGCTTGTCGCCGTCAATTGTATTGCAATAATGATGGCTTCTCTCGATTTTCACGCTCGTTTCGGTTGACGTTCCCAGTGTTTTTTAAAGCGTCCCGCAATTACTCGAACCGTTTTCCCCTTATTCTTTAATCCTTCTTATCAATTTTCCTCTTTCTCAATTTCCCCTGTTTTTCAAACATCTTTCTCTATGGCCTTGGATTTTTTGTTTTCTCAAACTGTCCGGATTATCGCATTGGACTGTTCTGGGTGATTTATATCGTTCTATCTCGCTTGGAGTTATTTCTCGTGTCTCTTTTCCTAGTTTGGTACGTCTTTCTTCTTCTTCCCCTGTTTATCATTACTTGTTTTAGAGTTTATGGGTCCCTAGTGGTAATTGTTTGTCCCTTCTTTCCCACTTTTTTGGCCGGAATTTTGCCTTTTTAACTCTCGTTCGACTTCCATTACACTTGCGCAATCATGCGTACTTCCTCTAGGCCGAGTCGTCCTTTCGGTCTACGCATAGGGGGTAGTTCTGCCAAGGGATCGAACTTAGGGCAAATAGGAGGAGGATTCGGCCGTCCTGCTATTGTTGTCGATCGGGTCCCTTTAGCGAGTACCCCTTCCCCCTATGGCAAAGGCAAGGATAAGGTCAATGAGATCAGTATCTGGCGGCTCCTACCTAACGAGGGTTTGTACGAATCTTATTTGTGGGCCCCCAGTCGGGTCAAACCCTCTTTAGACATAATTTCACCCTCTCGTATAAGCCTCCCTTGATTGTTAGGGTTTGGTGCCACTGACTTTCTCATAACCTGTCGTTCAAGTGTCGAAGATGGTTTGCTTCTTTGAGGCGGCCTTCGAGAATGGCCTCTGCTTCCCTCTGCATCCCTTTATCAAAAGTGTCTTGCAGCATTTTAATGTCTGTCCGGCCCAACTTTCTCCCAACTTCTGGGGCGTTATGGTTAGGTTGTTGATCGTTTTTAGGGATAAAGGTCTCAGGGCACCTAGCATTGCTTTGGTCTTAGACTTCTTGGTGTGAAGGGTCAGTGGAGAGCTTCATTGCATCGCAAACGGCTCAACGCCAAGGCGATCATTTCGGATCTTAGTCTTCCCACTTAACACACTAGAAGGAGCGATTATTTTTTTTTGTTGGTGTTCGTAATTGGGAATATAATCCGATTGACCGCGAAGACATGCTTGGCATTCCAACCACCTGAACTGCCCCCGAGAACCTCTGTGACCTTCCGTTTGCTTTAATTGGGTTTAGCTTACGAGAGTAATGAGGTGTTTTCTAACTTTGTTTTGGCTATGCGGTCTTGATGTCGCCCCAGGCCTCGATATGAGGATGAAGAGTGAAGCGCGATTGGCCAAGTGCCTTCTGGTGTACTGGCGATTAGATTGGACATTCCCGGGCCTTCTGGCGTGTCTCCTTCTCAGGCCCCGGCTTCAAGGCCCTCTCTACCCTTTATCATAAAGACTTCTCGTGAGGGGCTCTCAGTCGTGAAACCCACTCGGGAAGGGCTCCAAGCTCGAGTCGAGTTGTTGGTAAATAAGAAGAGGAGCGTTAAGAGTAAAGCTCAGGCTCCCCTTGAGAGCAGCATTGCGATTCGGGGTAAGGTCCCGAGGTTGGGAGCGCCTTCTCCACCGTTGATCGCTAAAGGGTAGGGGTAGTCTGACCCAGAGTTCCACTTAGGAAGGTCGAGGCCTTGCTCAATTCGTGGCGAGGTGTCAAGGTGGGAGTCGGAGATTTCCTCGGGAGGAGCGCCCGGCCTCCTCTTGTTGTTTGCCTATTTACGGTGGGTCCTGGCGTAAGACTTGAGAGTCCTCTTGCGATGCCCGGAGGGATAGGGGAGGGTTTAGGCAGAAGGGGAGGAGGACTCGCTGCACCCCGGTCGAGCTTCTTGGTCGGAGCGAGTATCGTCCCATTCTGAGTCAGCCTTGGTGGATGCCATCTGCATTGAGAGGATGTTTTGGCCTTATCGCTTCAGGGAGCGGCCATCATATGTCCGGACGCCTTTATTTGTTTATCCTATCTTTGATTTCAATTTGCCCTTACCTTTGTCTTGTTCTGCCAGGTGGCTACCTATGTGAAGAGCCTGGCGAAGAGGGCTTGTCTTTGAGGTTTGCAAAGGGTGGCGAGCGTATAAAGTTAGTCACCTCCACGACCTCGGAGAGAGCAGACTTGCGAGCTCGAGGTGCGGCTTATCTAGCGAGGATCGCGCGTGCATAGATCAGACCTAAAGCTGTGATGGGCGAAATCGCGGTGAGGAAGACGAGGGAGAAGAAGGAGAAGCCCAGGGATTAAGTGGGGGCTGCTACTTATGAGTTGCGGATGGTCGAGGATGAGTTGTAGACCACGGGGAGGCTAAAGGCCGGTAGGGGTGAGAGCTGCGGGTTGTCGGCTGGACAACGGGCGGACCCCGGGAAGAGCTATGGGCGGTTGGGACTCACGTCTCGGACCGGCAGTAGACCAAGAGGTCTGCGAGGCCAGGAAACCTGATGGGGCCCCCAAACAGAATGCCCGGGCTTGGTGACCTCCGGAGGCGGCTCACCTTGGTGGCTCAAAGGAAGGGTGATCGTCGGGCGGGGATGGAAGCATGCCTTATGGATCAGGTTGGCTCTCACTTTTCGATGCAAGGCTTCTGGGTCTTCGGGTTTGATAGCCGATTTTCGGGTCCTTCTGGGATGAGGTAGGGGAATTAGAATCTGACGGGGAAGATGACCTTAGGGTGTCTCATTGCCTCAGCTTTCTTCTAGCGACCCGGAGTGGTAGAGGCTGCTTGACCGCCGTCTTCCGATACTTAGGCTTTTTCTGTCATTCTTCTTCACTTTGGTAGCCTTTGGCCCTTGTAATGACGATTTTGACCTTTATTGAAACGTTGATTCGTATATTCACTCTCTCTGAATCTTTTGCTTTTTTCACCCTTTTTATGGCTTTTGAATGGACTGAATTCTATGATTCTTGCTACAAGTGGGGCCACGCGGCCCTTTGATGGCCGAGTTGTTGGGCTCGGCCCGGGTCTCATGGTTCTTTTGAGACGGGCTATGGCTTCTTAGGAGCGACGTGGGCTCTTTGCAAACTAAAATTTATGTGACTTTGAAACCCCAATCCTGGGTCAGTTGACAACCGTCAACACATTAGATTCTGTGGATTCGGGTTGCCGATACCACATGGTTGTGTCCCATTTATGGGATCATATTTGCCGCAAAAAAATCGGGCGAGTCTCCTTTGTTCGAACTTTGCCTGACAATACAACTGTATAACAATAATCCATAAGAGTTTATTTCAACACTCTTATACATAACATATATTAAAACTAGCTTGTTCTAATATAGTTTACCCGGAACTACCTCAATACGTCCCTTTACCGAGACCCATTCATTCATATTTAAATCAAAAATATGAAAATTAACAATTAATATTGAGTCCATAGAGTCGATCACGGCCCTCTTACCGCCAATTATATACGAGCTATTTATACAATAGTATAAAAGAATTTAATTACAATTCTTTTTACATAAATACTTTTACAAAAGTATTGTTGCCACATGCTGACCTTCTTCATAATCACGTCTGCCTGAACGCCACTCGCACACCCCTGCATCAAAGGGTTCCTACAACAGAAGTAGCACTGCTCAGCAGAAAATTCTCCTACAAGGGCTACTCTTCGCCTAAATGCACATGAAATGGAGTACATAAACATCAATCACATTTCATACAATTTATGCAACATTATATGAAATGTTCCGTGTCATGCATGAGATGCGACCCCTCATGCTTACAACCTAAGTCCCAACCTAATTTCACACTCGCACTTCATGGAAACCGTACCAGTATTTAATCCAATGACTTAAACCATTGGACAACCCTCCAATTTTAATTTATCAAATCTCGTGTGTTTATTTGGGTTGAGAATTTTCTGGGTTTCACCACAAGCTTCGCAACTCCCTCCAACACTTTCGCGAACTTTCATCGCTGGATACATATGTCTGACCAAGAATAAAATTTGCGCTCTTTCACCCCGTGTGTGGGATCCGCCCCCATCTGGCTCACCCAAACGACACCGTAGATTTATCATTATTATTATTATACAACCGCGAGTCTCGATTTCAGACGTTGTCCCATTTTCGAAAGCCACCACCATTCAACAAGAATGGTGACAACAAGACCATGCACCCACACCCGACTCGGACCGATGCACCTCATGCATATGAATGCACATGTCAATGCTTTCTCCTTCTCATGTTACATGTATATATGAGTGCTACATGAAACATTAATACACCATGGACAATTATAATTTTTACATCCATGCAATCCATGTTAATACATCAAATAGCATATATTAACATGATTTTTATATACAACAACATGTTATTTAATATTTTACAACAATAATACACAAAATAGCCCAAATCTCGGACCCACATAAAACAGAGCATCTCTTGGTCCCTTCACGGTTCGTCACCAAATTATTGGGATAAATTAAAACACACCACAAACCTAAGGCATCGTGCCCGGATCGAAACCAACCCCAACCCGCCCTAGACTGCCAAAATACCCGAAAAATCCCATCCCATTGTAATTATTATTATGTTGATTTGGATATGGTTCATATTGCTCATTCGGTCCGTTTTCGTCCAACAATTTATTTCTTTCACCACTTTATAAATGAACTGAAATTCCAAGCCACTTTCGATCTGATTTATAAAAATCTCGTCTCTTGAGTCATTGGCAACTTATCACCTAGAAAATCAAAAATTATCATCCTTGACTTAGACGAAATTTTCTGGTCAACAGATTTCATGAGACAAATTTAACGATTACACCATTTCATCATCCGAGATCTAGAAAATAAATTTGATTTCAACCGAATTACTGCTAATTCCCTTTTTCAAAAATTCGGATTTTCTGGGGTTTCATAGTGACAAGCTCTGAGCTCCATGTCTCCTTTAGACTAGACTGCATGGTTCCTTAATGTCCAAGCTCTAGGGCTCTCGAACTGAGCTACGTGGCTCTTTAATATCCGAGCTCCAAGGCTCCCGAACTGAGCTACGTGGTTCTTTTGCTGAGCTTCGTGGCGCTTTAATATTCGAGTTCCGAGGCTCCTGAACTGAGCTATGTGGCTCTTCAACATTCGAGCTATGTGGCTCCATCCGAGCCCGGCTCCCAATCCAAGCTACTACGGTTCTTCTGTTTGAGCTGTGTCTCCTTTGACCGGAAGCTACTGTTCTTCCGTCTGAGCCCGTGTCTCCCGAACCAAGCTACTTGGCCTTAATATCCGAAGTTCCGGCCCCGAACCGAGCCACGTGGCTCTTTAACACCGAGTCTGGCTCTTAACTGGGCCACATGGCTCTTTGTTGAGTCGCAAGGCATACTCTTTAATATCCAAGCTCCGGGGCTCCCAAACTGAGCTATGTGGCTCTTAATATCCAAACCTGCTCTTAACTCGAGCCACGCGGGACTTTGCCGAGTCGCTGGTTCAATATCCGAGTTCGGTCTTGAACCCAGTTACGCCGTGGCTCTTTGTCGGTTTGTTCTTCAACCAGCCCGAGCTCCCAAACTATTAGTGGCACGACATCCGAGCCCGGCTCCTAAACTAAGCCACGTGGCTCTTTTCGCTCTTCCTTTGGGAAAGCGCCAGTGTTTTAATGCGTGCTCCATGGAGAATCGAAACAAACTGATGGCTTCGTGCGTCAGCTTTTATAAAATAACCGCCTTCCTTTGATGGTGTGTGTTATACTCCGCTCCCAACTTCCTTCCTCTCTCCAATAGTGTCGGAGTTTGGTACACGCATGCCTTCGCGGCTCGATCGCCACCACAAAGTCCGTTTTCAGGTCGCAGTCGACGCTTGATCACGTTTTCGCCATTTGTCGGCCGCGCTGCTCCCTAGTCCCGTTAGGTTATGGAGTTACAAGTATTCCTAACCCTGGCCATTTGATGGATTTGGGCTCGTGGGCTCACGCTTGAGGGGGCGGCGTGCTTTGAATGCTTCAAGGCCCGTTCCTTCTACTATACCTCTCCTACCCTTTTCTCCTTTCTTCCTTTCTTTTCTCTTCTTTCTCTCTTTTTCGTGGTTTTCGCCTTGATCGCGTTTGCCGACAGATTTTTCTCGAGATGTAGAGAACGAATTTGCTAATTGTAATTTTCTGAGATGTAGAGAACAACTTTGCTGATTGTAATATTTTGAGATGTAGAGAACGACTTTGCTGATTGTAAGTTTATGAGATAACTATAATAAAAATGTAGTATTTTCGAAACGCTTATACTTGTCTGATTTTTTTTTTTTTGTATCCTCCCCGGGCCCTTCTGAGTCCCGTAGGTTTCTGACTAACCAAGCCTCCTAGATCTTTCTCTATGATTTACGAAAGTCGAAGATCAAAAACAAGAAAATTGTTATTTGAGTTTGTGCAAACTATTGTATTTTTATTAATATAATAAATTGTGGCTGCAGGTAAACCGCTTGAGGTGCCTCGCACCCACGAGCGTTGTAGGTCTTCCTCCTCTGCCTGGAGCTCATAGCTGCCAAGATTGGATTACCCGTGATATGATATAGGTCCTTCCGCACCGGGTCTCAGCTCCTGGGCGAATAGGGTCCTCCTTGTCGGGCAAAAAAGTTTCTCGAGTACTAGGTCGTCTGGCTTGAAACCATTAGGGCCCCGACCTTCTCGATCATAGGTTCTGCTTTTCGTTGGTAATCCTGGCGCGCTTCAGCTCTGCTCGTGCTTCTCTTCCAGAGACTATATTCAGCTGAGAGTCTCCTTCGTTGCGCTCTAAGATTCGCGAACTCTGACCCTAGGTGACCTCTCGAGCTCAACCTCAATGGGGGTTACCACCCAAGTGCCAAATGCTACACAACGGTTTTCGGTGCTGCACTTGCGTAGTTCCCCGTATGCCCATAGTACTGGGAGGTATTCCACCCATTTTCCCTATGGTCTTCCAACTTAGTCTTCAATGTTGTCTTGAGAGTCCTTATAGTGACTTCGCTTGTCCGCGACTACTGATTGAAGGTGACTAATAGTAATTCTTGATTCTCGAGTCGCACAAAAGCTTTGAATTTCTGGTTTGTTTAACTGCTTTTATTATTCGATATCAACACTGGGATCCCGGAATCTACAAATTATGGGATCAAACGGTTATGACTTTTCTCTATGATCGCTGCCAATGGTTTGTCCTCACCATTTAGTGAAGTAGTCTAATTCGATAAAAGTGAATTTACTTACCCTCTAAACGGGCATAGGGCCTGAGTATGTCTAATCCCCACTATTGAAAGGCCAGGCTTATAATCGAGGTCAGTTGGCTCGGTTGGGAGATGGAGACTTTTTTGTATGCTCTTTTTTTGGCATTTGTGACTTTCTACTAGTTCTTGCGTGGCGCCTTTGGAGCATCGGTGGCCAATACCTCGCTAAGGTTTTTCCTGCCAAGGCCCGAGCCCAATATGGTTGCCACAGATACCTTCGTGCACCTCTCTAAGTAAGTAATTGGCATCTTCCTTTCCTATGCATTTGAGGAGGGGTGTGGAAAAACCTTGTTTATACAGGGTCCCCTGCAAAAGAGCAAATCTGGCTGACCTTGCTCTTAGTTTAGATGCTTCCTTCGGATCGCTTGGCAATATCTCGTTCAATAGATAGTCCCAGATGGGATCCATCCAGCTCGGTGCGGTCATTACTGGGAGGACCTCGTCGTTGTTGACGTCTACTGAAGGTTCCATGAGGTGCTCGACCGGAACCCGTCTGTCCAAATCTTCTTGTGACGTCGTTGTTAGCTTAGCTAGGGCATCCGCCAGTGAATTCTTCGTCCTTGGGATGTGTCTGACTTGAACTTGTACGAATTTTTTGAGCAACTCGCGTACCTTCTTGAGGTAACAGACCATCTTTTCGCCTTTCACTTTGTAGTCATCTTCTATATGTTTTACCACCAACTGAGAATTGTGGCATACCTCTAGTCAATCAGCCTCCCTGGAGTGGGCGAGGTTTAGTCCATCAATGACGGCTTTGTGACGCCCCAAAACCCGGGGGTCCGTTGACTACCCGTCAACCCGTGGAATACCTGTTTGTCTCGTATCGCGAGACTCATACCTGAGTAAAAATGGCCTCTTGGGCCCATAAACCAATACTCATCAAAATATTCACCCAACTATCTCCAATAGTCCAAGAGTTATACATTGCTCTTAATACAAATACATATTAAAATTTACAATTCTACATATCCAAAACATCAGGTTGCACAACCCAAGGTTTTCTTCAAAATCGGCCTCTATAGATGAGTCAGTCAATGCTCCATGTACCTGAAAAACTATATTCCTCGACAAGGTGAGTTTATCGCTCAAGAGAGGAATCACCCTAAATGGGTTACTCTCCACTCAAGTGCATATGCACGCTCCAAAATAAACACACTCAAGTAAATGCGTGATTCTACTTGAATGTCTATGTTCGTTCCTGTCTCGAGTCTCACCGACTCACCACACTTGCCTAAGCCATGTATGAGAAAGTAATCATTTTCAAACAAAACTTATTGTTTTGAAAATATACTATCGAAGTGTCGCAAAAATACGGGACTACCTCCGAGGTACAATTGGCTGCGAGCTTTCCACCGCCTCATGTTCCTTATCCGAAATGATCCGCGTTGGCCTATCTCCCAACCCCAATTCTCCCGAAAATCATCCCGTGAAATTCCTTTTCAAGAACCATGTTCGCTTTTCTGTGAAAATTTATGTCATGCACTCACACCTTAAATTTAGGTTACCCACAAGTATAAGTGAAATACATTATGTCATTTCAATCATTTTATACAATATGAATAATTATGACATATTCACAAATTACATTCATACCCGACATGTACTCTTAACATGGATCAACCATCACCCCAAACTAGCTCACTTCGGGAGCTATTCAATATTCATCAAACATCACCCAAATTATCTTCATTTTATAATTCACAACTTCATCTCCAATGGCCTACACACACAATTATATTCCATATACTATGTCATGTTAACACATTAAATCATGATTAACCTATCTATCTCTTTGATCCACCAACTTGGCCATTTCTAATTTCACCCATTACAACAAAATTAGCTCTATATCTGAATCAACACGAGCAATTCAATTTGAATCACTCAATTCAAACATTATTTCTTCCAACGGCTCCACTTTAGAACCCTAACCATGGGCCATTTCCAGCCTCATACATTACCAACCACACAATTTATTTCATAAATTATGAGCCAAAGAGTCCCTACATACCACGACCGTCCAAATGGCCCAAAATTCTCCAAAAATTCCAAAATTCGCCTCCCAAGCTGGGGGACCGACCAACCGGCCGCTCAAGGCCTCAAACCAAATCAAACATTACAAAACACTAAACAAAGTAATCTCAAGAGGATAAAACCCTTACCACGGATTGTTTAAACCCACCTGGGTGTCCACGCAGCTCTCATCGCAGATCAACTTCGGTTTTCGGCCTGATTAAAACCTCATATTCGATTATAGACTGGAGAGTTACAAAGAGAAATAAAAAAAAATTTTAAATTCTCTCTCCACCTATTCTCACACCTCTCTTCATTTAATTAACTTTCCTTGATTATTTTTTTTCCATTTTATTATTATTATTATTATTATTATTATTTTGAATACATGGTTCATATTGCTTCATTCGGGTCCGTTTTTACCTCGAAACAATTTATTTCTTTTCAGTTCACTATATTTTAAATGAACATAACCCCTTACTATTTCCGACTTCAGATTAAAATCTCGTCCTGAAGTCATCAGACTACTTATCACCCGTAAAATCGTAAAATATTCGAAGGGTCTTTAATCGACTTAAACTTTCAGGCTACTAGATTTCAAAAGACAAATTTAACGAACGCTAACCGCTGCTTTCATTATCCAGATCTAGAGAATTTTCACTAACTGAAATTATCGCTTATCTCTTTTTAAAAAAATTGAATTCTTTCTAAGCCATAGCATTCTCCCCTAATGTAATTCTCGTCAAATTCGCCAGCACATACGCATCACCACATGCATATGCTACCTTCTACAACTCCAAGACCGTGTTCGCATGATAACCCGCCTCAGTCACACCATTGACAACCCGATGCTGGTCATTAACTCATCCATGTCAAGAATGACATCAAACCCGATATACCACTATATCTCGATCAACTTCACCTCTTAGATCCTAGAGGAGAATTTTCCCATACAATGGTTTCTTTTCCCTGCAGGCCTCAACCTCGGCCCAAACCCATGCCAGAAGACCGATCCTCCTTTCTCCCACCCAAGACTGGGCAGATCTCGAATGCCTCGGTATCATCCATCTCTCTCTCTTACGGCCGCAGCTCGTCCCCGACCATGTAGTCCATGTCTTATACAGTGAGGGCTCATTAAATCTGCCCCGACGGACAACTTCACCATCTCTCAAACTTTCTGACCCGCCATATCTATGGCCACATAGTCATCACCAAAACGTGCCACTCAATGAATCTAGCCATGTACTCCATCATCACATCGTTTCCCGCCAAATTTCAGTGAACTCTTGAGCCTCGCATGTTCAGCTAGCAATGTAAAAATACTTGCTCATAAAGAGCCCATGGAACTTCTGCCCAAGTCATTGCTCTGAAATCCCTAGAGGTGTCTTAACTCATCCCACCAATACATTTGATCAACTTTACTGAACGCTAGCCACCGACATCGGGTCAAAGATCGAGGTACATCCATATCTAATACATTCTCAATCACGTAATCCAATGGTCTGCCAACATCGGATCCCTCCCCGTAAACGCCGGAGGATGATGTGACTAAATTTAGAGGTTACTGACTTCCTCGACTACCAACCGCATCACTTTATAATTGGTGAAGAATTAACTTTACCACCAAGAAAGGCTCACAATAAATGTGGTGTTGGCTAGCACCTCGTGGACGACTTACGCTCGGCCTTGACTTCGCCATCTACACATGTCAAATGGCAACAAACTTTATTTAATCGTGCCTATATTCTATTGTCGAGGCTTCTGGAATCCGAATCTAGTGCATATTCCACATCGATCCCAGCATCCCAGAGGTCGTAATCATAATGCCCACTTCCAGGCATTCAGGCCCCATATTCACAACCTCCAAATGGGAGGTCGATGCTAGCCATGAGCCTCAAAGGGCTCCCGCCGAGGTGAATTCCACGATGAAATCTACCAAAATTTGCCCTTCGATCATTGCTTCGTCAGACTCAATGCCGAACTCCACTCAACTCATGGCCCATTTCCCCACCGCCTCCCAAGGTTTCTAGTTTATCGTTTCATCAGTGTTACATTGGAATTTCGACACAAGGGCTCGAAGTACGGGCCTGTCTTCAATGTATCACTAATGTGCTTGGTAATCTGAGCTTTTCCATTCGTATACCTTTCCTATGCTCTCCCTATTCTACGCAGCATTAGACCGTTGTCGCGCTTGTCCCAGTTTCAACCAGCATGCATCAGTCTAGAAATCTAAACAACTAAGTAGAGCATGAGAGTTTCCTCGTGACTTAATAGAATAGGGGAGAGCTCTAGGCAGTTTTCACACGTGGAACGCCCTCACAATGGGCATCCCATCGAAGGTTTTTCGCACTTGAAAGAAGGGTCGACACTCTGTCACCGATCCGACACAAAGCCACTCCGGGCCGCAGCCTATTCTTCCGTCGTGCCACGAACTTATTTTAGTGTTCGAGGGTACGCATGTCGGTGCCACGCCTTATTTTGTCCGGATCGCCTCTATTCCAAACTGCTGACTATGTAACCCAAGAACTCTGCAGACTCCTCGAAGCACACTTGGTCGGGTTTTTAACTTCATCTTCACAGAGTCCTAGACCTGGAATGCCTCATTGGATGGTTGAAGGAGCCTTACCTAATCGACTTCACTAGCATGTCATCTATAATAATTTCCATGGATGTGTCAACTGTCGGAACATCTGTTTACTAGCTCGATAAGTGGCTCGCTTAACCCAAAAGGCATCACCTGATAGCAATACGTCCCCTGTCCAGTCACAAAGGAGGTCTTCTCCTGGTCACTAGGGTCCATCATGATCCGGCTGTACTGAGAAATCAGCCCACAGTTAAGGAGCTCATGCTGAGAAGTGCGTCTACTATGAGGTCTTATCCGAGGTAGGGGAACATTTCAAGCAGTGTCTGGCGGACGCCAAGAAATCACTGCAGAGTCGCCATTTTGTTATTTTCTCTCATTTCGATAGCTCGCCGAGAGCTGGTTTGACCTTCGCGATCGCCGCCTCTCGCGGTTTTTATTTTTCATGACGTGCTCAGCCGAGGGTCTCATTAGCTTATGAGTGATGACCATCGTCAATTCCTCCCGGTTTCGTTACGGGAATACCACATTCGCTACATGATACACCACGCTCGCCAGCTCGATCCATGTAAAGAGGTGTCTTACCGGCTCGCCGTTGCAATCGTCGGCTCTTCTCGAGGGTGTCGTCGGGTGTCCGGGCCGGCCCCCTCATATCGAGCTCTTCGCGTGGGACGTCAATCGCTTCTACTTCATTGACGCTAAGTAGCACTCCCGTAGCTATCCGCCGTCTCCTGCCTTTCCTACACCATTTCGCGGGGAATTTGACGACCATATGATAGGCGTATAGAGATGGTCTTATGGCATTGAGAAGGTCACGATAATATGTTGTGGCCGCCAATGGGGCCTCCACTATATGAATTTTGTAGTTGTTGTGGCTCGCATGGGGGGTCTCGAGCGTAGCACTTAGTTATACGATCCCAGTAAGAAGACTTATCTCTCGGGAGAACTTCTTATGGGCTGCTCGCGATCAAGCTTCTCCAATGCCCATTTTGTCAAATGCCGACAAGATGACAAGTCACCAAGCCTGTCGATCAGACCATGGACCGTTTTATTGGGGGTCACTTACCTTAATTCTTATCACTAGCTGGTCATCATAGGTGTTGCACTCTTCCGTGTTAGCGCCCTTACGTTATGGTATCTAATCAGGGAGCTTGGACACGACCTACACCTCTAGTGTCTCCGATCCGGCCACAGAGGTGGGCCTTTCCCCGTCGTATCGACTTGACCGCCGGCGAACTCGTGAATCACATTGATCTTCCCATGTCATTGATGCTGGGCAGGCCTACTGACGATGGCGAGATGGTGCCCGTTCTTGATCTTCGGGATCCACGTAATGGCGGAGATGTCCACGTTGGATCAGGAATTCGATTTCTTTTTTCAATGGAATACAGTCATCTGCCTGATGTCCGTGATCTCTATGGAAGTGGCAATACTTGTTCATGTCTCTTTTGGTTGGGTTCGTCTTCATTTGAGGTGGCCATCTTAAAAACTTCTCATGCTATACCTCGTATAGGACTTGAGATACCGAGGTCGTCAGAGGGGTGAACTGCTGAGGTGGATACCGCGGTTGCAGCTCGGGCTGGGGTGGACCTAAGCGGTCCTTGACGTTACCTTATCTGAGATCGACCTGCCTTCCCGCCTCCGTGGGATCCGTCAGCTCTTCGCCTTCGAGGCTGGTCCCGCTTCTCATCCTTGCTTTCCGAAGAGCCTCTGGGCTAGACATAAGGGCCTCTCGCCGTTGATGTACTTTTCTGGCCATGAGCACTCGCCATGCTTGCCTGAGGGTTCTTCAATATGGAGAACATTAGGTCTTTGATCGTATGCCTACCAAGAGAAGGTGACGGCGAATTTTCATCTCATTCCACCCTAGTGACCTGTTCAACTTCTGGACGGGACCTCAAGTTTTCTGAGGCCTGCTTTATGGTCACAGTAGTTTCATTTTCCTGCATCCAGTTCATGGTTGGGACACTTTAAAGCAATGGAGAGTTCCTTTAAAGGATTCGAGACTCCGAGTCAAGGAGCCTGCTTAAATCCATGCCGGGCGTCGAGCTTCCTTTAAGAGTGATATAAAGACTCGTGATTCTGACGGATCTTGGTATCCATGTAGTCTTATCCGGTTCTTGTAAGTGCTCGAGGTGGCTTTATGGGGTCCTTCATTCCATCAAAGCTCAACTGGCGCATTTCAACTTTGTCAGAGAGGGAAGGTAACACTTACTTAAACGGGATTCCGCTTACTGCATCAGAGCTCACGGACCGGGGCTCGGACTCTATCTGCTTCTTCATGTGGCTCGAGTCTTATTAGATCCGAACTCGCCGCTCCCAAGATCAAGCTCCTTTCCCTCCGATAAGGGTCTAATTTCACCCATCGTCCATGTCAAGCGTTCCTTCGTTTCTATCGTCTTCGAGGGGTACGTTAGGATCATGCCCTCTAGTTCGGCTATTTTCTCCTCTTCCGTCATAGTCTCAAGCGACGCCGAGGCGCTGTTGCTCCTCCTGTGGTATGGTATTGCAGCCTCCATGGGCCTATTGTTCATCCTGTGGTCGATGCACTTGTCCGGTGAGTTCCGCCAACTCCCTCAAAAAGCGTTGATTGACGAGACTGCAGGGCCCCATCCTCGCTGTTACCGGCATTGAGAGCTCCGAGAACGCCCTCCCACCGTCGACCGTCAAACCACTGCTCTATCGGGGTCTTGTGTCCTGGGTCGGGGCGCGGATCACTTACAGCTGAAAGATCACCATCACTATCAGAAATCGCCACTTATTAAGGAACATTCATTCCCACAGACGGCGCTAAACTGATGATGCTTTTTATATCGATATCGAAATGGAGCCACAGGAGTTGTTAAGTCGATCTCTGTTTGGCCGGGTCAGATAACCTCGTAACTCCACTAGTGTTGATCCCCACGAGGGTGTGCATGCCGTATCCGATGTCTGTCAATTTTTCTTACGGAAGGAAATAATTCCAATCAAGCAAGGGCATTGTGTTTCACTTTAGCTGGTGGGACGTTCTATATTTATAGTGGATGATCACTATGTTTTTCCTTATTGGATGATGATACGACGTCCTCCCCATTGGATAGGGGATCTTTTTTTTCTTTATCGCTAACCGAACATTTAGAGGATACTAGAGGGTTTAATTTGTGATCCTTCTTTCCTTATGAATTGACATCGGGTCACGAATATGGAGTGCTTTCTTTCTTACTAGCCTCCACTAGCAGTTGGGCTGATTACCTCGTTACCGCCTGCCCACCGGGCTTAGTTTTCGACCAGCTCATCAGGAACCAGACATCATTATAATGAGTCTTCTACGAGGGCTTCTTTTTTCTCACGCCCAATGGGGGGATGCCACTGGTTTCAAGGCCCGCTCTGGCCTGGTTGCTTATTTTAGGCACCATTCGTCTCACTTTGTACAGCTGGGCAAGGGCCAACGCTTAGATAGGGCGATTTAGTTCCACGGGTCGCATGTGGTTTGTCGTGGGTTCAGGCTTTACCGCCGCCAATTGTATTGTGATAATGATGGCTTCTCTCGATTCGCTCGCTTCAGCTGACGCTCCCAGTGTTTTTAGTTTAATGCAGCTATCAACCGCTTCCCTTGTTCTTTAATCCTTCTATCAATTTTCTTTCAATTTCCCCTGCTCTTCAAACCTCTTTCTCTCAGGGTCTTGGATTTTTGCTTTCCTCAAACTATCCCTGGACATCGCGTAGGACTATTCGGGTGATTATATCAAGCCTGCCTCGCTGGAGTTGTTTCTCGTGTCCCTTTTCCTAGTTTGATACGTCTTTCTTCTTCTTCGCCCCGCTGTACCTTTACTGCTCGAGCTCAGGGTCCTTGAGCGTCATTGCTCTGTCCTTCTTCCACTTTTTGGTCGGAATTTTGCTCTTTAATCCCTCGTCCGACTCCACTACACTCTGGCCCAATCACGCATTCTCTGAGGCCCACTGTCCTTCCGTCTACCCATAGTTCTCGCGAGGGATCTGACTTTACGTGCAACCAGAGGGTCCCACTGGTCCGTTATTGAGTTGTTTATCGGGTCCCTTTACATGTCCTCTCCCCAGTGGTACAAAACACGCTGTCAAGGAGATTCGTGGTCCATGTCTCACCCACTTGAGGGTCACAGTCAATGCCGGTCAGGCTGCCCGTCGAGCCCTTGTATTGATACCAAGCTCGCCACGTGCCCTTCTCGGTGTTCGGCTTGGTGCCCTAAATTTTCACTTCTTACATCGTTCAAGTGTCGAAGATGGTTTGCTTCTTCGGTGGCCTTTCGAGACTTACCCCTCGTCTCTCCCGCATCCCTTTATCGTGCCTGCAAAGATTTAATGTATGCCTAAATTTCACTCTTTGTCTTCAAGCGCCTGCCGTTTGGTCGCTTAGATAAAGGTCCAGTACCTAGCATTGTTGGTTTTAGACTTTTCAGAAGGAGTCCGTGGAGGGCTTTCTGTACATTGCCAAACGCTCCAACGCCAAGCTGATCATTTCGGATCTCCCGTCTTCCCACAAACACTGGAAGGAACAATATTTTTTCGTGGGTGGTCGCAATTGGGAATATAATCCAACTTACCGCGAAGACACGCTGCATTCGACTACCGATCGCTCAAGAACCCGTGAGCTTCCGCTTCAGGTTAATCTGGGTTTAGCTTATGAGGACATGAGGCTAACTTTGTTTTGCTGTGCTTAAGTCTCAGTATCGCCGCCTCACTCTTCAGGATGAAGGTGATAGAGGTGAAGTGGAAGTTGACCAAGTACACGGGCAAAGGTACTGAATGAGAGCCAGGCCTAACATTCCCTGCCTTCCTGGCGTGTCTCCTTCTCTGCCCCGCCGAGGCCTTCCGCCCCTTTATCATGAAAGAAAGACTTCCTGAGGGGCCCTCAACATGAAACCCTACCTGAGGACTCCAAGCCCGAGTCGAAATGCTGGCAAAGAAAGAAGAGGAGCGTGCTACATAAAGCCCACTCCCTCGTAGGCAACCTGCGATTCGGTAAGGTCCCGAGGTCGGAGCGCCTCCACCGCTGGGACCGCAAAGGCGGGGCCGTCCTCACCAAGCTCTAGAGAGGTCATGCGCCTCCATCCGTGGCCGAGATGTCCAAGGTGCGTGGTCCGAGATTTCCTCGTGAGCGAACACCCAGCCTCTCTCTCTGCTTGCTTGCCTATTTCTCTCTGAGTCCCCCCCAGATCTTCTGCCGCCCTCCCTCCTCCTGCTCGACGCCGGAGGACGGCCAGTGGCGCTGCTTTGGAACCGGGAAGGAGGAGGATCATTGCTTGCAATTCGCAGCTTGATGTCAGTCAGATCACACCCTAGATGACTGACCTCCGGAGGGTGGATGCCATGTATGTTGAGGATGTTCCGCCTTATTGCCTGTGAGCCACACTCGATGTCTCGAACGCCATTTTGTCCTATCTTACTCCTTCGATTTGCTCCCAATCTTGTTCCAAAGAGGGCTACCTATGCAAGAGCCCTGCCAAGAGGGCTTGTCTTATGAGGGGTCCGGTACACATTAAGCGCATAAAGTCGAGGTCGCCCCGACTTAGAGAGCTTTACTCCGCAAGCTCGTGCAACATCCGAGCGAGGATGTAGCGATGCAGATCCGACTGGGCATACCTTTGAGCGCGCGAAATCGCGAGCCGAGGAGTAGGAGAGAAGAAGGCTCGGATGAAATGAGGGCCGCCGCGGCGGTACATGGATGGTCGAGGATGAGCCGCAGATCGCCAGGTGGAGCTAAGACGCAAGAGCGAATCAAGGGTTGTCAAGGCCGGGATGCCAGACGGATCAGGGAAGAACTGGCAAGCAGGCGCCAGTGGACGAGCCGCGCCCCCAAGACCATGACCCGAAGTCGGGTCTTCCGAGATCTCTCGAGTGAGAGCACGCTGGGGCTCGAACGACGACGTCACGCTACGTGATGACCTCTATGCGCCATTCTGGTGGCTCGTGGCGAGCGCGATCGCCGCCGAAACAGGCTGAAGCATGCACCTTATGGGCCTCCTGGGTTGGCCTCCCCTCTTTTCGCCCGGCTCTAAGGTTCCCTCTGTGCTCAAGGCTTCGATTTTCCGCTAGGACGAGGTAGGGGAATCTAATCCGACCGAAGATGACCTCGGGGTGTCCATTGCCCCTAGCCCGCTTTTCTTCCCGCGACCCTTCGCGGTTGAGGCTGCCCAGCTGCCGTCTTCCGATACTTAGTCTTTTTCTATCATTCTTCTTCACTTTGGTAGCCTTTGGCCCTTGTAATGATGATTTTGACCTTTATTGAAACGTTGATTTGAATATTCATTCTCTCTGAGTCTTTTGCTTTTTTCACCCTTTTTATGGCTTCTAAATGGACTGAATGCTATGATTTTGCCGCATAAATACGCGCCTTCGATGGCCGAGTTGCTGGCCTCAAAGCCGGGTCTCATGGTTCTCGAACGGGAGCTATGGCGCTTTTAGGAACTGAGCTACGTGGGCTCTTTGCAAACTGAGCTATTAGGCTCATGACGAGCTTTGAGCTCCGTGTCTCCTTTGGACTGGACTGCGTGGTTCCTTAATGTCCGAGCTCCTGGGCTCCCGAACTGAGCTACGTGGCTCTTTAATATCTGAGCTTTGGGACTCCCGAACTGAGCTATGTGGCTCTTTTGCTGAGCTGCGTGGCGCTTTAATATCCGAGCTCCGGGGCTCCTGAACTGAGTTACGTGGCTCTTTAATATCCGAGCCCGGTAAGGCTCCCGATCCGAAGTATGTGACTTTTGCCGAAGCATGGCTCTTTAACATCCAGCCCGGCTCCCGAATCGAAGCATCGTTCCTTTCCCCTAAGTCTGGAGCTCCGTGTCTCCTTTCGACCGAGCCGCATGGTCCTTTTCCGAAGTCTCGAGCTCCGTGTCTCCCGAATCGAGCATGCGGGCTTTAATATACGAGCCCAGTGGCCTCGAACCGAGTTACGTGGCTCTTTGATGCTTTTAGCTCTAATATTCCCAGCTTCCGGCTCTTAACTAAGCTACATGACTCTTTTGCTAAACTGCGTGGCTCTTCTCCCATTATCCCAATTCAAATTTACAACTTCAAACATGGTTGTTTTTTCAACAACAGTACAATCATTTTATTAATCAAATTCATTATTCTGAAACTTCATCAGTACAAAGTAACTTATTCAACATTCAACCAGTCCAAAGTGGAATACAAAGATCAATAGATTTCTGGTGTGTGATTCAAAAGGAAAAGGCTATTGAAACAGCACTTTTTCCACAACAGGTAAAAACTTAATCAATCGTCATGTTTTCAGCCTCAGCCCTTGTGGAATCAAATAGTACTGAAGTAAGATAACGCTCTCCAGTGCTGGGGAAAACCACCTGCACAGTAATAAAAATAGCTAATAAGGCCTTGTTTGGTTCGTGTTCTTGAAAACTATTCTAAAAAACAGCTCTTGGAAACACAGAGAACACCAAGCAGCCCCTAAAGGTTACTGGAGTTAGAGAATGAGAAGAAAATTATGAATATTTGGATGAATTGAATTAGGATGGAGCAATGACAAAAACAGAAGACCCAGAAATATGCATGGGCCTACTTCAGGCTGGTTTTGAATCAACATTTGCTGATCTGATGTGTAGATTAGTTAAAATAAATCAAATCCTATATTGATGTTAGTCTAAATGGTAAAGCCTGCTACACACTGCAATGAGTTTGCCCGCATTTTCCGGTATCTTTGCTAGCTTTATTGCAGCTGCAGCAGCAGCACCAGACGATATCCCTACCTGCAAAAAAGAAGCTGGAAATCATGTAAAAGAAGGAAAATTCTAAGGGATTTAAATCAACATACTATACCATCAAATGGAGTATTTAAGATGCCAACAGTTCATTGAAAGAGACTAAAAGCTATTGTCTTACATACCAACAAACCTTCTTTTAATGCAAGAAGCTTAGCAGTTTCAATGACCTCATTACTTGAAATCTGAAAAAAAAAAATTCACAAACATTATAATATATAATAGCAAATATCCCTGCCCAAAGGCGACTCCAAGATTTTATATTTGGGGTGTCAACATTATAAAAGACTAATAGTATACAAGAAAAAAAATTGCATATTTCATAAGTTATCACATTTGTCATTTGACAGGTCATAAAAATTCAAAATCACATTCTGTTGCAATGAAAAAATATTAAAGTAGGCTCCAACATATTGACAGCTATTGAGATTTGTGGTAGCAGGTAATAAATTTTTTTTTAAAGGGCCAAAAAAAGACTTATAAAGGTTTTGCCCCTGTACCTGCCTGCTTATTTTGTCAGTTAAATCATGTATACACCAACCAAGGTAGAAAAGCAAACCAGCATACTGAAATAAACATCTCATCTGCACAATTTTGGTATGCTGTTGTAACTCAAATATGAAACCCCTGTTTATATTAGAAGAACCCTGCTTAACATTGTTTAGTATTATAACATCTCCTGTGTATCCATTTAGCCAAGCCCGGTGATCTAGACCTGGTTTACAGGAAGTTATAACTAGAGGAAACACTAATTTATATGATCCTACAAGGAAGAAATAAGTAAAGGATACAGTTCCTTTAGTTCATTTTAGGCATACAAGAACCATTCACCTTTACAATGGATAAAACCCCTGTTTTTCACATTGTCCATATGCCCTCTTATTGTTTCATAGCTACCTTTGCACTCTCATTGTCCAATTACGTTTCTCTTTAAGCTTAGTGCTTATTTAACAACTAACTCTCCTAAAAGATCAAGCTTGTAGGATTTGAGTTTAATATAAGTACCATGCTTCTCAACCCCCTCCCATACGTATGCGGTCCCTTACCAAACAAACCAAACGGAGTCCTTTATAGACTTTAAAGAGGTAACTCAAACCCCAGACCTCCTACCAAACCAGGATACTTGTTGGATTTGAGTTTAATATAAGTATCATGCTTCTCAACACTACTCAATATAAACCTTTTCCCAATATCATTTTTCCCATGTTCAATTTTGTTCACATTTCAGGTCCCATTTCCCATCCCCCTCCTCTGTTTCCCATACGATACTTATGACTTAACCACAAGCTTCCTAGCTCAATGGAGGTTCAATCTTTCCTTAAACTGTTCCAAAACAAAACCCACTGATCAAAATTAGATGAACTCCATTCCTTAATAGGAGTGGTATGCATATACATTTCAAACCACAAATGGCAAGGAACCATGAAAAGAAAAAGCAAGTCAAAGGGAAAAAAAATCATGTCCCCTGACATATTGATAGTAGTAGGACTTGATGATAATGAACAACTAGCACAAAAGAGCTTTTTTTTTTTCTTGGTCTACTTTGTCAATTACAATGTTGCTTTCATAACTTAGTTTTTAGAATTGTAGCACAAGCTGGCAATACTACTTCTCAATTATAAGAAAATGTGCTGAGAAAGAAGGATAATATGGCTTAGTTGAATAACTTCATCAAGCAGCTTAGTACCCAAAACTTTGGGAATGAAACCAGCACCAATTCCGAGGATCTTATGTGGACATTTAACATGAATCACATGCAACAAATACACCCATATCAATATTGTCAGTAATTGGAAACACCGACCTTCGAGAAGGCTGATATGAAGCTAAATTCAAAAACATGATTTTCCAATGCTGAGCTGCAGTGATAGAGCAAATTGTAGCATTCAGAGAAGGTAATTTAGAATTTTTATTTTTCACTCTTTAATAAAATGTTATATTATATGAAGAAACAAAAAAGATCAAGAAACTTGAGATATAAATTCAAAGGAGGTTTTATGAAAGTGATTTTGCTAATCAGGTAGGACAAAGAGCAGGCAAAAAAGATCACAAAATTGAGAATTTCAAAGAAGTGTCACTTAAAAGCATGTCCTAATAGATGATGCAGATTATCAGCTAGGGAGTGAAAGAACTTTTTTTCTTTTCTTCGTTTTTATTCCTTTTTTTATTTTATTGTTTTATCCTTTTCCTCATTTGATTGAGGTCAGGATAGAGATTTATACCAGAATTTGTGAGAGACTTTTGTAGAAATATTAAGATGTCCAGAAACATACACAATAATGCAATGGTGGCAGGATAGAACAAAGTGAATAAGATGCATCAGATGTAACTGACCAGGATTTCCTCCATTTAGAACTGCACTTTCAGCTGGTTCTACCCCATAAATCTAAATGTGAACAAATGAAAACCAATCAAAAATATTAAAGGGTGATTTGATTAACTTCATGGGAGAATTAGTCGAGGTGCGCCTAAGCTAGCCCGGGCACTCATGGTTATCAAAAAAAAAAGGCTATCAAATTCATTATTCAGAAACCTCATCAGTACAAGTAACTTATTCAACATTCAACTAGTCCACATTGGAATACAAATATCAATAGATTTCTGGTATGTAATTCAAAAGAAAAAGGCTATTGAAACAGCACTTTTTCCCAGAACAGTAAAAACTCAATCAAACTTCATGTTTTCAGCCTCAGCTCTTATGGAATCAAACATTACTGAAGAAAGATAACGTTCTCCAATGCTGGGGAAAACCACCTGCACAGTAACAAAAGTAGATAATAAGGGTTACTGGAGTCAGAGATTGAGAAAAAAAAATTATGAATTGAATTAGGATGGAGCAACAGTGGCTGATTCTGATCTCAAGATTAGGTTAACAAAAATAAAATCCTATATATATATATATATATATTGATGTTAGTCTAAATGGTAAAGCCTGCGATGAGTTTGCCCGCATTTTCGGGTCTCTTTGCTAGCTTTATTGCTGCTGCTGCAGCACCAGAAGATATCCCTACCTGCAAAAAATGAATCTGAAAATCATGTAAAGGAGGGAAACTTCTTAGGGATTTAAATCAGCACACTACACCATCGTATGGAGTAAGTATTTAAGATGGTTAACAGCTCATTGAAAGAGACCAGAAGCTATTGTCTGACATACCAGCAAACCTTCTTTTAGTGCAAGAAGCTTAGCAGTTTCTATGGCCTCATCACTTGAAATCTGAAATTTTTTTCACAAACATCAGCAGTTAGTAGCACACATCCTTGCCTACCTGTTTTTTCAGTTAAATTATGTATACACCAATGCATAAATGAAAACCAGCATACTGAATTGAAATAACCGTCTCATCTACATGTCAGTAAAACAAGCACAAAAAAATTCAGTTTATAATTTTGGTAATGATATTGCAACTCAAATTTCATCCTACAAGGAAGACATAAGGGTAGGGTAAATTAAGTTCCTTTTAGTCCATTTTAGGTTACTCTCCAAACCATGATGATCAAAAGCTCATCCACCATGTAGCATCATTCAAGTACTATTTACATTTACAATGAATAAAACCCTTGTTTATTTCACATTATCCATTTTCCCTCTTAATGTTTCAATCTTTTACACTTTCATAGTTCCATTAGGTTTCTCTTTAAGCTTACTAAGTAATCAAATATAAACTTTGTTCCCATGTTCAATTTTGTTCACATTTCAGGTTCCATTTCCCATCCCCCCTCTGTGTTTCCTAGCACAATGGAGGTTCAATCTTTCTTTAAACCATTAAAAAACCAACTGTTCAGTACTTGATTGAACAAATGTCAAGGAACCATGAAAAGGAAAAGCATGTTAAAGAAAAAAAACAGCATATGCTATGACATATATTGATAGCAGGACCTGACCCGACGATAATGAACATTTCCTTGATCTACATTGTCAATCACAATGTTGTAGAACTATAGCACAAGAGGGCAATACTAGACCTTGGTTAAAAGAAAATGTGCTGAGAAAGAAGGATAATATGGCTTACTTGAATAACTTCTTCAAGTAGCTTGGTATCTAAAACTTTGGGAATGATACCAGCACCAATTCCTAGGATCTTATGTGGACCTTTAACATGAATCACATGCAACACATACATCCATATCAACATTGTCAGTAACTGAGAATACCGACCTTTTCGAGAAGGCTGATATGAAACTAAACTCAAAAACATGATTTTCAATGCTGAGCTGCAGTGACAGAGTAAATGGTAGCATCAAAAGAAGGTTATTTAAAAAAATTTCTTTTTTTTTCTCTTTAATCAAATGTTATATTATATAAAGAGACATAGATCAATCAAACTGAGAAATCAATTCAAAGGAGGTTTATGGAGGTAATTTCACTAATCAGGTAGGACAAAAAAGGCAGGCAAAAAAAATCCCAAAATTGAGAATTTTA
Organism: Tetrastigma voinierianum; assembly: GCA_016808115.1. Lineage (NCBI taxonomy): Eukaryota > Viridiplantae > Streptophyta > Magnoliopsida > Vitales > Vitaceae > Tetrastigma > Tetrastigma voinierianum. The sequence continues at coordinate 522,925 of JAEQBH010002464.1, read as the reverse complement.
AAGGAGGATCACTGGACACCTCCAAGAAAAAATGTCATGATAACAACTTATACACTTATGTAAAATCAGTTTAGGTTTTATTTCATTTTGATGGTGCTAGAGGATGACATTGTCCTGAAGTTGGGAGACTTGGCAATTGTATATGTTCAGTGTCCATCAAAAAAAAACTTTAGATAAAACTAAATGAAATAAATTTAAGACAGAAAATAATGAATAAGAATGCACCAGAATTTGTATCAGACATTTAGATAAAATTAAAATTAAAAGATATTTAGAACTGCAGAGATGAAATGGAGCCAGGACAAAACAAAGTGAATAAGATGTATCAGATGTTGAAACTGACCAGGATTTCCTCCATTTAGAACTGCACTTTCAGCTGGTTCTACCCCATAAATCTAAATGTGAACAAATGAAAACCAACCAAAAATATTAAAACAGAAGAACATTTGCTTCTCTCTCTCACAAACACACAAATACACACATATGCTAACAACCTTAATCTCAGAGTTTTTCTCCTTGAGGAAGTGCCCTGCACCAGTAACTGTACCCCCAGTCCCCACTGCTGCAACCAGAATATCGACTTTTCCGCCTGTAGCTTTCCAAATCTCCGGTCCGGTGGTCTCATAATGAATCTACAGTACACAAACAATGACAAATTGATCAGAAAGTCTTTCTGACCAGAAATTCATCTGCATTTAACTGATATTAATGGGTGGGTCCAGAATATACCTTTGGATTGGCAGGATTTTCGGATTGGTTAAATACATAACCATTTGGTGTTTTTTTCATTATCTCATTGGCTTCATCATGAATCCCCTTAGTGCCTTTTGCTGGATCTATGAGATGTAGCTCTGCTCCAAAAGCAAGGACAACCATTTTTCTCTCAAGAGTCACATCACTAGGCATGACAAGGATAAGTTTGTAACCCTTAGCTGCTGCAATGAATGCCAACCCAATCCCAGTATTCTCAGTGGTACTCTCAATAAGAATATTCTGCATCCACCCAACATTTTAACATTTTCCAACCAACACAAATATCAATTCCAAAAAAGGAAATGTGGTTTCTCTTGGGGGGGGGGGACAGTACAGTACTGATTTAATTATTAAATCTGTACACAAGATCCATGAATGTTATAGCCCTGTTTGAATCTAGAAGTACATAATTACTACCTCCAATTGGATGGGGAAGAAATATTCAAGGATCTAACTGCCTTTGTCCAAAATGCATATACCTAAGAGGCTTACTATTATAACATGTCAAGATACAAGGATTAATTCAATTACTAACCTTCCCAGGAGAAATCAGGCCCTTCTCTTCTGCATCTCTAATCATGCTATACGCAGTCCTGAATGCCAAATATATATAGTATATATATATATATATATATATATATATATGAAATGAAACGCGATGCAAATTAACTTCAAGACAAGAAGAAAACTGGAATAAACACTGTATTCTCATGATTGCATGCAACACGTCATGTAAGAAAGTACACTAATTAACTCAAGAAAATGAGGTCGAGGGAGCCAAAATGAAGACCTGTCTTTAACACTTGAGCAGGGTCCCATCATCTCTAGCTTAGCAGCAATCCGAGCTACACAACCATCCACTACATTGTTTAGATATACCATTGGGGTATTCCCTATTACCTGTACATTCCAAAAGCAAGAAAGATATAGTTATTTCAGAATAAAGGAAACATGAAGGCTGTGGAGATATTTGAATAACAAACACTTACTTCAGTGACATCTTTTGCAATTCCACACTTCTCTTCCATGTTAATTACCTTTCCAAATTTCTCCTACAAGATGATAATTAAAGAAGTCGACACGCATTAGGGAACTTCATACACTAAGGAATACATTCATCAAAAATATGGTGAATAAACAAATGAAATCTGGTCAAAGTAGATTCACAATTTGAAAACAATTTCATAAAAGCCCCAAAAGAAAAGAGATGGATATTGTAGAAGAAAAGAAATATTGGAAAGAATGAAAGATTAAAAAAAAATTCCTTCATAAAATGTTTGTCTATTTTTTGTGTTTCATTAGATCATGTTACACTAGATTATATACATGATTGTAGATTTACCAAAGGAGTAAATTCTCAGTATGTCATCTAACTTATTTTCCTTCCATTATTTTCAGTCAAATCAAACAACAATATTATTTTTTATTGGTCTAAACTTGGGTTTGCTCCTAATGGTCAAAAGTTCAGGATCCCACGGGATTAGTTGAGGTGTGCCATAAACACCCATGATTGCTATAGAAACATTATTTGGTGTTGTAATATGTGATTCATATTTAAGGGAAACATATGAATGGAAACAAAGAGGCAAATACCGAGGCGCAACGAGGGGAGAGCGAATTGGTATTAGCATTGGTATTGGTTTTGACATCAACATTTGGATTTGTTTATGCATTTTCAATGTTTGGGTTCTTTTCTTTTAAAATTGTTTCTCTTTTATGATCTTCCGATTTCTACTACTCTCTCTCTGTAATTGTTTTTTTTTATTATATCTTTCGATTTCTACTCCAAACCTAAAGTTTTGAAACCCATGCTTAAGACAAGACTCAAAACTCATAAGCATAAAAGGAGAAAAAAAAGTTGGAAAGGGGAACTCCTCTAGAGAGGAAGGGATTGGACTTCTGCTCTCTTCATACGAGAGATTCTACGGAGCTAGCCATGCCAAGATGTAACCTAAGACATAGAAGCTTTATTACTCCCTTTTTGTGTAAGAGGAGAACTATCGAGGGGAGGAAAGAGAATATAATGCTTTTTCTCTCTGCAATCATTTCTCTTTCGATTCCTTTTGAAATTGTTTATCTCTCTGCTAATCTTTCCATTTATGCTACTTTCTTTCTCTGCAATTATTTCTCTTCCGATTTCTTTTGAAATCGTTTTTCTTTGCAATCTGGTATCAATTGGTATTCTATTTTCTAGTTTTGTTTTCTAGTTAACGAACTCTCAATGCTTATAGCAGTCACATTGTGAGTTTGAGGGGAGTGTTAAATTATATTATATTATAGAATATAATATATTCTTATTATTTGTATGATTCTTTTTCTATTTTGGTAGGTTTCTTATTCTTAGAATTTTAGAGTTTGTTTCCTATTAGGATTATTTTAGTAAATCTATATAAAGACCTTTGTTATATAATTTTCTTAAGCATTATTCATTCAAATAAGAATTTTAGCTTTGTCTTATTATGAATTGGATTTCTAATTTAATAGTTGTAATACATTAGTCCACTCCGACCTTTAATTTCAGCTCAATATTACCTCTAACTGCTTGCTCTATACCAATATGTCCCATCAGAAGCGACAGCGAACAAACTACATCAACTGTTATTTGCCCATATGTTCACTTTAGACATTAAGAATGCAGATATTCGAAATACTGAACAAACCTTAAATACAAAGATCGGGATCCAAGTTAAGTTTAATGATTAAGCTCTGACATATACTAAACATAAGGAGACTCCAGGTACCTTTCCCGACATATACTTCAGATATGTGCTATATAACTGTCATTATCCTCCAACAAAATGGTCTTTCATCTCTATTGATATAATATTCTTGAAACTGAAAATTACTTTCCAAATCCTTATCTTCAAGGGTGACATCATTAATGAAAAATAAGAATAGAGATTTGTTTTTACTTAAACTGTTATTCTTTTATACTCATAAAGTCAACACTCGCTATAAGAATTGAAAAGTTCACAACTAAAAATTATACACATAGTCAAGCAAAGTTCAATGTCAACCACAACAGTGGAAAAAATGGAAAGTCAAGGGAGAATTTTCCTTTTAGAATATATAAATGAGATCATAGTTGGAACCGTAGTTATGGAAATTAGGAATAGAGACTTTAGCAATAGCACCATCATATTCTTTTATATAAGAGCTAAAAAGGTTTTAGGGATAATCGATTAAAAAAGATAAATCTAAAAAATAATTACAAAAATGACCTCTTAAAAATGCCACTCTTTTCGACAAAAATGTACCAAGCGATATAGTAACATTGTGTAAGACGGGACAAAATGCCCATCGGGATGTAGTTAGCATATAAGGGATTAACCCTTTTTAATCCAATTCTTACAATTTTTGGCGGATTTGTTTCTTTTTAATCCAATTTCTCAATATTTTAGTTGTGGGTCCTACTGCTACCCTACTAAAGTTACCAATATTCACAGTGATTGGAGCATCTTTGCTCTAGCACCAACGTCCACCATAGCAACTCAACTTCACCTTTTTGTTGTGTACTTCCCTCACTACAAGTCTAGCCTCGTCTCACCCTACAACTTCAATGGAGGACCACGATTACAACTTCAATGGAGGACCACGATTACAACTTCAACAAAGGACCACCATAGGTATTCCCCATCTTTCCCTTTCACTCTTCTTGTAAGTTGTACCTTCAAGTAAGATTTTCTTGGAAACCAAACAAATGGATTGTTTTTTTTTTTTTCTAACGATGACCATCAGAATTATGTGGTACTAATTTGTGATGACCATCTCCACTCCTCTCTCACACACACATTTGCTGACCTTAATCTCAGAGATTTTTTCCTTGAGGAAGTGCCCTGCACCAGTAACTGTACCCCTAGTCCCTATTCCTGCAACCAGAATATCAACTTTTCCTCCTGTGGCTTTCCAAATCTCTGGTCCTGTGGTCTCCTGTGGCTTTCCAAAGCTGTATCTCTTGATCAGAAAGTCTTTCTAACCATTCATCTTTATTAACTGATATTGGTCTAGAATTTACCTTTGGATTGGCAGGATTTTCACATTGGTTAAGAATATAACCATTTGGTGTGTTTTTCAGTATCTCATCGGGCTTTATCAAAAAGCCCCTGAATGCCTTTGGCTGGATCTGTGAGATACAGCTTTGCTCCAAAAGCAAGGACAACCGTTTTTCTCTCAACAGTCACTCCACTAGGCATGACAAGGATTAGTTTGTAACCCTTAGCTGCTGCAATGAAAGCCAACCCAATGCCAGTATTGCCACTAGTATACTCTATAAGGACAGTCTGTGTCAACCAACATTTAAGAGTTTCATAACCAAGCAAAATATCATATTCTGCTCCGTAACTTGGACTATAGGAATGAAAACTGCCCAAGAGATTTAAAAATTGAAAATTAAAAAGTTAACAAAATAAGTAAATTGGTTTGCCTTAGGGGACAATAACCTGATTTGATTATTAAATCTGTATGCTTGATCCAAGAATGTTATAACACTGTTTGAGACAATAACCCGTTTTGATTATTAAATCTGTATGCTTGATCCAAGAATGTTATAACACTGTTTGAATCTAGAAGTAGATACTACCGTTGAGGCCTGGCTCAGGCGGTAAAGAAGTTGGGATGGGGCATGAGAGGTTTCCGTGTTCAAGTCCATTTGTGGATAAAAAAAGAAAAAATAAATATTGACCTATAAAAAAGTAGGTATTTAATACCTATGAATTCATTGCCAACTAGGATGGGACAGTCATCTAAGCCAAGTCATGTGCAAAGAAGACCAAGGAATGCAGCAAAAACAAACTCATTCCTTTAGAGTTGCAGGTGTTATAACAAAGCCCACAAATGATGGCATGCAATTAAATGGTTCAAATGGTCCTTAGATCAGTTGGATGGTGAAGAAATATCCATGCAGTGATTTTGTTCAGTAGTTGCGAAACTGTAACTTTTGAAGCTGATTGAATCATAAAAGGCATGTACCAGTGTACCTAATAAGCTTAGATTAACGTGTCAAGACACAACGATTAATTCAATTACTAACCTTCCCTGGAGAAATCAGGCCCTTCTCTTCTGCATCTCTGATCATGCTATACCCAATCCTGCATGCCGAAGCTTCAAGATAAGAAAACTCAAACAAACACAGTATTTTCATGATTTCAATACACTATGTAAGAAATACTAATCCAAGAAAATAAAGTCCAGGGAGCCAAAGTGAAGACCTGTCTTTGACACTTGAGCAGGGTTCCATCATCTCTAGTTTAGCAGCAATGCGGGCTACACAACCATCCACTACATTGTTTAGATATACCATGGGCATGTTCCCTATTAGCTGTACATTGCAAAAGCTATGTTGCAAAAAAAAATGTCTGCCAAAGATCAAGAAACAAATTTCTTGCAATGTAGATATTGTTGGAGACCACCTAATTTCCAGCACCTAAATTAGGAACTTCTAAATTCGTTTGGTCATGGGATTACCTAACTTTATCTACAACAGCAGAACTTTCCTAATTCCATTCATCTGCATAGAACAAATATCTAACAAATCAAGTAAAAAGATTCTTCCGAGAAGAAAATTCTTCCTCGAAGAACTGAAATTTTCTGGGTATCATGATCTGTACGACAAATTTGATTTGAAGCTCAATTTTCAAACACCCAACTTCACAAAGTATTCAAAAGCTCAAATCGTCAAAAAAAAAAAAAAAAAAAAAAAAAAAAAAACAGAATGGCTGATATAAATGAACCGAATTTCTAACAGTAGCCCATCAGACAAATGGATTTGGAAAAACATTACGAACAGAACAAAATTTTCATATAGCAAAGAATTGAAAACCCTAGCAGAATCAGCAGCAATGGCTAAAAATGAGAAGACAAACATTACTTGGAAACAACGAAAATTTTCGTACCTGAGTTGGGGATCAATTCAAACGTGCCATTTCTCGAAGGCAAGCACCCCAAAACTAAGAAAATATTGAGGATATTCCGTATGTTTATCATGATAAGTACTCCTAAAATGCATATTTTCTCAAAGAAACCACCACCACTAAGAATTGTTCCTCAAAAACAATAAAAAGAAACTAGTGACAAAAAAAAAAAAAAAAACAGCCACGAATGTTTTTCTTTCCGTACTGTTCCTTGTATTTAATGAGTTTTTCTCGTCAGCCGATTTCATAATTATCACTGAATTCGCATTTCTTAATGGATTTTTGTTGAATGAGGTTAACAGTTTTGCATCGTTTTCCCACTAAAATGATTGTTTATGCGTTTTTATTTGTTTCTGGGGAAAATATTGGAGGGAAACAGAGAATCAAACCAAAAAAAGTAGACATGGTAGTTTTGGTTTTGTTAAACAAGTGGCAGACAAATTATAAATATATGTATATTTTATTATTTGGCACTTACGGCTTAGAATTTTTTTAATAAAATAATAACAGTACCCGATGACACTGACAAAGACGGTGATCGTCTTACCGGCGGTCAAGGTTGGCGATGGTGAGGATCATTGTCATGGAAAGGTGAGTGTTAAAGGAAAATTTTTCTTACCATTATATAATTATGAGTTTCTCTTAATATAGTAAAAGTATTTTAAAGCCAAGACGATTCTTTGGCCTTAAAGCAATAATATATTATTTATCATCATCCCTAACCCCTTTGAAGATTTATTTGGACCCTTAATTAAAGGTTGTTTGTCCTCTTAATCTAGTAAATGTGCTCTAAAGTCATTGTAACGGAACGGTTCATGTTTCCACATTGTCTATGATGACAAGCTTATCATCAGTCATAGTAAGTTATGACAAGACAAATAAGTTGTCTACTATAAGAGTGGAAACCACTCAAAAGATATGAGATAGTGATGATAGAAACTTACACCAAATTATACTGTCGTCCACCTCATTGATGTAGAAGCTTTTACAACAAATATTGGAAATTTGATCAAAGCTTACAAAGTAGAATTGCTCGATGACTACAAAATCTTGCCTACATTCAATGTCAGAGATTTGAGGTCTTATCATGGTCAAGACTTGAGGGCAAGTCTTTTTTCTCAACTATGAGGGATTGATGCAAGAGCTTCTACAACATACATTGGGAATTCGATCTTAATTATGGAAAATTCATATTCAGGAGGCTGTGAAACCTTGGAGACACAAAATATGTTTCTAAATCTAAGTAATTGAGTCTTGTTACTATTTTGATTTGGAGTTGTTTTATTTTAAAAAGATTTATTCTCCAAGTCAAAGTAATAGTTGCTTTATTTAATTTAGAAAGTTTGTTTTTCTAGTAAGAGTTGTTATTTCTTTTTAGGAGTTGCTTTATTTAAATTAGAAAGTCTTTGTTTTCCAAGTCAAAGCATGAGTTTCTTTATTGAATATAGAAAGTATGGGGCTATATGTACCCCTTAATGTAGTTTTTTGAGAATCGATTCAAGTTTAATAACATTTTTCAGATTTATCTTTTTTAAGAGTTCCCTCTTGTTCTCTTATCTCATAGGTGGATTCCCTTTAGTGACAAGTTCGATGTTTTTTTATCCCTAGGTGGATTCCTTGGGTGACGAAGTATATATCTTGTTTTCTAATCTCTTGGGTGGATTCCCTTGAGTGTGAAGTTCGTGGCTTCTTATATCTTGATTGATTCCTTAAGTTATTAAGTAAGTACCTATCCTTCTATTACCTCAACTCATCTCATCTTCTTATCTTTCACCTTTTCATAACCAAAATTTCAACTTTAACCCAAAACTTTTCAAATATAGTTCCATACTTTAAACCCCTTTCCAAATACTTTGTTTAACCTAGAAACCACACAAACCATCATCTCTAACCTTAAACTAGCTCAAAACAAGGATGTTTTGCATCAAATTGAACCCGAACATTTCTAATCCTAAAACCCTTCATTCTAAACCTTTATTCCATCATATATAAACCCCAAATAAACCTTATAACCTTTAGAACCAGACCAATCTCTTACATTTTAAAGTTATATCCTACACCCCTAAACTACTACAAACTCATCCCTAACTTACCCAAACCATTAGATCATCCATCACAGTCTCATCCTTGCATCAATGACGTTGTCCCAACTTAACCTGTAAATGTTGGTAACTCTCGTCAAATCATGAGTAACAAATCATGCCCAAGCAAGTAACGAGAAACAGGAAGTAACCCTAAGGCACTCATAGCGCTAATCTAGATAGATTGGAACCGTCAACCAAAAGGCTTGACAAAAATGTGGCGTCAACCCAACCATCTGACATGAATGTGATAGAAAAGCTCGAATATGAGTCCAACACGATATATGCACATATGATGTCTCAACAAGAAGACACGTGTCTATCAGAAGAGACTACAAAAGGAGAGGCCCACAACCTCATTGAAAGGGATAGAATCTTCTGTCAATCTTCAATCATGAAAGACTCTTTGATCTTTTTTTTCTTGAAAGGAGAATAATTTTATTGATTTAAACTAATAATATATTTGATAAAAACATATAATAAAATTCGTAAAAACTCTAAAGGGTTGACTCATTATCCAAGTTAATAACAAAATTAATAGAATTAAAGCCTACACATTTGATAATTCTATGATTAATTAATTCTATGAAAGACTCCTTGATCTTAAAACCTATATTCAATAAAGAAACTCCTGACTGCGAAGGTTTGTTTCACAAATCCTATGATCCCTAACCGTGAAGGTTTGTTTCACCACCCCTTCCGTCTCCCTTTTCGTCGCCACCTTATCTCTTGCTAACTTCTCACTTGCATCCTTTAATTCAATCAATTATTCCAACATAAATTAATATATACTTGATTAAAAGACATTTAAGCTGTGTTTGTTTATGATCGGTTTTTGAAAAAAACTGTTTTTTATGTGAAAAAAAAAAAGTAGAACAAGGAAAAACATAAAAAAAAAAAAACTAAATTCGATAATAAAAACAATTTTCAAAAAACCTACCATTATAGCGTTGACTATGTATTCAAAAACTATTTTCTAAAAAAACATAAACCAAACAAACACTTTAATTTGAGAATCCATTTTTTCATACGTTTTTTTTCCAAAAAATACCCTTTTAAAAATTTTCATTTATTTAGATTGTCCGATTACTTTTTCAAGAGAATAAGTCCAATTTTTTTTTTTTCAAAATCAGGACAAAGTTTTACAAATGATCAAATTTTCAAAATTGGGTTTTTAGAATGTTTTTTAATCAAATCACCCATAAAAGGGAAACTAGTGCTATAAAAGATATATGTAAGTACCGTGAGAACATCAGCTAGCTTTATCTTATCTTCGCTTCCACTAGTTCGAGCGTTGAGTGTAGCCGCCGACTGAGCTGCCGCACCGACACCGCCGGGGGCTGTGGTCGTGCGCTCCGCTGCTCTTATTTCCGCTGCCTGTACAGCCGCTGCGTCGCTCCAGTCCATCGGCTTCCTGCCCGCAGCCGGAGCTGCCGCATCCAGTGCTTCTCCAATTGTGATTCCATCAGCTCCCTCCTCCGCTATGGACGGCGGGGCCAGCGGAGCTGCTGCACTGTATTTCCCAACAACCTATCCGACCACCAAGAATTATTAAAATAAATTAATCCTTCCCATTCGCATTTCGATCTAACATAATTTATCCTAAAAAATTATAAAGAACCTGATCTCCGATGGATTCGGTGATGATACATCTACCGGGAACATGAGTTTCAGAAATGGCAACGCCTTGATCTCCGGTAATATCGGAACCTTGATCATGACCTACTAAACCAGCCCTCTCAATCTTGGCGGCCGCCGACTGCATAGTCGACGCGGCAGCCCCTTTCTCCGTCTTGCCCAGCACGACGGTCTCAGCCGCCTGCATCTTGGCGGCATCGACCGGCACCACCGGCTTCGCCCCCAGGTCGCCCTGGAAGTTAAAAACATCGCCATATCTGATGGGCTGTTGCTGTTTACTCATTTTCGTGAGAATAATGAAGTTGAATTGAGTTGCTCGGTGTTTCAATCTAGTATTATTATACGTGCATGGAAGGGCCGGATGTCTGGACACGTATGTTTGTGGTGTGAAACGTGGCCGCACATGCGTTAGACATGTTTTGACACGTGGTCTATAACAACAAGTCTAGCTATCGAAAAAAAAAATTAATGGATAAGGTAGTAATATATTAAATTTTTTACTACATGATATGTTACGAAAGTTATTATTTTCTATACTTAAACCTGAATTTTTTAAAAAATAAAAATAAAAATATTCGGTAATAAGATTGTTATTAAAAAACTTCGATGTTTAATAAATTAATTATTCATTCTCACCTATAGAAAAAACAAAAAAGTAATTGGGATTTTAATGGCTTAATTGATTGATTCTTGTTTTTAAAAACACATAAAACTTTGGTTTTAATGTTTTTTGAAAACTATTTTTACTATATGAATGTAATGTTTTCTATATTTTTTGTATTTTAGAATAAAAATGAAAAATTAAATATGGTCTTTGTATTTTCCTTATTTTTTAAAATAAAAAATAGTTTTAAAAAACTATAAACAAACATGCATGCCCTAATATTTTTATTCCTGGTGGAATTCTAGAAGGAAAGAATCAAAATTTAGGTTTGGATTGTAATTTTCTTTTTTTCTTTTTTTACAACAAATAACAATAAAAATGTAAAATATATATGGTTCCATTCTTTTCTCTCTGTTTTTTCGAATATTCTAAATTTTAAGTCTACTATTAGCATTTTTAGTATGACACAAAAATAAACTTTTATTTATCCATCTATAGATTATTAATGGAGTACTACTTAACCCATAAAACATTTCATACCTAAAAACCACTTAAAAGCATTTATAGCTGTATAAAACCATTAAAAGCATTTGTAAATGGAGTTGGCGCTTTATGCAGGAAACAAATGCCCTTTGAAATATTTTAATTAGAATTAAGTATGGGAGGATCAAGGCGGTTGGTGTACCAAAATGGTAGGCCACAGAAATTGGAGTTTGGAAAGAACTTAGAAAGGGATGGAGCTGGTGGCTGGAAAATGGTATTTGTAGTAATGAAGCAGGTGCTTGGAAGGATATGCAGGGTCAATGGCTTTGTGTGATGCTTTCCCTAATATGTTTGTTGTTGCTACTCACAAAGACGTTGTGATTAAAAAGACTTGGCCCGAATGAGGGAGGAGGATGCTGGAATCCTCTTTTTTTGAGACCCTTCAATGATTAGGAATTGGAGGAAGTAAACAATTTTCTTACTTGCCTTAGCTGAGCGAAAGTGCAACCAAGCTTGGAGGACAAGGTGAGATGGGTGGAAGAAAAAAGGGTTATTCTCTCCTGCCAAGTCCATGTTTAAAGTGCTGGATTTTGCTTCTCCTATGGCTGCACAACATCATTTGGCAACCCAAGATACAAGCCCGTAATATGCTTCTTTGTTTTCGGGAGGCAAGATAGGAAAAGCCTCAACTCTTAAATCCAAATTCGTAAGAGAGTAAATAACCTTGGCTATCAGATGTTTTTGTGCAAAGAAAAGAAGAAACAATAAACCCTTTGTCATTGCGTAAGGGTTTATGGGACATCTTCTTCTTTTTCAGAAATTATTTGAGTCCTTCCTAATTTTGTCTCACAAACTTAGGAAGGATGGTAGGGAAAAAAAAGAGGATGTGTGGAGGGCCGGGCCTTTATGTCTTTTTTGGACTATATGGAAAACAAGAAACAAAATTGCCTTCGAAGATGCGACGCTGTTTATCTAGAAGTTAAAGTCCTCTTCTTTGTATTTCCTCTAGGCCGAGACTATATTATGCATTAAAGAGGGCACTACAATGCTTATTGAGTTCATTGAGTGGTTGGGATCTAAGTGACGAAGGCTTTTGTAGCTTCTGAAAGGTGCTTTCTAGGACTATTCTCTCTTGTGTAGCCTCCTCATTGGTTATTGTTGTTTGTACTTTGTCAGCTGTTTTTTTTTTGCTATATGTGGTGTTTCGTCATGGCTCGGTTTCCTTGTACTTCCTGAGTAATATACTTTGGCGCTTCCTGAATATATTTTTCAATCTTACTTATCAAAAAATAATAATAATAATCTTAGTAAAAAGAGCTTTAACACATGATTAACATTGATACCTTTAACATCATTTTTTTTTCTATACAAATTACAATAAATCCTGGTCAAACTAAATCCAAGTCTATTGTTGAGGACCTAATTTTGTGCAACAATGGCTCCCTTTTTTTTATTCCTTAAAAGAGAAAGGGAATGCAAGGGAGGATATCCAAACATGTAGCTCAAAATAAAAACTAAGGTATCAAATAAGGCAGTTGTAAACTTATTATTTATATAGTAAAAGTAAAGGTTGAGAGAAAGGTCCAATGGATGGAAATTTTCTCTACCTGTTATAGAGATATGTAAAGGAAGAGGTGAAAATCAAAGCAGAGGAAATGAATAATGAAAATAAGGAAACAAAAACCAGTTGATCTCTAATCCTACGTACAGAGGAAGCTACTCATAAACTCTTTTAAAGAAAAAATCAAAAAGACTGAAAACCTAAAGAAAAATACCAAGTCTAGGAGAAATCTGGGGACTTTTCCATCTCTTAGGTAGAATATCCATTTTCAACTCTTTCTCTCTCTCTCTCTCTCTCTCCACACACACACACATACACACATTAGCTCTTCTCAGCTTAATTTGCCAAGTCTTTCTGAGTTTATGAAGGTCCCATGAAACGATACAGTGAAACTTTAGGAAGGCAAGAGAGTGACCATTGGGCCAGCTCAAGGATCTTGAGAGGAGCTTGGGGTTTGGGTTTAAATCACATATTTTGATTGATGACTTTGCGTTTCAGACTTTCGCATTCACTCCCATTGTTATTCTTTTGTTGTTTTAATAATAGTTGTACTAAGCCAAGATCAACTTTTGAATATTTAGCATACGTTGTTGATTTGTTCTGTATCATTTAATGGATAAATGGTTCTAATCGTTTCCGTGGTTCGTGAGATAGCTGCTTCAAGCAGGTTTCAATAAGATTATGGTTTCTATCCTTGCTAGCAAGGATGTTGATATTTTGGCTTAAAGAGGCACTTTCTCCTTGGTGCATTGCATTTTTTTTGGGTTTGCACATTTCCTGATTTATCCCTTTGTTTGTAGCTGTCTATAAAGGACTTTCTATAGTTAATTTATCATTTTTACGTGTAGTGTTGTTATTTTATATTGCTCTGACATTCCATTTGATAGAATGATGGGTACTTTTTTTTTTCTAGCTAATTTATGATGCATATTTCATACTCTTATTCTTGTTGTAATTTTCATTACCACAACCATGTGAACAAATTTAATGGTAAAATTTAGATGCCCATTGCATACAGTTTTTTAAGTTGTTATTTTTTTAGATCTACCTTTGTCCTCAAGTAGCTCTATTAATCATTATAAATTTATTATATTTTATGAGTTCATCAATTAGGGTATTTTGAAAACTTCTTAGTAAAATAAAACAAAGTTCGGAATCATCCCTTCTCTAATATTTTATGTTAAATGATAAAATGATGATTTATGGCTGTTTCTTGCAAATTGGGTTAATTTGTAGTAGAGGAATAGGATAGTTGAAGCACTAGACTTCTATTAGGCCCTATCTTGGATTTGGGAAACAATTTCCATCAAATTTGATATTCTTGACTTCTTGTCAAATCTATTTCTTAATTCAGTAAGGTTTTGTTTAAAACTCGAAAAGTACTAAGGAAAGAAAATAGAGAGGAAAAATAAAAGGAAAGAAAATTTGAAGGAAAATAAAAAATAGGTTTAAACTTAATAAACTAATTCTACATATTTATTCAAACTCATATTATTTGTTTCTCTCTATTATATAAGGATTAAAAAAATTTTTAAATATGTAAAATTTTAAGGAATTTTGATTATATTTGATTTTCTTTTATAATTTTCACCATTGAACCAAACATAAGAAAATCTTTTTCCTTAGCATTTCTTTTCCTTTCCCTAGTATTTTTTGGGTTCCAAATGAAGCCTAAAGAGAAATTATTGCAAGTAAAATAGGTTCAAATTGCTGTATTAAGTACCTTAGCTTATGAACATAATAATCTCTTAGCTTATGAACATAATAATCTCTTAGCTAATGAACAAAATAATCTCAGCCTATTGATTTTTCATTTTCCTTAACATTTTTTTCCTTTTCCTAGTATTTTTCTAGGTTCTAAATGGAGCCTAAAGAGAAATTGTTGCAGGTAAAATAGGTTTAGACTGTTGTATTAAGCCTCTTAGCTTATGAGCATAAAATCTAGCCTATATATATATAGCAGTATATATATATATATATATATATATATATATATATATATATATATATATATATATGTATATATATATATATTTACTGTTGCAAGTTGCCATCCCAATTGTCCCAACCATACGAGTCCTCATTACATTTACAAAATTCAAGGAGCTTTAGCCAGTGGAAGAGTTCTCAACTCCTTTCTCTAGCCCAGCTCATTTCCAAGACGCTCGGTCTAAGGAATCAGAGGGATCATCGACATCATGGATTTCATGGATGAGAGGCAGACGTGGTGGTCAGTCAAGCAATGGCGAAAGCCAATGTTACAAAGATGACATTGATCCTTTCCACATACCATCAGACTATACTTGGGTCGACGCCAATGAGAAAAAACGACGCTTGAAAGCTAAGAAGGAGAAGAGCAAGAAACACAGGAAACAAGTGGGAGGTAAAGGTGATAATGAGGATTGAGGAGGAAATCAAACGATTGAAGATTTGGAAGACTAACAACAACACAGTTCAAAGATGGGTAAAATGATGTTTCATTATCCCCCAGAAAAAGTCATTTTGGTAGTGAGGAAGGTAAGTCTCATTTCTGTGCCGATCTAACCTTTTATCATGTTGAGAGGATAATAGTTGAGGGGATAGATAAGCTTTTTGCTAATTGAAGAGAGAGTTTCTTTGTTTTCTACTCTCATGTTGTATTGTTATCATGTGATTTTAGTTGGAGAGGAACAGGATCTCGCCTCAGTTTTCTTTAATTTCTTGCTTTTGTTCTAATTTTGTTTTGTTTTTTTGTTTTTGTTTTTGTTTTTTGTTAAACCAACCCCCCTATGTTAGTGTATGTAGGTTGATTAAACTTCCATTTTTTGTGATTGACATTCTTTTTCCCCTTTTCTTCATTTTGGTTCCTACTTTTGAAAACTATTCTTGAAAACAATTTTTAAAAACACAGATAACACTTAGCACTGAAATTTATTCTTGGCTTTTGGATTTAGTATTTTTTGCGTTCTCAGTATTTTTCAAAAAAAAAAAAAAAAAACCAAATGGATTCTCCATGTTTTAATTTCCTTGTTCTACTTGCTTTTTAGAACATAAAACAGTTTGAAAAACAAAAACCAAACAAACCCTTAATTTCTTATATACATTTGGGCCTCACTTAAATACCTTCTATAATAAGTCCCCCTTTCAAATGCTGACCCTTCCATCTGTTATCTCACACTTATTCATCTTTCACACATTAAGAAGTCTCAATCTCAATCTCCAAACTCTTCCATCACTTCAACATCTTTATGCGGTTCCTGTAACGTCCTAAAAATATCCTAACAGCTTTATAACATGTTCAGGGTGTAAAATAAAATAAATTATATTTTTCCAGAGTTTAAATGGCTAAAAACAAAAAATGATAAAAACCCGGAAATTTTATATGAGCCAAATAAAATTGGTAAAAATGTCAAATGAGACCTTAAGGGTCATAAATGAGTAATGTAAGTGCCAAAGTATAAATGAAATAAAATGAAGTGGAAATGAAATTGAAATGAAGCTTTAAAGTGAGAAAAATAAGAAAAATGGGAATTAGTGTGTAGCCAAACAAGGCTTAGTGTAGGATTTTGATTTAAAGACCAAATATTGGTCTTTGGGAGGCATTTTACACATTTGGCAAAAGAAGGGGAGAGAAAAAGTTAGGGCAAATCTGGTTTTTAGAGAAAAGGGAGATGAGTGGGTGATTTTGCTTCATGAAATCAAGAGTTTAAGTGATCAAGAAGAGGAAGGAAGAAGAAAGAAGAGAAAAAAAAAGAAGAGATTTTAGGTAAGAGACTAACCCAACTTTCCTTAAATCTTGTGTTTGGGTTTAGAAAGAACCCTAAGTTGGTATAAAAATGATGTTGATTGGTTTATTTCGGTTTTGGGGGTTGCTCTAAGTTGTTAAGTATGTTGTTTGATCAAAAGGTAATTTTATTTAAAGGAAATGTTGGGTTTTTAGGGGAGATGCTGTCAAAATTTTCCAAAACCATTTTTTGTTTTGGCCATCACTCATCCAAATTGAGTGATTTAAATTTCTGGGTAAACTAGACTTCTAGGAGAATAAATCTCCATGAAATAAGTGTATTCAAATTTGGACCGATCGACCCATAAAATTCACAAAAGGAGGCTCTATTTTCGAGTCAATTGCTTAGCTCGATACGCTTTTCCGTTTAGAGCAATTTCGCATTTAGGCCATAATTGTCATCAATTGTCCATTGAGTGCTATTTATAGGCAGACTAGACTTCTGTGGAGAACAAATCTCCTTGAAATAAGTATATTCAAATTCGGGGACTTCATCGAACCTTAAAAATTCACAAAGTGAGGCTTTGTTTTCAGGTCAATTTTGTTCAGTTCCGATACAATTTTGGTGTTTGGAGCAGTTTCGGTATTTAGGCCATAACTTGGCCATCACTCATCCTAATCGAGTGATTCAAATTTCTAGGTAAACTAGACTTCTAGAAAAATAAATCTACCTAAAATAAGTGTATCCAAATTTGGACCCCATTGAACCTAGAAAATTCGTCAAAGGAGGCGATGCCTTAGAAGAATGATAAGAATGTCTAAGGATGAGGAAATTGAGAAAATGAAGAACAATAAATCGAAGGAGCTGGGCAGAGCCACATCTAAATAGAAACCTTAGAATACCCAACTAATATATGATTGTCATTTCCAAGATGGATTAGTAGGGGCTAACGAGGAGAAAAGCCTGGGTTGAGGTCGAGATTCCGAGGACAGGAATTGAAGGATGACAATCTTTTTTGGTTTGTTATCCACTTTTCTCTCTCTAATTCCAAAGTGTTTGAATGATTACAAAATGGTTTGAATTGTTGAAATGATTTATGCAAAAAACATTATATTGATTTGTATTAATTGATTCGAGGTAATCGATTAGAAATGATTGCATTTGAAAAAAATCTGTACGAAGTATTGAAAATGAATTGTTTGTATAAATGTACATAATATACTTGTATTTTTCTATGAATGATTTAAACGCCCTTAATAGAATGTTAATTGTTAAATTCGAGTTGAGGATAGAATGGTATACCAATAAGGGTCAAATTAGCAGTACTGCGAACAAATGTAATGATGTGTCACTCTGATCCGTAGCCCACGTGACAAGACGGTGAAGGTTCACAAAATCTGATTTTAATAACCGCTAGCGTGCCTCTAGCAGATCCGCATCGTGTTATAAACAAAAATGTTTTTATATCGCCCCGGCTTTTCCAATGGGGACTGCAATAGTGATTCCTGTTTATCCCGTGCACCGAAAGCATAGGTTATATTCGTTTAAGGGCAAAATGAGAAGAATATTTGTGAAATGCATGATTTGTGTCTTGAATGATTTATTGCATATGAAAGTGCATATTTGGAATGATCAATGATCCGTAAAAGAATGTATATGAAATGAATATATGTATTGTATTTGCATTGATAATTCAAAAAGATTCAAAAGCATGGTTTAGAAAAATTGCATGATTTGACTTAAACTGAAATGGAAGAGAGTACTATATAGAACCACTAAGCATGAAAATGCTTAGCGCCAGCCGCTTTATCATCGCAGTATTGAGTAACATGTACGAAGACGTACTATAGTGAATCGTAGTCATCACAAAGTCACATTGAGGATACGTGAAAGCTCACACATGCATATTACATGAAATTATTCGACTCATTTTGTACAAACACTATTATGAAAATTAAACTCTGATTATGTTTTGTAAATATTTGAATATTGAACAAGGCTAATAATTCCATATTGTATAAAAGTAGGAAATGGACCAAATTGACATGAAATATCATATCGAATGAAAAAGAGTTTTGTGATCAAATGATGGGCCCCCTTATATTAAAGTGGTATTTACCTATTTATATTTTCATTGAGTATTTGAAATGTGTTTAGAAAAGTAATTGTATTTGGATTATTCAAAATGATTAAAAAAAAAAGAGTGAGGGTCGCGTCCCTGGGTCCGGGTTCGGCCTCCGAGTCGGGTCAAGTACGGCGCGGCCGCGCTCCTATAAAACAAATCTCTCCATCTCCTTCTTTCTTTCTTTCTCCATGTACCTCAAATATGCGTACTCCCATTACAAACTTGGAGTTCTATCGAGACTCCCCAAACATATCGATGATATCCGCAAAAAATAGCAAAAAAATATAAAGAGGTATAAATCCATGATTTCAGCCAAAAAAAGCAAAAAAAAATTACTCCTAAAGGGAAAGAGGTTAATAGAGGACAAGATTTGATTGATTTAAAAATATAAAAATATGAAAGAAATATATGATATGATAAACATCATAATTAAAAGTTTATCAATATTACTATTATTAAAAATCAATAATTAAAATCAAAATTTGAGAAGTAGAGTAGAGAGTCTCAATGGTTCACTACTTGCATCCTAGGACGCCACGATCCCCGGGGGTCCCGTTGACAACCCGTCAACCCGCGGAATACCTGTGTCTCATATCATGAGACTACAAGAGACGAAAGTGAAAAAATGGCCACTTGGGCCTACACATCATACTCATCAAACATTTCTAACCAACTATATTACAATAGTTCAAGAGTTGATTACATCACTCTTAATACAACATATATTAAAATTTAGAGTTATAATACATGTTTTACATATCAAAGCCACAATCCGACTTTCTTCTCAAAAGCGGCCTCTAATGAGTGTCGTCTTCAAGAATACTCCCTGTACCTGAAATAATGATCCCTCGACAGGGTGAGCAATGCCCAATAGTGGAACTTACTACGGGTTACTCCCCACCTAAGTGCATATGCAATGATTCAACATAAACACATTCAAGCAAATACATGATCCTACTTGAATGTCTACATGCCCAATCCCATGTCTCGAGTCCTCACCGACTCCCTCACACATACTTAAGCCAAATGCGAGCAAAACATCGTTTTCAAAACAAAAGCTTTTTGTTCTTGAAAACACACTACCGAGTTTCGGTAAATATATTGGACTACCCGAGGCGACCATCGGATCATTTTTCCTAATAGAAGTCATGGGTCACCGAGATGTACCGTTGACCACTCAGCGGAAATTCCTTCGAAAATTTTCCCTTGAAATTTTCTTTTCTTCACAATCATTTCCATTTTTCATTTCTTTCATGCCATGCACTCACACCTAATTTTCTAGGGTTACTCCTTATGCATATGAAATGACATGCCATTTTCATAATAATTCATGTTAATATGTTATCATATGCATATATATATATATATATATATATATATATATATATATATATATATATAATATCAACATACCATGGATAATTATAATTGATACATATAATTCTCCTCCATGCACAACCCATGTTAAGACATCATACATCATACATTAACATGTCATATTCACACTGCATGTTATTCACATAAGCCATAACACACAACCTAACTGGCCAGCACTAACCTTCTCGATTAGACAATGTCCTCCATAGGAACATGGCTACAATCTTGACTCAATGGGCTTTCCATAGAGTCTAAGAACACCCGAAACGGATTTCGGATGAAGAAGTTATGACATTCCGAAGTTGGAGGTCACACATGACTAGGCAGTCCTACCCGGACAACCTACCTTACTTGCCCGGGAGCCCCTCTCCATCCGTGATCCCACTCCAATGCCCCCTCCATAGGCATACAGTTGAATATTGACTAATGGGATTTACAGAGTTCAAGAACACCCGACCGGAATTTGATGAAGCAGACCTTCCTAAGTTGGAGGCTCATACATGACTAGGCAAAATTTTTTTTTACCCAACCTAGGCCTACCTTACCTACCCGAACGCCCCTTCCCGGCCAGTTCTAGAACCCACTGCCCTCCAAAGGAATCCGGATGGAAACTTGACTCAATGGGCTTTCCATAGAGTCCAAGAACACCAGAATCGCACTTGGAAGAAAGCATAACCTTCCTAAGTTGAGTGTCCCACATGACTAGGGGCAAACTTTACCCGCTAGCTTCATTTACCTACCCGAACGCCCCTTTCCGGCTATATCCAGCACCCACTGCCCTCCAAAGGCATCCATCTGGAAACTTGACTCAATGGGTTTTCCATAGAGTCCAAGAACACCTGAATCGGAGTTCGGACGAAGAAGTTATGACCTTCCGAAGTTGGAGGTCACACATGACTGCGTACCTTCCCCTCAGCCTACTTACCCACCAACGCCCCTTCGCCACTGGAACCCACTGCCCTCCAAAGGCATCCGGATGGAAGCTTGAATCAATGGACTTTCCATAGAGTCCAAGAACACCTGAATCAAAGTTCGGACGAAGAAGTTATGACCCTCCGGCCGGGAGGTCACATGACTAAGTAGCCCACCCATAGCTCACCTTACTGACCAACGCCTTCCGCCACCTAACCCATCGCATCAAAGGAACTGATAGAACTGACTCAATGGGCTTTCCATAGAGTCCAAGAACAATTCGAACGGACCCGACAAAAAGAAGCAGTGACCTTCCGGTTGGAGGTCACATGACCAGCGCTTTACCTCCGAAGCCTACCTTACCTACCCGAACGCCCATTTCCAGCCAGGTCCGGTACCCACTGCCCTCCAAAGGCATCCTCCTAGAAGCTTGACTAAATGGGCTTTCCATAGAGTCCAAGAACACCTGAATCGAAGTTTTGACGGTTGTAGTTATGACCCCCTCTCCGTTGAGGTCACGCATGACCCTACCGGATCGACCTAAAGAGGTGACCCATCAGAACCTATCAAGGCATCTGCACCGGGTGACCCAGCCGGAGTGACCCAGCCGGGGTGACCCAGCCTGATTGACTCCAAAATGGAAATACTGGCAGACTCACTGGGTGAACCCAGATGCTAACTCAGCCTGATGTACTCTCTCTACTATTAGATCAAGGTTCACAAAGAAACGGGCCATAACTAGCCAGGAGGTCTCGATTTGAGAAATTAAAAGCCTAACATCAAGTTCACTGGATGTATGACAATTTACCTGAAGGATTTACTACTAAAAACTCCTTTATTTCCTACCCAAAACCAAATTCTAAAGTCCGGTTAATGTGTGTATTTACCACAATACAGAGTTTCCCACGGTTCAAACACAACCAAATATTCTTATAGTAGCAAGATAAATCATACACCTTCATTCATTTAATCAACATATAAAAATGGCACACAAAGACAATTACTTAGTCCCACAATACCCCCTGATCAGTCCGTAACAAACTCCGAAATCTGCATTGACCGTCCCAAAGTCTAGAACGGCTCACACGGCCACTCACTACCACACAACCTGGGCCATCGAATGACCTTTAAACAAGATTAAATCAAGTAGAGAAAACCCCTACCTCTCGGAGTTTTTCAAAACTTCCCAACTCCGGTCTCTATGCGAAGCCCTTGCTATGAGGATGAACTCTGCTTCACTCGAAAACCGCTCCGATCAAGCCGAAATTTAGAGAGCGGTGGAGTCTCTCTCTCAGTAAAACTCTTCCCTTTCCTCGCTCTTTCTTTTCTCCCATCCCACCGTTTGGTCCAAGATGGGCCAAGAGCTTGTCCTCTCACTTGCCACATGTCCAATTTTCATTGGCTCTTAAGATTTCCCCTTATCCTCTCATCCATCTACCATGAATTTCCCTCCAATGACATGATGCCACATGTCACCTATAGCCCATACTTGAGCTCATTGTTCAATTTACTCACACTGACATGTCTCATCTTGAGCCACTCTAATGCGCCAAGTGTCCCGCACTACTCTCGATGCCTTGAAAAGCGTGAAATTTCGAATTCGACGAAATTCGACGTGATAGCTAGATTTTGTAAGACGATTCCAACGATGAAGCCCGTTTCGTCATCCGAGATCAAAAAATTTATTTCGGATTTTGATCGAAATTACCATTTTACCCTTCTTTCGAAAATTCGAATTTTTCGGGGTTTCACACATCCATCCAAGTGAAAATCATTTTTTTTGTCAAACTATAAGATGTCATGAGCGGGGTCGTAGACACACGAAAGACACCTTTAAATCATACTACACTCAAACTAATCCCTGCCCGGAATGACGCGACTACGCTGACGTTCTACCATATAACACACCGTGATCTCAAGGCTCCCAACTCACCTGCCAAGTTAGAAGAGATTCCAACCATCCCACCTACATGTTTGATGATTGAAAATCTATTGTATTAAAACGATATATAATTTATTTAATATTTAATACAATTTAATATGAATAAATTGGTAGAATTTTTGTGGGCATTTGAAATTGAGCTCTGATCTTATAAAAAAGTTTGAAATGGGCCTTTTACACGTTGTTATTGAGTAATTATTATAATGAGTAATGGTATCTGCATGATGTGATAATTGACCCAGTGCTGACATGTTCGAGCACGGGGCACTGCAATTTGCTCTGATCTATCTAGAGGTGCTTGGAACAAAAAACTCGTCTCTTCTTTACTGCCAGTGCTACTTGAGAAATGATCTGAAGCTTTGGAACAAAAAAACTCTCAACTCTACGACAGCTGCGTCACTATGATTGATTAGCCCAGGGTGATATATCTGCTTGTTTCATCTCAGGTGGGTTCCCTTAATTGGCGGTTGGTTTCTTATCTTTTGGTGATTCTTTGGTGTAGTAGTATATTCCTTCTGCCTCTGCTCATCATCATCTTCTTTCACTTTTCCATAACCAAAATTTCAGCATAATCAAACTTTCAAACGGTTCCATACTTTGACCACTTTCAAATAACCGTTTAACCTAGAAACCATACAAACCATCATCCTAATCTTAGAAGAAACCAGAAGATTATTACATAGCCTAGCTTGTAGAAAAACGAAAATTGTAAATTATCTCAAAACGAAGGGATGTTTCAAAATTAAATCAAACTGACATTTCAATCTAAAATCCTTCATTCTAAACCTTTATTTCATCATATATAAACCCTAAATAAGCCTTATAATCTTTAGAACTAGACCAATCTCTTAACTTTATACCCCTAAACTATTACAAACTCATCCCTAACTTACCAAAATCATTAGATCATCGATCACGGTCTCATCTTTGCATCACTGACCTTCTCCCAGCCTAACCCGTAAGTGTTGGTAACTCTCGTCAACGCATGAGTAACTAATTGTGCCCAAGCATGTAACCCTAAGGCACTCATGGCCCTAATCTAGATAGATTGGAACCGTCAACCCAAAATGTGTCGTTAACCCAACAATCTAACATGTGACATAAAAGATTGCATATGAGTCCAACACGATATATTCACATATGATGTCTCAACTAGCAGACACGTGTCTATTAGAAGGGGCTACAAAAGGAGAGGCCCACAACCTCATTGAAGGGGATAATTGAAAAAAATAAGTTTGGTGGAATTGAGAACATAGGATTCTACCTCAGACCCTCAGAATCTTCTGTCATGAAAGACTCTTTTATTTTATTTTATTTTCTTGAAAATAGAATAATTATGGCGCCCGATCCAGGGGTCAAGTTGACAACTTGAATTAACATGAAGGTCGGGGATGTCGAATGTCAGGCACCACACCATTCAAGAGTCCTCTTTTCTCGGGACCTAAGTTTAATGAATCGAGGCGCCTACTTTGTATGGGGGCTCTGCACAAAAATAAACATGTCTCAAATTTCATGGCTATTTGTCCCAATAGTAAACAATGACAGGGTCCACATACGAGTAAAAATGGCCACATAGGGCCAGATTTATCCATACTGAAACATATAAGCACATGACTATAGGACCATAGTCCATAAGAGTTTAAATTTTCTCTTCTCTGAAACATATATCAAAATTAAGAATTCTATTACATGTTTTACAAAATAAAATCAAAGCACAGTAAGAACTCTTCTCATTATCGGCCTCTAGTGAGCGCCATCTCCACTGCCCCATCCACAGCCTTTGAAGGGTTATTTGGAGTGAGAAGCAATGCCTAGTAGAGTGAAATCCTACAAGGCTGCTCACTTCAAAATACATGTGAGTGTACCCTGAAGCACATTCAAATAACGATTATGTCAATCTTAGAATGGAATCTACATGACATGAATGAGATGCTACTCCTCATGATCCATGTATCAATTCCTCACCGACTTCTCTCAACATGCAATATGCCATGTATGAAAAACTGTTCCCAAAACAAAAGATTTTTGTTTTTGAAAGCTCATTAGACATTCTCTAATTTCAAAATTTATTGGTCAACCCTCCGATATAATTTAGTGGTCATACTCCAATATATAGTTGTGGACAACCCTTCGATATAATTTAGTGGACATACTCCGATAAATATTTGTGGACAACCCTCCGATATAATTTATTGGACATACTCCGATAAAACCGCTTTGTTCAAAAGCCATGTTAGGCAACCTCCGATCATTAATGCGACCTTTGGGGCTTTGTCCTAGGCGAAACCAACATCGACACGAACTTTGTGCTGGTTTCCATTTTTCACCATTTCATATTGCTATACTTGCATAAATACGATACGACTCTGTTCTTTGTCGCCATGCTACATATATATATAGTGCTATATGTAAATGCCTACTCATGCATTCCAACCCATGCATCAATTGGAAAGTTATATCAATGGTACATAAATTCCCAGTGAATTCACCGATTAGTGTCAACATATCATCTGTGCATTGACATCTTAAGTCGTACCACTTGAGTAACGACCTGATTTAATCTCACAGGTCTAATTGTGACATATCGGAATCCTAAGTAGCCTACAACAAGCCACGCGTGGCCTCAATCATACAAACTCATGCATTTTCCCAGTCTCATGGATAATTATATCAACATACGTATAATCCTGACAACGTACACCAATTTGATATGTATTAGATACAAATGCGTCCTGGCCAAGCAATTTACTTGGTGCTACAATTAAATTTTCAGAAAATATGTGGGAATCAAATGCCATTCACATGCACATGGCCAGATTCTAGACTCAAGGGGCTTTCCGTAGAGTCTAAGAACACACAAATCGGAGTTCGGACGAGAAAGTTATGGCCATTCAAAGTTGGAGGCCTCATATGAACAGTGACTTACGCGCAGAACCAGCAGGGGCCTACTATTTTTCGTCAATTTCAGACATAATATGAGTTCAAATTGCATTAAGTTATATATGGATGGATTCTAGACTCAAAGGGCTTTCTATAGAGTCCAAGAACACCCGAATTAGAGTTCATACGAAAAAGTTATGGTCGTCCAAAATTGGAGGCCTCATATGAACAGTGAACAGAAAAATGCATTTTTTTTGTTCTCTAAACGCCATCCAAACAGCCCCTAAGGCTCAACCAAGACCAAAACGACTTCTAGATGGAAAATAAGCCCGAGTAGGAAGGTTCCCTACCTCTTGGGCAGACAAAACATAGAAGACCCGAGCGCTCGAGCACGGCTCCCGAACTTTAAAACAGATCTTCTACGAAAATTCTTCGATTTCGGTGTCCACCGTTGCCCTCGACTAATTGTGACTTTAAGTCTTGTGAGCACGAGGCGACAACGAGCTCCATAGATCTTAGGGAGAAGTCAGAGCTTCTTTCTTTACACCCTCTCTTCTCCTCTACTCTCTACCTTTCTTCTTGGCTTGAAAAAATGCTCCTCTCCTATCTATATGATTTTCTAACTTATCTTTAAGTTGAAGCAAAGGCCACAAAGCGCCACGTGTCGCTCATAGTTTGGAGTTCGTTTCTGCATAAAGCAATTTATTTTTGTCTCGGTTCAAGTTCGGTTTGTACAGTAGACAACTTGAGTTATTTCACAGCTTCTTTGAGATTTTCGTAAAATATCGTCACGAGATCATTAGATGCCCAAGTACCTCAAAAATGTCGTGAAAAATCCGATTGTCTGAATTCTGAAATTCATTTGGTGTGGAAACTTTGTGAGGCAGATCAACGGTGAAATCCCGAGTTTGAGTAAATACGAGATAAAAAATTTTGGAGACTTCCCTAAACCATTTCGACAATTTTACTGTTTTTACCATTTTTAAGAAAAATTAATTTTTTCCCAAGTTTTACAATAATTTTATTGATTCAAACAAACAATATATTTTGATAAAAACACATAATTAAATTCACTAAAAACTTTAAAAGATTTACTCATCATCCAGGTTAATAACATAATTAATTAACTTAAAACTTACTTATTTAATAATTCTATAATTAATAAATTATATGAAAGACTCCTTGATCTTAAAAGAATAATATCTACATGATTAATTATGATATCATCACAAATCCTACGATCCCTAACTACGAAGGTTTGTTTAACAAATCCTATGATCCCTAATCGTGAAGGTTTGTTTAGGCCTAACCCTGATGTGAAAGTTTGTTCAGACTGTTAGAGAAGGTTTATGTGTTTGATTGGTGTTAAGGTTTGTGTGGACCCTTGAAGAGATTTTTTTCAATAAGTTTAGAATAGTAGTATTATTTCATATTTTAAATTAATTTAAAATAATAACAATAATACTAACACTTTCAACACTCAAATTCACGAAGGTTTCAATTTTAAAATTAATTTAAAAGAATAACAACAATAATACCAAAACTTAACAAATCTTTCCTACTTCAAAAAAAAAAAAAACAAAAACAAAAACAAATCTTTCCTACTCTAAAATGTAAAACAAAATTAATAACCCTAAACCTAACCAAAATTAACAGATATTACCTATCCAAAATTAGTTTAAAATAATAAAAAAGGTAACCCTAACCCTAACTGTGGTGATCAACAATTTAAAGCTATAACGTCAAGAAAAGAAGAAAAATTGAAGATGTGAACGGGGTAAAGAACAATTGACGAACAGGTAAAAATAAACTGAAACTTAATATTCAAAAGGAAGATCATCCAAACATATACATTAGAGTAAACGCAACACCTAAACATTTACATAGAAGATTCATAAAACGCAACTATAGAAGTAGGAATGGATCAGGAGATGATGATAGGATGCTGTGAGATTTCCGACTCCGACCAGTGCATCAATCAATCTGGGTCTCGACTGTTATCCGACTGGTTGAGCCTTGCTGCAGCAGCGACGGAAGCCGCCACTCCGCCGGGATATGTAGTCATTTTCGGATCATTCCTCACCTCTGCTCCCACCACCCCTTCCGCCTCCCTTTTCGTCGCCACCTTATCTCTTGCTAACTTCTCGCTTGCATCCTTTAATTCAATCAATTATCCCCAACATAAATTAATACATACTTGATTAAAAGACATTTAAGCTGTGTTTGTTTATGATCTGTTTTTGAAGAAACTGTTTTTTATGTGAAAAAAAAAAAGTAGGACAAGGAAAAACATAAAAAAACTAAATTCCATAACAAAAACAATTTTCAAAATACATACCATTATAACGATGACTATGTATTCCAAAACTATTTTCCAAAAAAACATAAACCAAACAAACACTTTAATTTGAGAATCCATTTTTTCACACGTTTTCTTTTTTTTTTTTTTTAAAAAACTCTTTTCTATTTTTCATTTACTTAGATTGTCCGGTTATTTTTTCAAGAGAATAAGTGCAATTTTTTAGAATGTTTTTTAAGCAAATCACCCATAAAAGGGAAACTAGTGCTACAAAAGATATATGTAAGTACCGTGAGAACATCAGCTAGCTTTATCTTATCTTCGCTTCTACTAGTTCGAGCGTTGAGTGTAGCCGCCGACTGAGCGCTGCCGCTGCTATGATACCGCCGGGCGTGGTCGTGCGCTCCGCTGCCTGCCATTTTCCGCTGCCTGTACTGCCGCTGCGTCGTCAGTCCACCGGCTTCCTGCCGCAGCCAGAGCTGCCGCGCCAGTACTTCTCAATTGTGATTCCATCAGCTCCCTCCTCCGCCATGGACGGGGCCAGCGGAGCTGCTGCCCTGTATTTCCCAACAACCTATCCGACCACCAAGAATTATTAAAATAAATTAATCCTTCCAATTCGCATTTCGATCTAACATATTTTATTGTAAAAAATGATAAAGAACCTGATCTCCGATGGATTCGGTGATGATACGTCTACCGGGAACATGAGTTTCAGAAATGGAGACGCCTTGATCTCCGGCGATATTGGAACCTTGATCATGACCTACAAAACCAGCCCTCTCATTCTTGGCGGCCGCCGACTTCATAGTCGACGCGGCAGCCCCTTTCTCCGTCTTGCCCAGCACGACGGTCTCAGCCGCCTGCATCTTGGCGGCGTTGACCGGCACCACCGGCTTCGCCCCCAGGTCGCCCTGGAAGTTAAAAACATCGCCATATCTGATGGGCTGTTGATGTTGACTCATTTTTGTAAGATGAATGAAATTGAATTGAGTTGCACAGTGTTTCAATCTAGTATTATTATACGTGCATGGAAGGGCCGGATGTCTGGACACGTATGTTTGTGGTGTGAAACGTGGCCGCACATGCGTTAGACATGTTTTGACACGTGGTCTATAACAACAAGTCTAGCTATCGAAAAAAAAAATTAAAGGATAAGGTAGTAATCTATTAAATTTTTTACTACGTATGTTGAAAGATTATTTTCATCTTAAACCTGAATTTTTTTAAAATAAAAATAAATTGATGGTTTGAAATAGTATGGCGTGTAAGCGAGCATAGTCAGTATTCGAGGATAAGCGGGCTAGTCTGCGATAGTAGTTAATAGTATCACGAATCACGGTGAAGCAGCGGTCCCAGCTTCGTACTTCAAAGTGTGGCCCAGAAGGGAGAGTAGTATTAGAAATATTTCCGATCCACAGTCATGGTAGGATATTTCCTGGTATTGCTCGTGATCATTAAGCGTATTAATGTCGGTTCTGATAAGGAAAAAAAAATCTTTTCAGCGATGGGAGGAATATCGTATCATCCTCTGTGTCGTGCTTCAGAAAAATTATCGCGATCATCAAATTTATAAATGCTTGAGTTGGGTGGTGAAAGGTACGTAAACGTATCGCGAAAAACTTTATTAAATGATTGATTTCTTTTAACGATAAGCGGCTGGCGTCGGAGAAGCGGCAGGCGAAACTACCGTAGATCCTTTTGTTTATTATTTTGCGAGAGCAGCGTCTCACGAAATCGATGGCCGTCGGCGGTAAGCCTTCGGCCGTTCGGTTGAAAAAGCATCATAAAAAATATTCGATAATAAGATTGTTATTAAAAAACTTCGATATTTGATAAATTAATTATTCATTCCCACCTATAGAAAAATCAAAAAAGTAATTGGAAGTTTTTATTAGAAACCCAGTGATTGATTCTTGTTTTTAAAAAACATAAAACTTGTTTTAATATTTTTTTTAATATTTTAATATATAATTTAATGTTTTCTATGTTTTTTTTTTGTGTTTTTATTCAAAAATGAAAATTAAATATGGTCTTTGTATTCTCCTTATTTTAAATAAAAAATAGTTTTAAAACTTTAAACAAACATACACATTGTCTTTTGTTCTGGTGAGATTAGAAGGAAAGAATCAAAATTTAGGTTTGGATTGTAATTTTCTTTTCTTTTTTTTTTTCACAACAAATAACAATAAAAAAGTAAAATATATATGGTTCCATTGTTTTCTCTCTTTTTTTTCGAATATTCTAAATTTTAAGTCTACTATTAGCATTTTTAGTATGACACAAAAATAAACTTTTATTTATCCATCTATAGATTATTAATGGGCACTGTAACCCACCGACATTTCATACCTAAAAACCACTCAGCGTTTGTAAATGGGACGGTAGTTATCTTGCAGAAATAAATGCTATTTGGAATATTTTAATTAGAGTTAAGTATGGGGAGGATCAAGACAGTTGGTGTACCAAAATGGTGAGGGCTGGCCATGGAGTTGGAGTTTGGAAAGAACTTAGAAAGGGATGGGAGCTGGTGGCTGGAAAAATGGTATTTGTGGTGGGTAATGGAAGCAAGGTGCTTTTTTGGAAGGATAAGTGGTATGGGTCAATGGTTTTGTGTGATGCTTTCCCTAATATGTTTGTTGTTGCTGCTCACAAAGACGTTGTGATTAAGGATGTGGGCCGAGATAGAGGGAGGAGGGATCTTTGGAATCCCTCTTTTTAAGACCGCTTCAATGATTGGGAATTGGAGGAAGTAAACAATTTCTTGCTTTGCCTCAGCTGAGCAGTGCAACGAGCTTGAGACAAGGTGAGATGATTGGAAGAAAAAAATGGGGTACATTAACATCAAGTCCTTGTTTGAGTGTTGGATTCTACTTCCCATGGTTATTTCCTTGTAAACATCATTTGGCAGCTCAAGATACAATCTAGAATATGCTTCTTTGCTTGGGAGGCAGCATAGGGAAAAGCCTTAACTCTTGACCAGATTCAGAAGAGAAGAAGACCCTAGGCTAATAGATGCTTTCTATGCAAAGAAAAAGAAGAAACAATAGACTATCTTTTGCTTCATTACGGTGTAACAAGGTTTTTATGGGACATCTTCTTCTATTTTTTTTGGTGTTCATTGGGTCCTTCCTAGTTTTGTCTTACAAACATAAGGAAGGATGGTAAATGAAAAAAAAAGAAAAGGATGTGGAGAAGCTAGGGCCTTTATGTCTTTTGGACTATATGAAGCGAGAAACAAAATTACCTTTAAAGATGAGTATTTGTCTGTCGGAAGTTAAAGTCCTATACGTGTATTTCCCTCCCAGAAATGAGACTACATTATGCATTAAAGAGGGTACATCAACACTTATTGAGTTCATTGAATGGCTGAGATCTAAGTGATTTTAGCCTTTTTTTTTGTAGCTTTTCTTTCTATTGGGTGTATTCTAGGGACTATTCTCTTTTGGGCAGCCTCCCCATTGGTTGTTGTTTGTGCTTTGTTGGGCTGTTTTTTCTAGCTATCTATGGTGTTTCTGTGGGGTCATGGTTTGTTCCCTTGTACTCTCTGAGTCGTCACTTTGGCGGCTCTCCTCTTGAATATATTTTTCAATCTTACTTATCAAAAAAAAAAATTTAGTAAAAAGAGCTTTAACACATGATTAACATTGATACCTTTAACATCATTTTTTTTCTATACAAATTAGAATAAATCCATATCAAACCAAACCCAAGTCTATTGTCGAGGACTGGTACATTTACTTGATGGTTCCTTTTTCTTTGTAAAAGAAGGAAGGGAATCTGAAATTATCATCTGAACATATGTAGCTCAAAAATAAAAACTAAGCGAGAATAAATAAGAGTAAAATTGTAAAAGCTATTATTTTGTTTTATATAGTGGGGTAGTGTTGAGAGAAAGGTTCAGAGGATGAATTTTCTCTCACTTTGCAGAGACATGTAAGGAAGAGCGAAAATCAAAGCGAGCCAAGTGAATATTGAAAATAAGGGAAATATAAATAGGTTGATCTCTAATCCTACGTACAACGGAGTAATCGAAAACTCTCTTAAAGAAAAAATTCAAAAGGGCAAAAACCGAGAAAATCTTTGAAGTTTAGGAAATGTGGGACTTGTCCATCTCTCGGGTAAAATATCCATTTTCAACTCACACTCTCTCTCTCTCTCTCACACACACATTGGCTCTTCTAAGCTTAATTTGCCAAGTCTTTATGAGTTTATGAAGGTCCCATGAAACACATATGGAACTTTAGAAGGCACAGTGACCATTAGCTACTCTCAAGGATCTTAGAGGAGCTTTTGGTTTAAGCCTGAATCATATTTTGATTGATGACTTTGTGCTCAGATTCTTGCACACTCCCATTGTTTTTCTTTTTGTTGCTTTAATAGTTGTATGGCGTCTTTTGAATATTTTCATACGTTGTTGATTTGTTCTCCCATCATTTAATGGATAAATGGTTTCAAACTACGTTATGTAGTGGGGAGATAGTTGCCTCAGTAGAATTAACATTCTTATGGTTTCTATCCTTGCTAAACGAGGATGTTGATATTACAGCTTAAAGGCACTTTCTCCTTGTTGTGCATTTTTTGAGTTTTATTACATTTCTGATTTATCCCTTGTTTGTAATTTGTCTATAAAGGACTTTCTGTAGTTAATTTATCATTTTTACGTGCAGTGTTGTTATTTTATATTGCTTTGTCATTCCATTTGATAAAATGATGGGTCCTTTTTGTTTTTTAAATACAATTCATGATGCATATTCGCCTCTTATCACTTATTATATTTTCATTACAACCATGTGAACAAATTGTGGTAAAAATTGAGATGCCCGTATGGTTTTAAGTTGTTATTTTTTTAGATCTACCTTTTGTCCTTGTAGTTCCATTAATATGTCATAAGTTTATTATCTTTTATGAGTTCATCAATCAGGGTATTTTGAAAACTTCTTAGAAAAATAAAACAAAGTTTTGGAAGCATCCCTTCTCTAATATTTTATGTTAAAGGATAGAATGATGACTTATGGTTGTTGCTTGCAAATTGGGTTAATTTGTAGTAGAGGAATTGGATAGTTGAAGCACTAGACTTCTATTAGGCCCTATCTTAGAGTTAGGAAACAATTTCCATCAAATTTGATATTCTTGACTTCTTGTCAAATCTATTTCTTAATTCAGTAAGACTTTGTTTGGAACTTAAAAAGTACTAAGGAAAGAAAATAGAGAGGAAAAATGGAAGGAAATAAAATTTGAAGGAAAATAAAAATAAGTTTAAACTTAATAAACTAATTCTACATATTTATTCAAACTCATATTATTTGTTTCTCTCTATTTTACAAGGATTAAAAATATGTAAAATTTGAGGAATTTTGATTGTATTTGTTTTTCTTTTATAATTTCCACCATTGAACCAAACATAAGAAAATCCTTTTCCTTAGCATTTTTTTTCCTTTCCCTAGTATTTTTCGGGTTCCAAATGGAGCCTAAAGAGAAAATATTGCAGGTAAAATAGGTTTAGACTACTATATTAAGTACCTTAGCTTATGAACATAATAATCTCTTAGCTTATGAACATAATAATCTCTTAGCTAATGAACATAATAATCTTACTTTGATAGTTTCATTTCCTTAGCGATTTTTATTTTCCCAGAGTATTTCAGGGTTCCAAACGAAGCCCTAAAGAAATTATTAAATTGTCAGTTCAGGCTATTGTATTAAGCCTCTTAGCTTATGAGAATAAAATTTCGGTCTGATGATTTTTTATTTTTACTATGCGAGGTTTACCATCAAATTTCCCCATCATCACTGAGTCCTCGTTATATTTCTGAGGTCGAGGGCTTCATCCCGAGTGGAAGAGTTCTCAACCTCTCTCGGTAACTCATTTCCAAGACCGGAGTCGAATCAGAGGGATCATCGACATCATGGATTTCATGGATGAAAGGCAGTCGTGGTGGTTAGTCAAGCAATGGTGAAAGCCAACATTACAAATATGACATTGATCCTTTCCACATACCATCATCTTATGCCAGGTCGGCCTTGATGAGAAAATAGCGGCAGAAAGCTAAGAAGGGGAAGAACAAGAAACACAAGAAACATATGGCAAGTAAAGGCGATAACAGGGATTGAGGAGGAAATCAGGCGACTAAAGATTTGGAAGACTAACAACAACCCAGTTCACAGATGGGTAAAATGATGTTTCACTATCCCCCAGAAAAAGTCCCTTTGGTAGTGAGGAAGGTAAGTCTCATTTCTGTGCAGATCTAACCTTTTATCATGTTGAGAGGATAATAGTTGAGGGGATAGATAAGCATTTTGTTGATTGAAGAGAGAGTTTCTATGTCTTCTACTCTCATGTTGTATTGTTATCATGTGATTTCAGTTGGAGAGGAACATGATCTCCCCTCATTTTTATTTAATTTCTTGCTTTTGTTCTAATTTTGTTTTTTGTTTTTTGTTTTTTTTTTTGTTAAACCAACCCCCCTATGTCAGTGTATGTAGGTTGATTAAACTTCCATTTTTATGTGATTGTCATTCTTTTTCTCCTTTTCTTCATTTTGGTTCCTGCTTTTGAAAACCATTTTTGAGAAAAAATTTTAAAAACACAGATAACACTTAGCACTGAAATTTATTCTTAGCTTTTGGATTTCCTTGCTTTTTAGAACATAAAACAGTTTGAAAAATATAAACCAAACAAGCCCTTAATTTCTTATTTACATTTGGGCCTCACTTCAATACCTTCGATAATAAGTCCCCCTTTCAAATGCTGACCCTTCACCTCCCTCAAGTTCATCTTTACTTCCTCGTCACCTAGATCACCATTAAAGAAGTCTCAAGCTCAATCTCCAAACTCTTCCATCACTTCAACATCTCTATGCGGTTCCCATAAAACAACCTCTGCATCTCCTTCTTCTTGCTTTCTCCACAGCTCAAATATGCAGTCCCATTACAAACTTGAGTTCTATTGGAGACCTCTTTTTATATCTCTGGTGGAATCGATGATATCAACCAAAAATAGAAAAAAAATATAAAGAGGTTTAAATCCATGATTTTAGCCAAAAATAGCAACAAAAAAAAAATACTCCTAAAGGAAAAGACGCTAATAAAGGACAAGATTTGATTGATTTTAAAATATAAAAATGCGAAAGAAATATATGATATGATAAACATCTTAATTAAAAATTTATCAATATTACTATTATTAAAAATCAATAATTAAAATCAAATTTTGAAGTAGTAGAAGAGTCTCAATGGTTTGACTACGCTGCATTCATCGAGTGAATTTTTTTTTTTTTTTGTCGGGCTATGAGGTGTCACAAGTGGAAAGACGCGTGTTAGCCGTGCCTCTAGTTGGGTTTGATGATAACAAACCAAGGTTATTGGTTACTAATGGTTGATACAGATTGAAGCGATAGGTTGAAGTTGATGGCTTGACAGAAATGAAGATAATACAAGCTAAGATGACAATGATGTAGTTGATCAAACTCTTGGAAGTGAAGTTCACTCAAGTCAAAGACTAAGAAGACAAATGCAGTTGACACCAAACATCAGTGATCTTTAAGCAGGAATCTATGTAAGGTGAATGCATTGGTGCTCTTTAGGATATTATCATTTATCATGCATTATCACTCACAAACTCGGTTTTCAAATCCTAAATTGCATTTCTTTTGAAAACATGAGTTTAAGCATAAAACCTTAGACTTAATAATCCTAAAATGAGCTTCGATGTTTATCTAAGGTTTAGAAGTGTTTTAAATCAAACAAAACATGAATTTAAAGACAAAGTGGTAAATCAAGTGGTGTGAACGATAACCTAAAGGTGAGCAAGAACTGCCTTATAAACAATAATTGGTCTTAGAACAATAATATTGGTCGAACACAGGCCAATCGGGTGGAATGTCGACCGGGTTGTGAACTCGGAAGAGTGGTTGGGACGGTAAATCCGAAGGGATGCGTGAGCTCATCGAAAATCCAAAAAGAGAAACGGCTCGACCGGTCGATTCCAACGGCCACAAAACGTACATTTCTCAGGTACCAACAGCTTATAAACGACTATTAGTGTAGTAACCCCGATCGACTAATTGGTCGGTTCGCCAGCGTACCTAAGTGATCCGAGTTCCCACTCTATAAAATAGAGTATTAGGATCAATGGCCGTAAAAGAGACTTATTATATATCCTCTCAACCCATCATTTCTCTGGTGGAATCACCCTCAAACTAAGATTGTATGCATTCATTTACATGAGTATATTGTAGAGTGTACCTTGTGCTGATCAAAAGCTTGAGTTGTAAATTTGAAATATTCCCAGAGCTTGAGAGTGTCTCATTATGCTTAAGTGATGAAGCTTCAAGTGTTTATAGCTTGAAGGATTTGTGAAGAGCCAATTGGAGCCATAATCCAAGTGTAAAGAAGCTCTGGTTGGAGCTTACCACTAGCGGAACCCTCACCGATTGAAGGTTGAGGAGAAGTGGACGGGCCGAACCACTATAAATATGGGTTTTGTTTTCTCTATCCTTGTCAATTTATTGTTATTACATTAAATTAAAGATTTGTTGTTGTGCAAAAAGTTTTTGAGAAAACCAATTCACTCCTCTTGGTTAGGTTACTAAGTCATATTAAACTTTCAATACCTTAAAGTCATACCAAACTCAAACTAATCCCTATTCGAGTTGAGATGGACCACAAGGACGGTAAAGCTCCACCATATAACATAGCTACATTCCCAAGGCTCGGACTCACCTCTGGTTAAGTTAGGGGAGATTCCAACCATCTCACCTACATTTTTTATGATTGAAAATCTATTGTATTGAAATGATATATAATTTATTTAATACTTGTACAGGCCTAGCTAATGGAATAAATTGGTAATTTTGCTAGAGCTCAAGGCCCTTGGGCTTGAAATTTTTGAGAAATTGAGCTACAATCTTATAAAAAGTTTGAAATGGGCCTTTTACACGTCATTATTGAGTAATTTACTCGTTACTGAGTAAATGGGCCTTCTTCTACACGTCATTATTAAGTAATTGATCCATCACTGACATGTTCGTGACACAGGCACGCGTGGTGTTAACGCAAAGATATCTTTTTAATCGAAAGTGCTAGGAACAAAAACCAATGTTTTGAAAATCGACCGACTACCGGGTCCGACCGCCTGATCATGGACCTACCACAAATCGGGTCCGATTCAATGCAAAACCGCTTAGATCGACCGATGAGAAACCGTTTGAACCGACGATCGGAACGCGTGATCCGGATAAACCGGGTTATTCTCAAACGAACCGAGGGCCCGCCTCCCATTAATTTTTTTTTCAAGTTAAAACGACGTCGTTTTGATGCTTTTTACATTGAAATGATATTGTTTTGCTTAGTGTTAAAAGCCGGTAGGGTTTGGGTTTCAGGACCAAAGAAAATCTAATCAAATATTGTAAGCCCGTGATCTTGAATACGGAGAGGGAAGTACAACGAAACCATCGCTTAACGTTTCTCCCATCAGGATTATTTTGGATGCTAACAAAATTATATATTACTACTAATTAAGTATATATTTATATAAATAAGTTGCTTCCATTTTTAATATATTATTATTTAAACATTATACATATTTTTTTAAATAAATTTTAAAACATTTATTTATAAAAAGTAATAAATAATATCTTAAATATTATTAATTATATATTTTAAATTTTAAATAAAATCTAAATAATATATTTATTATGTCACTAGTTCAACAGCGGTTGAACTGCCGGTTTGACCAGTGAACCTTGAATCGATAACTTTTCCGGTTCGGTCATCGGTCCGATTTTTAAAACATTGCAAAAACCTCTCTACTCTCTTCTTTACTCTCAGTCTACTACCCAAAATGATCACAAAAAGCTTTGTGAAAATTGTTTTTGTTCTAAAAAATAAGGAGAACAAAGAAAACACAAAGAATACAGGATAAGGTGTGCATAAATGCCCTTGACTTATAGCCATATGTCCAATTTAGTCCCCGAGTATTTTTTTTTTTTTGTCCATAGGTGCTCTCAACTTTGGTGTCATATCTCATTCATACCCTTGTTGTCACGGGCTTACACAGATGGAGAAACGGGAGCAATCCACGTGACGCTCCATCTTAATGGCATTTTAACACCCGTTTGTCTATTTATGCAAGTTTGTGATGGTATGAGCATGAATGAGTTACGACACTAAATATCAAGGGCGCCTATGAATCGAAAAAAAACTCAAGGGCTAAATTGGACATACGATTATAAGTCAGGGGATTTATGCACCTTATCCCCAACTATGTTTACTTCCTTTTTTTTTTTTTTTTTTTTGTGATTGCCATTTTTCCCCATTTTCTTCATATTGGTTAAGTTTAATTGCCTTAGAGCAACTCCAATGGAAGTTGCCAAAAATGGGGTGTCAAATGCCATTTTACAACCCCAACAAGAGCCACCCCGAACAAAGGTTTCTTGCTCCAATGGTAGGTGGTGCCAAAATGTGGGGTGCCATTTTAATAATTAAATGTTTTTTATTAAAAATATAATTAAACTTAACGGTTATATTTTAACGGTATATTTTTCAACGATCGTAATTTAACGGATATATTTTGTATAGTAACAATTTAAATTTCAATTTTTGTTCACGGAATTCAAATTTCCAAATTTCAAACTGCTGAAATTCAAATTTTAAAAATTTAATCTCCAAATAAAATTTTAAAAATGCAGTAATTGCCTATAAATATGATAAATCAAATTCTCATGTTTTTCATCCATCTATCTTACATTTCTTTTTCGCTTTCCAATATCTCCTTTCTCTTCTTGAATCCTTTCATATTTTCGCTCATCAAGTGATATGAACTGCTTTCCTTAATATTTTATAGATCCTCAATATTGGTATTAAGAAGATAATGATGACGGATTTGTTGGTATGAAACTCAGAAGGTCCGGGCAGGGTTTAGTCAAGGACGGATAAGAAGGCACGGTTCTGCCCCGTGCCACAGAATATGAAGAATCGTGGATAGAGGTCAAGGTCACGTAAAGACTCATCGTGACTATTTTGCTACCCCTCGTATAAGGAAAGTTTTTTTCGAAGGAGGTTCCGAATGAGTCAGTCTCTTTTTTTCTTCGAATTGTAAATGGGGTTGAACAATATGATCCATACTTCATCCAAATAACAGATGCCGTTGGAGTTCTCAGTTTGTCATCCCTTCAAAAGATAAATAAATAAGTTATAGAATTTTGGCAAGACGTGAACAATCGGCTTGATTCTGTGGGATGAATACATCGAATTGGAGAAAGCACTCGCCATAGAGAGTTTCAGAAGGTTTGTGAAAGTCAGTATTATAAATGTTTGGCACATTACCTCGAGGTCACTAAACAATATATCGATATTGGTCGATTGCTACAAACGGAGGAACAACGCGCTTTCCCAAGATGTTGTGAGATGAAGATCGCATGCATCGAAGTGGAAAATTCAAGTCCTACCGCTGCGGCAAGTAAGGTAGGCATCGGCTATTGTCATGAACTACCAATCATTTTAGAAGCCGTGCATCTCAGATCTTGATATATGGTATGCATTCTTTTGGTCTACTCCGGGTTCATTAAATGACATAAAATGTTCTAGATAGGTCCCCCTGCTTTTACATTATTAGCAAATGGTCATGCTCCCTCCAATAACTATATAATTAATGGTCATGAGTATAGAATGATATTATCTAGTTGATGGTATTTATCCAAACTGTCGACATTTGTGGAAAACAATTCCGTCCACAAGGTTTGAAGAAAAACATTTTGCTAAAGCACAAGAGTCATAAGAAAAGATGTGAGCTGGCATTCGGGGTACTTCAAGCCCGTTTTGCAATCAGGCGTGGACCAGTCACGTTTGGGATGAAGAAACATTTGCAGATATTATGAAAGCGTGCATAATAATGCACAATATGGTCATTGAGGACGAAGGAGATATTGGTAACAATGACTTTGATGGAAGTGATGCAACTACCGTAGGCTGCCTACGCGTGATACACTGCATCTGAAGACTTCATGCAAACTCATTATCGATCGTGGATGCTGTTACTCATTCTAATTGCGCCGACGGTCGAGCATTTGTGGCAACGACATGGCGTGCAATAACCTCTATCAATTTTCAAGTTGAAGTAAATTTTCAATTCCACTTTTATTTCATGTTGTATTTTTAATTCCAAATTTCACTTCACGTTGTATTTAATTTCAATTTCACTTCATGTTGTATTTTAATTTCAATTCCAATTTATGTCAGATTTTCAATTTCAATTTCAATTTCAAGTTATATTTTCAATTCCAACATAATAAATATTGACTACAAACAAAAAATAATAACAAAGATAATAAATAACAACTAAAATTAAAACCTTTTTCTTCTATAACCTCACCCTCTAAAGCGAGCTCTAATATGCCAGAAAAGTGTCCATGCAGTATCGCCTTCCATGATTTTCATTTCTATTCTGTATTTAAATCTCGTACTCCAGCCTCTCTGGTCTTTTGGTTCAGCTATTATGCTACCCAACGAATTTCTGTCGAAGTGCTGCCTCAGCCAAATGCCCATCTTTTTGCCGCCCACCTCCCATTCTTCATCCCAGCAAGATTTGATCTGAAAGATCCTTCCACTGACTGTTTCCGTTCTTCCTTGTTTTTAAGTTACTCTCTTTCCCCAGTTCTCTCCCGCCTGTCTTGCCCATCTATATTGTATATGTTCTTAATTTCCACAGTCATCCTGTAATGATGGGAATAACATGCTGATCCAAACAAACATCAGTTCGGTTCCAGCCAGACCAAACAAATGCTGGAATAGTTTCTCTGTGCTCTCCTTTATTGTCATCTTGATTAGTAAGTCCATCAATCCATTCTTCTAACATATTCCAAATTAATCGCTTCCTTGTGATTTGAATAGCTTCTTCGCTGATATCCTTAAAGCAAACACTTTTCATTCATCAACCTAAAAACATATGAAATTATCCAAGCATTATTCAAATATCAAATCATACCGTTGTCTAAATTAAAAGTTTATATCTTACATTATTTTGCTCGGGTGTGTCCACTTTGTCGGAGGCTTTCAATTTGACTATGAAAAAAACTCATTAAATTTGGTCGTGATTTTGCATTTATATCAATTCCTAAACGACTTTTAATAGAAGATCGAGAACGCTCCATGATCGCCTCCCATGAAGTTCGAAGTATTGCAATATTCTTTGCCAGAATGCACCACCTTGTTGTGTTCATTCCCGCACTGCATCTTGCTTCGTATTGCCACTGCACACAATTAATTTATCTTCTTCTGGCGTGAGTAGAAGTTCTTTTTGTCCTTTTTGCGATTTTTTTTTCTTGACCCTTGAATCGCATTTTATTTCAGACAAGGCCAATATCGCAGATGTTGCTTTGAATAGTATCATCACATAAATCTTCCAAGTGTCGCTCTATAAGCAAATCGGCTTAAAGAACCGCTATATTGCAAGTCCATCTACAAAAAATTATAATCAATTAATAGAATGAGCAATTTATAAAGAAACAAATAAATTCATCAATTCTAAAATATATAATTAATTGACTAATGAGCAATTTATCAATTAAAAAATTATCAATTCATCAATTTAAATTTAAAAATCAATTTGTCAATTTAAAGAATGAGCAATTTTTAATTAAAAATTATAATCAATTTATTTTGATGAGCAATTTATAAAGTTGCCAAATTAATACATCAAAAATAAAATTTATAATTAATGTAAAAAATTTGCAATTTATATAACCCATTTAAAAATCAAAATTTGAAATTAAAAAAGGAAAAAATTGCAATTTAGAGCAACCCATTTAAAAATCAAAATTTGACTTTAAAAAGGAAATCACTGGCTTTGGCAATTCTCGAGCCTTCTTCCTTCCTCCTTCCTCAAGCTTTCTTCCTTCTCGGCTTCTCCTAAAACAGAACGATTCTCCTCTTTCACGTAATCAAAGTCTTCTTCTTGCTTTCTTTCTCTCTTCCTCCTCCTTCTTTCTTCTTCCTTCCTCCCTTTCTATGACTCCGCACTCCAAAATCTCTGCATGGGCCAGGGATTCGCTAGGTTCAGGAGAAGACGCTCTCAGCCAGAGCTACAGGTTAGGCTCATGCACCCGCAAGGTGAGTTCCTTTTCCCTTTGAATATTTGTATTTTTATAGAATTTCAAATAGAATATAGTCGTTGAGAGAGCCGTTGAGATGCACAAGAGCCATCAACGGCTATTTTGCATCCTCCTGCTTCTCTCTCCAAAGTTGCCAAATATGGCACCCCAACATCACGGATGACATTTTGCCACCTTCGATACATTCATTGAGCATGGTTTTTTGGTTTCCGTGGTGCCATTTTGGCAGTTACAGTATGGCTCTCGAGAAGTAACCCCGCTGAGTTGCTCTTAACACCTTTTAACTCTCTTCTTTACTCAATTTCCTACCTTAAATGATAGCAAAAAAACTTCGAGCCTATTTGTTTAGGCTCTATTTGGAACTCATAAAATACTAAGGAAAAGTGGAAGGAAAGAAAATTTGAATGAAAATAAAAAATAGGTTTAAACTTCATAAATTAATTGTATATATTTATTCAAATTAATTTTATTTGTTTTTCTCTATTATATAAGGATTAAGAAATTTACAAATACATAAACTGTTGAGGAATTTTGATTACATTCGATTTTCTTTTATATTTTTCACGGTGAAACCACATGTGCAAAAATTATTTTCCTTAGTATTTTTTTTCTTTACTTAGTACTTTCCGAGCTCCAAATGGAGCCTTATAGTTTGTGAAACTTTTTTTTTTTTTTTTTTATGTAAAACAATAAGGATACAAAAAACATTAAATCAATTTTTGTTGTTCTCCGTGTTTTCGAAAATTCTTCTCAATAACAGTTTCAAAAATAGGAACCAAAGGAGCTAATTTATCCGGTTCCTTTAGAGAGAAAGGTCCATATGAAAGGAGAATGATGAAGGTGTTAAATATTTGAAAACCTAGCTCTTACTACGACTACTTCTAATTTGGATGTTCCCTTTTTCTTCTCTTTCAGATCATCCCATCACAGAAATTTTTTCATTGTGAATCCGGATTTTTGGAATCTTACTTTCAATGTATGCTTTTTTAGAAATCAAAGATAATAAATAAATACAAAATATCCTAATGTCAGTGGCTTTCACGTGTTCGTGGGTGAGTTATTTTTTTAACATGTAGAGGTAAAAATGACCAAAACATTAGTTGAGGGATCAAGTTGACATATGGGTGATAGTTGAGGGGTAAAAATGTGCTTTAATCCTAAATATATTAAGATATTATACAAATATTAAATAAGCATTTTTATTTTATCATAATGATAAAATTAAATTGTCATTATTAAAACAAGTGTTAAGTTAAATTACTTTTCTTAATACATTAAGATGTTAATATGTTGCCCACATGCATAGCCCAGTTGGTAGAGCATTCATAGTTTAAAAAAGGCAAAATATCCAGGAAAGGGAGGGATCACAGGTTTGAAAACCAATGGGAACAGTTTACTACATTGAAACAAAGTGCTTAGATGTCAAAAGAAAAAGATGTTAATATGTTGATTTTTAACATATCATAACCAAAATTAATATGTTAAGAAAAAATGTTTTTTGTTCTTAAAACCAAGGAGGGAACAGATATGATCTCTTAAAGAAATCCTAGCCTCATTTTCTCTCAACTTTTTCTCTTCTAGCCCCTTTTCCTTAACAAGGAGATGTGGTTTTTTTTTTAAATTCTTGACTTGAAATCACCCTTAACACTTCTTTCTATCTTCTTTTTTTTCTCAACAAAGTGGTTCTTCCGCATATATCTGGGTTTTAATTTGTTTTTTCGTGTTTTCGTTGTTATCTTGTTGTGGCATTTACTTGTGTGCGGGTGATTCAGACGGAAAAGTATATTCGATTAAATAGAGACAATAAATCAAATCATAGTTATCAATATACTACAAAATTGGACTCATAGGTTTTGTAGTCATTATAATACTATCAAATCATGTTTCTATCGCATGTATTGATAATTTGAATCAATAAAATTATTTTTCTTTAAAAAAAAAAATCATATTTAATAAAAATAAAATATTAAAAACAAAAAAATTAATAATTAATATTATTAATCACTATTTAGTATTGTGTTAAATAAAAGTTCTAGTTAGAATTAAGTAGAAAAACATATTGTGTACCCTAAATTAGTTAATGGAAACATACATTAGAAATGAACTGATAGCAATATCAATTAGTAATCCATCTCATCTGGATCGAGTGTTTTTTCTCCACTAGACACTGGAAGATATTTAGGGTTGCCATCTTTAATTGGGAAGTCAAAGAAAGCAATTTTTTATTTTTAAAATATA
The DNA here is from genome assembly GCA_016808115.1 of Tetrastigma voinierianum. Lineage (NCBI taxonomy): Eukaryota > Viridiplantae > Streptophyta > Magnoliopsida > Vitales > Vitaceae > Tetrastigma > Tetrastigma voinierianum. The sequence continues at coordinate 478,308 of JAEQBH010002464.1, read as the reverse complement.
GGCTCTAGAAATGATTATAGGGTTGGAAGAATAGGTTTCTTTCTAGGGTTGGGAAAGAGGTTCTTATTAAAGCTATTGGCCAAGCAATTTTGTCTTATTGTATGAGTACTTTTCTACTTCCGAAGTCGATGTATGAGGAATTACAAAAAATGATGAATTCCTTTTGGTGGGGTAGGAATAAGGATGGTGGTAGGAGGCCCATCGGGCAAACCTAGCTGTGAGAAATTATGTTATATACAGACGGAGGTATGAGCCTGTGCATTTGCATAGTTTCAATCTCGAACTCAAGTGTTACAGTTGGAATCTATCACTAATCCTAACTCTTTAGTCACCCGATTACTCAAAGCTAAATACTATCCCCATTATAGCTTTTGACAACGAAACTAAGTCATAATCCCGTCTGCAGATGGAGAAGTGTACGGGTGGTTTGAGGTTATTGGAGCCTGTACATATGGAGGATAGGCAATGAGGAGAGTGTAAATGTGTGGATAGACCCATGGATAAAAGATATCCCAACATTTAAGCCTACAACATAGGTTATTGATGGATTGGAAGACATTAGGGTATCAGCATTGTGTTTCAATGGTCTACCATCATGGAATATTGGTTTGTTAAGAGCCTTATTTAATGAACATGATGTAAAAGCTATTTCTAAGATGTTACTTCCGTTTGGGAACATGGATGATAAAATCATTTGGAATTTCACCAATGATTTATGTGGAAGTTTGGCAAAGTTGTGGCAGGTGATGCCATCCAAAATTAAAATTAAAATTTTCATCTGGCGATTATGCAAAATAAAGGCCTTCTCCCTACCCAGGTACAGTTGATCCAAAATAACATCACTATCCCTCTTGCTTGTTTAATGTGTTGAACTGATGTGGATTGTGGAGCATTTGTGGCATATTTTCTTCGAATGTCCATTTACTCAAAGCTTGTTGGGAGGTAGCTGAAGTTATCATCATGACTGATTCGATTAAAACAGTGGAGGAGTGGTACTTTAAATTGGTTTCTTCTTGTAACTCATCTATTGCTATCAAAGTCAACATAATTCTTTGGAGTATATAGAATCAGTGCAATTGACAATTGTGGGATGAGCAATCCTTTACCCCTAACAAAACAGTTGCAACTTGCTTCCAATAGCATGAGGAATGGCTTGCAATAAAGAAATTGAGACAGTAGGGTCCAAACCACTCTCCTATGTTGATTGATTTTAGAAGACCACCTATAGGTTCAATCAAATGCAACTGTGATGCAGCTCCTTTTGAACAAGAAGGGATCACTGGTATGAGGTGTGTGCTACGGGATAGTCAAGGTCATTTTCTGGGCTGTTTCGCTTCTAAAATACATGGGGTGTTATCGCTAAAAGAGGCAGAAGTGTATAGATTACGTCAGCTATTATATGGGTCATACATTTTAATTTATCTATAGTTAGATTAAAACTCGATGCCAAATTTGTTGTTGATTCATTTCATTCTTCCCGTCTTAATGAATCGGAATTTGGTAGGGCCATTCGAGAGTACCGAGTCTTTGCCAACAAAGAGTCTTTTTCTGTAACACCCCGAAATATACCCTAGTCGTTTTCAGCATATTTAGGGTATTTTGTAGGGATAATTTGAAATTTTCGTAATTTAAAATGCAAAACGTGAAATCTGAGAAACCCGGAAATAAGCAAGGGTAAATTTGTAATTTGTCAAATTGGGACACAAAAGTCATAAGATAAAAAGATGTGAGGATATTATAGAAATAAGATAACTTATGGTGCAAATAGAAAAGAGTTGAAGGACCAAAGTGCAATAAAAGGAAACTTAAGTCAAAATAATGCATTATTGGTGGCCAAACAAGGCCTTATGAAATGGGAACAAATAAGACCAATTTTGGTCTCTCATTTGGGCATTTAGAGGGCAAAACGTGAAGGAGAGAAAGGAAGAGAGAAAGGAAGAGAAGAAGAAGAAGAAGAAGAAGAAGAGAAAAGGTATGGAATCTAAGTATGGAACTAGGATTTTGTATGGAAACCATGTTTTTGTATGGATTTATGACTTTGAGTATGGAAACTAGTTTTGTATGGAATAGCAAGGATTTGTATGGAATAGTCTGTTTTGTATGGATTCCTATGGGATTTGTATGGATTTCTAGGGATTTGCATGGATTTCTAGGGTTTAGTTAGGAATTCATCCTAACCCTAGATTTGATGAAAGTCATTGCAAAACCTTCTACGCTTAGCTTAAGATGAGTAAGGTTTGATGCGATTCTTGGTTTAAGGTGTATATGGATACATGTATGGTGTGTTAGGAAGAACTAACATACAAGGATTTGGGTTAGGGTTTGGAAAAACCCTAGTTACTCTCTATCTGTTTTGTGGAGTTAACACTCGAGATGTGTGTCCGGAGAATATATGAAGATCCTTGATTTTGCGGATTTGAAAAAGAAAAAGGCTGGAAACAAAGAAATTTGGGCAAGCTTATCGGGGTCCTTCACTCCGTACCGAGGGACCCCCAGCCGCTAGCCGGGAAGGTCCACGCTACAACAAGTGGGCATGTCCATGTCGGCAACAAGGGGAGCCGAGAAAGAGAGTTTTCCATCTCTGCTCACATAAGGGTTACTGCATACAAATATGAAAATGTTATGTTTTGTTTTGTTTTGCTATTCCGTTATTCCGAGTACTCGTCTATTGGACTAATGAGGACCCTATAAGAGTATGAAAGGGGTAATACATGTTTGTAAGGTAAAGGAAACAAAGAAATTAGACCGTCTCCGCCTCGGCTAGTTCGATGTGGGAAAACTTAATGCCCTTATAATAAGATAGTAAGTTCCTGAACACATATAATTGTAGGAATGCCTAAGCCCAGATATTGAATGACACGACACTTCATGCAAGGCACTGATCTTCCACCTTCTGGAACGCACTGCACACCTCCCACGGCATATCGACTGCAGTCGTGCCTGCATGTTGCTACGACACTTCAAGCACAGGCGTGGCCGCGGACTGGGCTGCTTCAAAGACTTCGCTAGCGCCACGACACTTCGCTACGCGGCGCACGTTCCATCGTTTCATGACTCGCCAGTGCCACCAGACACTCGCCACGCGCTGCGCACGTTCCGATCGCTTCGACACTTCGCCAGGCTATGGCACCCTCGCATTTATACCTTACCTTAAGTACTTATTGCGCCGGTGGTCCTAATCACTTTTACACGGGTCTAGGTAATCGAACAGTTATATGATAAGAGTCTGAATAACGATTAAGGTTAAAGAATAAGCTCCATAGTACCTACGGGTACTTCTATACAAGCATAAAGATTCCAGAGTACCCACGCGTACCTGCGGTAAGCCGCACTGTGCTCGTAACTTCCTTACTGGATATCCAACGTATAAGTATAGCCTCCGTAACTCCTACAGAGATTCAATAAGTATAAGTCTCGCTGGCGGTGCACAAAAGAGGTGTATAAGTTTGTTATGTGAATTCATGATAAATTATGATATCCAAGTACCGTGATATCCGTTATTGTTATGCTCATCAGAAAGAGTATTGATGCATGTGTATATGTATAAGTCATATTTCACTAAGCATAAGTTGCCACCCACTCTTATTCGTAGGTACAGCGAAATATCGCAGGCGCATCTTCAAGACACGCCGGGTTACTGGCAGGGTTCATCACTGTAGGTTCGCGCTCTAAATATATAAATGTAAAATGTACCCTAGATTATAGTATGTAAATGGGACTCAGAATTGTATGTATTGATACTATAAACACCACTACGGTGGTAGTTTTATTTTGTATCTTAGTTATATGATATTTTGATTCAGTTATAAGACTTGGGCCCACCAACGTCTGAAAAATTAGGCAAAGAGTCCTAGTATGGTGTTCGCACTCCTCTACCGCTTTCAAGTGAATCTGGGTGTGACATTTTCTTTCTTTGTTTCCACTAAAGACACCATAACAAGGTCGTCAGGTGTTTTAGCTATGAGTCTTATGTTCTTGCATCTCTTTTTTTTATGATACTCTTACCAATTATAAAAGTTATGATGCTAATAAAATTGGTATCGTAAAGCTTAGATATTTTAGTACTAGTATTTCAGGAGATATTATCACACTCGATTCCCCATCCGACCCGATCATGGATCCGAACCGAGTTCAAAGTGACTATAACGGACTCTTTACCTGTTTTTTTTTTTTTTTTTTTTTAAGAGAATCAAAATATCATTTACATATACAAAAGAACTACCACCGGAGTGGTGTCCATCAAATTCTATACACATATACTGAGTCCCATTTACATATACAAAAACTATACTTTTACATTTACAAATCAGAGCACGGAACATATCAGGATGAACCCCTATCAGTGTGTCGCCCGCAAAGATGCGGAAGCTTTCACGCCATCTCTCGTAATTCTGCACCTGATTAGTACCCGTATGTTTTTACGCCAGTGGGAAACATAAGGTCTTATATACACATTTAAAGCATAAACAATACCGGTATAATTCGAATTTTCATGCATTCACATAATGAACTGATACAATTACTTATGCTTATACGACTTATGCTTATTCGATCTCCCATCGGTTATTAGAGTTTTATACTCAGGTATATTACAGGCTTATACTGTAATTTATCTTATACTTACTCAAAACTTACACTTATAGCAGACTTGTTCTTATTCGGAACTTATACTTATAGCATTCGGATCTTATACCTATAGCAAACTTATTCTTATTCGAAACTTATACTTATAACATTCTGATCTTATACTTAGATCTTACACTCATGGCAGACTTATTCTTATTCTGATCTCCCGTAGATTACCATTTATTCAGATTCTTTATATACTTAAAAATTTTAACTTATACATATACTTAGACGGAGGTACTTATCACGCACTACTCCCATCTATCATATACGGGGTTCAAAGCTCCGAAGGAGTTGTACAGAGCTTACACCATACGTAGATACTTATACACGTATCGGTACTTATATTCATCTTAGATCTCCGTAGGAGCGATGTAACTTATGCTTATACGTGAGTACCCTTAGGTACTACAAAGCTTATAATTACATACCATAGGGGTTATACTTACTACGGATTACATTTGTTTGGAGGTCCGCCGAGGGTACCTATAGGAGTTGCCACTGAATCGTCACCGGTATCATGAACTTATCCTTTCTACTAAGTAAATGTTCCATAAGTACTACTTGTCTAAATATCCCAAAGGACAATATATTTATGTTTATATCAAACTTATATTTATTTAAAAGTACCCGCAGTACTACTAACTTATACTGCATTTTAGGTACCCGTGAGTACTACCTTAATTTTGTCCCTATCCGAAGCTTATACTAAGTACCCGCAGGTACTAGTGAATTAATCATATACAGAGGTACTCCGTAGGTACTATGAACCATACTTATTCTTGTATTAATGGGGCATACATTTGTTTTACGGATCTTTATACTTGTCTTACGAGCATATACTTATCTTACTGATCTTATACTTGTATTACGATACCTGGCAACGCATAGGTACTACAGAGATTTTATTGCATAAAAAGTACCCGTAGGTTCTATACGCGCATTCATTATAATGAAGTGTCTCGTAGGGTACCACTCGGACTTATACTTATATTATGCAGACTTATACTTATATTTAATTACATGTGTTCTTCACAGATCTATTATACTGGTACTGTGAGGGGTACCACTGACTTATAGTATTTATATTAATCGATACAAAAACTGAGGTATTTCTGCAGAGATTTTTCTTGCAATGGCACTGTAGGTACCATGCAGCATATACAGAGGTAACTGTAGGTACATTAAGATCTTTACCATATTCATTCTTTACTCTTATTCTTTATTCAGAGTCTTATCATATAACTGTTTTACTACCTAGACCAATCATAAGAAATGAGTAGAACGCAGCACAATAAGTACCCGAAGGTACAATACAGTACTGAGGTGCCGTAGCACAAAGGTGAGTGCCGAAGACCGAACGTATGCCGTAGCACTTATCAGAGTACCAAGTATCATCAGAGGCCGTAGCACGAATCGTAACGTCCACTCATTCATTCTTCTGGCCCTGCGCAGAAGCCATAATTATCATATGTCTTTCAGAATCGGTAACCTACCTTTATCACGTTCTGTGTTCATGCCATATTGCTTTTCATGTTCATGTTCATGTTTAAGTTCGTTTTCATATTTCATATCATATTCATGTTTCATGAACACAACTATACATTTTGCATTTCCTATATTTTTCCTGTTACTATTACATATGGCATTTCATATACTTGTACGTATGACGGTGTATTCACACATCATTCATGTATTCTTGTCCCTCTATGAATCTATTTTACTTAGAAATTGGGAATCATTCCAATTGATCATCTAAACTAAAGTTATGGTATTTTCTATGCCAAACTAGTCAATTTACCGATATTACACTAGGGACAGCTTAGATACTCATTTTCCGGGGTTCCAACTCCATACCCCAACACCGGTTCTTTGTATTCATTTGAAGTTAAGGTGTTAAGGGGTTCTTCTCCAACCGGAAATCACCCAAATTGAGCACCGAAACTCGAGTTATATCCCTAAACAACCCGACTATTCATGATCAAACCGCATGTAATTTTGGCTTGCATACTCTCTCTTGAGTGAATTTTTAGGCCCCATAGAGTCAGAATTCGAGGGTACCTATTTCATGATTTTTGGTTTTCCTTGAAGTCTAGTTCAACCAGCAACTTGAATCACTCAAATCGGATAAGAAATGAGAACGTTATGGCCAGGTCATCTAAATCGGTCAAAATAGAAAACGTGGACTACTCAGCATCGATACCGGGCCTCGACGACCGCATGCTCTCAGAATTTTGGTCTGCAAATGGGTTTTTCATTTTTCATGTTGATACCCAAATCAACTCAATACTCCATATACACATCAAAACCACTCCAAAATCATCTTGAAATCTCTATTTTACTCAAATCATCTTTCAATACTTATTTTACCCAAAAACCCATCATGAATTCCTCCCAAAACAAATCTATAATGGGTCATAACCTATACATAAACCAAACACAAAGATTTGTTAGGGTTTGTTCTAAACCCTAACTCAATTACTTGCAATTTAACCAAGAATCCAACCTCAAAGGGAGGATTCCATACTCTTGATCCCATAAGAATTCATTCTAGGGTTAGGTTTCTTACAACCCACAACCCACAAACATGTATCCATACAAATCTCCAAAGATCCATACCAAAAATCATAGAAATCCATACAAAAATTCCATAGATCCATACTAATATTCATGGTCCCATACTCAAGGTTAGTTTCCATACCTTCTTTGGCTCTTCCTTTTCTTCCTCTTCCCTTCTCTTTCTCTTTGGCTCTGCTTTTTCTCCCAAAATGAGACCAAATTTGGTCTTAAATCAAAAATATCTCCTTAGGCCATGTTTGGCTCTCAAAAACCCATTTTTGGGTTAAGTTTCATTTTATTTCATTTCAATCCTTAAACTCCTCTCCTTTTGCAAATCAATTTAGGCATAATTCTATTTTAACCCATAGCCTTTTCATCTTATGACTTCTATGCCCTTTTGGCAAAATTGCCATATTTGCCTGTGTCTTGTAAATTTTCGGTTCTGCTTTCCATGTTTCGTATTTAAATCAATGAAACATTCAAATTATAGCTTACAAAATACCCTAAACATGTCGAAAAACGACTAGGGTATATTTCTCTTCTGGGTGCAAGGGGCCTGTGCAGACATTTATGAGTATCCACCAATGTCACAGCTTGGTATCAAAGCTTAGGTTTATGATTACTTAGTCCTAGATATCTGATACCAGCTTCACATCTTGATATCAAAGCTTGGGTATACGAACACCTAGGGCTTGGTGGGCATGGGTCTAGGACATACAATTATGGTACAGTGCCTAGGTTTATGACTACCTAGTGCCTGATAGATTTGGTACCATCTTCACAACTTGGTATTAGGGCATAGATATGCGATTACCTAGGACTTGAGGAGCATGGGTTTAGACCATTGCATTCATTGTGAATTTCATGTTTTGTACTACGTGATTATGTGTTACATATTGCGTGAATTATATACATGGTAAAATGTAGATGGAAAAGAGAAACACTAGGTTGGGGAAAACATAACTCAAAAGTGATATGTATCAGTGGTGAATTATATACATGGTAAAATGTACATGGAAAAAGATGAACACTAGGGTTAGAAAATATAACCTTAGGGGTTCAGAAAAAGAACGAACGAGATAGTTTAGGATGTTGAGGTCTATTAGCGGTTGGCACATGCGCTATTAGTTGGACAAGGAGAGAGATAAAAAAATAGTTTGTGGAGATCACCTCCACTCAATGGTAGGATAAGGCTACGTATTCCAAATTTAGAGGGTAGTCCCAAGCATGGTAGGATTAGGTCAAAGACTCAAGGAACTTGTGGCTGGTACTACAGGGAAGAGTCTGAGCCTTTCATGGTAGTATTTCCTAAACTTTCGATGAGGAAAGTTCAGGAGTTCTAGAGTTAAAACAAGGAACAATGATAGTGCTCGAATGCGTGGCTAAGTTCATTGAGTTAGCCCATTTTGTTGATGATTATGTGGCCATAGACATGGCCAAAGTGAGAAAGTCTGAGGATGGTCTGAAGATGTCCATCCGAGGTAAAATTGTGGGACTCCTCCTATAAGACACGAACTTGATGGTCAAGATAGCTATGACCATTGAAAGGGAGGTGGACAATGCACTGAACATCCGAGAGGCGGGTGTTAAAGTTGAGTGAAAGGTTTGGGCTTAATGGTTGAAACCTTGGAAAAGCCAATCTATGAGAGTTCTCCCCTAGGAACTAGGGTGAGTGTTGATCAAATATGTCGGGATTATGAGTTAGAGATCTCAAGGATTCTACTCATTGTGGACCTTAGGGTCATGGACATGTCGGAGTTTGATCGATGTCATCCTTGGGATGGACTGGTTGACGGCACACCAAGTCGTCATTGATTGTGATCATAAGAGGAGTTATGTTTCACGATCCGACTCCGTGCTTTGTTTTACGCTTCGCGGGATACACGATGTTTATCCCAAGCCTGTACCACTCTAGGTGGCATTCCGCAACATGGGTTAGTCTGAGAGCCTACCGAGGAAGAGGTGAGACAGACTTGAGCTCCAATTTTAGGTGGTTTTGTGAGTGGATGAAGGACATTTTTTGGGATGAACTATCGGGATTACCTCCGCAAAGGGTAGGCTTCACCATTGAGTTACACCCTGGTACATCGCCTATTTCTATGACTCCGCATATAATGGCTCTTGTTGAGTTGAAAGAACTCAAGGTCCAGTTATAGGAATTGTTGGACATGGACTTTATTAGACCGATCACTTCACCTTGGGGCGCTCTGGTTTTGTTTGCCAAGAAGAAGGACAAGAATCTTTGGTTGTGTATAGATTATTGGCGGTTAAATAGGGCTACTATCAAGAATAGGTACCCTTTACCGAGGATTGATGATTTGTTTGATCAACTAAGAGGGGCACGGGTTTACTCTAAGATAGATCTCCGCACCAGTTATCATCAGTTCAAAGTTAGGGAGGCATACATCCCTAAGACAACGCCTGTGACGTTAAAGGTGGGTATTTCAAGTCACAATGATGCCATCTGATCAATTTAATGCTCCAAAATGCATTCATGGATCTTTGGCGTATGTGGGTCTTCTACCTTACCTAGATCGGCTCGTTGTGGTTTTCGTGGACGACATCTTGATCTACTCCAAGTTTGAGGAGGATCATGAGGGTTACTTGAGGATTGTTCTCCAGACCTTGAGAGAACATTAGTTGCATGCTAAATTCAACAAAGGTGAATCTCTGGGTCATGGAGGTGAGATTCCTCGGGGCACTGTGGTAGGCGTGAAAATCCGGTGTATAAAATACATATCACTTATATGCGTTGTATGCACGCTTCGCCCCAAGTAGTATAGTGTACCTCGTGGTAATAGAGATCGATCCTACTGTGAACAGTGTATTGACTACAAAGGTTCTCGCTTTTTAGATAATATCCGAAAGATGACTCTAGAGGGAATCTTAAACTATAAAGATTACCTAAACTTATGATTCACTTAAAGTATTGTTTTGAGCTAGGTTATATCTCCCTCACACATTCAATGGATTAATCTTTCTAAAATATGTTATTATTTAGTATATTTACATAATATGTCAATGGCGAGGTGATCTTTTCTACAAGGTATCCTCTCTCGGTATATCCGCCTATTTCGCGAATAGAATCGGGTATATTCTTCTATCCTACACCTCGCATTCGAAATGTATTAATGTCTCAAACCCAATTGCCACCTTCGTGTCTCTAGCATTCTATTTACCTCAAATCGAATTTAAGTCTACTTCATCTTTATCCCGAATTTCATCTCAATCTCGATCTCCGGCAGTAATTATGCCAATGTTGGCCGTACATCAACATACAATTAAATCATAGGCATAGAATAGTTACAAACATATTGAGAAATAATCAATAATATAAAGTTTCAAACTTTTTAATCTATGAACATATGACAAGGTCCAATATAACCCTAGAAATAGATCTTAATATCAAGTGAATGAAAAGAAGAAAATGTTTAATAGTAAAACATCATTCTCCTATCCGAAAAGGTTCAAACAATGAAAAGCAATCAAATCCCGAACACTTCTCAAGTCTCAGTCACTCTCGGCCCGAATTCCGTGTTTCAGACGCTTCGATCCCCATCATTTTCTGAATCCTTCATACTTTAAATGATGTGGTGCGTATCTCGAGTCGCGACGTCATGACGTGAGACGCCGCGACGGCTGCCACGACGAGAGACGCCGCGACGGAGATCGTCACACGCGATGTGATACTCAACGCCCAGCCCATTTGCTCCAACCGCGCTTTCCCGCTGTACAAGCTTTTCTACCTAATGCTCCTACATTCACAATGCACATCAAATCAATATTCTAGTCACAAAACTATGCAAATTACTTAAAATAAACAGGAAATGGAAGACTAACGCGAGTAATGTATGAGTGTTTTAGGCAATTAACACACTCTAAACTTAGTTTTTGTCATTCTCAAGCAAGAACTACCAAACAGACACACAATAACCCAATGCACTCTTAACACTAAGACAAGTGTCGCACATGCTAAAAAAAAATAGGGATCAATTGATCCACCACACTCCCACTGTGTTGCTCGAAGTTCACAAAATGCATACAGATATTTGACTCTCGGTAAATTCTATTGAGATAGGTGGAAGTGACTAGTACATCAATTCCCATGATATTCAATATCCTTTCCCAAAACCCCTATGTGCTTATAATGAATGACCTCCAAAGATATGCCTAGGGTTCCGACACCCCAAACTTGAGCCTCAACCTCACCTATTTGGAAGAAACTAACTAGGAAAAGGATAGAATCCACCCATTTTATTCATGACCGAATTCCTAGAAACTTCCTACGCACCTAAAATAAATGAAGAAAACCTAGTGCCAAGAGAAGTTTTAGCCTATGTTCCCCGCAATGGGATCCACTGTGACTCCCACCGCCTGGTTAAGGGCAATCGATTAAATCTCTTCAACACTCGAACACTAACCAAACTCTCAGTGGCCCTAGTTGCGTGAATGATCCATCTTCTCTCATTCCATGTAGCTGGCAAAGGAAGCCACTGACTCCCGCCATTGCTTAAAGAGTTGAGTTTTGACAAATTCCTTCAGACCGTGGCCCGGATTCGATTGGATGATCTCGGCTTATTCTTATGCAGATACCTATTTTTATTATTTTTTTTCTTTTTCACTTTTTTTTTCTTTGTTGGGGGCTCGATGGCAATCCTTCTTTTATCAGGTGTCCTATCACTTAAATGGTTCGAGTCTCCTAAGGTTAGTCGAATCCGCGTATTGGTCTTGCGCCTATGCACATGCTCGAAGGTCATTAGTGTGTGAGTGGGATGTGGTTCCCGAGAACCGGTGTCTGACTCTCGTGGATCAGTTCACTAACCCTTTCCATCTATTCAACCTAATTATCAGCATCAAAACATTGTATGATTTGAACAAACAAACATTCATGTTAATCGTGAATTCAGTCCAAAAGTGATCCTCAATTTTTTTAACATGGCACACAAACATGCAGTTATTACATATAAGGTTGACCTAACACAAACGCAAACGAACTACACATGACTCAGATAAACTGGACTACACAAGAACTAAATAGAAACACAACTACTCTAAACAAAATAAAAGCACTATAAGAACACTAAAAACAAACATAACTAAACAAAATAGCACAAAATAAAGCACAAAAGACAAATAAAGTACGATCAATATCCCCCCAAATAAAATATGCTGTCCTCATCGGCAAGAAATAAATAGAGAGGCGGCGGGACTTCCGTGATCACCGCGTGGTGGTGGTGGGAGGCGCATGAAAGCAAGGAGCTGGGCGATTCGGGCTCGCGGCGGACTGGCCAAGCTGCTTGAAATGGTGGCCCCGGTCAGCCAAGACTGCACATATTCGCACGAGGGCTCCAAATCTCGTGAGACGCGGACGCGCTTCCGGGTCTCATCCCACGCGCCAAAGCGCCAAGAGGGAGAGCACCGGTCCCCAAGGTCCGGGAAGGATCGGGAGGGAGCCGCCACCGAGGTCAGCTGCGGTGGTGGAGGTGGCTGACTATGATCAAGCCAATGTCTCCCCGGGACGCCTGCAGCGATCCATAACGAGCCCGATACTCATAAAGCTCGTCCTCGTCCGAGGGCTCATGACCCGAATCGTAGGTCCCCTCAGGTTGAGGGACACCAGGTGTGTCCCGCTTGACAGATATGGCTTTGATGGGGTGAAGCCAAGGCTAATGTCGCCCAGTATACCCCGCTGTTTTCAAGCCAAAGATCGTGAAGCGGTGTCCGTGCTCATTCAGATCCCGTTACGCCATAGCGGCACCCCCGGCACCCAAACAATAACGGGCGCGGGCAAAACTCCGCGGTATTGGTATAGTGGAGCACGGCCCGCTGGCGCCACTTCACACACGCTCGCCGCCGCACGAGACGCGACGTGATGAAGTGGTGCCGCAATTGGGAATGAAGGCCAAATGCTCATCATCATCGGCGATTCTTTACCATTGATTCCACTACCCTGATCGATTACGCGCGATAATTCAGGTAGTCGTGGTGTCGGAGCCGATCGAACGGCTCCCGGGCGACATGTTCGAGATCAGAATACCGCATTGACGGACCGCGACCGGTCAACCAATACGCCGCACCTGACTTTCTTCAAGACATGGATGCGAGATTAGCGTAGAGAACTGCACCACACTCATCGCCGCCAGATGAGGTGGCTGGGCACAAGGCACGCCATCCCTTAGCCGCAATTGTCTTGGCGGAAGAAGTCACCCGGGTGGTGAAACCCTTCTCTCGATGAAGCGAGATCTGGCTTGCAATGATGCCAAACCGATCAGCGGCACCGAATTCACAAAACCGCTGACATCGTGAGGGAGTCGGGTCCTCGCGAAGCCGACCCGCTGGCGTGCAATTTCGCCTTGGGTCTCGACATATTGTACTATGAGACACGTGGTGGTGGTACCAAAGTGGGCCCCTCTGACTCAGACAAAAACACAAACACCTAGTGTGCTAAAGGAAAACTAACTATGACTCAAGACTCAAACTCCTAAACCAATGTACCCTACACTAGACCTAATAGAACCTCAAACTTGCAGCACCTTAATAGACCCTAAACCAATCAGAGTACAAAGATAATTCTAGAAAATGTCCCAGAGCTAGAACCGGCACAGCTGTGGGAGGGAATGCCACAATGACTTAACTAGGTAAGGTGGGTGACATCGAGGGCACAACAGGCGCGTAGAATGCTAGAGATCCTCCACCAAAGGTGGGAAAATGTCTCGGCAGGTCCGTGAGAGCAAGTGCACCGAGGCCAGTGGTTTCAAGGAGTTGGTCAGGAGGTGAAGCGCCGTAAATGGACCGTTCGCTGAAATCAGGCCACGCCGCTGACAGGCGGGGTCACCGCGCCGCGACGCGACAGAGCCATTTCGCTACGCCGCGACGTTGGAGGCAAACGCCGGTTTTACAGAGTGGATGATCCACGCCGCGATGTTGGAATCCCACTTCGACGCGACGTATTACGGTAGCAAATGACGCCGACGCAAACCCACCGCCGCGACGCGACGTAGATAGGTAAATTCCGACGTCACATCGCGGAGAACCTCACGCCGCAATGACAGAGGATTTATGAATCGTTGATAATTTTAAGTACGTGAATGATCCGTGATCGTGAAACACCCTCCACTCTGACTTGTGACTTTATGGACTTGTAATGCACCCTCTTGTACGACCTTCCCACTACTGCAGACTCAAGTGGTTCCTAAATTAACAAAAACAAGTAGAAACACGACACGAGAAAAGCTAGAAACCCTATATTGCCGAAAAATAAACAATAGAAATTGAACTAAGAAAAGGAAAAGGTTAAGAAACACTCGGGGTTGCCTCCCAAGAAGCGCTTATGTTTAATGTCATCAGCTCGGGACGGCACTCTCGAAGTCGCAATGCTCTCTGAACCCGAACTCCTAGCGGATCGCTACGACATCTGTCCGCATCGCCAAAGAAATGATTTGTTGAATCAGAAACTCGCTCCATAATACGGCTTCAATCGTCAAGGTGGTGACTCCGTAAATGTGCCTTCTCGATGTGTAACTTCTCGCTTCACCGTGTGAAAAGACCTTGGTTTTCGTGCGGAAAGGCCGAACATCGAGACTTCAATTTCCGGAAAGCCAGCGGAATTGAAGAGAAGAACTTGTTGTCCTACTGCGGAACTCTTTTCCGGTAGCGTGTTTGTCGTACTGAAGTTTTAGTCTTTTCCCTATAAATGTCGGCGTTTATAAGCTTCTCGTCAATTCATCCGGCCATCGAAAGCCGAGCAATAAGCCGCCACCGTTGTACTATCCATGTTTAATCAGTCGAGTACTAATAGCCCGATGCTCCAATTCCACCGGAAGATGGACACTTTACCATAAACGCATTCTGAACGGTGACATACCAAAGGAGTTTTAAATGTCAGACGGTATGCCCGCAGTGCATCGTCCATCTTTTAGACCAATCCTTCCCGAGTCGTAACTCCGTCTTCTCGAGAATGTATTTGATTTCGATTTGATACCTCTCGCTTTGTCCGCTGACTCGGGTGGTAGTAAGAGATGTACGACATGGCGTACTCCCATACTTTTGCAAGACCTCGGGCTAATTACCTTATCGCTAAATGGGTACGCATTATCCGTGATCAAGGCCCGAGAGTTCCAAAACGCAGAATATATTGTTGTACCAGAATTGAGCCACAACCTTATCACAGCGTAGGAATCGCTCTACCCACTCGCACATAGTCTACTGCCAACAAGATGTACAAGTTGTTGTATGATGCAGAAAATGGTCCCATGAAATCTATCCCCCATAAATCAAACACCACTTCCAAAATGGATGCATGGGTGGCTCGCCCTTTCTAGAGATGTTCCCATTCGCATTTGGTCGCAGTGGAAACGACCGATGAGCATCTTTAAACAAGGAAGGCCAAGAAAAACCAGATTGGCTAATCTTTAGTCATTGCTCTTCCGCCACGCAAGTAAGTCCACCTACACTCAGAGGCGGTGACAATGGTTTAGAATGCTCGATTTCATCTTCTAGCACACATCTCCTTATGACCCCTAATCAAGCAAGAGTTCAGGAAGAATTGGCTCTCCTAATAGTAGGTTGTTGTGTGCAAAACCTCTTTTTCGGTTGATAGTTAAATTCGAGGACCGCTTAGCTACCAAATAATTCATGATAATCCACAAACCATGGAATCGCCTCTTTCTCAATAGCTAGGAGTTTCGTCTCTGGAAATTGGCCATTCAATGGGACATCATCTCGGCCCTTCCGGCCGCGGAAGATGGTTCCGCCACTGTGCTCTCGAAGTGCCTTTCGTCTTAATTTCCACATCACCAGAATAAGAGGACTCCACCGAATTAATCGGGGTTTTGCATCTTTCTTGGTCATCAAGTACTTAATGGCGGAATGATCAGTGTGCACCACGACTTTGTTGCCAATCAAGTATGGCCTGAACTTATCAAAAGCAAATACAATGGCCAACAGCTCTTTCTCTGTAGTGGCATAATTCAGCTGAGCATCATTCAAGGTTCTACTAGCATAATAGATTACCTCGGAAGATTTTCGCTTCGCCGCATAATCGCCTCTAATCGCAAGTCGGCGTCACACATGAGTTCAACGGAAAAGACCAATCCGGTGCCATAACAATAGGAGTCAAACCAACTTGTCCTTCAACACTGAGAATGCATGCAAACATTGTGAATCGAACTCAAATGGGATCCTCGACTAGAGGCCGACAAATGTTTTTCAATTCTAGAAAATCTCGATGAATCATTTATAAACTAACGTGAGCTCTAGAAAATCCTTAATCCTTATCGACGAGGGTGGAGGTAAACTCGACATACAATTTTCGCCTCCCCATCTACCTCATCCCTCTTGCTGAGATCCGATGGTCTGGGCGACAATACCCTTCAGATCATGAAATGGCACTTTTTCCCAATTGAGTACTAAGTCGTCTCTTCACATCTTGCCGCACAGCCTTCAAGTTTTCTAAACAATTGTCAAATGAATTTCATTAATGAGAAATCGCCCATGAAGATTTCACTGTTCTTTCCACCAGCACGAGAATATGGCCATCATACATCGAAACGCATCTGGCAACAGATTACCCAGCGGCATCCGCCTGGCGGCAAATGTTCCAGGCGGACAAGTGAATGCTGTCTCTCCTCGATCTTCAGGCTGCGCGATTTGGTTGTAACCGAATATCCATCCTAAAAAGCAAGCACAATATTCCATAACCCGCTAGTCGACGAAAGATCCGATCTAGAAACGGCAAAGCGAAAGTGCGATCTTTTCGAAAGTGGCCTTGTTCACTTCCGAGACCGTCAATACAAATCCCTCCAATCAGAATCGCTCTGCATCGTGAGGCGATGTTGTTTTCTAGCCCCGATGACATTGTTCCTCCTTCTTCTAAGACACCACCCGAATCGGGCTTTTACCCATGCATCACCTGAAATGGGATAAATCACCCCGTTGTCCAGCCATTTTTAGCACTTCTTTACTGACAACCTCCTTCATCATTTTAATAACCTTCTCTGCTTTCCACCGAAGGTCTATGTCCCTCTTCTAGTAAAATACGATGCATGCACATAGAAGGATCAATCCTCTGAGATCACGAGACCATCCGAGTGCATGCCTGTGATCTCGAGGACCTCAATAACTTCTCTCTCTAGTACACCAAAGATGCCGTAATGATCACGGAGCCGAGATTCTACCCTGCTGTACGATACTTCAAATGGTTGCAAAGGTTTTTGTTCCATTCTCGGGGTGGTTGCTCTCAATCGACAGACCTTGAGTTTTAACTCCTTCACCCGCAGACTGGGCATTTCCGTTTATCAGGTCCGAAGAGTCCATCCATTTGACATATTCTTCGCCTCTCGCTAAGCCCTTTAATTCATTCCACTAGGCTGGGCCTCCAGCGACTTGAGACCATGGCTAGACACTCATAGCCTCAACCATTTCTACCATGAAGCAAGTATCACTTTCATTGGTGTCTCACCGCCTCGAAGACATTGAATTTTACTTCCTCTTCAGACTTCCTAGTTTCGCCGCCTCCGTACATCAATCATTGCCCCGCAACGTTAGAAAGGTCTTCCTAAGATTATCTAGATTTCTTTATCTTCCTCCATGTCTAAAACAATGAAATCGAAAGATACAAACTTGTCGACCTTTACTAATACATCTTCTATTATCCTCCTGATGCTTCAAAAGATCTCGTCCTCACAAATTAAGAGTGATCATGAAGGGGCGGGCCTCCTAATCCTAAACGCCAAGATGGATAAGGGCATAGATTAATGTCAAGTAATCTAACTGGCTGTAGCGCCTCAAAATAGCATTTCGGACAGTACCCGGATGTTGAAACCTTCCGATCCTTGAGCTCATGGCAATTTTCCTCAAGGATGGCACCGCATTCTCGCTAAGTTCATCGCTTCGGAATCGCCTAATCGCCTCTTTATGGATGGGATGTCTTTTCATGAATTTTACATAATCGGGTATCCGCCTGGGCATCAGCAAATGGGACATTGATATGCGCTGAATACATCCATGAATTTCGTGGAATTGCTTATCCGCTTTATGCTTCGAGACGTCAGGGGTAAGGAACCGGTATGCCGGCCTTGCTTCGGCAGAGAGCCTCGATGACCGCTTTCTCCGAGGTCGTTTTATCTCGCATCATCTTTTGCTCGGCCGATTGACCTTCGGGCTTCTAATCGTTTCTACGATCGGGGGTTGTAACGGTATATCCAATTCTTTCCCACTTCTCATCATGATCAGCGAACATGCTCTATTCCCATCTCTTCAAGTTTACCTCCGATCATCGGTAAAGAACCGTTGTCTTTCACAAAGAATTTGCCATTTCAGTCGGCTTCAGGTTCTTCCAAACTTCTCGTACGCCAGCCGCTGATTATTCAACTCGGGTTGCCCGTCGCCGCATGTTGGCCTCGCTTCATTCATAAAGGCGCAGTGGGAAGTTAACATCCGTGCAAGAGCTCGTTTCAAATCCAACTTTTCGAGGTTGGTTCACTATTTCGATTCGATGGCATATTGTTCCTCGATTATTCTCCTGCCCACTCATATCCTCGATTGTTCTGACTATCTCCGGCTCTCGATCGCTACGCCCACCCTTGGCCCCGACTCGATTCCTATAATCAAGCTTCCTATACGGCCTTGCTGGTTGTGGATTGATTCCGATTAAACTCCGGACACGTGATCGGGCTTCAGTTTCACTGTAGGGTTTCCCGACCGACATCTCCAGGTTGCCAGCGGTCCGCCACATAATTCACATAACTCCCATGGGTTGGTTTGGATTGCGTTTGCGGTTCCTTTCGTCGTCTATTTAATCCACCATGAATAACAGCACATGATTCGTATCGGTTGAGGACCCGTTATCTCGTGCCACCCACCGTGCTTTTTACCGGTGTAGCCTTCTCTCTAGGCCACCGATTAGTGTTGGTCGCAAAGATCTTCTGGGGCGATTTCATAAGCTTGGTCCGGTGGTTTTCTTCACTGCCTCCAACCAAGCATCAATCATTGCTTGGGTTGTATTTCTCGACCGTTATAGCGGTGTGACTTGCATCCATCCGGGTCAAAGGTGGTGTGGGCACCAAGAATAATTCGTGAAACTGGGTCCCATGCCTCTACCGTGTTCTCCCCTTCAAGTCATTCAAACGTATTGATTTCTTTGCACCGCTTGTGCAATTTTCGACGGTGGGAAGAACTGGTCGTAAATTTGCGACTAAATCATTCCATGTAGTAATGGAATCGTGGTCGATCGTTAGCCGTTGTTTGGCCCTATCCCCAAGTGAAAGTGGGAACAACCGCACCCGAGCTTCTTCAAGAACTCCGTTTGTATTTAATGGTGATTCCTGAACTTCGAGGAAGTTAGTCGATGATGTTCGGGTTCTCATGGGGTAGTCCATGGAATAAGATATTCCAAGATCCTCAGACTGCGGATCGACTTCAATTCAAATTGTCGGTTTGAATAGGTGGTCACTGATACCGCCCTCAATGTCACGGTAATACGAACTCATCTAATAGCATGAAAGATCATCCGTCAGAGAACATTCGGGTGCTTGATTCCTTCCGTGGATTCCCATTTCTACTCTCTCGTGGTTCGCCCCTGCTCAATGCCAAGATTTTGTTCTTCGTTTTCTGCGGCGACTATTGATATCTAACTGCTCCGCTCTTCGCTCTGGCGCAACTGCGCGTAAGCCTGCTCGGATCAGGTTGGTTATTTGATCTCGATGTCATGTACTTATCGAAACCCATACTACGTTAACACACGAGCCAACAAACCAAGTTACCAAAGACTTGTAAAATAAACAAAAGTAAAGAAAATTTCAGAGTAATATCTATTTGCTTAATTCTCTATATCAATTCAATTCTGTCCCCGGCAACGGCGCCAAAAACTTGGCAGGCGGAAAACGCGGTGTATAAAATACACGCCTATATGCGCAAGTGCACGCTTCACCCCAAGTAGTATACAGTAATCTGCGGGTACGCATATCGATCCACGTAGAATGTGTGTATTGACTACAGTTGTCTCCGCTTTTTAGATAATATCCGAAAGATGACTCTATGAGGAATTCAACTATGCAAAGATTACCCAAAACTATTGATTCAATTAAAAGTATTGGTTTCAAGCCTAAAGGTTATATCTCCCCTCGGTCACATTCAATTCTGATTAATCTTCTAAATATGTTATTATTCAGTATATTTACAATATGTCAATGGCGAGGTGATCTTTTCTACAAGGTATCCTCTCTCGAGGTATATCCGCCTCATTTCTCACACAGAATCGGTATATCTCTATCCCGACCAAAAGATTCAAATGCATTGTATCATCCCCACCCCACTCACCTTCAGTTCTAATATCTCTATTTACTAAATCGACCGAAGTCTACTCTCTACCCAGATCCCCAATACCTCATCTCGACCGATCTCCTAAGTGTAATTATGCCAATGTCAGCGTGACATCAACATACAATTAAATCATAGGCATAGAATAGTTACAAATATTATCGAGAAATAACCTAATAATATAAAGTTTCAAACTTTAATCTATGAACATATGACAAGGTTCAATATAACCCTAGAAATAGATCTAGAACATCATGAATGAAAAGAAGAAAATGTTTAATAGTAAAAACATCATTCTCCTATCCGAAAATATCCAAACAATGAAAAGCAATCAAATCCCGAACACTTCCTCGAAGTCTGAGTCACTCGCTCCGAATTCGTGCCTTCCTTCTCGGCAGACGCTCGATCCCCACTCATTTTCCCTCGAATCCTTCGTACTTTTAAAATGGATAGGTGCAATTCGGAAATGGACGTCATGATCGCGTAGAGACGCCGCGACGTGGCGCAAGGTCAGCGAGAGACGCCAGCGACGTGAGACGTCAGCTGATCGTGGGAGACGCCGCGACGGGAGATCGTCAGCGCGACGCAGAGACGTCAGCGACGGAGATCGCCGACGCGACGATACTCATCGCCTATCCATTTGTCTCAAAATCGCTTTCCCCGTCACGCCTTTCACCCCCAATGCCCTACATTCACAAATGTACATCAAATCAGTATTCTAGTCACAAAAACTATAAAATTACTCTAAAATAAACAGGAAAATGGAAGACTGACGCGAGTAATATATGAGTGTTTTAGGCACTCATCAACGTGGTATCGGCTTCAGGGGTATCCGTGGACTCGAAGAAGGTTGAGGTAGTTATGAGTTAGAAGATACCGAAATCAATCTTCTAGATACTACAGCTTAGGGATTAAGTGTAGTATTACGTGATAGTTCATTATGACTTTCTTTCCGACTAAATGCACTCAGAAGACCCTAAATTTATTGTTTCCATGAATAGTAAATTTCATTTTCGAAAAGTCATGTATTTGATTGGAAACAGTCAAATGAATAGTAATTTTTGAAAAACGAGTCTTGAAAATAAAAAATGTTTAGAATAATGTATTGAGTGTAAAGAAACTGAAACGGATTAAAACGGAATTCATTTAAGGAGTTTTTGAAGCATCCGACAATTTATGACGAAAATGCCCTTTTTACGAAATAGTTTTAAAAATATTCCTTGTAACCCTTGAAATTTTTCTAAAGAATGTTCATGATAGGAGATAAGTTTAATTAGAGTATTCCACAATAATTTTATGGATTTGACGTATCATGGAATATTTTCTGAGTTTTATTTAAGATAGGGTATTATTTTTCACAGGGCATTTAAGTCATTTAATGAGTAAAGCCTAATTTTGGTGCAAGCAAAGAACTAATAGAATGGTGCCATGTGCTTGGTGATCCATGTGATTAAGAATTGACCTATGAGCTTGCCATTAACGTGATATTTGTCACTGTCATAAAGTAGTTAACTTAACTTTGGTTAGTTGATGAGTTAAAGTTAACTAAGGTTAAAAGGATATTTGTATTAGCAAACCATGAGAGTTAGTTAAGCCTAACTATGTTTCAAGTTAGTAGGATTTTATGGAATATAAAGTGAATTTGGTTGCTTTTGGACTATATGGTTATATATGGACCAATTAGAATTCAAGGATACTAGCCAATGACATG
Source organism: Tetrastigma voinierianum (assembly GCA_016808115.1). Classification (NCBI taxonomy): domain Eukaryota; kingdom Viridiplantae; phylum Streptophyta; class Magnoliopsida; order Vitales; family Vitaceae; genus Tetrastigma; species Tetrastigma voinierianum. Next base: position 456,095 of record JAEQBH010002464.1, on the reverse strand, counting down.
TTGTTAATTAATATAACTGAGGGTAAATTAGGGGCATGAAAAAGGATCATTAAAGTGCAATTGGCTTGGTTTTTGGGGTGCATACGAGTGAAACAAATTGAAAGGCAAAAGGGAAGCATGCAAGGGAGAAAATTCGACAGCCCCTTTCCAAGAAATTCAAGTGATTCTCATGCCATTTCAAGTCCATTTCATGTGTTCATCATGTCCATGAAGTTCCCTAGATCAAACCTAAGTGAAAAAGCAAGTTTTTAAGGTGAGATCACTTACTAGTCTATATGAATTTGAAGGTTAATGGAGGAAATGGTTATATGATGGTGTAAATGAGTTTCTTGGCATGTTTTTATGTAGAATTGAACAAGAGATTTCATTGGAATTCAAGTTAACACCAAGACACCAAAACTATTAAGGTAAGCAATTAGGGTTTTATGGATTTATTTATCTAAACCTTCAATTGAGTTATGTTAAGGCTTTAGCTATTAAATTGACATGATTCTAGGTTGATTTTGCTAAGAAAATGAAAAAAAAAAGAGTGAGATTATAAGGGTTGTAAATTTCGGCAAGGAGAGGGTTTGATTGGAAATGCATTGGTTTGATTTAGTTTAATTGAATAAATGGTATTTGAGGAATTGTTAAATGTAATTGTTGAAATAAAATGGAAGAAATTGAAGAAATAATGATGAATGTGTGACATGTAGGATTTGGCCACCCTAGGAGAAGTATGAAAAAGTTGAGTTTCAATTGATTTTAATCAATTGGAAGTGATTAAATGTCTAATGGAACGTATTAGAAGTAAAGTTTTAAGAAAAAGAATTGATTTAGGTATAAATGAAATTTTTGCTAAGGTGAAGGGCATTATGGGTTTTTCACTTTAAGCATGCTAATGGCTTGATTTAAGGCTTGTAATAATGTTGTCATGAGCCTTGATTTTATTGAAGTGAAATTGGTTGTTGAGATTAAGTTGAATAAGAAAAATGCTTAAGGGCTGCTTTCAATTTAATAGAAAGTATATTATAGTTAATGGTTTAATTGAATATTGTTAAGGTATGAATGTTAATGGATTTTATGGATAATGTGCCTTGTACGAGGAAAGTGATTAAGGACAAAGGTAGAAGGTTTTTCAATGAGGAAAAAGGGCTTAAATAATCAAGGTGAGAGAAATGCAATGTTTATGGAAAATATATATATATATATTAATGTTTACGATATATATGTTTTCATATATGTTATAAATGTTTAAATGAAAAGAAACGTATTTTTAACTTTAATTATGTTGAGAAAAATATGAAATGATTATGGTTTTATAGTTTTATAAATCATGATTTATGTTTTATATTAAATGAATGTTATGAATATATATATATATATATATATATATATATATATTGTGTAAATATGGAAATGATTATATTTCTATAGTTTTATAAATCATGATTTATGGTTTCCATATTAAATGAAATGTTTATGGATAATGTGCCTTGTACGAGGAAAGTGATTAAGGACAAAGGTAGAAGGTTTTTCAATGAGGAAAAAGGGCTTAAATAACTAAGGTGAGAGAAAATGTAAATGTTTATGGAAAATATATATATATATATATATATATATATATATATATATATATATATATATATATATATTAATGTTTACAGATATATATGTTTTCATATATATGTTATAAATGTTTAAATGAAAAAGGAAATGTGGTTTTCTTAACTTTAATTATGTTGAGAAAATATGAAATGATTATGGTTTCCATAGTTTTATAAATCATGATTTATGGTTTCCATTAAATGAAATGTTTATGAATATATATATATATATATATATATATATATATATATATATATATATATATATATATATATATATATATATAAGTTTATATGAAAATGTTTATGATTGAATCCATGGTTACCCTATGTTACAAAGATAAAGTTTAAAGGAAAGTCGACTAAAGTGCTTTAAGCTTGCATGGTACATGAGAAAGGGATAGGATTTTTATAAAGGGAAGGGAAAAGTGATGCATATCGCCATGTACGTGAAAAGTACGAAAAGGTTACCAATGCACGATGTGATTTATTCCATAGTGCAATGGTATCTAAAAGAAAAGCACGATTTATCGAAGGTTCTTTTGGGCCATCGGTGATCGTAAGACTGTTTCATCGGAGGTTCTTTCATGGGCCAATGGTGGTTAACGGTAGGTGTAGAGATGGCAAATGTGTCCGTATCCGTGGATTTCCGACCTGATCCGATCCTGGCCAAACAAAGAGAAAACCGCTGACTGATAATGGATATGGATATGGATAAATTCGATTTTTGAATGGATACGGATTGATATGGATTTAGCATATCCGACCAAAACCCGTATCATATCCACCCCAAACGTGTGTAATATTTGAATTAATATTTGAATGTTTTAATATCCTATACAATATTTGAATTAATTGTAATTTGTAATAACACTATATAATATGATATTATGATCTCACATTACTAATTCAAATATTTAATTGCCTATTTTTTTAAAAACTTAATTAGTAAAGTTAGAAATGAATACTAAAAATATAATAATGTAAACCCTAAACCTAACAATAACATTATAAATTATAAATCTAGTCCTAATTGTAATTTAAATCCTAACGTAACATGCTAAGATTGTAAACCCTAACTTCTTAACACAAAGAAATTCTAAACTTATAACACTGCTGTAAACCCTAATTTGTTGATAAGCCTTTACATAGCCATACCGATCCTAATGCCTTTCATTATCCTTCCCAAATAAGTGGACTGATATCTCTTCCAAGATGTTTGAGCTTTGGCCATTCTCGGGAATCACCTAAAGAGGACTTGATAGCTCGTTTGATAACAGAAGAAGCCCTCCTGTTGTATAAGAATTAAAACTTATGTGACTCTTTTAAACTCTTTGTACCGACCGGGCTCTATCTCGTTTCTCAAGGTGGCATTTAGCCTATTAATCTCCTCTTGAGCGTAGGAAAGTCTCGACAATGCGATCTTCCTCGGGCCGTTTGATTTTTAGTCCCTAAATCCCTAACCTTAATGTGTAACACCACAAATTTTAATTCCTAATATTGTAAATTTTAATTTTAACACTAAAGTCCTAATCAAACATCACTAACCCTAACTCTAATAATCACAAGTATAAATCTTAATCTAATATAAAGGAGGAAAGGAGGAAGAAAGAAGGGAAGAGACTCGAGAGTGGTTTTATGGAAGATAGCCTGCTTTTTTGATAGAAAATGAGTCTATACTTTGAAGTTGTCGAGCATAAGTATAAAGGCACCAATTTGCACATCTGGAAAAAAAAAAAAACCAGTTTGGATTTATAAAAGAAAAACACTCATTCCGATCCATTGCTCGTGGAAATCTCAAAACAAGTCAGAGTTCGCATCACGCCAAAGCATTAAAGCAACTCTTAGATCTATTCCTTCATAACATTCGATGTGTTAGTGATTTGGCATTCTCGCTTTTCTTTATTTTAGATCGAGTAGCTTAATTGCGTGACCCATTGTAATATAATATTGTGTTGCATTGTCGAACATTACCAATCTAAAATACATATATCATGTTCTAATATTGAGATCGATTCATCATGCTTGTGCTTAAATGTCAGATTCATCATGCTTGTGCTTTAAATGTCGATTCATCATGCCAGGTGTCTAAAATATTAAGTCTAGTGGGCCGGGTTCCATTTGAGTGGAATTAAAATACAATAATAATAATAATTATGCAAGTGCAAATTTTATGGAGAATGTAAGTTGTAGCTTGGTTGCTCAGAGAATAAATATTAATCAGGATTGGTGTATGAAATATTTACATACCTATGATAATAATTTTTATTTTGTAAAAATGGTGTAATGATGGTTCTGAATTAAACCAAATAAAAAAAAATAAAGAAAAGGGAAAGAGACTGGTTTTTGTAAAGTAATTGTAGTTGTGATAATGTACCTATCTCGAGCTATGTAAAGTAAAATGATTTTTCACTTTATTTTCAACTCGTCTTACTTACTCGTATTTCTAGACTAAAAATTTGATTCAATTCGCTTGTAATACTTTTTTTTTAATTTCCAATAATTTTATACCATTCTAGATTTTTTTTTAATTATTTGCTTGTAAAGTAAATTGTAGATGTGAAACAAATCAAAAGTTTTCAGAACGTCCTGCTTACCCGCCTCCGCATTAATCGTATATGTTTTGTGAAAATAAATTATTAAAACGACTTTAGAATGTCTCATTGATTTTTTTCCGTGATTCTAGACATCATGAAATTAACTTTGACACATAAAATGCTGAGATATATTCTTTTAGCATGAGGTATGATTTTCTCGGGGTTACACCCATTGCAGCTGGATCGATTCTCGATCATGAATTCGATTTCTTACATTATTTCTTTTTATTTTGTTTTATTTTATTTTATTTTATTTTCTCTCATTCTTTCCAAGTTTTCAATTTTAAAATTCAATTGCCTCATTTTTCAATTTTTTTACCTATATTTTGTATGAACCACCATACTAGTTCTAGAAAATTTCATTTGTCGGAATACCACAAAAGTAAAGGATTTGTGATGTTTTATTAACTTTTAGACTTTTGGCTTATATTCCTAAATTATGAATCATGAAGTTATAACTAGGTGTCATAGGTTAGCAACATGTCTTATGTCGCATGGATAAATCCGAGTTATCCGCGGAGAATATCCAAAACTGGCGGATAGGATATGGATTTAGATTTTTTTTATCCGTAGTATATGGATATGGATATGGATATATTATTTTTATTTAGGATCGGATATGGATTTTGAAAAATCCGATCCAAATCCGATCCGATGCCATCCCTAGGTAGGTGGGTTCCATTGGATATGATGAATTCAAAAAGGAAAAGAAAGTAAAGTAAATGTTTATTGAAATGATATATTTACACAATTGTTTTACACATTGTATTTTAACTATATCTGGAAACATTATTTTCTTATGAACTATGCTCTCACTGAGCTCTTTTAGCTCACTCTCTTTTCAAATGTTTTATAAAAATGTTTTTAGGGGCAGAGACCGACGAGCAGTTCGAGCATCCTAGGCATAGTGACACTTCCGCCTCACGCGACGACCACTTTTTGAAAATGTATAGACCTTTTTGTAAATAACTACTTGTGCACCTTTATTTTGTAATGTATATATGTTTTAAAGAAATGAACTACGAGATCTCCTCGACCTTCCAGGTGGTGTAGGTACATGCTGCCTGGGTGTACTCCCAAACTCGAGCCCAACTACTATAAAAATATTGTTTATATTCTATGGTGTCTGTAAAAATGATCACTTTTGATTTGAAATTGCTCGTGGTGGACTTGATGTCCCGTAGTTAATGTGGAGTAAATCAACACGGCTGGGGAGTGTAAAATGTTTTATTATTATGTGTCAGAATTAGAAATGTCCGAAAAACAGAGGAAACTCTTCCCGATTTTCTACAAAATGTTTAATCATAGAAAAAGGGTTTAATGTTTAAAAAAAAAAAAATTCCCACCATGTTTAATAAGGTTTTAATGGAAATCATAACTGTATAAATGGATTCGCTCCACGGATTCACTTTTAAAAAAGGTTTAAAAGAAATGTTTTCTCAAATCCGTAGGAGTGCCAGAAGGGTTCCCCGGGTTAGGAAGAGGAAATCCGGGTTGGGCCTCTTTAACACCTATGACAAGATTGACCAGGAAGGAGGCCAAGTTTGAGTGGAATGACCTATGTGAGAAGGCATTCCAGGAATTGAAAATGAGGCTTACTTCAGCTCCTACTCTAATAGTCCCAAAAATGGGACAGAGGTACACAATGTATTGTGATGCCTCCAAGGACGGACTGGGATGTGTTTTGATGCAGTCCAGGAGGTTTGTGGCTTATGGTTCTCAGCAGTTAAAAATCCACGAGTAGAGTTACCCCATGCATGATATGGAGTTGGCGGCCATTGTCTTTGCCTTAAAGATTTGGCGCCACTATCTATACAATGGGGCTTCAAAGTGTTTTCATACCGTAGTTCAAGTGATATTTTCACACAATGAGACCTCAAATACGAGGGCAAATTTAGGATGAGATTCGGATGATTACACTCGCTTTGCATTACTACACCCCAGCCGAGGCACCGTGGGCTTATGCACTCAACTCAAGTCACTTCGGGAGTGTTGGCTAGTATAGCTTCCCTTAGGCATATGATGTAGCTCCATGACGCCTGTGATTGTAGTACAATGATCAAGCTAAGGGTACCTTGGGGATTTTAGTGGCTACGCCTTCCCTACTGAGCAAAGTGAGTCGGAGTCCCGCGACAGACAGATATTATCCATTAGGACTCCGGCACAGTGACTTGGTTACAGTCATTCACACCTGATGGTAGTTCAGATAGGGGAAGAGTTATCGTTCTCACAGTAGATCCGAGAGAGGAGATCGGAGTTCCATCAGCTTCGCCATGTGCAATCAGGTGGCACGAAGATGTACCATGATCTTCACACCAGACACTGAGTGGGATGAAGAAACACGCACGGGAGATTCGCTCGACCGATGTCCTCATGTAAGCAGGTGCTGTCGAGCACCGCAGCCAATGTGATTACTCCAACCTCGAGGTGTCGAGCGGGAAGTTGGGAACACGCCACTACTGGATCCTTGCGGACTCACTTCCACCTGACATCACGAGTAAGATGACGCCGAATGCGGGGCGGATCAGAGACCGGCTACTAAGTCGGCACTTTTTTTAGCTCTACGGATGTCCTTCACATTGGAGGATTCCAACAAGTTGTATATATGGGAGATATTCCGGTTACATGGAGTTCCAGTATCCATAGTATCAGATCAGGATCCCAGGTTTATGGCTCATTTTTGGAAGAGTTTCCAGAGAGCCATAGGAAAACAGTTGATGATGAGCACTGCTTTTCATCCTCAAACGGACGGTCAATCAAAGAGGACTATCCAAACTATAGAGGATATGCTACGGGCATGCGTCTTGGATTTTAAAGGTAGCTGAGAAGACATTCGGGCCTGAATCTCACCCATAACAACGCTATCGCGAGCATACGATGGCACCCTATGAAGCACTTTGGCTGAGGCCAAGCCCGATCTCTAGTTCGGCTGGCGAAGGTGGGAAAGAGACCCTCCACGAGTTCTGGGATTTGCTGGGAGACACCTCCCGATAAGGTGGACTCGACATAAGCCGCCTTCTCGTCACCCGAGCTTCCAAGCAGAAGAGCCACCCGACGCATCGCGGCCAATTTAGAGTTTGAGGTGGGGATCATGTCTTCGAAGGTGATGCCTAAAAGAGGAGTCAGGAGGTTCATGCTAGTGGTGCCATTATCGAGATTTATCGAGCTCTTAGAGGTACTCAAGATAGTAGGTACGGTTGCTTACTGGTTGGCTTTATCACTAAGCTTATCGAGTGTTCATGCGGTATCCCATGTCTCCATGCTTTGGAAGTACACTCTAGATCCAACTCACATGTAGTGATCAGCGAAGCCATTGTCGATGCATTGACCTTCGAGAGGGACCTATATTTTAGATAGTCGATCAGGTTTTGCAAGTGAAAGACTCGTGGAGGCTAAATGAGGGTGAAGTGGCAACACCGAGGAACGGCGAGTGCAACATGGGAATGCGAAGACACTATGAGTGCCAACTATCCCTTCTTATTCGAGGAAGGAGGTATGTTTTTAGCCATGGATATAAAATGGTCATTGCATATGCATGTGATTGTGTATGTGTATGTATGTGTGAATTTTAGGGACGAAATTCTTTTAAGGGGGAAATTTTAATTTTTCTGAAAAAGGGCAAAACAGTAAATTGTTGCTACAATATCGATTGTAAACCTTGAATTTTCCTAGATTTTGATGATTCCAACGGACTCAATAAGCATTCATCTCACAAATCTAGTTACTCGCACGAATGTTATGTTTAATCTTGGTGACATCAATTTTCACATTTTCATGTAGAGTGTCTAAAGGGATCTTAAACGGATTTTTGAAAAATTCAAAGTGAAAAATAAATAAATTAAGTTCATTTAAAATAAATTGAACTTGAATCGGGACGAAATAAATTGTTTTAGGGAATAATGATTCGACCTCGGTCATTTAATGCTACTCGGCGATGTGGCCAATTCTCAAGATTCTAAGTCAAAGGTAGAAAATCATATCGGAGGAGGGAAAGGAGCAGATTTTCTTGCTGGAGAGAAAACGTTAGAGAGAGATAGAGAGAGAGCTCCAACTTCTCTCTAAGATCTACGGAGATCGATTGGTCGGAATTTGTCGGGCTAAGAACGAAAGTTCATCTACTCAACAAGGGCTACACGTGGGTACCAAAAATGAGGGATTTAACTGAAGATACAAAGGAATAGGTTTTGGGAAATCGAATTTTTTGGGATTAGGAGGTGTTCTCAAGACCTCCTTCTGTTCTTCTACGCTTAAAGAGGTAGGGATTCTTCCAACTTTGGTTTATTTTCCACTCTAAGGGCTGTTTGGTTGTGTTTTTTGCCCTAAGGGGCTGTTTGGCAAAATTTTGGGGGTGTGGGAATAGTGCCCTGTTTTGACCCTATATGATGTCCAGATTTTGGGGCTGATTTTTAGTTAGAAAAATAGGGAATTTGGACTAGTTTTCTTCTTGGAAATTGTAGCTGCAATTTTAAACTTTAGGTTAGGCTTTGAATCACCCAAATTAGACCTCTATAATTCAAGTTATGGTCCATTTTTCGAGACTGCCACAGGTTGCCCTGTTTTGACCCTACATATTGTCCAGATTTTGGAACTGATTTTAGATCGGGAAAAATGGGAAATTAGACTAGTATCCTTCATGGAAATTGTAGCTGTATTTGAGAACTTGATGGTAGGCTTTTGTATCACCCAAAATGGACCTCTATAACTCGAGTTATGGTCTATTTTCCGGGACTATCACATGCTGCCTTGTTTTGACCCCATACACTGTCCAGATTTTGGGATTGATTTTCGGTTGGGAAAAAGAAGAAATTTGGACTAGTGTTCTCCATGAAAATTATAGCTACATCTGTAAAATTGATGTAAGCTTTTGAATCACCCAAATTGGACTTGTATAGTCATCAAGTATTGTCCATTTCCTCAGATCGTTATACTAGGTTGTTTAATGGTTTATGTCCGTGATTGGGATCAAGTAGGACTAGTTTCCTCAACCGAGTTCGAACCATTCTGTGATCTATTATGGCTTGTTGTGTGGAATGTTTTATGGGCATCTCTATACCACAACTTGTGACGACTTAAAACCCGGGGTCCAAATTTCGATTAGCCATCAACCTCGCGAATTCTACCTTAGGGTCATTTCTCAAGATCTAAGTCTTGGTTCCTAACTGCATTCACTATTCGGGTGACACCAAGTTACTTCCTACACTCACCTCTATACGCCCTTCATTAGGACCTATCTGTCCATATTCACAAATTAAATATGAGAACAATTCACTTAAATTCGTAAGAGTCCGATCACGACCCTCTTACCATAATTACATACCCGACTATATTGGCAATAGTCTAAAAGAATTTAATTAAAATTCTTTTATACAAAACACTTGCTAGAACTAGTTTTTCCTAAGCGCTTTTAACAAAAAGATTTATCAAGGCCACATGTCGGCCTTCTTCGCAATCACGACCTTGTTTAAGCGTCGTCCACTGGTGTCGACCCTGTACCTGAAAGGGTTGTCCCATGAAGGGTGAGCCACGCCCAATAGAGAATACCTCCTACAAGGGCTACTCCCCACCTAAGTACACATGCAATGCCATGTTCACGCACTCAAACACATTCCAAGTAAACTGCAGTTTCTACCATGGAATTTCGACATGCCGTGAATGAGATGAGACTCATCATGCCCCATGTCCCGAGTCCTCATTGACTCCCTCACACATGCATATGCTGGTGGTGAAAACTACTCATTTCGATGACATCCAATGATCATTTTCAAAACAAATTTCATTTGTTTATAAACCAAAAGCTTTTTGGCTGATACATCACAATGATCATTTTATATTCAAAATAGATGGGCCTTTTTGTGGGTAGCAGATTTTTGGTGTCTCACCGTGGGCTCCGCAAACCCATACACTTTTACAACCTTTCACCATTGGGGACTATGTCTGACCATAATTGGCAGGTTTTTCACCCGAGGGGGGATTTATCCCTTCTTGTTGATACCCGACACATATTTTCCATTTCATGAAACTGTGCAACTCTATTGGACGTTGTCCCATTTACCGAGCCCACCCAATCAAACACCAAACGTAGTGTCGATTTACCAACCATGCACTCACACCTATAAAATGCGATGTTTCCTGTGCATATGCAATGTAAAATGCCATTGCATGTTAGCTCATGTTACATGTATACATGGAACAATTTATAAACCATACTTTATGCCAAGTATCATGGATAATTATATCGAAAGCATTTAATTTACATGTAAGACCCGAGAAAATTCCAATTTTCTGAAAAAGGGCAAAATCGTAATTTTGGTAAAAATCCGAAAATTTTCTAGATCTTGGATGATGAAACGGATTTCACCGTTGGAATCGTCTCACGAAATCTAGCCACCACATCAAATTCCATCAAATTCCGAGACAGTCGAAATTTCACGTTTTTCGAGGCACCGAAAGAGTCGGTGCCGTAGAAACGGTCGGGGAGATACATGATGAAGAAAGTTACGGTTACATGTACTCTTGTATTAATATGTTGCATGATAGAGAGAGAAGGAAACGACATTTAGATACCACAAGTGTCAAAATCCAAGACTTTAGGGACATAAGCGGAATTACAGGGAACTGCTAACGGCGAAAAGACAAAAGAGTCAATAGTGGTCATCTTCTCCAAAAGAAAAGAACAAAAACGCGTGTTGAAAACTGGGATGCAAAGGGTTGAGTTTTTCACCTCAGAGAGAGAGTGTGCTCCTTCTGCAGGATTCCGACCGACGGATCAGCTTCTGCTCGACTTGACAGCAAGGTGCTTGCCCACGCTACGAGGCTACGCTGTAAGAATTCGATTTGTGGAGTTCGACAACCCAAGAGGTAGGATCTTTCCTACTTGTGTTAATATTTGTCTAAGAGCCAGCGTAAATGGTTAGGGAATGTTCAAGGCTTGTTTCGTAAATTCGGTCGAAAGCTTTGTAGTGGAGAAAATTCCTATTTGTGTGGCCGTGAACAGTCAACAGGGTTTCCTTTGTTCATGTGAATAGTAACGTGAATATTTTGTGTGAATTTTTATGATGTTGAGTGATTCAAAATGAATTGATTGTGTTTGCTAATTAGCCCATGTGAGCTAATTTTGGTGTTATTGATGTGAATTTAATAACATGATTTGTTTGGATTAATTATGTTAATATATATGCATGTGAATATATTAGCATAAATGTTTTGGGAATGGCATCATGCATTCCATGTGCATAGGTAGCCTAGAATGTGGGTGTGAGTGCGCTGACATGAAATGAAACAAAAACAAAATGTTTGTCGAGGAATTTCAATGGATGATTTTAGGAGGGAATTGTGTTGGGAATGGTCGACAATTACACGTTGAAGAGTCTATGAACTGTTTCGGAAGGTTCTCCAACACATTAGCTCGGAGGTAGTCCAATACTTTTACGAAATTGATGTAGTGAGTTTTTGAGAACAAAAGCTTTTTGTTTTGCTTGGATATTTACCATGTCGACAGGCATATATGAGGGAGTCGGTGAGGACTCGGGACATGGGATTAGTCATGTGGTTGTTCTGAGTAGAGTTCATGTAATTTCTTGGAATGTTTGTTTTACCATGCGTGTACACTTGGTGAGGGATGCTCATGTGGGGAAATTATCTCACCCCAGGCTTTGCTCGCCTGTCGAGGATCACCATTTCGGTCTGAGCGGCAGGGAGGCGGCACATTAAACCGTTTTAGAAGAGAATCGAGTTATAGCTTTGGTATTATTATGTATGACATGTATTAAATTTTGTAATTTAATATTATGTTTGTATTAAAGTAATGTAAAACTCTTGAACCATGATATATATTTGGTTGGGATATTTATTTTGTGATATTGATGGAGACCCAGTAGTGCATTATTTTACTAGTTTTAGACCATGTGGTCATTGTTGGTCTGGATGATTTGTACCTTGGGTGAAGCTCCCATTCAAAGGAGACTACGCCCGATTTTCGTGAGAGTGATGTCGGTTACGGAGCATTCCACCAATATTCACGGGTTGACGGGTTTATCAGCGGACCGAGGATGCAGAGGCGTCTAACCCAGTATCGAGCTTAGATATACGAATACCTAGGGCTTGAGGGACTTAGGCTTAGGCCATGGTCATTGAGGTATAAGAACATCACAACTTGGTATAGCTCGATGTTAGAGTTTAGGTATGATTACCTAAAAATCCATGGGGCAGGATGAAACCTTTGCATACATGAATTATTTATGTGTGAATGGTGTGTATAACATGAGTTGTTGTGTGTGCAGATTGTGGGTGAAATTATGCTTGGTAGATAGCATAGGAAAGATGTGAACACTAGATTGAAAATGTAACCTTAGGAAGGTACGATAAATTTTGGGCAAATAGTCCAGAATTTAATGAAAAAAAAATGATGTGGAAAATTTTTAAGGTTTCTGATGTCTTAAACTGGAAAAAAATAATAAAATAAATTTTTAGGAATTTATTTGGTTTACTGGAAAATGAAAAATATATATATATATAAATTTTGTGGAGTGTGATTTTTGGGTATCTTTCTTATTATTCATGTATCATACAGCACTACCATTAACTGCACCATTGGGGACTAGACCATAGTGTGGGTTTTTGCAGGAGGATTTATCCTTCTTGTTGATACGGAAATACATATTTTATTCATGAAAGCGTAGACCTCTATTGGTGATTGATCATTCTTGAGCCCACTTGATCAGAGCACTGACGTGGTCGGTTACATTATGCTCACCTACTCAAAATCAAATGTGTTTCTGTACATATGCAATGTAAAATGCCATTGCTGTTACTTTCAGTATTCGTATACATTGAACAATTTATAAAATATACTTTGCAAGTATCATGGATGGGTATATAAAAAGCATTTTTAATTGTCCGATCACCATATAATATATATAACCAAATATATAAACATATTTTACAACACATTCGACATGTTATAAAATTTTATAATACTTACACATAAATAGTCCACTGACTAGTCATTCGAAATGCATTACCAGGCCTTGGACATAATCGGACTTAGTCAAATTTTAACTTACAGTTTTATTTATTATTTTGTAACAAATTTTAGGAAACATCATTAATGGCTATAAATTCAGCATGAAGCAATCTCGAAACTTGGCGAAAACTATCGAAAAATAAATCCCAACGTCCAACAGTCCCGTGGTTGGGGCTGAACCAAATATTACAACCCTTGAATTAAGAGAACTAGTGTAGGAGAAGGCCTACCTTTTTTTTTTTGGTACTATAAGTAGCTCTTGTGAGTGGCAGACTTCAATTCTCATACTAACGACTTCCAGCCAATTATGAACAAGGAATCAGAACAATTTCAACCCTTTTTTACTTTCTCCTCCATTTTCTGGATCTTTATCCCTCTCTTTTGTTTTTCCTCCTTTTCTTTCTTCCTTTTCTTTTCTTTTTCTCCTTTCTTCTTTTTCTCTCTTTCTTTCTTTTTCTACTTTCTTTTTCTTTTCTTTTCTATAAATTTCCTCCCTCTCTCCTCCGTATTTTAGTTTTCATGGTGATCCAGTGAGAGGAAACTTCCATCCCACCCTGTTCTCTCATGACATGTGTGAGAAACCCCAGAAAATCGAATTTTAATGAAAGATTAAATGGTAATTTCGATTTGAAAAACCAGATTTTTAGATCTCGGATGGCAAGCAATTTGTAGTTGAAGTAAATCTTTAGCATAATCTCATTTTCCATGTCCAATTCGTCGAATTTCAAAAATCTGAATTATGGTTTTAAAGGTGTAGGTTGTCCCCGGGGATATGTGTGTGTACATGTCTGTTTATAGATAATATTGTCACAGTGTATAAGAAGATGATGCAATAAAAGGAAATAAAGAAATAAGAATAATAATAATAATAATTATTAAAAAAAAGGATAAAATCAAAAAGGAGAGCTGAGGCTGAGAGGGAGAGGCGTGTAGAGAGATATATTTTGTGTTTTCTTCTCTTAGCTCTCTGAATCTGGAGAAATCGGGCCCAGTAGGATTTCGTCGGACGAGAGGCAAAGTTGTCACGCATCGGAGAGCTACGCGTGGGCACAAAATCTTTAGAATTTTGTCAAACTCCATGAGGTAGGGATTTTCCTGCACTTGTAATTTATTTCTAAGCAAAGGTCATTTAATGGCTTGGATTGGCTTAGAGGCCATGAAAGGCCATAAATTTCAGTCCCAAATTTTTTGGACCGAGTGTAGGAATTTTTTGGGACTGTTTTCGGACAGTGGGTTGAATTTCGGGACTGTTTTTGGACATTCCTGGCTGAATTTTCGAGACTGTTTTTAGACAGTCCAGGCTAAAATTTCAAGACTGTTTTTGGGTAGTTTCGGACTGAGTTCGAGTTTGGTTTTGATCCCAAGACTGATGTTTTCGGGTTTTGTGGTGTGTTTTGGTATCTGATGGTCGGTGTGACGAGTGAAGAAAGGACAAGAGGTGCCATTTTATATGAGTCCGAGATTTGGGCCATTTTGTGTGTTATTGTTGTAAAATACTAAATAACATGTTGTTGTGTGTAAAAATCATGTTAATATATGTTATTTGATGTATTAATATGGATTGCATGGATGTAAATTATATGTAAAAATTATAATTGTCCATGGTGTATTAATGTTTCATGTAGCACTCATATATACATATAACATGAAGGAAAATGCATTGGCATCATGCATTTCATATGCACGGTCACATCGCGTCGAGGTCGGTGTAGTGCATGGTATTAGTATTCAGGTGTTGGTGAATGGGTTGTGAAGCTCGAAAAAGGGACAAGTCAAGAGTTGAGACTCACGGATGTGTAAATTTATTAAAATGATAAATTACATGTTTTAGGCGAGGCTTGAGTTGAGGTCGATCCCCCAAAGAGTGAAAAGACCCAAATTTTATTCACAGTTAGACATGAATCCCGACGATGTAAGTTCGAGAAAATGTTGGAAAGGAGTGTGGCGTCCTGCGGTGAAAACCCGAAAATCTGTGGCCCACAAAAGAAAAATAAAATCATGAAATGATAAATTAAAAATTAGAGGGTTGTCCAATGATTTTAGTCATTGAGTTAAATACCAATGGTTGGTTTCCACACTTGGCAATTGCAGGTATGGGGGAGTCGGTTGGGACTCAGGTTGTGAGCATGAGGGGTCGTATCTCATGCATGACACGGAACATTTCATATAATGTTGCATAAATTATATGAAATGTGATTGATGTTTATATACGCTATTGCATGTGCATTTTTAGGTGGGAAGTAGCCAACGTATGAAAACTTCATTGGGCATTGCTCACTGTCATTGGGACCCCTTTAGTCTGCGAGTCCGGTGCGGGCGTCGACCTTATGAGGAATGAGGCTGGGATGCGGCTTTGTTTGTTTTGTTTTGTCTTGTATTATATTCGACGAACGAAACATGTATACCTTTGTTGTCTAAATGGATTGTTAGTTAAATAGTCTATCATATATTTTTGTATATCTGAGGGGAATGGGTCTCGATATATGAGAGACCGAATGAGTGTGATCGGGACACCGATATTACGAGGTTAAATGGAGTTGGAGGGTAATCACTTGGGACGGAGATGAGGTGTCACAACATGTGTCTTCATATGATTCATTTGTCATGTGCCATGCCACACCACATGATTTTCATGCCATGTGCCCTTCTCTAAGCTTGCCATGTGGCATCCACATGGTTATGCCATGTGGCACCACTCCATGTGTCATCCGACACTCGTGCCTCGAAATACCTAAAATTCCGATTGTCTCGGAATCCAACGAAATTCGATTGGGTAGCTATATTTCGCGAGGCGATTCCAACGGTGAAATCCATTTCGTCATCGGAGATCTAGAAAATTTCAGGTTTTCAACCTGTACTTCAAAGACAAATTATCGTTTTGCCCTTTTTCAAAAAAATCGTATTTTTCCCGAGTTTTATGCAATTGGTCTTAAGGATCAAGTTGTCATTGCTTGAGTTTGAGTGACATGCTTAGTGGTAATTGATTGGAGGTATATGTGTGTCCTAATGTATTGACATGTGATGAGTTTGTGTCTGGATAAGGCCATTGCATGGCTTGTTTGTAGGCATGTTATGTCACAATTTGGCCTAGAGGATAAAGTATGTCATTTCTTGATTGGTGATGACTTGTTGATGTTGATATATTTGTGTGCAAATATGTTAACATGAAATGTGTGATCGTTTGGAAATTTTATGCTGATTGATATAATTGTCCATGATGCATGGGTGATATGCACGAGTAGAATTGTCCATATAGCATTCATCATATATCTGATATGGTATAAGCATGAAATGGCACATCGCATTGCATATGCACGGGGACATCGCATGAAATGGGTGTGAATGCATGGTTATCATCAACACTGCGTTTGATGTTTGATTGGGTAGGCTCAGTACAATGGGACAACGTCCAACAGGGTCGCACGGTTGTATACATGAAAATGAAAATGTGTCGGGTAATAGCAAGCAAGGATAGATACCCCCTCGGGTGAAAGACCTATTATTTTTTGTTATACATATGTGTCCAACGGTGAAAGCCCGTGAAAGTGTAGGAAGGCTTGCGAAGCCTGCGGTGAGACCTCGGAAATTCGCTACCCACAAAAAGACACATGGTTTTGAATATAAATGATCATTGAGGTGTGACATCCAAAAATCTTTTGGTTTGAAAACAAATGAATTTTGTTGTAAAATGATCATTGGATGTAATCCACAAACGATGAGTTTTATCACACTTTGACATCCTGCTTATGTGGTAGGGTGAGCGGGACTCGAGTAAGAGGTGGTCGGTAAGGACTACGGTGCATGGTCGCGGGATTGAGTCTCATCTCATTTCATGGCATGTAGGATTCAAGAGAGTAAAGGCCATGTTTTTTTCTTGGAATGTGATTGTGAACTGTGAACATGACCATTGCATGTGCACTTAGGTGGGGAGTAGTCTCTTTAAGAGTTTACTTTACTAGGCATAGCTCACCCTTTATGGGACCCCAATTTCAGGTACAAGGAGTACATCGATGCATGGCACTCACTCGAGGCCGCAGTTGTGAAGAAAGCCGGATTGTGACTTTGTATTCATTTTTGTAAAGATGCTTGGAACAAACTAGTAGTAGCTTGTATTTTGTGTAAAAAGAATTGTAATTAAATTCTTATGGGACTGTTTATACACTCTAGTGTTTTAAATGAACATAGATAAATGGACCCGGTGAGGTCATAGTATTATATTAGGCCTCGGATGGGCCATGTTACTATATTTTGTATAGGTTGGATTTTGGATAGAGCTCCCCTTACAAAGGAGACTATGTCCAATTTTTGTTAAAATTATGGATCCCGATAAATGGGACATAACAATGAGGTATTGGGTCACCCGATATCCATTAGTTTTTCGTAAGTTGACGGTTGGTCAACGGACCCCCGGGTTTTGGGGTGTCACAGTTCAACACCCACCATAAGGGGAAACTAAATATAAATATCATGGTGATAGGTCCTCTTATAGTGAGTAGTATCTTCCATGTATTACAATATATCAAGTTCCTCAACACAAACCCTTAAACTTAATGAATAAACCATATGTTTATTCAAGGTCCAAGCTGAATGATATTTCTCAAAATAATAATAATAATCTGAAATGTACAAAACCATATGAGAAAATATCATATTGAATAAGAGTTTCATTAAAATAATGAATGTACTTACAATAAAATTACATCGTGGAACCAAGTCCCATTTGTACTACAATTTCCATCCTTAAAATTACTTTAGGTGGCAAGGACTTTGCCAGCAATCGGCAAGCATTAACTCTGCTAATGTGTTCACGATCTCTCTCTCTCACTTTCTTTCTTTAACACATTCTCTTATGGCTAAGTATTTAATTTCGATATGCTTACTTCGACTTCCACTCTTGTTCTTAGCCATCAATACCGTAGCTGAGTTATCATAGTACAACTTCAATGGCCTAAATATAGAATCCACAATTCTAAGCCTAGATATGAAACTCTTTAACCATATACCATGCGAGCTAGCCTCAAAACAAGATACAAACTCGGCTTTCATAGTGGAAGTGGCAGTCAAAGTTTGCTTCACACTTCTCCAAGATACAGCTCCATTAGCTAGCTTGAAAATATAATCAGATGTTGATTTACGAGAATCAACACAACCAGTAAAGTCTAAATCAGAGTAGTCAATCACCTCCAAACTATCTGTTCGTCTATACATAAGCATGTAATCATTTGTTCCTTGAAGGTATCCACCTTCTTGCTCTCTCCGGTCGAGACTCGATTACTCTAATATCTTCCTAATACTCCAACAGCAAATGCAATGTCAAGTTTGGTACAGACCTGAGCCTACATCAGGCTTCCAATAGCTGAAGCATATAGAATGTTCTTCATGTGTTCCGTTCAAAATAATTTTTAGGGCACTGATTCAAATCAAATTTGTCACCCTTCAAAATGGGTGCTACACTCGGTGAACAATTTTCATGTTAAATCTCTCTAAAACTTTATTGATATAGGTCTTTTGAGACAAACCCAAAATGACTCGAGATCTTTCCCTATGGATCTTAATGCCAATGACATATGATGCCTCACCCATATCCTTCATATCCAAGTTCTTAGAGATAAATTGTGTGACGCCGCAAAACCCGGGGTCCCGTTGACAACCCGTCAACGCATGGGCTACCTGGGTATCGCATATCTCGATATCGCCATATCGCGTCCCATTCATCGGGATCCATTCATGCCTATATATTTTAGAACAATATACAAATTTATCAAAATAGTTCATAAGAGTTCGGGTTACAACTCTCTTATATTACATGTAAAATCTAGTTTTTTTTTTTACAAAAAGGTTTCTCAAAGCCATAGTTAGGCTTTCTTCACACCTACGGTCCTGGATGAGGGTCAGCTTCCTGTACATAACCTGCACCTAAAAAGGGGTCCCACGACGGGGTGAGCAATGCCTAGTAAGGATAACTCCTATAAGGGCTACTCCCCACCTAACTGCACATGCAATGCCATGTTCACACAATAATACACACATAAACATTCCAATGAAGAATATTCTAATTATACATGGAATCCTACATTCCATGAAACGAGATGAGACTCATCATGCCCCATGTCCCGAGTCCTCACCGACTCCCTCACACATGCTTATGCCAAGTGTGAAAAACCGTCATTCTGGATGACATCCAATGATCATTTTCAAAACCAATTTCATTTATTTATAGACCAAAATCTTTTTGGATGATACATCACAAGGATCATTTTATATTCAAAATCCATGACCCTTTTTGTAAGTAGCTGATTTTTGGTGTCTCACCGCGGGCTCCGCAAACCCAAACACTTTTACGGCCTTTCACCGCTGGGGACTATGTTTGACCATAATTGACGGGTTTTTTAGCCGAAGGGGGATCTATCCCTTCTTGCTGATACCCGGCACATATTTTCATCCTCATGTATAAAACCTTGCGACTTTGTTGGACGTTGTCCCATTTAATCGAGCCCACCCAATCAAACACCACACAATGCACCGTTGATCATTAACTGGCGCAATCACACTATTTAATGCGATCTCCTATGCATATGCAATGCACAGCCATTGCCTATTTGTACCATGTCCCATTGATGAATGCTATATGGACAATTTTATCAAACATGCATATCACCAATGCATCTTGGGAAATTATATCAAACATGCATATAATTTCCCTACATTAACTCATTCATGTCAATGTATCACACAAGCATATATCATCACATGCAAATCATTAATTAGTCAAGTAATGAAGCACTTTATCCTCTAGGCTAAATTACGACATAACATGTCCACAAAATAGCCTATAACATGCCATGTAATGGTCATGTCTACACATACAATTCATCACATGTCAATATATTAATACACATATCAACATTTCATCAAACAAGCATGTCATGCCATGCAATTAGTACACTTGGTGTTATGATCAAAATTTCAGCAATGATGTGAGCACCAAATGCCAATCACTGACATATGGCTGGATTTTAGACTTAAAGAGCTTTTCATAGAGTCTAAAAATGCACGAATCGGAGTTCGAACGAGAAATATATGGTCATTTAAAGTTGAAGTACACCAGGAACCACACTATTACGCCAATCCACGTAGTAGCGTTCCCGAGGGTTGCAGGAGCATTTTGGAAACTCCCGTAAATACAATTTTTCAACCCAAATTTGCTCTGGAAGCAACCCTTTAAACTGGATACAAACCCGTCCCATACCATTAACACCCGCACAACACTGGGTTCCCAAAATCACCAAAAAAAACAATAAACAAAGGCTAAGAAACCAAAGTATAAGAATCCCTACCTCTCAAGAAGAGCCCCGTCGAATCTCCGAACTTTACTCCTTGGTTCAACTAGTTCCGACCGTTGGAACGCCAATGTACTGAGGAAGAAATCGTCGGCCTCTTGTTACTCAAATTTCAGACACTGCTACCAAAGACTAAGTAAAGTCCCCGACATCGACACCAAAAACTTGTTAAGATCAAATGCTATATACAAATTTTAAAACACCATCATCAAAGGATTATTATCTAACTCGCGGTAACGGTGCCAAAACTTGTTATTCAAAAGAAACAGATATTCAAATTATCGAGACCATTACCGGAAGACTAAAAATTAATCCTGGTAAAGCGCACCAAAACTTGATACAAACTAAAAATACATTGTGTAAGCTTTATAAGAAGAATAATTTTGTCACTAAATCTTAACAAAAATTTACTTTGGTCTTAAAAACTGCAAGTGCACAAATCGTACAAGTAATAAAGTGGACATGTAAGTCCGGATATCGTTCCCACAGAGATTGAAAGGAATTTAAACTTCAACTACCCCAACTACTCAAGTTCTATACTATTTGAATGTCTAGTTTAGATGAAAATTTAGTAACCAAATAAGAATTTAAATCACTAGAATCCTATAATTGACATAAAGGGAAAAAAATTAAATCCTAAATGTAAACTGGACTGAACCAAATTATTGCTAGAAGTAAACACTAGGATTTCACTGCTGTGAAATTGTCAATTCCTGCATCCTATTCTCATTCTATTTTTCTCTGAGTTGGAATTTGAATTTGTCAAGAGGCAAGGTAGTATAGTTTAGATTCCTTCTCTAACTATACTTTTCACTGAATAGAGGTTCATGTTCATTTCTAAAACATGATTCTAATCAATTACTTGTAAATAGAATTTCTCTATAAGATCTAGGTATTTTTCTTTTCCAATACTTCATACCCATTTCTTATGACTCCAGATTTCTTGCTTCCTAAGACAAGGAAACTGCAAGATTTCTACAACAAGAATGATGTCTCATCCTTAAGATCTGAAAGAGTTTTCTCTTTCCTTTATTAGATCTCATGCTAACACAGGATCAAGATCATTCTTCCAGATCAAGGAGAGATCTCTAATTTATTAAATTGATATATCACTCAACCCATTCTTAAACCATGAGCAAATTGAGGATTTATCTAAGTAGCCTTTCAGAGCTCATCAGTTCTTCAATATTAGTCTAACATACCCCCAAGTAACTGATCTAAGCTCTAAGGAATCTCCACTGTTTCACTCAGAGGGCCTCCTAGAAATCAAAGCCAAACACGTCCTTTCATGGGTATAAGCTACTAAAATTGGGAACAATTAATATCAATAACAACACCATTCAAATAAACTCAAAATTCAACTCATGAAATTTTCTTCTCATTTTGCAGAAAAGACCATAACTAACATCATATCTTTCCTAATGGAAGTTGTGTTCTCGAAAACTGGATTACAACATACATTGAAATACTGATCAAGAAAATTCCACTGTAACTGCAATCAACTAAAGAAATGAGTTCCAGCGTTTGTCTGGAGTTCATTGCATTCAAACGGTAATCTTAAATGAATTTGAACATTAAAATTTCAACTTCAAAACTTCTGAACAATATTATTGTTTCAGATCCAGTAACGAATCAAAATATCACGCTAACACTAATCTAAGAAGAAATGAAAAATAAGAAAAAAAGAAAATACAATATCCCTACCTCCCGTGCATCAATTGGCCGCTGATGGCCGATCGCTCCCTCGCTCGTAATCGCTTCATTCGTCACCCGCTCCTCATCTCTTCATTTTCCTGGCAGCTCTAGTAAATTTGGGCCTAACTTCAAATGCTTTTATGAATCCCTAAATTTGTGCCCAAAGGTCTTCTCGACTTGAAAGTCAGGTCGCTGACAGGTTTTTGTTCTTTGTCAGAGTCCTTATCGCAGTATGCAAATTGTCTCGTCGCGACTCAAGATCTTATACTCATTCTTGCTTGAGTTGCAACAGCATATTTTTTTATTGCGACATTTTTCTTTCCTTACATATAACAGGATAGTATGATAACTCGCCGGTTAGTCTGTCGCGACAAAGTTTCCTCGTCGCGACAAAGTTTCTCGTCGCACAAATTCGCTGCGGCATTCCTCAAATAGTTATGTCGCAACATCGATAATCAACATGTTCAAATACGCTTTGAGTGCACTTCGCGAAGTTGGTGTCGCACCTAGCTATTCTTGTCGCAACAGCGATTTTTGCTCGGGTTCTTGTTGCAACACCGCTCAGATTATTGTCATCTCTGGGCCACACCCAAAAAGTCCGTCGCGATTGCAGAGTTCTCGCCGCTTACTTAGTTCGTTTCCTTGTTGCAACTTCACTTTTGATGTTGCAACCTAGACTTTTGTGTTAGTGATGTTTTGCCTGTCGCAACCCCAATATGTTATATCGCGACGATAATTTTTCTGCATGAAGATATTTCCATCGTCAGCACCCAGTTTTTCCGACGCTTACATAACTTTTTCGGGCCACCGTCAGGTCGCAACCCTTATTTCCTCGACGCATCTTTTTCAGAAACACTGATTTCTCGTGTCGCGACTTTGGTTTGTTATGTCGCGACATGACTTCTTTGCATTTGTGTTGAAACTTTTGTCGTGACTTAGAAGTTGTGATGCGACCTCGTTTCTCTCTGTTCAGCTTATTCCTATGTCGCGACCTGAAGATCTCTGTCGCGACATCAAAACACCTTTTAAGCTTGAACTATGTCGTAACATTGACTCTCCTTGTTGCAACCAGATTAGTTCATCCATTAAGCACCCTTTGTTGTGACCTAGTTTTCTTGTCGCGCCCTAAACTTCTTCTTCAAGATCTTCTTTCTCGTCTCAACAAACTTTTCCATGTCAGCAGGTCTGTCAATGACAAAGAGGGTTCCAGTCGCGATAGATACTCTACCTTCAGTTCAGCATTATGTCGCAACACAAACTATCTTGTTCCCAACTGACTTGCATATGTTTTTCCCATTCTCTGTCGCGACTTGTTGTCTTCTGTCACGACCTAGCTCAATTGTCAACAATTAGATTATGGTGTTGCGACATAGGAAATGTTCTTGCGACAGGGTTTCTTTGGTAATTACTTGGAAGTTTGTTGCGATGTCAAATTTCAGTCGCGACATAGACTGCTACAATTGCTGTTTTCTATTCTTTCTTGCTAGATTTTTCTCCTTTTTGAATTAAAGCCTGCAAAACACAAGTTTGGTAAATATTCCATAATTTAGCATTAAAATAACTCTGAAAATATTAAAAACAAGCCAGAAAAATGGACAAAAAATAGATGAGTTTAAGACTCATCACTTCTTTCCTCTTTTCTCTCTTTCTTTTCTTTCTTTTCTCCTTTCCCCTTTCTCTCATTTCCTCCCATTCTCTTTTGTTATAAACTGGTTCTGAACCCCCATATTTATACAAAATTCAAAACCCTTGCATTTTGACACATGGCTTGCCATGTGTCTTAGAAGGACATGCATTTGGACACATGGCTTGCCATGTGTCACCTTACACCTGATGCATCGAAAAACATGAAATTCCTATTATCTCATTATCCAACGAAATTCGACTAGGTAGCTAGATTTTGCGAGACAATTCCAACAGTGAAGTCCGTTTCATCATCCGAGATATAGAAAATTTCAAGTTTTCAACCTGTACTACAACGGCAAATTACCGTTTTGCCATTTTTCAGAAAAATTGCATTTTTCCTGAGTTTCACAAATTGTTTCACCTCATATAACAAACCATTATCATTGGTTACAAGCACAATATCATCCACATATAACACAAGAAAACAAATCTTATTCTCACTTACCATCTGGTATATACATTGATCCATGATATTTTCTTCAAAATCGAATAAAGTAATGACTTCATGGAATTTTAAATACCATTGGTGGGACGCTTGTTTTAATCCATATATGGATTTCTTAAGCTTGCAAACTAAATGCCCACCTTCACTAGAGGAGAATCTTTCAGGTTGTTTCATGTAAACCTCTTCCTCTAGATTACCATTAAAGAATGTCGTTTTTACATCCATTTGATGTAAATCAAAGTCAAAATGGGCAACCAATTCCATGATTATCCGAAGAGAATCTTTCTTAGATACAAGAGAAAAGGTCTCTTTGTAATTGATTCCTTCCCTTTGAGTGAATCTTTTTGCCAACGAAGTCTCATTTTTATGTCTCTCAATGTAAATGCAAAGGAGTCCTTGCTTTAAAGACCCAGTTACATCCAACAGCTTTTACATCATTAGGCAACTCAACGAGATCCCAAACTCAGTTAGATGTCATAGAATTCATTTCTTCTTTCATAGCATTGTACCATGAGTTAGATTCCTTAGAACTCATGGCTTGTAAAACGTTTCTGGATCATTTTCGACTCTAATGTTATAGTCTAATTCTTGTAAATACACTATATAATCATTAGGAATTGCTGATTTCCTAACTTCAGAGATCTTCTAATGTTGATTCATCATTCTCGAAAGTGAATTTGTTGATCAACCTATTACTCAATCTGTTTGTTCAACAATTTCCGAATTCTTCATCAAGTAACTCGATCTACATGATCAATATCAGCGATATGTGGAACTTCAGGAAATGGTTGTCTCACACTCGGTTGTACTTTAGGGGTGTGAATGATAATCAATCTATCACTTGAACCAGAGGGTTGACGTTTATAATGATCGTTCTCATAAACAATGTCCTGAAACTGATCACTCCCACTGATCAAGTCATTCTCAAGAAATTTTGCATTTCTTGATTCCACAATCCTAGTGTTGTGAGATGGACACAAATCTATAATTTGACCTTTCAAGATATCCAATGAAATACCCACTAATGGTCCTCGGGTTTAGCTTTTCAGGGGTTATAAATTCTCACTCGCATGTGCATCCCTTAAACTCAGATATGTCGCAAACTCGATTTCCAACCTTTGAATAACTCAAAAGGCGTCTTAGGGACAACTTTGGTTGGAACTCGATTTAATATATACACTACCGGCTTTAGAGCTTCAGACCACAAGTATTGAGGTAGTTTTGTATTACTCCTCATACTCCTTACCGTGTCCATTAAAGTTTGGTTTCTTCTTTCTGCCACACCATTATGATCCAGAGAACCATGCATAGTGTATTAGGCAACAATCCCATTTTCTTGAAGAAACTTCGCAAATACACCAGGAGCTTGTCCATTCTCTATATATTTACCATAATACTCCACCTCTATCTGATCTCACAATCTTAATATGTTTTCCACATTGATTCTCTACTTCAGCCATAAAAACTTTAAAGGCGCCTAAAGCTTCATCTTTAGAATGAAGTAAGTAGAGTTACATGTATCGTGAATAATCATCTATGAAGGTGATAAAGTATTTTTGACCATTTTCATCCATGTCAAGACAACAAATGTTAGTATGTATAATCTCTAATAGGTTTGTGCTCCTCTTTGCACCCCTTTTAGACTTATTGGTTTGCTTGCCCTTAATGCAATCCACACAAGTCTCAAAATCAGCAAAATCCAAAGTACTAAGTACCCTATCATTAACCAATTTCTTCATTCTTTCAATGGAGATGTGTCCCACCCTCCTGCTGGGCAACATAGAGGATTCCTCATTCATAACACATTTTTTTAATCCAGCGGTAACATGGATAGAACTATAAGTAACATCATTGTGTAATTGAATATGGAAAAGACCATCAGACAATGCACCAACCAATAACTTTGGATTTATTAGATAAAAACCCGAATCTGTAAAGTTAAAGGAAAATCCTAAAGGTACAAGTCTTGAAATTGAAATTAAATTCCTAGAGAAACTTGGAACATAAAATGTCTTTTCCAATTCTAAAATGAAACCCCTGCTTAATACAAGATTGCAAATGCCAATAGCTTCCACACGTGAACTCATCTTGCTGCCTGAATAGATGCATTGTTCACTTCCCACTGACTTCTTTAGGTTTTGCATACCCTGTAAGGTATTTGAAACATGGATTGTATAACCAGAATCAATCCACCATGTGTTATGATTAACATTAACCATATTATATTCATAAAAAAAACAAAAGAAAATTGAGTACCTTTCTTATCAAGCCAGATCTTAAATTTTGAGCAGTCCTTCTTCATGTGTCCCTTCTTCTTACAGAAAAAACACTTTAATTCATTCTTTATGCTTGGTTGAACATGAATCTTTCCCTTTCTTTTAGGTTGATCCTTTCTTGTCTTTCCAAAAGTGGTCAAGTTAACCTTTTCGCCCTCTTCCATCGTTAACCTTCCCTCCTCTTGCACACACATGGTCAACAATTCATTAATTGACCATTTATCCTTATGTGTTGTAAGAGATTTTAAGGACTATTTGTCAGCATGTTGTTCAATATATAATGAACAAGGAAAGCATCTAACATGGTAACTTCTAATGACTTAAGTTGAGCCACTATATCCCTCATGCGCATGATATGATCACGCACTCCTCTGATCCCGGTGAGCTTGGTGGATGAAAATTGCAAAATTAAGGTACTAGCAAGAGCTTTGTCAAAAGTTACAAACTGCTCATCAACGGCTTTCAGAAGTGGTTTGACTTTATAAATTTGCTCAACGAAACCACGAATACCAGTAGATATCTTGGTCTTTATGAATATCATGGAGAGGAGATTGGACCTCTCCCACTTATCATAAAGACAAACAGCTTCTGTAGTGCTGGTTTCGGTAATGGGGTCGGGTTCGTCTTTCCTTATAGCGCAGTCAATATCCATCAATCTCAAATGCAAAAGAATTCTCTCCTTCCATACCTTATAGTTATCACCCCTTAGTTCGAGAATATCACACTTAAAATCATAAATGTTTGCAGGTTGAATAATTGCAATATTTTAAATATACATGCTTATTGATCAAGGATTGAGGCAAAAATACAATATCATGTTTTACCAATGTAAATCGTGCTTTTAAATCATAAATCTAGTGACATAAAACTTGTTTGTGGGCTAAAGTCTTATTCATTTAGACTTAAAGAATCTTATGATAAATCTTTCAAATCATGTTCCTTTTCCTAATCCCTATAGGAAATTTAGAAAATATAATTTGATATCTCATCCTAATTAACCATACAAAATATAATAAAAATTCCTATGAGATGAGATTTATCACATTCCATATGATTAATTACAATTAATGTAATCAAATGTGATCTTAAAACTTAATATATAATTTTAACCAATTAAGGATGTTGTGGCTATTCCCTAATTAATTAAAAATTATATTGATCACTGAACATTATTGCAAAAACTTTAAGCAATTCAAACAATAAGATTATCATTCAATTAATTATGTATGTAAAACTATACACATACAAATAATCACAATAATTTTAATATATAGGAAATTTAATTCCTATATTTTAAAAATAAAATCAACTGCAGTTGACATCTAATATCAATCAGACATGCAGTCCATTAGTAGAGCATGGGCCGATTAAGTCCGAATACTTGTGTTTAATTCAAGCCGGTAACACATTTTCATAAATTTTTCTAATAACCATCAATCTCTATAAAGAAAATCAATGTAAAAGGAATAACAACTTCACGTTTAGCTTGGTGGTAAAGGACTTATATTAAGACTATAAGGTCTTAGGTTCAAATCCCTTTTAGACACAAAATTTAATGAATTTAGAATTCAATGGCTATCCCTGCAGCCAAATAGGCTATCCCAAACAGTTTTTCGATGTCCCTGCAGCCAAACAAGCAGCGATCCAGACTATTCATGTGGCCAAACAGGCCATTAGCTGTCCAAATAGGGGAATTTCTATCGCTGTAACCAAAACACAGCAAGGTGCTGAATGCAGAACAGTCCCTTGAATCAAATCGGATAAATATATCTAAATATATATAGATTCAACCAACCATGAAGCCTAGTGGTTGACTACCTTTATTTATACATGATGCTCACGGGTTCGAAACCCACTTAATCATTTTGTCGCCCTTTTTTTTTTTATCTTAATAAGGTCCAAGCACAGCCCAGTCCAGTCCACATTAGAGCCTTGAGGCCTGCATTTTTGTTTAATCTTAATAAGGCCAAGTCCAGCCTAGTCCACATTAGAGTCTTGAGGTCGGCAGGAAATTCATTGCCCAGGGCTCAAAAATTAGCCCATAATCAAGTCATCTTCAATCTCTGAAAATCATTTTCTACCTAAAAAAAAACCCGTTTTTTTTTGTTTTTTTTCATTTGTTGGTCTAGAAGATGTTTAAAAGGGAAAGGAAAGGTTTTCCCATAAACATGTTTTCTAAAGATTTCTTACCCTTTTATTTACATAAAAAATATAAAAACCATCTTGAATAAATATATTCAGAATTCTAATTTTGAAGGTACCCAAAACTGAATTTCAGGCGGCACTCTTTAAACATCAAACTTCATACACGTTTAAACACAAAAAAAATAAGAAATCTAAATGATAATGGTTTCATATATGAAGTTTCATCTAAAAGTCTTATACTGACTTTCATTAAATACGATTTGCAAATAAAAATTTTCCTAAAACGAAAGGAAAATTTTTAAACAAGGCTCATACAGTGCTCTGATACAAAATGTAAAAGCATTAATTAATTTGATCATATGAAGATACCAACAACATAATCAGATCATATGTGGAAGCAAAAAGCCATAATACACATACCTCCAGCCATTGTTAAGAAACAGAGAAACTGGAATGCGAAAATCGAAATGCTGAAACTGAAGCACTGTAATGAAATCACTTTATTTAAACCTTCTCAAAAAATGTAACTTGATGCGACTTTCGTATATTTGAGTAGGCTTAGGACCTGGGGGGTCGTGCAAAGGTTCTTCGTGGAGACTCATGCCATCATTGGTCTCCTGAAGAGGTACAAAGGTTGAGGAAGAGGTGTTTTGAAAATGTGGGAGATTCAAATTTTAAATTTAAAACTTTAAATATATGGACCATTCTAACACCTTAAAAATCTCTAACCAACTTATAGCTAGACGCATGTGGACAAATTCAGATAAACTATTTAATAATTGGTAATTAACATAATAAATAATATATTATATATAGATATGATTCAACTTATAATAAAAATGAACAAGTATTCAAAAATAAAATAAATAATGAACAAAAATATGAAAATTTCATATAAAGGACAAAAACATGATAACACCATAACTAATATATAAAGAAAGATGCCTTTGAGGCTTGACTTAAATGGTAAGGGAGGGACATAGTACTATAATGATGTACTACAAAATGAATAGGTGTAAAAAAACATATAAAAATAAATATGATCAAATTTAATTTAATAATGGAAGGAAAGGAGGTATACTGACATTTTGATTAAAAAGCCTAATTTGAATAAGAGACTTTAAAAAGTTCTTATGTTTTCAAAGCTTTCTAAAGAAATTGAAATAATATTTTGAAGGGAAAGTAATGAACTAAATTAAAAATGGCTCCTAAACTTTTTTTTTTTTTAATAAAAATAGATTTAAAAAATGAATTTGTTAAAGTATGTTTATAGTTTAATATGAAATAATAAATGGTTGTAAGTGAAAATTAGTTATGATATATGAAATAAATGAAGGATTGTTTGTCTTTACAACTAAAGTTTGGACCACCTATCAAAAATATGTATCTTTTAATTTGCTTGTAGAAGTTTCTTTGTTCTCATATTTTACGTATGACAAGAATGTATGACAAGAATGAAGATGTGAATATTCGAGAGTTAATAAATTATGTTTGAGAAATATTTTTGTATTTATCATAAATTTATGACTAATGATGTTATGTATTATGACGTGTCTCTACTGTAGGTTTCATTCCCGAACCTGGAGGAGTTAAAACTCAACTGTCTTTCCATGTGGAAGAATATGTGGCATCCCCAACACAAATTATCCGACAAATTATGAATATTAAGTGTAGGTACTTGTCCGTGGCTAGTCAATCTTATCCCATCTCATTTGATACAGAGCTTCCAAAATTTGAAAGAGGTAGTTGTGGATGATTGTGAAGTCCTAGAATATGTGTTTAATCATCAAGGACTCAATAGAGATGATGAAATCCTCCCAAAAATAGAAATTCTAAAGTTAGACGAACTATCTAAATTGAGGCTTACCTGTTACGAGGACAAGAACAATAACATGCGATATCATTTATCTCTTTCCAAGTTCATGGTTTTGGAGCACATTAAAGAGCTACATATCATTAACTGCGGGAAGCCCTTAGATAAGAAGGTTAGTTTTCTCCCATATTTTTTTGGTTTTTCCTTATGTCACTTGAAATATTTAGAGACATTTACTATAAAAATATTTTTGTTTTTAAAAAAAAAAAAAAGTATGAGAAGAGCACATTAATCTTTAATAATAATTTTATTAAATTAATTTTAAATAATAAAGAATTATGAATAATACGTAAATTAAAAAGTAATGTTAAAAGGATAAATGTATTAATAGAAATAATATCTTTAAAAAGGTAAAAAAAAAATGGTAGTTATTATTTTAGTTTATGTACTATGAAATTGGAACAGTACGGGTACTGACAGAGAGTTTCATAGTAGACAGAGAGAGTAACTCTGTTGGGATCGACTGATGAAACTGAAACCCCAGAAAAATCCTCTGAGGAAGAAAGGGATGGGAAAGTGAAGAGGAATATTAACAGAGTAGAAATGAGAAGAATGGGAGGGAGGAGTTGGTGGGAAGAAGCCATTTGCGAGAGCAGAGTGACGGAAAGTGGAGGTTTTTTGCCTTCCCTTCTTTTTATGTTACTTTCTCTTTTTCTCTTTTTAGGGTAACCTTTATCCAATTCGTAATTGGTTTTAATGTAAAGGTGAAAATAATTATTAATATAGCAATAAGAATGTGTTTTAAACAGTAGGCAGATTTTTTTTTTTTAAACTATGATGGAAATTTATTTAAAAAAAAAAAAGTATATCATAGATAAAGAAAAAAAATATGTACTAAGATTCAAGTGTATAACCTCTCACCAAACAAAAGTTTGATACGATGATGAACAACTGATTTATAACAAGCTTGTAGGAAAATTATATCAAAGCAAAAAAAAAAGTAGCAGAGAATTTGTCTTGCAATTGCTAATTCAAAGATTTGGTGGTCAGGATTTTATGGGGATGTTAAATTTTTTATTTTGAAGATTATAGTGGTTTATTGTGATTTTGAAGATCATTGTGATTTTGAAGTTTATCTTTTAACCGTATTTGTAATTTTTCTTATTTCGTAGTCGTATTTCACAAAAAAAAAAAATCACATT
This sequence comes from Tetrastigma voinierianum, assembly GCA_016808115.1. Lineage (NCBI taxonomy): Eukaryota > Viridiplantae > Streptophyta > Magnoliopsida > Vitales > Vitaceae > Tetrastigma > Tetrastigma voinierianum. The sequence continues at coordinate 424,288 of JAEQBH010002464.1, read as the reverse complement.
GTTGTCATGCTTAATCTCATGAGTTTTGGATTAAAATAATATATTTTTTTTAAAAGTATAAAAATAATTTATATTTGAAACTATTGCTCAATCTAGTTGTTTATAATTAAGCAAATATCGTTGTCCTTAACAACGGCTTTATCATTTAAAAATAAAATAAAAATGTCGTAGTTGAAGACAACGACATTATTATAGTTTTAAATTTCTGCAGAACCCTTCTTCCTCCTCCATTTCTTCCATTTCCCTATTGTTCTCCTTCTCCTTTTCCGGCGACAGCATTAGGGCTTGGGGGAAATCCAATGATTTTTGCCTCATCTCTTCTCCTAGTACTCCATTCTACTCCACAACAGGTAACCCTCCTTCATTGGATTGTTTTTTGTTGAAAATTTCTTACATTACTGCTTCTGTTTGTGTGATTTTTTTTTGTTGATATTGTGGTGATAAATCTTTGGGTTTAGTTCCCATTTTAATCTTTAGGAAATCGATAGTTGAAATGATTAAGAAAATATGTCAAAATTACCTCCATTTTTTTAAACGTAAGATTCTCTCTTATTTCATTTGGAAGCCAGAAAATGTTATAAAGGAGTAGCGGGAAAGGGAACTATGAAATGATAGTGGCTTGCCCACCCCATCTCACCGTCGGTAGCCAACTTCAGTTCACCCTAGGAACCATTAAGGTTAGACTTAAGCTTGAGCTGCGGTAACATGAAGACATTCCTTGGAAGGTTGCTTAGTTGGAAAATTCTTACTTGAAATAGGTAACTTCGTCTGGTAGCAGATTCCAAAGAAGACAACTTACGAAAGCGGACTCTTTATGGAATGGGAGAATCCAACTATTGAATATAACAAAGTGAAGCAGGACTGCACTCGCTACGTAGTACTTGAATAGACAGGAAGACAAGAAGCAAGGGATAACATGAGGAAAAATAAGCAAATGAGGAAAATAATTTTCCTCAATTTTGATAACATGAAAAAATCTAGCTTATTCAACCTCCCCCTTTTTTCAAGTTCGTTTGATTCAGGTTTTGCGCTTGATCATTTATGTTTTTCTATATATCTATATATATATATATATATATATATATATATATATATATATATATATATATATATATATATATAACTTTTCTTTGTCAAAGTAAGGTTATTATGGGTATATTTGGTTCTAGAAAATCTTAAGGAAAGAGGAAAAGAAATTGAAAGAAAAAAAAAAAGGAAGGAAACAAATACGACTATTCTTAGATAATTTAAAGGAAAAATGTTTTCTTTTATTATTATTTTAATAGAGTTTTAAGGGAATAAGCAGAGAAAATTTTATAGGATTTTTCTTTACATTTTTTCTCATATTTTTAGGTCATCTAAACTTGGAAAATATTTGTTTCTAAAAATGATATTTTCTATTTCAACGTGAAAAAATAAGAATAAAATATAATTAAAATTATTTTTTTGAAGGATAATTAAAATTATTTAGAGAATTATATATGTTTAAATCATTTAATATTTGTATACCAAACATTCTCTTGCCAATTAGTAAGGAACAATACAACTGCATCCAAGGGTTACAAGCTTAGGGCGGGTTTTGTTCCTGTTTTTGAAAACTGATTGTGAGAACCATTTTTTAAACCACAAAGACCATGATCTCTGAAAATTGTTGTTCTCAATACATGATAGATAACATTGATATAAGGAACCTACTTCTCCAAGTTGGTGTTCAAATGAGGAGATGATGCATAGAAATTTCTATATGGAAATGGTTTCTACAAAATGCTAATTCCACTATAGTTGCAATGCCATTTGGAGTTTTTTCTAATTTATCACATTAGTGTTTTGATATTTCTAATTCTAAGATTTTTGAATCATTAACAATTTTGAGAGAATATATCTATCTATTCTGAGATAACCATTTTTGTAAAACATAATCCAAGAAGAAAGTCTAGCCCAAAGGGTCAAGCCCCCCTCCTTTATCTCTTCTTCATCGATACGTGCATATATTTGATTTTTTTGCAAAAAATAAATTGATTTGATTTGACATAAACTAATATTTTGGAATATCAGCTTTTTAATTATTTTAAAATTATTTATTTTAAATTATATTCTCCTTTTATTTTATATTATTCTTTTAAAATTATTTTTTAAATTTATCTTATTAATCTTTTTTTAAAGAATTATCCTCACTTTAATTTTATTCAGTTTATATTTATCTTTATCATCTTATTTATTTTTTAAATATTTTTATTGTAAAATGTTAAAAATACAAGCTTATTTAAAAATTAAATACTTTATATATTATTGGGGGAATTATGTTAAAGTGCACTATTGCACCAATAAGAATGAAAATATAACCCAAATAATAGATATTACCTTGAAAATGCACCATTCCATGAAATTAATAAAACATACTTTTGAGTAACTTTTGGGTTAAACCCTAAATTATTTCTATATACTTCCAACAATTAAAAAAGGATAGTACTAATAAAAATAATTTTTGATTTCAAAAGAATAAAAATAGCTTTCAAAAAATAAATCTTTACTTCTATTTTTCTTATTTTTTCTATATAATTATCAAATAAGGGAAAATGAATATTTTCTTGTTCCTTTGATTTTTCCACGAATAACAAAACAAGGAAATTTTTATATTTTCCTTGTCTTTTTATTTCCTTACCTTTTTCCTTTCAATTTTTCCCTCATCGTTTTTCGTGTTTCATACATAGTCTTTGTATCCTCATATAATTTAACTAATTTGAACCATTTTGTATAGGTCAAATATGTCTATTTCTACAATTCCCGTGATATGTTATTACATTGGGAAAATACTGAGGATTGAAACATATGTGAAATATGTTAGGAACAAAGTTGTCATTGTGCCTTTTGATGTACCGGTTGATTGCACGTTTAAACTGTTAGGTGATATGATATACTCAAGGACATACATTGACAAACAAAGGTTCAAATTAGTCCTCAATTGTAAGTATCCCTTGAAAAGTGGAAATGGGTTTCAACCTTGTCCAATATGGGATGATAGTAGTGTGTACCGAATGTTGAAATTGGTTAATACACAACCGTACGGAGGAAATTAAATTGTATATATCGAGGTCGCTCGAAAGGTCATGCTGAATCAACCCAGGGGCGCCTACAGATATATTGGTTGGAGGAAATGATAATGTTGCAGACCCGACTATGGTCAGGGCCTAGTAAAGACTCTAGCACCGATATCGATAGATGTGTAGTTATGAGATGATGAAGATTATGAAGATGAAGAAGCTAATGATGAATATGATGAAGATGGTGATGATGAATCTAACGGAGATATAGATGTTCAAGCTAATGGACATGTTTTCATCCTCCATACTCTTAACCAAGTTTTGGAGAATGAGCAAAGGATATATGTCTCTATGGATGCGACATCTTGTAATGTATCAAATAACCCAGATGAGTCATCCCCTGTGCAGTATCACTTAGCACCATCACCTCAATTTGAAAATGTGGAAAATTGCATGAAATTTTTTTTTTTTTTTTATTTCAAGTGATTGACTCCATGTAGAAGCATACTACCGTGATACTCATGAGAATTTTAGTCACAAGTTTTTAATTTAAATCATGGTAAAGAGGTCAGAAGATTTACTCAATTAAAGCTCACCAAGAGTTTGTGGTTGTTGCATCCTCAAAAAAATTGCTAGTTTTAAGATGTAAGAAGGCCGAGGAATGTCAATGTCCATAGAAGCTTCGTGTCATGCTTGTGAAAGATACTTGTTTATTTGTTATCAACAAGTATGTGCGGTCATACTTAGCTCAATCCTTACTAATTTGGGAACATCATCAATTGGACTTAAACTTGGTTGCTGCTCATATCAAAGCAATTATTAAGGCACAATTCACTTTGTCTATAGCTACTATTCAAGCAAGTGTGATAGAGAAATGGGGATATGAAATTTCATATAAAAAGGCTCTAGATGGAAAGCATAAAGCACTTAGACACTTATTTGGTGACTTTTTTCAATCATATACGCTTTCTTCTTAGCCTCTTAGAAAGCAAATCCTGGGACGTAAGGCAATTTGGAAAACATTTTATAGTAATATGCCAAACACTGAGATATTTCAACACGTGTTCTGGTCATTCGAGCCATCTATTGAAGGGTTCGAACATTATCGTCCCGGACTGAGGATTGATGGTACACATTTGTATGGGAAGTATAAAGGCACGCATCAGATTGTTATGGGGGTGTGGGACGAAATAATCACTGTTTCCATCAGCATTTCATTTATTACAAAAGCGAGAATATTGATGGGCCGATGGTTCTCGCATGTATCGTAAATGCAGCAACTCAACCTGACGGAAATTGCGGTTATATCCGATAAACATCCAGTAAGGTGGCAAAATGGAGTGATTCTCATCTGTGCACAACTATCCGGGCCTATCACAGGATTTGCAGGTGTCATCTTGCAAACAATTTTATGACTCGCATTAAAGATAAACTCTGGAAGAATTTAGTTTGCAGAGCAGCTTTAGCGCCTAAATAATGCAAATTCACAGTATATTGGTTACACCGAGATTTAATTCGGAAGCACAACAATGGTTGGAGGTAATCCTTCTTAAGATATGGGCACTTTCACGTGATGGAGGTCAAAGATATGGGATATTGACTACCAACATGTCTGAGGTATTTAACAGTGTTCTTAAAGGAGCTCGTAGCTTACCAATAACTGCATTAGTTCAGTTCACCTTGTATCGTCTTAATAGTTGCTTTGTTGTAAGAAAGAAACAAGGTGCTAACATATTGGCATCAGATGAGCAATACACTCCCTATGTTGATGCTCATATTAAGGCCCGTGTGGTTAAGGCTGGATCAATGGAAATTGTTTTTTACAATCAAATCTAGGGACGATTTCATGTCAAGTCAAGGAGTGGTCAAACACAACGCCTCAACTTACATGACTAGAAATGCACATGTGGTAAGCCACTTATGTAACACCCCAAATTATACCCTGACAATTTTATAACATGTTTTGGGTATAATAAAAGTAAATGTATATTTTTCTAGAATAAAATAAGCAAAAATCCGGAATTAATACAAGAGTTAAGGGTAAATTAGTAATTTACCAATCCAGGACCCAAGGGTCATAATTTATGAAGATTATATAATAAAGTGGAAATTAGATAAGTTGGATTGCAAATAATAGAGAGTTGAGGAACCAAATTGCAAAAGCTAAAAATTAGGCAAAAAAAGGATAAGACCAACCAGCCTTAAGAAAACTTCATTTTATTGAAGGTTGTGGTTCACGTTTGGGAGAAAGAAAGAATATAAGAGGAAGAATAAGAGAGGGCAGCAGCTAAGCATGAAATAAAAAGGAAGAAGCAGGTTCAAGAAAAGCTCGCAAGTAACACTATTATGGAAACTATTTGTGTATGGAAATCTTGTTAGAACATCTCCTTTGTGATGTTTGGAACCTATATGTTAGGAAATACTTGTCTAAGTTGGGTTAGGAAATACTTGTATACTTGTATATATATATATATATATATATATATATATATATAAAATGGGCCCACCAATGTCCGAAAATAAAGTTAAAGAGTTCCTGGCCCTGTCGTTCCCCTTTAGCCTAGGCTGGTAAGGCGTGGACAATATTGAACTTTTAAATAAAATACATACCTACTCCGCATCTACTAAACACGACCTATGTCTGTCATGCAATACTAAGACATATGGATCTAAAGGATCTGCATTATGAAGCCCTCTGAACACCATATCTGTAAAAGATAACATAAAGACACTATAATTATTAACTTAAACCAACCAAAATACACATGTATTGAAGAGTTAGGGTTTTCCTAACCCAACTTAGACAAGTATTTCCAAACATATAGGTTCCATACATGAATTCCACACCAAAGTTCCAACCCAAAGTTCCAAACCTGGATTTTCTTCTTCTTCTCTTCTTCCTTCTTCCTTCTTCTTCTTCTCTTCTTCCTTCTTCCTTCTTCTTCTTCTCTTCTTCTCCACTGTAAAGCCCTAACCTTCAAAGCCCAAAAAAAATGAGATATTCTAAGGCCATGTTGGGTCTTATCCTCATTTGAGTCAAATGTCCATTTTTTCTATTTGGTCCTTCATTTTCATTTTATTTGCAAATCAACTTATTCAATTTCTAACTTAGCATATAATCTTCTTGTGTTATGACCTTTGGGTCCTTAGTGTAAAATTACCAATTTACCCTCAATACTCAAATTTCAGAAAAGTGTAATTTTTACTTATATTATACCCTAAACATGTAATAAACTACTATGGTATAATTTGGGGTGTTACAAATATGACTTAGTAACCTAACCAAGAGGGGGGTGAATTGGTTTTCTCATAAACTTTTTGCACAACAACAATAAATCTTCAATTTACTACAATAACGATAAAGTAAAGAGATAAAGATAGAAAAAGCAAAACCTGGATTTATAATGGTTCAGCACAACCTTGCCTACATCTATTTCTCCTCAACCTTCAACCGATGAAGGACCCACTAGTGGTAAGCTCCAACCCGAGCTTCTTTACACTTGGATCATGGCTCCAATTGGCACCTCTTCAAGCTATACACACTTGAAGTTCAAAGCTCCAATCCTGAGCTTCTTTACACTTGGATTTTGGCTCCAATGGGCTCTTCACAATCTTTGCAAGCTATACTTACTTGAAGCTTTCTCACTTATGCACAATGAGATACTATCTCTCAAGCTCTCAAGATATTTCAATTACAACCCAAGCTTTGATGAACACAAAGATGCACTCTACAACATGCACATGTAATGAATTCACTCACAATCTGAGTTTGAGAATTGATTCATAAGATAAATGATGTTTGAGATGATATACAATAGGTCTCATATCAAACAAGTGATCCCCCACACTCTATTTATAGAGTGGGAACTCGGATCACTTAAGCTACCAACCGATCGACCAACCGATCAATGTATACTAGCCGTTGTACACAGAAATGTTACCGTTTTATAGTCGTTAGAACCGACCGTTGGACCAACCGATCGACCGTTTCACGCAACCGGTCAACCATTTGCTACAGTGCTCTCCCAGGTCACTATTCTCTAGCCGTTGAAATATGACCGTTGCACCAATCGGTCAATCGTTTCACATAACCAATCGACCGTTTCACACAACCAATCAACCGTTTCCTGTTCTTGATTTTTGATGAGCTATTACATCCAACAGGTCGAGTTTCACACCTCGTCTGGTTCCAAACCGGTCGACCGATTAATGCTCCACCTCGATCGATTGAGGCTCCGCCTCAACCGGTTACCCCTTTGATTGTTCAATTTGATGTGTTGTTTGATTTCAAATACTTCTAAATCTTAGATAAACATTGAAGTTCATTTTAGTATTATAAAGTCTAAGGTTTTATGCTTAAACTAAAGTTTTCAAAAGATATGCAATTTTGGATTTGAAAACCGAGCAACAGGAGTGATGCATGATTAATGATGATATCCAAAAGTGCACCAATATATTCACCTCACATATATTCCTAAGCTATCAAAATCTTCACTTGATGCTTGAGCTTGGAATCTTGGTTACTTGTCATTTCGGTTCTTTGATTTGAGTGAACTTCACTTCCAAGTGCTTGTTCAACTTCATCATTATCATCTTTAGCTTGTATTATCTTCATTTGATGCTTGATCAATCACAACCTGTCACTCAATCTCAGCTTTAACCATTAGTAACAAATAACCTTGATTTGTTATCATCAAAACATCAACTAGAGGTACCCTTGGGCTAACATTATTAAATATCAACTACTATTACATATCGTTGGTGTAATGTATATATAATCAATTCTAAAATTGATTTCTTCGTTACTTGTAGTTCCATGATGTACTCCACCCTCGCCCAACAAATGAAAGCCCTCATCATTATGTGGAGAATGGATCTACGTATTCGTTCATACGTGATCCGCTCAAGATTCTATGGCATATACCTCATAGGCCACATCATGATCTATTGGCCACTCATCACTAGTCTCATCGAGAGATGGCAACCTGAGACACACATGTTTCATGTACCCATCGGAGAGATGACGATCACGTTACAAGATGTTGCTATCATCCTTGGGCTCCTTATCCATGGACTAGCAGTCACCGAGACATGTCTGTTTGATGTGGTGGACTTGTGTCAGGAGCTACTCAATTTCATCCCACCCGTTGATGCTCTCAAAGGAGCCACTATCTCCATACGATGGTTATGTGACCAGTTATCCACCCCAACACCTGACGCAGATGAGGTCACTTTGGAGCGGAGTGCGCATGGTTTCATCTTAGCACTAATGGGATCCTTCTTGTTTGCGGACAAAAAGGGAGTGCATGTGCATTTGTGTTTTCACTACTAGCGAGATCTGACGTTGCATCATATGGTTTAGTCAGTAGTACAAGACTAGCAACAGCTTATACCGAGAGTTATGCCGAGCCAGCTTAGGTTGTAGACGCAGTATTAGCGATGGTATTACACTGTTACATGTATCCATAACTTTATTTTATTACATACACATTCATATACACAGCAAATCATTAGTTTGCTTACTTTTTGTTTATTTTTTATTCAGCTCTAGTCTTGGGAGAGACTTCACGTGGGGCGACCCGATTTTGGGCAACCAGTAGCACATCTAGCACCTCTAGCCGCTCATGCCTTACATGATGACAATGTTGATGTCGTTGATGGAGACATAACTAAGGGTGTCCACGATGGATTACTCCACGAGGTCAGTCGTGTTTCGAGCCGCTCTTCCATCGGGGTGCAGGTGGAGAGCAACTCGACACCCGGTGCATAACCCATCCACAGATTCTCCTATACCGAGATCAGCTACATGCACAGACTCTTGATCATGTAATGGATATGTAAATGTAGATGGTTCTATGGTAATTTGATTCATATTCACATTAACGTTATCGACATAAAATGTGAATGTGTAGATCTTATGGTAGATATACGTCGGAGAGTTGGTTGACCAGCTACCAAATATCTACTTATCTGATCAAGAGATCTAGCGGACGATGTCACCTCTTATATGTTTTGGGACTGTTGAGTTGCATCGTCCAGAGCGATTCTTACGCCAATTTAGGCTACACCAAGAAATACCTCCATCTTGCTCTTATGAGCAACAGCTACATAAAGTGGATGCACGTGGATGGCTTCGGAGAGATTGGGTGATGTATCATGCTCGATCCATTGCCTTATGGGATACGCGAGTGGATAGGATCATCACCGCACCCCCTATGGTGGGTATTATGGACTTCCATGATCCATATATGCAGTGGTATAGTCGTATTACACGACGTTTTATGACATCACCACTCCATAGTGAAAGTTCAATATGACTTAGCAACCTAACCAAGAGGAGGGTGAATTGGTTTTCTCAAAAACTTTTTACATGATAATAAATCTTCAATTTAATGCAATAATAATAAATTAAATAGATAAGGATAGAGAAAACAAAACCCGGATTTATAGTAGTTCGGCACAACCTTGCCTACGTCCACTTCTCCTCCACTGATGAGGGTTCCACTAAAGTGGGCAAGCCCAAACTAATCTTTTATACTTGATAGGTCGGCTGGTAATTTCTCTCAAGCTATACACACTTAAAGCTCCAAGCTCTAAGCCCGAGCTTGATTACACTTGGATTTTGGATCCAATGGGCTCTTCACAATTCTTTCAAGCTATACACACTTGAAGCTTTATCACTTAAGCACAATGAGACACTCTCTCAAGCTCTCAAGATATTTCAAATACAACTCAAGCTTTTGATCAATGCAAATGTGCAATCTACAATATGCTCATGTAATGAATGCACTCAACAATCTCACTTTGAGAATTGATTATCAAAAGAAATAATGGTTGAGAGGATATACAATCCGTGTCTTGATTGTTTAGTGATCCCCCACACTCCATTTATAGAGTGGGATCTTGGTTAGCTTTTAAGTTGCCAACCGGTCGATCGGTTCCTTTACACTAGCCATTTATAGCGATTGTACACAGAAATGTTACCGTTTTATAACCGTTAGAATCCAACTGACGAATCGTTTACTGGCAAAGCACTCCTTGTGCCAATATTTTCTGAAGCCTCGAATATGATCGCACGCCAACCTGGCCAACCGCTTGTACTTGATTTCGATGGAGCTTTTCATCGTGATCCAACTAGTCGAGTTTCAACTCTGTTCTACTCCCAACCTGTCGATCAGCTCATCCGGCCACCCCAACCTGGCCAACATCGAGGCTCCACCTCGACCAATTGAGGCTCCGCCTCAACTAGTTACCCTTTTAAATGTTCAATTTGATGTGTTGTTTGATTTCAAATACTTCTAAACCTTAGATAAACATTGAAGCTCATTTTAGTATTATAAAGTCTAAGTTTTTATGCTTACACTCAAGTTTTCAAAAGATATGCAATTTTGGATTTGAAAACCGAGTTTGTGAGTGATGCATTATTAATGATGATATCTTAAAGTGCACCAATGCATTCACCTTACATATATTTCTAAGCTATCAAAATCTTCACTTAATACTTGAGCTTGGATTCTTGGTTACTTATCATCTTGGCTTTTTGATTTGAGTGAACTTCACTTCCAACTGCTTAATCAACTTCATCATTATCATCTTTAGCTTATATTATCTTCATTTGATGTTTGATCAATTCCAACCTGTCACTCAACTCAACTTTAACCATTAGTAACCTATAACCTTGGTTTGTTATCATAAAAACCTCAACTAAAGATACCCTTGGACTAACTCTCCCTTTTTTATGATGATAAACCTTGGTCATCTAAGAGGAGTAAATCTCCCCCTCAGGCCAATAGTCTAAAAAATAATTGCATAATATATATTTTAACCAATTCAAACACATGCAATTTTCATTCAACACATAAGACAAGCATCAAGGAATGATATAACTGTGGCATTCTCTTTTAGCCTAGATGCATATCTTTCTCCTATAAATGTATCATTATCTCTTTAGCACATATGTATCTATATACATTTTTAGCACATACCTCCTAGATACACATTTTTCTCCTCCTTTGGCAACATCAAAAAAAGAAACATGGGGCTTTAGACATGAAGATATCTCCCCCTTTGTCAGTATATTTAAGTAAGGGTTTTAGGAGATAGAGCATAATGAGAAGAGGAGCGAGAAATGGGAATTTATTGTCTCTTCTTGTCAACTAACTGTTTGGTCATATTTTCCTGATTTTTTTTTTTTAATTTCATTTGGAAGCTCCCCCTAAGATATTCAAGTGATTTCCTCATAATTTTTTATGTTTTTACCAAGGGATATTAATCAATTTGAATTGAAATCTCACACACCTTATATGCAAAAATTTCAACCAATTTTAATCACCAATATACAAAGATATAACCCCTTTTTATGCATGATTTCTAAGGTAATGATATCAAACCTCAATATTTAGTTTGATCAAAAGCTTACCTTTCTCATCCATGTCAAGCTTGATGGATGAGCCCTCATTTTCTCCTCCTTTGATCCCTACAAGAGAAAATTAAGAAGCTTTGGGTACCTAAATCTTTTTGGGTCCTAGGTGGTTAGTGACCTTTGACTTTTCATCACAAGCGTTCTTTGACTTAGAGATTGAGACCTTTTGGAATCCATTTCTGAGAGGACAAGTACTACTAATGTGTCATCCTCTACCACAAAATTTTCAAATGGTTGATGGCCTTTCACTTGTGGATTCTTTGACAAAGTAGTTTTTGAAATATTTTTCATTCTTTGAAGTTTTGTATCCTAACCCCCTTTTATCAAAAACACAATTTTGGTTAGCTAGGATCATTTCAAAAGCCTTTTGTCCACAAGAGAATTTTGTGAGCGAGGATACCAACCATTCATTCTTTTTTAGTAGTTTCTCATTTACCTTTTCAAGAGAAATTTTTGAAGCTTTAACTTTTGAAAAAATTTCTTTGATTTCATCAAGTTCTTTTTGAAGCTAAAAACTTTCTTCTTAAGTGAGGTATTGTTTTCATCAACCTTGTAGAGAGCTATAAGTAATTCATCATATTCAAACCTAATATCATCATCAAATCGATTTCATCTTATCTGACCTTCAAAATCCATGTTGACATGTGCCAAGAATTCATTCTCGCTTTCATTATCTGGAAGAGTCTTCTACTTAATTCCATATTGTCATCATATCTTCTTTTCTCTTGGCTTTGTGAAAGGACAATCATATTTTATATGACCCGGTTTCTCGTGACTTGTAGCAAGTTACTTCTCTTTAACTCCTCTTTCTTTTTCTTCTTTTAAAGGACCTTCCCTTCAGAGTTGCTTCTTATTGTAGGTCCTTCCACCAAATTTATCCTTCATTATCGCCTTTGAATTTTCTTTGAGATGTCGATAATATCTTCTTCCATGTTAATGAACTTGGTTTCAACGACTTTTCTTTGAGCTTTGAGTGGTCGCTTTTCTTTTGCTTTCCTCTTGCATTTCTTTTTCTTGTCTTGCAATTTTCATTTCATAGGTCATCAAGGAACCGATAAGTTCCTCAAGAAGTAGCTCTTTCAAGTTCTTTGCTTCCTCAATAGCTTCCATTTTGGGATTCCATTTGGGATTCCATTTGGAAGGTAGGCATCTTAGAATTTTAGATACCTTATCTTCTTCACTTACCTTTTTCCCAAGCCTTCAACACCATTTACAACATTTGTAAACCTAGTAAACATCTCAACAATAGATTCATGAGGTTTCATTTTGAACATTTCATTATCATTTTCAAGAATTCTAAGTTTAGAATATTTTACTTGGTTTGTTCCTTCAAGGGTAATTTCTAGTATCCTCCAAATCTCCTTAGTCGTTTTACATTGACTAATTCTATTATACTCATTTCTATCCATAGCACATACAATAATATAAATAGCTCTAGAATTTAATTGAAATTTTCTATTTTTTTCTTCATTATATTCGTCAAGGGTTTTTTTTTATTTTACTTCCATCAACTTCTTTTGTAGGAAAGGTGTAACCAAATAATATTGTTTTCCATATTTCCAAATCAAGATATTCTAAAAACCAAGTCATTTTTTTTTTCCAAAAATGATAATCGGACCCGACAAAAAATGGTGGTTTATTAATGGGAAAACTTTCGGCATGAAAAAGGCTTGTACTAGTTTTAATGCTAGTGCTAGTCATTTTCCTCTTAGACAATTAAGTTTTCAAAAACAATATGCTTTGCTCTGATACCAATTGAAAGTTCAATATGACTTAGCAACCTAACCAAGAGGGGGGTGAATTGGTTTTCTCAAAAACTTTTTACACAATAATAAATCTTCAATTTATTGCAGTGACAATAAATTAAAGAGATAAGAATAGAGAAAACAAAACCCAAATTTATAGGGGTTTGGCACAACCTTGCCTATGTCCACTTCTCCTCCACTAGTGAGGTTTTCACTACTGGCAAGCTCCAACCTGAACTTCTTTCTTTACACTTAGATTATGGCTCCAATGAGCACCTCTTCAAGCTATACACACTTGAAGTTTCAAGCTCCAATCCCGAGCTTGATTACACTTGGATTTGGCTCCAATGGGCTCTTCACAATTCCTTCAAGCTATACACACTTGAAGTTTTATCACTTAAGCACAATGAGACACTCTCTCAAGCTCTTAAGATATTTCAAATACAACTCAAGTTTTTTATCAATGCAAAAGTGCAATCTACAATATGCTCATGTAATAAATGCACTCAACAATCTCACTTTGAGAATTGATTATCAAGAGAAATGATGGTTGAGAGGATATACAATTCATGTCTTGATTGTTTAGTGATCCCCTACGCTCTATTTATAGAGTGGGATCTCGGTTAGCTTTTCAGTTGACAACCGGTCAACCAACCGATTGATCGGTTCTTGTACACTAGCTGTTTATAACTGTTGTACACATAAATGTTATCGTTTTGTAACCGTTAGAATCCAACTGTTGGACCAACCGGTTTACCGTTTCACATAACCGGTCAATTGTTTGCTACAGTGCACTCCCAGATCACTATTTTCTAGCCATTGAAATATAAACTATCAGACCAACCGACACTACTGCTCTTGATTGATGGAGCAACAGATTTTAACTACCGAGTTTCACAACTTATCCTGGTTTCCTAAATCGCTTAACCATTTCATTAGGGTCAACTTTTTTTTGTAACGTCTCAAAATACCCTAGAATTTTTATAATAATTTTTAAGATATATTCTAGAATTGAGTCAAACTTAGGCTTTCCCTAATTATTAAATTGTGAAAAGTACTTAAAGTGTGGGTATATGATTGAATATTATATGCTAAATTGAGAAATGGATTGAACCTAAAAATAAAACCCAAGGAAAAGGGAAAATGTGGAAATTGTAAAATAAGGACCTAAGGGTCAAATGATAGCTTAAAATGCTAATGGGAAAATAAAATGATAAATGATATGCGAAAGTGAAATAAAGAGTTAGAATGTCAAAATGGAAAATTTGGATTTATTGAATGATCAAAGGAATAATAGAGACTTAAATGAAATAATGGGTTTTGAGCCAACATGGCCTTAAGAGAATAAGTGATTAAGAGCAAAAAGGGAGAAAATTAAATGATAAAGTGTATAGCCAACAAGGCCTTACACTTATGGATTTATAAAAGACCAAACTCGGGGTCTTAGAGCCCATTTTTTTGAGCCATCCCGTTTTTGGAGAAGGGGAAGAGAAATGGAGGAGAAGGAGCTAGGCTTGCAAGAGATCGTTAGCGTGATCCTTTCCCACTTCGTCCTAAAGACCAAAGATCATACAAGAAGAGATTTTGGAAGAGGTTCAAGGTAAGAAAATCAAAACCCTAACCCCATATTTTGGATTTGGATTAGGGGTGAAAAGCCCTAACTTGATGAAATGGATTTTATGGAGTCTAAACCACATTTGGAGTTATGAGCTGGTAGATTCCATGGTGGATTTTACAAGTGGGACGAATCGGGAGAAGAGTTATGATGAAAATGTGTGAAAATGCAAAATCCCACACATTTCTGGGCAAAAACCTCAAATTGCACGGATAAAGTTGAGCCTGCACTCTGCATGCATGTGAAGTGGGTAACCCGTGACCCAGATGTGCCAAGGTGTACCCCAAGACAGTTGTGCGAGGGTAACCTATAATTCGTATTGTGCACCCCAACAACCCCATTTTTGCATGCCACTGCTAAGTCCCGTATTCGTATAACATGTCTAGGGACCTCAAGAAAATGATTAAACAGTTCAATCATGTTAGAGCTAGGTAGTAAACAAAATCACACCGTCATTTCTATTGATCATCTCATGTACTTAGTGTCTTAACCCAAGACTTTAACTGTGAATAAATTTGTAATTCACTAAAATCGTTTAACACCTCACATCCAATTAAGAGTGGCGTGAATATTATCGACTAGGATTCGTGATGATCGCCTAACCTAGACCGAGATCAAGAGAAGGAAGCTAGATTTGGACAAATTCTTC
Organism: Tetrastigma voinierianum; assembly: GCA_016808115.1. NCBI lineage: Eukaryota > Viridiplantae > Streptophyta > Magnoliopsida > Vitales > Vitaceae > Tetrastigma > Tetrastigma voinierianum. The sequence goes on along the minus strand of JAEQBH010002464.1, from coordinate 408,816 downwards.
ATTGTTTCTAACTTATTTCATTTCATATTTTGTAGTTACTAAGAACTATAAATATGTGTGAACGAGACATGAACAAAGATATAGATTGAGTATATCTTTGAAAGATGATAATAAAGTGGAATATGAATTGAAATGCGATAATTGAAAACCGACAACGCGATCGATGATAAGGACGGATTCATCAAACTAATCCGTCATAAATGCGACCAATGATATCGACGAACTACCGACGATGCACCACCAGATCCACCAAGGCACCCCGAATTATCCAATGTCCCACTTGCGGATGCATCAATTCCAGATCCGTCATGATGCGTATGGCATTGAAGAATGTCCTACTCGACGGATGCACCAATCAGCATCCGCTATGATGGGAGACCAAATAGTGATACCACGTATTTGACGCACTAAACGCATCCGCTGGGCGATGGGAGATCGGTTAAGTGATACCACGCGGCCTAATGCAATCTGGGAACGGGGATCCGCTGCGATGGAGATCGAATTTTTAAATGTATACACATTACCAATGATAATGTGCGGCGAGATTCATCAAACTAATCCATTAATGTGAATTTAATAGTCAAGGTGAAATAACCAACATCGGGACGCAGTGTAATGTGATTTTTATGTATATGTTAAATTCATAAATTGAATTGTGACTGAATTATTGCATTGAAATGCATGTTGTTATATGATAAATGACTTGAAAATGAAAGCATGCACTGATTAGCATGAGTATATGTAGATATAATAGACATGGTTTGATGTTAAATGCATGTCGCAATGAATATTGAAATAGAACTCGTATAGAACCACTAAGCATGAAAATGTTTAGCGTATAGTTTTTATCTATGCAGGTATCTGTGCAAGCAAAGAAAAAGAAGGGCCAAGATCGCAAGAACAGAGTCATAGAGAGTACGACAGATAAGTATATAATTCAGACCGCATATTATCTCTTTTTAACAAGTGGTATTTTGTAAAACAAAAGGGTTAAACTCGAACCTTGATTTTGTATATAATTTTAAAGCGCATTTAACGCTTTCCTTGTAAATGTATTTTGTTAAATGTCACGTCTACCGACCGCATTGAAATTGTAAATGATTACGAAGTCATTTCAAAACTAAAACCGCTTCCGCAAACGAAACGATACATAATAAAAACGCTTTGTTAAGATAATTGAAAATGCTCTGAGTAAACCTGCCCGTCGATCCGCCACGGCCTGGCCGGGATTCTGGCCGACATTTTTGAAAAGAAAATTTAATAACACGGAAAATAAAAGAAATAAACGAGTCCCTGAAGTTTCGGGTTCGAACTCGCTTATCTCGGTAGGACCGCCCGTCACGATGCATCTCCAATCGATCGATTGATCGGTAAGCCCGCCTTTAACCGACACCTTTTAAATGTTCAATTTGACGTGTTGTTTGATTTGGAATAATTTCTAAACCTTAGATAAAACACTAAGCTCATTTTAGTATTATAAAGTCTAAGGTTTACAAAACTCAAGTTTTCAAAAGATATGCAATTTTGGATTTGAAAAACTGAGTTTGTGAGTATGCATGATTAATGATGATATCCTAAAGCCGCCCAATGCATCTACCCACATAGATTTCTAAGCTATGAAATCTTTACTTGATACTTGAGCTTTGGAATCTTGTTATCACATATTCTAGTTTTGATTTATGAACTTCACTTCCAAGTACTTCAGCACCATCATTATCATCTTTACCAGACATTCACTCTGATGCTTGATCAATTTCAACCCGTCACTCAACTCAACTTTAACCATTAGTAACCAATAACCTTTGATTTGTTATCATCAAAACCCTCAATCTGAAGGCACTCGTGCGCTTAACACATAGGATTTAGAGCATGAGCAAACATACTACGCCTGCATTCACTGTGATTGCAAGTTAGAGTCTTGTGATTCTAAAGTGTTTTTCAAATTTGAATCAATAGATTATATATTTATAATTGTTTGGTTGGTTCTTTTAGATCTCTACCCTAGCTGACATAGCTAATCGATTGCGTGAGGCTACCACAGGATTTGTGTACGACTTATATCAGTGTTACACTAGATCGGAGAGGAGCATCACATCACTGAACACGATCACGAGGCATCTACTTCACGTGGACCATCCCTTAGACCTCCGGTGTCATCCACTCTAGTTCGTATGCAACCCATTCGAGGTAAAGGGAGAGGGAGAGTTGATTGGCAAGGTCGTGGTCGAGATGGTGGGCGAGGTCGTGGTCAAGATGGTTGGCGAGGTTGTGGTCAAGATAGTGAGGGAGGTCGTGGTACACCTAAGTCGACACTACCACCATTATCAACCACTCCCCATATTTGCACCCGATACTTCCATACACCCCCATACTTACTCATCATCCGATACTTTTATACCCCCACAGACTTACACATCAATCGAGACTTCCACTCCACATGTCATCCCACCATTATCACCCACATCTCCTTTTGCTGCATCACATATTTACCATCTCCTGTCACTTGGGGCCGCCGGCGCATGTTAGATATCACCTTATCATCTCTCGACTTTACCATCCCCTACATCTCCACCGATGAGACCGATGAGACCATGTTCCATCCCTTAGACAGCCTGCACTTCCACTCTGTGCGACTCGCGCCTCCACACAGATCCGCATCATCCATCCATTAGCTTCCTGGTCCATCGCCCATTTCCAGATTCGCACGGGACCTTAAAGATCAACCAATCGCAGATTTAGGCTCCAAGATCATTCCATTCGCGACTCATTATTATATTGTTTATATTCAGGAGGCCATTGATATTTGTATACATTTTTTTATATATTTATATAATTTGGTTTATATAGGAAATCAGAGTTTTTTGTTTATTGAATTGGTTATAATTTGGATGCATGTGGGTTATGATTTATATATATTCTTGTTCTCGGTACAAACTCCACACATATTCATAATTATGCCCACTGTCCACTAATATTCTATTTATCTTATTTTAAATGATAATACACAATCTCTAATAAAACTATTAAATCAAAAAAACTTAAAAAATATTTTAAAATAAAACTTGTAATAGGTTTATTTGGGATTTAAGGCACTTGATATGCTTCAGAAAATTTAAAAATATTTACAAAAAGAACAAGAAATCATAAATTGTTTGATCAATATCCTACTTTTGAAAGTAAGTTTGAATAAACAAAATATTTAATATCTTTAATATAAATATATTTATTTATAATAAGACGTGACCCTTGGGAGTAAATTGTTTCATTCTCTCATCCTTTTGGGTAAATTTCTCTTATTATTATTATTATTATTATTATTATTATTATTATTATTATTATTATTATTATTATTATTATTATTATTACAATAAATATTCCCAAACACAAAAACAAGTTATTTAAAGGGTGAGTAAATATTACCAATATGTGAATCAAGTAAGATATCATTAATTTTAATAATTTATATTTGATTTTTTATTGATTCAATTAAATAATATAAGAATACTCGTTTATTACCAATACTTCCAGACATCATTTTAAAAATTAAATGCTGCTATCAGTGATAATTGAACATCCTAAAAAAATTATAAAATCATTATTGAGGACAACGATATTTACTTAGTTGTCGGCTACGTGATTCAAACGAATTACATTGGACAATAATTTCAAATATAATTTATTTTTATAATTTTTTAAAATATTATTTTAATCCACAACTCTAATCCCATTGTCAGTTTGATGTCTCTATTTATTTTGACTTCAATTTTTTTTTTTTTTTTTGAGCCCAATGAGATGGGATAAGGGCCTTGAAATTATATTTGGGCCCACGAAGCCCAGCCCACTGAACCTTCCAACCCTGGAGTCAAGTCTAAGACCCTATTCACCCTCATCGTCACTCCTCAGTTCTCAACATCTGTCTCAGTGCGTCTCTTCTATGGTTCTACCTTTCAACTCAAAACCATAGAAGCTGTTATACTAATTTTCTAGTCTCCCAATCACTCCCTAAAGACCTTAATTTCAGAAATGGGGTCAATTAACTTCAACCCTTTTGGAAACTGGTTCCAGAAACCCCCAAACCATATACCTCCCATCAACCTTCTTTCAGGCAGTCTCCTGAACACTCCCAGAACTCTGGGATTTGCTTCAATCAGCAGTTCAAATACGTCCAAGAAAGCCCCAAATCCAGAAACACCACCCTCGGAAGAACCCGGGAAATACAAGAAAATGCTGGAGCAGTTCTTCTGGGAATCGGAAACAATGCCCGATTACAGACACTCTCCAGAAGTTGAGAGAATCCTAAATGAAGACCCTAACTTCGAGAAGAAAGAGAACCCGACCGAAGAGGAAATCAGGAAACGTTCATGAAGTGGTGGAATTAAGAGTTCAGATCAGTCCAGGTGGTGCAGTTCATGGCTCAAGTGGGAGGAAATCATGACGAAGATGAAACGATGGAGCTTGAAGAGAATGCGAATCCGTACTGGGATGAGGATAAGAAGCTGTGGCAGGCGGTGCCGCACGTGCCAGGGTTGGATGGCCGGCCGATGCCGCGGAAGGCGATAAAGACGAAGAAGGAATCTGATGACAACTAGACTCATAGGTGTTCTGCTTTGGGATTCTGGCAGCTGCTGTACTCTACCGGGCCGGCCTATTGATGTTGCTCTCAGGCTATTGGGTATAAGCGGCTCGAGAAGCGGTACTATGATTGTGAGTTTTTCAATGCATTTTCTAGTAAATTTTATGCGTTAGTAATGCATATTTCCAACTGTAGAATAGCTTGTACATAGGTGAAGAGATCTCTTCACTTATTGGTTTCTTGGAGTTGATGACCTTCAATTGAGGGGTTGGTGATGTTTTTTGTTTCTCTATCTTTTTCCCTTTGGCTTGTATACTTCCTGAATGCTTTGTCGCTAGTTTCCTTGGTTTATTTATCAAAAATAAAAAATAAAATATTCCCAGCTGTAGAATGGGGTGTGAATAAAGGACAGAAGTAGAGTTTGAGTTTCTTTTTGTTCTAAGAAAATGGTTATTTTTCTCTTGTATTAATGTTACAATGGTTCTGTTATTGTTTTGAAAATTTTGAAAGGAGGTCTGTTGGTCAAACTTTGGATTCCAATTTTAGTGAATGAAGAGAGTTTCTCTTTTTGAGTTAAACACAATTCATCATGCTATGTCTTGTTGTTTTCCTTTTCCATGGGCTTCTCTCAACCAAAAAACTTTCTTAGTATTGGCACAATGATCTTTTACAGGTGTTGTGAATTAGAAAACATGTAAAATTGCAGGTCTCTACCTATTTTTTGGTATTCTTTTATTTTGCTCTATTGTTTAATGATGATATTTTGTTTCGTTGTTTTAGTTATAATGAGAAGTGGTGGGTGGTACTATAAGGATCGATTGGGTCGGACACGAGGGCCGTTGGAACTGATAACACTTAAAACTGCTTGGGGTGCTGGGATAATTGACAAAGATACTTTCATTTGGGGTGAAGACATGGATGAATGGGCACCAATACACATGGTTTATGGGTTGGAACCTGCTATTGCTACTTGGGAAGGTTTGTTTTGTGCCCATTTTCCTTTGGTGTTTCCTCTTATTCTTCCTTTTCAAAATCGGCTAAAGGGGTGTTGCTTCCTATGGATGTTTTAGAAATATGTGGGAATGGTCATAGAAAGAAGAAGCTAACTTATAGAGTAACCATTGCCCTATCTGCTATGTGCATGATTAGTGCCTCTATGTATTCTTGTCTGCTTTTTATCATCTTATGGTTAAAATATTGCAACTTGTGTTTAAAATGAATTACTACTCTTGGCTTGTTCAGAATTTCCAGGTTAGACTTGCAGAGGCAGTTAAAAGCAACAGCTTTCCTCCACAACTGCAGAAAGGTATACCTCCTTGGGTTCCTCTTAAGGGCCATGAGAAGAAAACCTATAAGCAGCTCCAAGAAGAAGCAATAGAGATGAAGAGACGTGATTTAGCAGTATTGGAAGCTAATGATGGTGTTTGGCCTGGAGTAAGGATTCCTAGTCATGCCCTGTTTCTTTGGGCTAGTGGCTCTGAGCTGACAACAATTTTGGAAGAGGACCATATGCCAAACAAATACATTCCAAAAGACATTAGGTATATTTTTATGATACTCTTGTCCTCTGTTTTGCATTTGTTCTGGTGTAAGATGGTCCCATTGATGGCACAACCTTGAAAGGTTGCTCTAATGAAGGTGAAGAAGGCTTTTTATACCAGGCCAGCTGACAAGGGTAAAATTAAAAATATATAGACAAGAGATGTAATAGGGAAATTTTGATAATAAAATAAAAAGAATGTACTAGAAGGGGATAGGTAGAAACCTTAGAATCTCACTAAGGTCTTCGATGAGTCTCACCTAGAAAGCCAATGGAGTCTCACCATAGAGTTAATGGAATCTCACCATTGAAAGTTTCAAAGATTGAAAATGATAAAATATTATTACTCCAAAAAATTTGTATCGACTTACATCAATGAGCCTTATTTATAGGCTTAACTAAGAAATCTTAAATGTATCAAAATTTAATAGTTTAATATGATCCCACATCTGATCCATAAGAATCATAATTTAACTCTAATTGATAATCCTAATTTAAATTGAAAATCATTTTCTAACTAATAATCATAATTTGATTCAAACTACTAACCCTAATTTGACTCTAATTGCAACTAATAAAAATTCTCTTTTTTTTTGTATAACTTAAAAATCCATCTGCATCACCCATCCTGATGAATGCATCTTGATATCAGCTATAAAAGCTTCTCTCTATCCTTGTATTATAGATTAGTGTTGCTATTATATTAACACATGATTTGAATCAACTTTACAACAAATAGGAATGTGAAGTATGTATCTTATGTTTATGGATTAAGGAACCCAAAAGTAAGTGCATTGTTTGTTATTTTGTTATTGCTACTTATTGTTTTTTGTGTCTTCTTGTACTTTAACAAAGTGGGGGTTTTGAGAGTAAATCCCTTTCCATATGTTTGGTATAGCTGGAGGGAGTATAAAGGAACATACTTAAAGAGACGATACTCTTATCAGTCACTGAAACCACATTAATTCCTTGTTTATTGTAGTTATGTCATACACGTTATATTACTTCGTTTGTCGTGGATTACACAGAGCTGTTGTTAATACCTTTCTTATGTTGTGTAAAGAACATAAGGAAGTGAAAAAAAGTAGTTTCTGTAGTTATTGTACAGGTATCAACTTCTGGATCTTATCTTGCATGTATAATTTTGTTGATTATCCTTTTCTTTGTTTTATTGTTTCAAAGAATTCATTGTAATAAATAGCAAGAATACCAAAAAAGGTCTACTATTTTGGATTGTAATTTGTAATAAAAAAAATAACTAAAAAAGGAATGAAGTCATTGAGCTTTTATACTACTTTTGTTTTCTTGTTTGGACATCATCAAAAACCTTGTAGTCTAGAATGTCTGTTCTTGTTTTGCCTCTGGGATTTTTAGTTTCCTCATGGTTCTTACTTAACTCTTTAGTAACTGTGTTTGCCAGAACAGCAGTTTTCCTACAACGGCTATAATATTTATATCAGGTTGCTTATATGAGGCAGGCCAGAACACTATTGAAGTTATCCCTAAGAGCTGAGTTCATGGGAGTCCTATGTAGAACAAGCAATGGATCAAATTACATACATGGGGAGAGTGGTATCGTCAACTCCTGGTAGACAGCACAACGGTCCTCCGTATATCGACATACAATTGGAATGAGGATGTGAAGGTACATTCTTGCTTTCTGCATCCTGTCTTTGTATCTAATCATTTGCACACCCTGGAACTTGAATGCTGCATTCAACTTAGCTACCAAGAGGAACATCATGTTTCTTACAACAATCTTGAAACCTAAAACTGTGGGTTAAATAAATTGATTGTACCGTAGTAAATTCCATTACTGAAGGCCAAATAATTATGCTAAACTATTTAGATCACCTAAACTGGTCCTGTCTCACTCCACCCTATTCCAGTCATGTTTATGATATCGTATACTTGCATGCCTTTTCCATTTATTTGTGGCTGTATGGTATTTGTTTTCCTCAAATGCTTATATTCTTACCACTAGTGTCTTCATCCTTTCCCCATTTGTTTTGTTTTTCGTATCTAAAGAAGTTGAGAAACTTGCTATGTGCCCGCTACATCACAGTATACAGTGCATGATGTATGATCTATTATCTTATTATGCAATGTGTGCATAAACTCGTGACCTCCTTTTCTACACTGTCTTTGCATAATGTCTATATGGATGTACCATGGCTATGGATCATTGAAACGATATCTGATCTACTTATCGAAACTATGGAGGAAAATCAATATTTTCGGCTACAAGGTTAGAATGGATTCTAAATTATAGGGAAATTTTATGTTTTCTTTAAATCTTGGAAACAGTCAGGAGGAGGATAAGGAAAGCGAAAAAATAAAGGAAAAAGGAAAAACAAGAAAACAAAAAATATTTCCAAGTTTACCTGGACTCTTTCCGCAACTTTATGCACTTTCTTAACTCAAAAATGAGTGATTTAAAAATTCATACATGAGAAATTAAACCACCTTTTAGGCACATTTGGTTGGCTATATATATATATGTGTGTGTATGTGTGTGGATATCATATCTAATAAGATATGTTTTACCATGCTGATGTTGGGTGTGCAGAAGGAATAAAGGATAGAATGCACTATTTATTACATTTCAATGTTTGATCTTTTTTAAATATCCTAGTGTTTAATATTAAAAAATTGTGAAATATCTTAGTAAACATTTGGAAATCATTCTACAATTTATAATTAGTGAGTAAATTTTAATCTCTTTGTTAATAACATCATTATTAAAATATTTAAAATTATAATTAAAAATATTACATTATATTGTTAAATATATGAAAAGCATTTAAGTAATATTATATACTATTCTAACTACAATTTATACACATTTTTTGAATTCTTTTCTATTTTTGAGTTTAAGAGTTTTTTATCTATGGTTCTTTAAGATATATATATATATATATATATATATATATATATATATATATATATATATATATATATATATATATATATATATATATATATTATTGCTCTTATTTACTCCCCAAGGTAGCTCATACTGCGCAAAGCTCGGGGCTGGGTACCCAGAGGCCAAGGTGTCTCGACCCCTTTAGGGCACCGGCATTTGCCTAAATGTCGCTTCAGACCCCCGTACCAATGGCGCTGCGTGTTCTCACTGACAACCATCAAAATATCAATATATATATATATACATATATGTATATATATATATATGAATATATATATATATATATATAATTGCCTTATTGAATTAATCTAGATCTGTTCCAAACAATTTTGGGCCTGTTTTTGAAAACAATTTTTAAAAACACAGAGAATACTATTTTGGTGTTTTCTAAATTTACTCTTTTTTTATCTAAATTTAATGTTTTCTATGTTCTTTTGTGTTTTTCAAAACAAAAAAGAAAAAGGAACCTAGCATGTTTTCCCTGTTTGGTCTTTTAACATTTTTCAGAAGAACAAAAATGCCAACCGTAACCAAACTAACTCTCTTTGTATTTATTCTTCTTAGTCTGTCAGTCATGAATACTATTCCACTGACTGTCTGTCTTTTCTTATTAATTGCTTTTTCATATAATAATAATCATGAAATTAAGCCTGTAAACTCCTGCTGTTAAACACAGAACAATCCTAAGGGGGTTTCATTTTCCAGTTGTTCTTATTTGTGCCTAAACTTTTTGCATCGATGGATCTCTATCTCATCAATGATGATGAGCCAAATTGGTTGCATGTGCCTTATTCCAAAGCTTACATAGCCCCTCTTTGCAATCCTTGCTTGCTTGCAGAATGCCTCACTCACAATCTCTCCTCCAGAGTTCACCTCAAACCGTCGAACTATTCCAGAACTGATGTTATATTGGAAACGGCGCTGAGGCCGCCTTAAAGGATGCCATTCGATGAGAAAGAGTTGCGCAAACATGGTCGCTGCGTATGAGGTCTTTATGGCACGATCTAAGAAACAGAATGATCTATAGCTGCTCTTCTTTTTAATCCTCTGTTCTCACTGAATTGGGATGGTACCCCAAATTCCCATCTTTGCATCATAATCACGAGGACGTTTGTCCCACCACTTTCCCTCTGTTAACTAACTACTACATATAATAATACATATTCCATTCATATTATGAACTGAAAGTATTAAAGATCTTAACTCAAAGATCCAAAGTGAGAAAAAATAAATGGAAATATTTGCAAGGACTGATACTATATGGTTATGACTGGAAAATTGGGAAGACATGAATGAGGTGGAGGGGAGGAGTTGGAGGTGGACTCAAGCAATCTCATTCTAACTTGGTCCCTCAGGATCCATGTATATGACAGGTGAAGAAGACATTAATGGAGACTATAAGGATTATATAAAGGTGGGTTTATAAACCATATCATTGCCAGCTTGGTCTCTCCTTTGAGTCCTAAAGACCAAATATGAATGAAGTTAAAAACACAAAGAAAATGGTGAAAAGGAATTTAGTGATGTGGTGGGGAGGATCTAATCTGTGGTCTCACCACTGCCGGAGAGAGACAGAGAGGGCTCATCAACTACTCTATTTCCAATAATTTTTAATCATAGTGATGAAATATTAACTGAAAGAAGACATTGAAGATGAGAAAGCAGATGTTACAAACTGTTTATATAAGAAGGGTAGAGGAGAGGAACAGCATGATAAGGTATATCTATATCCATCCACTCTGTCCATCTCTTTTCCAGATATATAATCGTCTCACATATCACAAGATGAGTTTTCCTTCTTTTTTAACCATATATACTGATATTAGTGATTTAACACTAGTCAGAGTAGAGTGATGCAAAGACTAGACGATTGAGTCCATCTCATCCCCATTGTCCATGACTAAGTATACGATCTTGATTCTTCAAGACCTATTGTTTTCCCTTTGGGAAAGAGACCCTCCATTGTTAGACTAGAGATTTCCTTTATTTCTTAGTAGTGACTAGTTATCCAGGATGTCCTTTCCCTGGCTTTGTTGTCATTAGGCGCATTGATTTAATGTCTATCCTTAGTTTAATAATTCTGCTTTCTTCACAATTGTTCAGCCTTCTGTTCTTCACTTCGAGAATAGTTTGAGACCCAAAGAAATACGAAGCAAAATGAACGGAGATAAGCCAGCATATGGGTATCACACTGAGAATTGTGAGAGAGAGAAACACACAAAGATAAAATCGTGGGGATCGTTTTTTAAGAGAAAAATAATTTTATTGATTCAAACTAACAATATCTCGATAGAAAAATAGAATCAAAATCATTAAAAATTAAAGATGATGAAACAATATCTAGAGATCGATTCAAGCGTATATATTTGTTTGTCAAGCTTATATATTTGATGTGTGTATTATTAGAATCTACCTACGTATGATTCGAGTTATAGTATATTGACATATTTTTGTTGATGATTAGATATCTGCTCTTTGCATTTAGCGAGTGATAAACCAGCCTTGATTAAATGCAATACCACGGTGTTAATGAATAAATCGCTGCGGCTTGAATCAAGTGGTAGGGTGACGGTTTATGCGGGAGGGAACTGGGTTCGAGTTTTATGAGAATATAGTCTTCTGCAATGATGAGCTGAAGTGAATAGGTGTAAAAAAACATATAAGATAAATATGATCAAATAAATATGATCAAATAAATATTTTGATTAAATTAATATTATTTTAATTTAATAATGGAGGGAAAGGAGGTACACTGATAAAAAGCCCAAGTTGAATAAGAGACTTTAAAAAGTTCTTATGTTTTCAAAGCTTTGTAAAGAAATTGAAATAATATTTTGAAGGGAAAGTAATGGAACTAAATTAAAAATCACTCCCTAAAACTATTTATTTTCTTAATAAAGATAGATTTAAAAAATGAATTTGTTAAAGTATGTTTATGATTTAATATGAAATAATAAATGGTTGTATGTGAAAAATAGTTATGATATATGAAATAAATGAATTATTGTTTATCTTTGCCAACCAAAGCTCTTTACCACCAACTAGGAAATATGATTCCTTTTAATTTGATTTGTATAAGTTTTTTCTGACCTCATGTTCTCTACGTATGACAAGAATGAAGATGTGAATATTCGAGAGTTAATGAATTATGTTTGAGAAATGTTTTTATATTTATCATAAATTTATGACCAATGATGTTATGTATTATGATGTGTCTCTATTGTAGGTTTCATTTCCGAACCTGGAGGAGTTAAAACTCAAAGGTCTTTCCATGTTGAAGAAGATATGGCATCCCCAACACAAATTCTCTGACAAAGACCAAATATTAAGAGTACGTACTTGTCCACAACTAGCCAATCTTATCCCATCTCATTTGATACATAGCTTCCAAAATTTGAAAGAGTTAGTTGTACGTGATTGTCAAATCCTAGAATATGTGTTTGTCATCAAGAACTTTATAGAGATGATGAAATCCTCCCAAAAATAGAAATTCTAAAGTTAGAGGAACTACTTGAATTGAGGTTTACCTTCTATGAGGACAAGATGCGATATCATTTATCTCTTTCCAAGTTCACGGTGTTGGAGCAAAGAAACTATATAATTAGCAGGAAAGCCCTTAGATGAGAAAGTTAGTTTCTCCTTTTTTTGTTTTTATTATAGTAAAAATATTTTGAGGAACATTTACTATAAATATATATATATATATATATATATATATATATATATATATATATATATATATATTTTAAAAGTATGAGAATAGCACATTAATCTTTAATAATAATTTTATTAAATTAATTTTAAATAATAAAGAATTATGAATAATACGTAAATTACAAATAAGTTGAAAATTTATAATTTTAAAGTGAAAAATTAATGTTAAAAGGATAGATGTATTAATAAAAATAATATCTTTAAAAAGGTAAAAAAAATGTAGTTATTATTTTAGTTTAGAAAGAAAAAATATTAGGTGCTTATTGAAATATTTGCAATGAATTGGAAAAATAATTTGTGTAAAACCCGGGAAAATTTGAACTTTACCGAAAAAGGGGCAAAAAAAGGTAAATTGACGCTATAGTACAAGTTGAAATCCTAGAAATTTTCTAAATCTTAGATGACGAAGCGAACTGTGGTGGGTTAATCTGCCGTAAAATATAGTTATCCCGAGGCAATTTCTTTAATTAAGTTATTCCCAGATTTCCAGCTTCGAGTGAAAGGAACCCGAAATAATTGAGTGACACATGGCATGATGCATGCATGCCATGTGGATATCATTTATAAAAGGGTCGGTGGAGGAAAGGGGGAGAAGAAGAAAAGGAGAAAGGGGAGAGGAAGGAAGATCCGTGACTTCTTCCTCCCGATTTAAACGTTCGGCGATAGGAGTTCATGGGCCCGAGTTAAAGTCAGATCCTACTCAACAAGGGCTATGCTCCAAGAGGCAGGGATTTTCCTACTTTGGTCGATTGCCTTCCTTCTTGGACAAGTGTTTAAAGGGACAGGTTAGGGGCTACATCATTCTAAACGAGTTAAGATTATTCAGAGTAGCCATGTGGGGCGGATGTAACTGAGCATGACATGTATGTGGCTTGGTATTAGCCTAGATTTGAACAGTCTTGGGGCTAGATCTAGGATCGTTCTATGCCTGGGTTGTGGCATGTTTGTGGCTGTGATGGTGCCCATGTGTGGACTTTTGTGGGCATCTCTCATGCCACAATTGGTCTTGAGAACCAAGTTGTCTTTGCTTGCTTTTGATTGACTTACTTGGTGATAATTGTTGATTGAATGTTGATATATGAATAAATGTTGATATATGAACTCTAATATATTGACATTGAGATGAACTGTTTGGAAGTTATATGCTTTTGATATAGTTGTTTATGATACATGATAAATTGTCCAGATGACATGCATTACATGTGTGGGGAAGTGGCAGTGTTACAATGCCATAATGCACATTTTTATATACCTTTGAGACATCGCACATTCATGGTGTAGATGCATGGTGCCATCACACACCATCTTGGTGGTTGATGAGTGGGCTCAATATGTTAAACGAAGTTCAGCGGAGTTTCTCTATTCGCAGAGTATGAAATGGTGCCATCACACACCATCCTTGGTGGTTGATGAGTTAGCTCGATACGTTGAATGAAGTTCAGCGGAGTTCCACTGTTCGTAGAGCATGAAAACTTGTATTAAAGGGTATTATGACGGATAGATACCCCCTCGGGTGAAAGCCCCGATATTTTTTGTTATACATATGTGTCCAACGGTGAAAGCTTGTGAAAGAGTAGGAAGGCGTGCGAAACCTGTGGTGAGACCCCGAAAATTCGCCTACTCAAAAAGACACATGTTTTGTTAATAAAATGATTCATGGAATTGAAACATTCAATAAGTTTTGATTTCTAAAAACTTGATTTCGTTTCAAAGTGATCATTTGATGAAATTCATCGACGATTGATGTTATCACACATTGGCTATGCATTGTGTGATGGGAGTCTGTGATGACTCGGATTTTTCATGCATTACCAGGTATTATGTCGGGGCCTCTTATTACCATCTAACTTGTAGCGCCTGACTTAGGTGCTCTAATACCAACAACTTGTAACTATCTTTTTACTTTTACTACCATTAACTTGTTTATTCATGTACTGTTAAACATGTAATTTGAAATATATTACATGCTTGACGGATTACAAAATATATTGAAACTCCGTAAATGGGAGTGTTGACATATACAAATTTTACATTTCTTACAAAAGCAAAACATATATACAAAAATAGACAAAAGGTCTTGATTGGGCACTAGTAGTGTGTTGGCCTTGGTTCTGCGTGTGGATTATCCGAGCTAGTTCCTACTTCTACCGTGTACCTCTGGATGAAAAAGCAGCGTCTTAAGTTTATAGCTTAGTGGGAAATAGCCATGTGGGCGGACCTCCCAATAAAGGTCGTCACACTTCTAAACATTTTGCATATAACTTTAACATTCATTTACATATGCAGTATATTCAATGTTTTTGAACATATCATTTATAGATATGTTTCTACATATATCATACTTATTCATCTTATCATGTTTCATTCCATATCATCTTTCATTTACATTTTTGCTTCTTATACGTATCACTATATACGTATCACATAGCAATGATATGTTTCTTATATCATGTCATGTCATTTGCATATTCTTGTCATTTATCTTATGTTTCATGTCTGCAAATACCTTAAAAGTGGATACGGGAACTATAAGGACTTCGAAGGTGCTATAATCATTATGCGAGACAATGAACTTTAAGGACACGAAGGTGTTGTTATCATTATGCAAGTGATGACCGTATAAAATTTTGAGAAGGCGTTATCATTATGCGAGACAATGATGACCATCTATATAAGGGCCGAAGCGATGTGATCTGAAGCGGGGCCAGCGATCGGTAATGCTGCGGACTTGTTTCCTAATAGGCATGCCCATTTATCCACCTACTAGGTTCGCGAACTGATTTGTTTCTTTTGTTTCATTTTGATATATATCTCATATCCCGAATAACTATTGTTGTCAAATGAAATCATATCTGATAATTTAGCATCATTTTCCACATGCATCTTTATTCTTGTATTATTTAGACATTCATACATTTTTTTATATGCCTTCATTACGTAATTATCTTTTCATCACTTAACCAAGGAATAACACTACATTTAAACACATTAGCAAATGAGGGCAAGAAACAATGTTTGCCCAACTACCTTCGCTTTGCCTAGGCGATGAGGTACATAACATTTTTCGTATAATTTTTATACTTGTACGACCCCTTTCATTCACTTATTATGATCTTCATTCATTCAATTGACGATAGTTAAACTTAACGGAAGAGAGGAACAAAAATAAAGTTCACAGTGCGCCTGGCGAGACCAGTCTAAAACCACGGCGGGTCCGCTAGCGGGCTCTACACTCTACAGGCGGACTCTAAGCTAAGGCGAGAGCTCTACGCCTAGGCGTAGGGGTGTCGGGCAGAACATAAATGGCAAGTTTTGGCCATTTTCACCGGAATTCTTTTAACCAAATCAACTCATTTCAAAACAAAACTACAAAACCTTAAACCAGCAAAATACAGCATATTGAAAAGTTAGAAACTCCCCTTCGACTTAAACAAATATTTTCCAACAAATTCCATACCTTGGCTTTTTCTTAAGCTTCTCTTCTCCTTCTCTTCTTCCTTTTTTCCTTCTTCTTCTTCTCTTTCTCTTCTCTTCTCTTCTCTCTTCTCTTCGGTTTGCCACATCCGAAAAGCTATTCATGAGATATTTTGCCTTTCATTAATAAGGTCATGTTTAGCCTTATACAATTTTGTATTACTTTTTGGGTTTTTGCTATTGGGTCCTTTATTTTGCTATTATTTGCAATTGAATTTCTCAGTATTTCCACTTTATTATATAATCTTCATAAATTACTTGACATAGGTCATGGTGGTAAAATTACTAATTTACCATAACTCTTCAATATTAATTTAGTTTTGCTTATTTTATTTTTAAAATTATTTTTATTTCGGGAAAAATATACATTTACTTTTATTATACCCAAAACATGTTATAAAACTGTCATGGTATAATTTTGGGTGTTACAGAGTGAGTCTCATCTCATTTCATGGCATGACATGTAGTATTCCATTATAATTGCATCATTCAATTGGAATGTGGATATATATGTGAATGTGTCCAAGTAAACATTGCATGTGCATTTAGGGGGGTAATAGCCTATGTAGGAGTCTCTCTACTGGGCGTGGCTCACCCTTTATGGGAAAATATTTCAAGTGCAGGGTATACATCGGTGGAAACTCTCATTCGGTAGGGAGGTTGAAGAAAGCGACACGTGGCTAGTATAGTTCTTTTTAAAAACTTTGGAAATAACTAATGTTGGCATATGCAGTAATGTAATAGAGTTTGTATTAAACTCACTTAGTAATATGTTTTAAAAATAACATAAAAAAGTTTATTAAATGTGGCTAAGCGGATCGGTGATGGGATTGGATGAGTGTGAGTATCTGAACACCTGATATCCACGAAAGTAATTCGACCTTCGCTTCTGACGCGGGTGTCGGGGTGTGGTATGTGATTACCTAGGACTACCATTGAATGGATTCCCGATTAATGGGATTAGGCGATTAATGGAGTGCTCGAGATATACAATATCCCAGAGCCATTCAGCGGAGTTGACGGTTAGTGACAAACCGAGGTTTTGGGTGACCGCAACTTGGTATCAAAGCTTAAGTATATGATTACCTAAGAGTTTATGGGCATGGGTTTAGACCATTGCATCCATTGTGCATTCATGTTTTGTGCTATGTGATTGTGTGTTACATATTGCGTGAATTATATACATGGTAGAATGTATATAGGAAAATATGAACATTAGGGTTAGAGAACATACCCTTAGGAGTTTGGGAAATGATTGAACGAAATAGTTCAGGATGTGATGTCTATTAGTAGCTGGCCTAGGCATTGCTAGTTAGATAGGGAAACATAATCTATTATTGGATGTTATGTAAGACTGTTGCTATATCGACTTATGTAGATGGATTTGGTAGAGAAAGAAAGGGCGTCGACGGTGGGCGGTGATAACGGCTACCCGCCGTCCATGACTGACAAGCTTTCGTGGGAAGCTGTGGTGTGGCGGTACACTTCTGATTACCCAGAGGCTGAAATGCGATTATGGAGTCGGGAGGTCGAACCTCTAGATTTAAAGCACATCATCCTCCAACCTTCAGGAAATGATGGGACCCGATGATAGCTGATCATTGGTTAAAGGGGTTGATAAGATCTTAAGGAGCTATGGAGGTCACCTCTATTGCAAGATGAAGTAATACGATTAAATTTAGAGGGTGAATCTCGGTATGTTTGAGATTGGATCAGCCTCTCAAAGAGACTTAGAGGCATGAAGCGTAGGAAGGGATGCATGGGCTCTTCATGGAAAGGACACTGCCGATCGCCCGACTATGCGAGGCTCGAGTTCTAGAATTGAGAGTGAGGTGATAGCGGTGCTTGAGTATGTGGCTAAGTTCACGAGTTGGCCGTTTTCTAATACTGATTGTGGTCACATATATGGCGAGGTGAAAGATTTGAGGGATGATGCGAGAATTATCCATCCGGAGTAGAATTGTGGGACTTCTCCCATAATATCTAGACTCGATGGTTAAGACTACTACGACCATTGAGAGAGAGGTGGATGATGCACGGAACATCCAGGATGCGGGTGTTGTTAAAGATAAGAGGAAGAAGAGTCAACCTTCTTCTTCTGGCTCGAGGAAGAAACAGAAGACTTCTACTCCGCGAGTTTCGGGGGCGAGTCGGTGGCTACGAGGCTAAGGCGAGGGCGATCATCTTCTACAGGTGGTAGATCTTTTAGAGCTTTCGGTGACTGGGAAGAATGTGTTACTGCCATCAGCTTGGACACTTGAGGCGGGATTGTCCTCAGAGGCAGAGATCTTAGAGTTATGGGACACCTCAGTTCCAGTCATCAATGGGACGTGCATAAAAATAGTTTGTTCCTCCTTACCCATCATGGGCTAAGAGATAAGCGGCTATAATAAGGCCTGTACTTCACAGTCACTTCCATAGCATGGTGCGAGGGTAAGGGATCGAGGGTGAGACAAGGCTCATAAGTCGGGACCCGGGACCGAGGGGCTTATGCAGCCATTTTGTTTACATGGGGCCCGGATTGAGATCGGGTGGGTTAATTGAGGTATGTTTCTACTCTCGTGCCTATGGGCAAGAGTATTATTTGATTCTAGTGCATCTCATTCCTTTGTTGCTGCATCATGTGTGAAAGAATTGGGCTTAAAAGATCGAAACCTTAGAAGAGTCGTTACATGTGAATTCTCCCCTAGGAACTAGGGTTGTGAGTTAGAAATCTCTGGGATTCTACTCACCATGGACCTTAGGGTCATGGACATGTCGGAGTTTGATGTTATCCTTGGGATGGACAGGTTGAAGGCACATCTAGTCATCATTGATTATGATTGTAAGGGTTACGCTACGCGGTGGTAGTCACTTTATGTTCGTAGGAAAATCATGATGTTTTACCACTAGCGGGTGTCACGATTAGATAGCACGGACGATTGCGAGAGGGTTGAGTGGTAAGCCTTACCACAGAGGGCAGTCGAACAAGAGTTAGATTACACACCATTGGATTTGCGGGTATGAGGATGTTTTCCGGAGCTAAGGGATTACCTTCGCATAGGGTTGTAGACCGTTATCAAAGTTACACCTGATACATTTATCTATTTCTGCTTGAAGCTCCCGTAGAATGAAACTCTTGAGTTGTAGGAACTTAAAGTCCAATTGCAAGAATTGTTGGATAGGGGTTTCATTAGACCGAGAACTTCACCTTAAGGCGCTCTGGTTTTGTTTGCCAAGAAGAAGGACAAGTCCTTTCGGATTTGCATAGATTATTGGCATTTGAACAGGGTTACCATCAAGAATATGTACCATTTTCCGAGGATTGTTGATTTATTTGATCAACTGAGAGGGGCGCAGGTCTACTCGAAGATAGATCTCCGCACCGGTTATCATCAGTTAAGAGTTAGGGAGGCAGACATCCCTATGACGGCGTTTAGAACACGATATGGGCATTTCGAGTTCACAGTGATGCCATTTGGGTAGACGAATGCTCCAGCGGCATTCATGGATCTCATGCATAGGATATTCCAACCCTATTTAGATCAGTTTGTTGTGGTCTTCGTTGACGACATCTTGATCTACTCCAAATCTGGGAGGAGCATGAGGATCATTTGTGGATTGTTCTCCAGACATTGAGAGACCATCAATTGTATGCCAAATTCAGCAAATGTGAATTTTGGCTTATTGAGGTGAGATTCTTAGGTCATGTGGTATCGGCTTCGGGTGTCTCAGTGGACCCGAAGAAGGTTGAGGTAGTTATGAGTTGGGAGAGACCGAAGTCAGTCTTCGAGATACACAATTTCTTGGGGATTGGCAAGGTATTACAGAAGGTTCATTGTGAACTTCTCTTGACTAGTTGAGCCTATGACGAAATTGACTCGGAAAGAGGTCAAGTTTGAGTGGAATGACTTATGTGAGAGGGCATTCCAGGAATTAAAAATGAGGCTTACTTCAGCTCCTATTTTGATAGTTCTGAGGGAGACGAGTATATAATGTATTGTGACACTTTGAAGGGCGGGAATTTGGGATGTGTTTGATGCGATCCGGAAGGGTTGTATTATGGTTCTCGACCGATTAAAGTCATGAGCAGAATTACCACCTACGCATGATATGGAGTTGGCGGCCATTGTCTTTGCCTTGAAGATATGGCGCCACTACTTGTATGGTGAGCAATTTGAGGTGTTTGCGGACCACAAAAGTATTAAATACATCTTTAGCTAACGGGACCTTAATATGAGGCAGCGCAAGTGAATGGAGTATTTGGAGGACTATGACGTCACTTTGCATTACCATCCGTCGCAATGTCTTTGGCGTGCGCTGTCGAAGTCACGGGAGTATTGGCTGAAATATAGCTTTACGCTGAGTGGCAAATGCTGAGGGCGTGGGACGGTTCAGCGCTACGAGGATCAAGCTCGAGTGTTTTGGGGAGTTTAGTGGCTGCTTGCCTCCACTGACCCAGGTGGAGTGATTGAGTCTGGGGCAAGACACGAAGTGCGTCCATCATGGACCCGAGCACCGGTCGGGTACGGGTTGTTGGGTTCTGGGCGAGAATATCAGAATCTAGTTGGAACATAAATGCGTGAATTTAAAATTTTTATCCTTAACCACGTCAAAAGGATCACATGCGTTTCATAAAACGAAGGAATGATAAGCGAGGAAACTACCTCTTGTAGATCAATTCGTCGAGCCTTCAGAGTCTGCGTCTTGGTTTGTCGGATCTTCAAGGTCTTGCGCTACTACGAAGCGACCACCCTCACAAGTATCCACACACGAACAAATAATGAGCGATCTTGTTGAATGCTGAGATTTCGGGTTCGTCTTCTCAAAACGAAATTAGGGGTTTTCTTTTCTTTCTCTGTTTGGTTATTCTTAGGCAAAGAGAGCTGACTACTATATGTCTCACATATATATATATCTATATAAGTCACGCTAGGGATTTTGTCAAAAGCGAATTTTTTTTTTTTTTTATTATATATTTGAAACTCTTTTAAATAATAACATTTAAATTTAAATCCTTATCGAGATAAAGGAAGCAATTTATATTATTATATAATTTAAATTCAAATCCTTATCGGATAAGGAAGCAGGCCTGTTATTATATATTTAAAACTCTTTTAAATAATAACAATTTATATTTAAATCCTTATCGGATAAGGAAAGCAATTTATATTATTATATATTTAAAACTTTTTAAAAAACCCTTTCTGATTATTTCCTTGTCAATAAGAAAATATAACAAATTAATTATTTTTATAATTTAAATCAATTTAAACTTTCTCAAAAAATTAAATTCGAATTTAAATAACAACTAATTGTTATTTGTAATTTAAAATAATCTCATCATTTTAAATTACTACGAAGAGTAAAAAACCATAGCAGGTGTGTCGTTCTTATTAATGCGACCCTATGAGTTGATGCGTGCCAGTGAGCTGTCCTTTTGATCCTCACAGAAATTATAAGTGGCCTCTAGCGAATATTATGACTACGAGTTAAATGAAAAGCTCATGATCACCTGAGACAACATAATATAGCTAATGACATAATCCTTTTGTCTAATGATATCTTGATAGAATATAAGGCATGGACAAAGGAAACCGACGCCATATATCGTTCAATTTTTGATTACTTTGAAACCAAATTAAATGACTAAACAAATGACATTGATCTCACATCCAATTCATTTGAGCACGACCCGTGCATTTCTCGAGTCTCGATTGTCGGGGGGACCTAGAATGTCTCTCTTATAATAAGAGGAGACGAATTCATTTAATCGCTCGTATCTCACTACATAGCAAATTTATTGCCCATGTTCAAGTATAACCTTATAGTCATCCGATTAAAGACAGCGTTTCACAGTTATATCAAAACCACCGAAAATATTCACTTATATTGAGAACTATAAGCGATCTCAAGTCAGAAAGGATTTAATGACACAACTATTAGAGATTAACTTATGACTTTGATCCATGTATTATTAATCTCGAGTGAGTTCTGGCCAATATTTGTTCTCAACAAATAGATATAAATTTGATTTGTATCTCATGCACATATTCATCCCATGAATATCAATCAAACTTTATACTAATCTTAATTCATTGTTATTCCCATAACAATAACCGATTAGGGACATTTAGAATAATTAATAATATTATTCAAGGACATTATATATAATAAACATTCAAATCATCATAATAATAAATTCTCATAAATAGTCAAAATACCATGTCCATACAATAGGCCTAGAGCACTATTACTAACACAGGTGACGAAGGCCGAGCCATTCACACAGATATATGAGGCAGGATTATGGTTCCCCGGGTGGCAAATTTTAGAGAGGAGATCCTTAAGGAGTTCCATTGCTCTCTTTTTTTGTACATCCAGGTGGCACGAAAATGTACCATGATCTTCGTCGCCAGTATTACTGAAGTGGAATGAAGCAGCAAATTGGGAATTTTGTTCGTCGATGTCTCACATGTCAGCGGGTAAAAATTGAACACCAGAGGTCGGTGGGGTTACTCCAATCGTTGGAGGTAGCGGAGTGGAAATGGGAGCACATCACAATGAATTTTCTTACTGACTTGCCACAGACATCACAAGGGCATGACGCAGTGTGGGTGATTGTGGATCAACTCACAAAGTCGGCACACTTTTTTGTTGTATGAATGACCTTCACTTTGGAGGAATTTTACAGGTTATACATACGAGAGATTGTCCAGTTACATGGAGTACCGGTCTTTATAGTATCGGACCGGGATCGTAGGTTTAGTGCTCATTTTTGGGAGAACTTCTAGCAAGCCGTGGGGACACGGTTGATGATGAGCACCACTTTTCATCCCCAGATGAATACTCAGTTAGAGGAGACCATTCAGACGTTAGAGGACATGCTATGAGCATGTGTCCTGGATCTTAAGGGTGGCTAAGAAGAGCATTTTCCCTTAGTGGAAGTTCGCCTACAACAACAATAGTAATTAGGCAAGCATACAGATGGCACCCTATGAGGCACTATATGGGAGGCCATGTCGATCTCCGATTTGTTAGATGGAGGTGGGAGAGAGATCCTCCATAGGTCTGGATTCGATTATAGACACCTCTAAGAAGGTGGATTTGATGCAGAAGCGTCTTTTCACGACTTAGAGTCAACAGAAGAGCTACGCCGATAGACAGCGGTGACTTCTAGAATTTGAAGTCGGGGATCATGTCTTCTCTAATGTGATGCCTAAAAGAGGAGTGGTCAAATTCGGTAAGTAGGAAAGGTATCCACTTGGGGTATGTCGGGCCCTTCGGATGCACTCGAGAAGGTAGGTCTGTGCTTATCGGTTGGGCGTTCTGCTTGAGGTTATCGGGTGTTCTCACGATTATTCCATGTCTCCATGCTCAGTACACTCCAGATCTGACTCATATAATTGGATTTTGGGGCTGAGCTTAATGTAGATGCAAATGGGACACTTTGAGAAAGGAACTAATGCGTATTATGAATGCTTAGAGATCGGGTTTACATGAGGCCAGTGAGAAATTTAATAAAGGTGTTTAATGGCGACACCCCGAGGTGGAAGAGGCAACATGGGAACACGAGGACACGATACGTACCAACTATCCTTTCTGGTTTAAGGATGAAGGTATGTTTTTATTAGGCATTTGATATGAAAATGATTGTTGCATATGCATGTGATTATATGTGTATATGTGTGTGAATTTCGGGGACGAAATTCTTTTAAGGGGGGAAGAATGTAAAACTCGGGAAGATTTGAACTTTACCGAAAAAGGGGTAAAAAACAGTATATTGACGTTACAGTTTAGGTTGAAAGCCTAAAAATTCTCTAGATCTTGGATAACGAAATGGACATCACCATTGGATTCGTCTCATGAAATCTAGTTACTAAGACGAATTTCGTTGAATTCTAAGATGGTCGGATTTTTCACGATTTTCGAGACAAAAAGTAACCCAAATGAGTAGGTGACACATGGCATGATGCATGCATGCCATGTGGGTGACAATGTGGACATGTCCAACCTATAAAAACGGGATTGGTGGAAGAAACTAGAGGGAGAAAAAGAAGAAAGGGAGAAAGAAAGAGGGAAAGGAAGGAAGATTCGGCAACTTCTTCCTCACGATTTTGTGTTTGACGGTCGAATTTTGTCGGGCGAGTTAAATTCTGTCTCTACTCACGAGAGGCTGCTCTCGAGAGATAGGGATTTTCCTACTGGTTGATTGCCTTCCTTTTTTAGACGGGTTAGGGGTATCGTGCAGGTGGGTTGAGTTGTTCCATGACCGTGTGGGCTTTGATGTGTAGCTGGCATGGCATGTATGTAGCACGGATTTGAGCAGTCTTGAAATGCGGATGCGGGACTGTTCTATGCCCGGCGTGGCATGTTTGTGTGGCACATGATGGCTGTATGTGTGGGTACTTTTGTGGGCATCTCTCATGCCCTGATTGGTCATGAGGCAGTTGTCTTTTTCTTGTTTTTATTGACTTACTTGGTGATAATTGTTGATTGAATGTTGATATATGAACTCTAATATATTGACATTGAGATGAACTGTTTTGAAGTTATATGCTTGTGATATAACTATTCATGATACATGATAAATTGTCCAGATGACATACGTACATGTGTGGCGAGTGACATCTGCGAAGCTGGCATAATACATTGCATATACACTGAGGCATCGCATTCATGGGTGTAAGTGCATGGTGCCATCACACACCATCATTGGTGGTTGATGAGTGGACTCGATACGTTGAACGAAGTTCAGCAGAGTTCCGTTGTTCGCAAAGTATGAAATAGTACCATCACACACCATCCTTGGTAGTTGATGAGTGGGCTCGATACGTT
Source organism: Tetrastigma voinierianum (assembly GCA_016808115.1). NCBI lineage: Eukaryota > Viridiplantae > Streptophyta > Magnoliopsida > Vitales > Vitaceae > Tetrastigma > Tetrastigma voinierianum. Next base: position 383,769 of record JAEQBH010002464.1, on the reverse strand, counting down.
GAAAGAAGTTCAGCGGAGTTTCACTGTTCGCAGAGCATGAAAACTTGTGTCGGATAGTAGCAAGGAGGGATAGATACCCCCTTGGGTGAAAGCCCCAATATATTTGGTTATACATATGTGTCCAACAGTGAAAGCCCATTAAAGTGTAGGAAGGCGTGCGAAGCCTGTGATGAGACCCCAAAAATTCTAATATCCAAAAAGACACATGTTTTGTTAATAAAATGATTCTTGGAAGTGAAACATCCAATAAATTTTTATTTCTAAAAACTTGATTTTGTTTCAAAGTGATCATTGGATGAAATTCATCAACGATGGATGTTATCACACAGCCAGCTATACATTATGCCCAGTAAGTACTGTGTCTTCGGATTTTCATACATTGAGTGAGTCTCATCTCATTTCACTTGCTTAGCATATATCTTCCAGCCAAAATTACCATCATTAATTAGAATGTGAATCTCTCTCTCTCTCTCTCTCTCTCTCTCTCTCTCTCTCTCTCTCTCTCTCTTAATAATAATAGCAGTGTGTGTGTGAAGTGTATGTCCGTGGACATTGCATATGTACATTTAGGGGGTAATAAGCTTGCAAGGTCTCTAGGTGTGGCTCACCGCGCAGGAAAACAATATTCCAGGTGCATAGGTATATACACGGTGGAGGCTAACTCATTCAGGCGCAAGAGGTTGAAGAAAGTCGACTTGTGACTGGTATAGTTCTTTTTGTAAAAACTTTGGAAAGAACTAATGTTGGCATATGTTTGTGTGTGTAATAGAGTTTGTAATTAAACTTATAGTAATATGTTTTAAAAATAACATAAAAAATTTATTGAATGTGGCTAAATGGATCCTGGTAAATGGGATTGGACAGTGTGGTATCGAGACACACGATATCCACAGGTAATTCTGATCCTTGCTTCACAACTTGGTATCAGGGCGTAGGTATGTGATTACCGAGATGAATGGATCTCAATTAATAGGACAAGACAGCGTAGGTACCGAGATATACGATATCCGCGGGTTGGCGATCGGTCAACGAACCCTCGAGTTTTGGGGTGTCACAATTAGTGAAAAATTAATTCAAATAATAATGTTATATTTAAATTTTAGTATATTTAGAATTAAATAACATTTTGGAAAATCAGGTTGAGATGTTATATGATTAAGATAACATTTTACTTTTGAAAATATAAAAAAGGGTCAAATATATTTTATTTCATATAAGGAGACTAATTAATTTTAACTTTAAAATAATCATCACGATTAGTAATTTTTAAAATATATATATATATATATATATATATATATATATATATATATATATATATATATATATATTTTTTTTTTTTTTTTTTTTTTTTTGTGCTCCAAATTTTAATTATTGTTTTATTTTGGTACATCTCCAACCTTTTTATCGATGGTAAGAGATATTAGGGAAAAAATGACTTAATAATATGCTATATTTAAAGTTATTACCCTCTAGCATGTTTAATTCAACCTTCTTATAAGCAGTGCTATATAAAGTACTTCTTACAAATAATATCAATACATTAATTAGTTATTGATCATTTATTTATTTATATAGCATTTTAACTTTATAAATTTTTTTTTTTTTTTTTTTGCTTAAATGGTATTTTAGTTTTTTTTTTAAAAATCATCAAATATGTTGATCCCAATCACAACTTTTCGACTAATGTTAGTATAATTAATATTGTGTCTGTGCTATAGCTTTCATTCCTTGATGGAGTATCAAATTATGAAGCTTTTGAATCAAAAGCTTTTAGTTTCAACAAAATTATGGATGCCTTGAGACACAATAATGTCTACTCCATTGGAGTAGTGCGAATTGGGGGTGTGGGTAAAACCACACTCGTGAAACAAGTTGCTCAACAAGCTATGCAGCACCACTTGTTCCCCACGCAAGTCTACTTTGATTTTTCCTCCATTCGACATTCGAGTAATCTTTAAGTACAAGATATTCAACACCAATTTGCATAAATGTAAGGTTGGGAATCTAAGATGTGGTACCGGCTTTGAACCAAAAGAGCAATTGAAATGAAGAAGAGACTGAAGAACGAGAAGATCCTTATAATCTTAGATGACATTTGAGGAGAGACTGATTTGAAGGGAATCGTAATTGCTTCTTGTAAAGACGACGATGTGAAAGAATGCAAAATAGTGTTCACTTGTAGAGATGAAGAGCTATTATACAAAGGCATGGGCGCACAATAATGTTTTCCAGTGGAGACTCTACCATTAAAAAAAGCTTGGACTTCATTCAACAAGACAACAGGTGTTTGTGATTCCATGAAGGAGAACCAAAAACTAAGATTCGTAGCCACTCAAGTGGTCGAAAAATGCGAGGGTCTACCACTTGCGATTGTAACAATTGCCAAGGCACTGAAAGATGAGACAATGGTTGTATGGGAGAATGCCTTGGAACAACTCGGGAATTGGGCAGCAAGTAAGACGGTTAATTCACGTCTGGAGTGGTGTTATACCCATTTGAAGCAGGATGACCTTAAGTCGTTGTTATTACTTTGTGGCTCATTGAGATATGATGATGATATTTCAATGGATCACTTGCTACAGTATGCTATGGAGTGCAGATTTTGTTCCCGATCGCATTGACTCACCGAGCGACGAGAAATAGATTGCATGCATTTGTGGAAATCATTGGCTTCTGGCGGTTACTTGAGGATCATCGTCCATGAGATAGAAGCAATTTTGATGAACAAAGGTGTTCAAGTTTGCTCTTCACGGATCCTTATAACAAGTTTGTAAGGATGCATGATATTGTTAATGATGTAGTAAGAGAAACTGCATCCAAGGATCCTCATCCATTTATAGTCAGGGAAGATGTTGGATTGGAAGAATGGTCAGAGACTAATGAATCCAAAAACTGTACTTTCATCTCTTTACATTGCAAAGCAATGGATGAGCAGCTTTTTCAAGTGTTAGTATGTCTGGAACTTCAATTTTTTCTATTGCATAAAGCTGAGTATTCCATGAATATCCCAACACATTTTTCCAAGGATGAAAAAACTCAAAAGTTTTAGATTTGTCCATAATGACCTTTGAAGAAGTACCTTCATCACTAATTGATTCCCTTGCAAATCTTTGAACATTGCGTCTAGATGGGTGCTACAAGTTGAAGGACATCGATGGAATTGGAAAGCTAACGAAACTACAAGTTCTTAGCTTGGCCGGTTCTAGAATCTGAGGATTGCTTGATGAAATGGCGCAATTGTCTAATCTAAGGCTATTGAATTTGAACAATTGCAAGGAGGTTAAAGTAATTCCACGAAATATCTTATCAAGTTTGTCTAGATTAGAATGTTTGGACATGAAAGGTTGCTCTAACTATCAATGGGCGGCGATTGAAGGTGATCATAGCAATGCTAATGCTTATTTATCTAATCTAAATCATTTGTCTTGTTTGACAACTTTATCCATAACAATACCAGATACCAAGTTGCTACCAAAAGGCATTCTATTTGACAGCTTGACAAGATATGCGATACTTATAGGTAATTCATGGGGGTTCAAAACCAACAAAGCATTGATGCTCCATAATGTTAACAGAGGCTTAGATTTTGAACTACTGTTCTCGGAATTAAGTGGTACTAGATTTCTTCTTCGTCCATCAAATAGGATGAGTTTTGCAAAACTAAAGCATCTTGATGTTAGTGAGAGTTCCAATATTCAATATATCATTTTTTTAATGAATCAACAGTTTTTGGAACAAGGTGTTTTTCCTCTATTGGAGTCATTGTTCCTTTAGGATCTGAAGAACTTGGAAGAAGTATGGCATGGCCCAATTCCGATAGGATCTTTTGGTAACTTAAAAACTCTATAAGTGTCTTCATGTCCCAAATTGAGATATCTCTTTTGGCTTTCCACAGCTAGAGGCCTTTCCCTGCTTGAGAGTATGAAAATTGAGGATTGTGAAGCCATGCAACAAGTAATTGCATATGGAAGGGTCATAAAGGGCCAAGATGGTAGGACGACTTGGAACTATTCCCAAACTTGCGAACCTTAGAACTCATAAATCTACCACAGCTCATCAGTTTCAGCTCTAAATCTACAAATAAAAGGCGGCCACAAGTTCCATTTTTCAATCATAAGGTACATTAAAGCTTTTTAACTCTCTTTCCTTTTATATATATATTTCTTGATTTTTTTTAATATGCACACAGTTTATTGATCATTAATAATACATTTCTTAAACTATTTGAAACTTTAATCTTAAATGATGTGAAATAGTGAATAATAAATAAAAAATTTAGCTTTTTTTTTATCTAGTATTGGTTTTGAATAATGTTTCTCAAAATAATTTGGAATGTTAATTTAATTAATACAAAAATATTGAATAATAAAGTCAATTTAAAGAAGCTGAAAAAGAATAAGGTTATTAAAATTAGTTTTTGAAGTATTAAATATTAATAGTAACGAGTATAAAAATAATGGAAAAAATTTCAAGTATTTATGGTTAATGGGAATAAACATGAAATAAATTCAAAACTGAAATTATTGAAATATTTTACAAGAAAAAGGAAACTCATAAAAAATGAAATCATAGAATTTAGTATTCGCAGAAAATAAAAGTACAGGTGATTGGAGATTGAAAATAATTTATTATTATGAATAAAAATAATTTAGGGAATGAAAATCTCCTAGTTTGCTTGTGTTTTTAAGCTATAATTAGACATGTGTTGAATAATAAGAGTTGATGAATTATGTTTGGGGAATATATATTTATAGTTATCATACATTCATATTGATAATGTGATGTATTCATGTTATAGGTTTTGTTTTCTAAGTTAGAGAGGTTGGAACTTCATGATCTACCGAAGATGTTTCCTCTTATTGTCAAATGGAAGACTTACAGAAGATGTACTACTCTTTTGTGAAAAGGTTTGTCTTCTCCCGTACTTTCTGTTTCTCCTTATATTATTTTTTAAATCATTGATAGAAATATTCTATAGAAAAAAAATAGATAAAAAATGAGAATTTGTAGAGAAGATTATATTAATTTTTGCAGATATAGTTTAGAGATTGGTATCATTCTTTTTCAAAAATATTGTCAAATCGACCTTATTTAAAAAAAACATATAATTTATTTTTAGTAGGTCAAAAAACAATTATGATATTCTATCTATTTGCATCCATCTATAACAATTTTTTTTTTTTTGATAGATAAAAACAAATTATATTATTCACTTTGGGGCCCAAAATTGCTCTTAGGAGATATACAACAAGGCTCTAATATATAAAGAAACGCAATGAGAGAGAACACCTACCACCCCTGATAAACGGAGAAATCAATTACAACCACCCGAATCAAAAAGTCTACCAAAGACCTTAGTCTACCGACAGCATCTTGATTTGACCGAAGGCAAGGAATACAAAGAAAAGTAGACTTCATCCTATTAATTAAAATAAACACATCCTCAAAAATGAGTTGGTTTCTTTCACCTTAGGTGTCGAAAAATGCAAAAGAAAGGGGCTACCATTCAAGCCTTTTTTTGCATCGCTTGCCCCTGAAAGAACCATGCGAAACCGGAAGAGTCTCCTTCACGAAAGAAACTTGAGCTAACACGAAAATAGCTAAAAAGCAAATCCCGAAGTCTTGGCTTTTTTGAGCGATGGAGCAGCAAATGATCATTTCCTTCCTTTCTCCTGAAAAGGAAGCACTGTTAGCGATACTCTCCCCCTTTTCTTTTGTTGTTCTAGGGTTAACACTTTTACCCGAAGCTTTCCATGCCGAGAGAGCCCGACTTTGGCCAGAGGCACCCGATTCGGATCAGATGGGGGGGATGAAGCGGGTTCTTTGCCGGAGTAAAAACAAGTAAAAAATTTCAGCTGGCGACCATTTTCCAATCTTTCATATGACAATCCTCTCAACAAGTTACTCTCTTTCTTTAAATGACATGCAAAAACAACTGCACTTCCTCTAGTTCCCAATCATTGAAAGATCTAGAGAAATGAGAGGACCACCCCCCTCCTCCCTAACTAGATTCCATAAATCTGCTACCACGACCTCATATTATGACAGCCGAAAACCGCGAGGAAGAGTGATCGATAAGGTTGTTCCCCACACCACAAGTCCTTCCATAAGTGAACCCTCCTACCATTCCCTAATGAGCACATAGTATTAGGGAAAAAGGACTTCCACTCACTTCTAATCTCTTTCCAGACTCCTATCCCATAGGTCCCTCTTACTTTACACGAACACCATCCCCTCTAATCCTCCCCAAATTTTGAACTGATGACTTTCCTCTATAGGGACTTCCTCTCATTTTCAAAACACCAGAGCCACTTGCTCAGAAGGGCTCTATTAAGATTATCAATCTCAGCTTTGTGCCCTTGCTTTTTGTCGGACCAACGGTGGCTGTAACCGGATGCATTTTTGTGCAAAAATCTCCTCCACGAAGGAAGTTCCTTTGTATTCGTTCTAATCTCACTTTAATTTTCCTAAGTAGCAGGAAGAGAGACATGTAATAAATTGGTAGGCTTGAGAGAATGTTGTGAAGGAGAGTGAGTCTCCCCCCCTTTTGAGATATATTGTCTCTTCACTGAAGTCGAGCTTTCATAGAGAACCTTTTCTAGCTATAACATCCCGACTACCATCGAGGTATGTTGAGCCACAAGGAAGACGAATAATCTAGAAACTTGGCCAAATTAATCTCTATGTAGCGCTGACCCGGCACCACGATGGGGTGTCAAGCGAGGGTCATGCACGCCGAGACAAGTTTCTTTAACCTTTTCTTTCTCAGGTGACACACATACACCTTTTCTCATTCATATGCACAATTTCGGTAATAACAAAAAAAATTCTTTTACATATACATTATACATACCACCATAGTGGCATTCATTATATTCTATACACATATACTTGAGTCCCTTTACTTGTACTATTACAATTTCACTATTCTTAAACTATGCATATACGTCGATGAGAAATCGGGAAGTGCAGACGGTGCGGTGGCACCTATCTCGAGATGGCACGTGTTGCTGATGTGGAGTGTCACATCATATAAAGCACGTACGCTACGCGAATTAAAGCCGTGCTAAGCTTTTCGGCAGGTGGGAAAACATATACATGGATGAATAATAACATTGTTGATGCGTCGCGACTTGTTAAATTCTTTCCAAAATGTCTTTTACCCGTTTCTAGTCTTTTTCATCTTTCGGTTCTATGACACGATACATTCTATGTACTAACCATATATCGTTTCTTATCTTGTACCTATATCATGTCTCCTTTCATGTAGTGGCTACACGCCCATGCTATACTATTCATTTCTTACATATTGTTTTATCATATATTTTCTTATCGTCTAGTATTGTCATATACTTGCATTCCCGTTTCCTCTAACTATAGAATTGGCATTCACGCGACATGACCGAGAGGAACCTTGTCATTTGTCATTATTAACAATGTGATTTCACATTTAACGTGAGATTCACTTTGACTATAGAATTGACATTCACGTGAGTCGAGAGGAATCTACGTCATGTTTGTCATTCGTTAGCAATGTGATTTCACATTTAACGGTATGATTCACTTTGACTAAAGAATTGACATTGAGACGGTCCCGAGAGGAATCGTCGTGTTTGTGGTCAGTAATGTGATTTCATGTACTTGCATATTTTGTCATATACTTTCATTTCATCTTGTCTTGTCATGTTATGCTACATATTTTCATCTTGTACTTTTCATATACTATATTTTCCTATGATTTTCATATCTTTTGTGTTTTCATATCTGTACTTTCATATGTTTTCATATGCTTTGCTCACATCATATACATTTCGTGTCATTGACACTTTATTTCCTGTACTTATATACTTGTCATCACATAGCAATGTTATGCTTCTCATATCATGTCATGTACTTTTATCATTTCGAATCATGTGCATATACTTGTCATTTCTTTTATATTTCGTACTGCTGTAAACCTTAGAAGTGGATAAAACTATAAGGGCTGGCGTTGTTATCATTATGCGAGATGACCATTTATAAGAATTTGGCGTATTATCATTATGCGAGACAATGACCATCTATAAAAAGGCGGCGCTATAATGACAAGCGGGCGGCGGTCGGTATGTGCGGACTTGTTTTTCCCTAATAGACATGTCCATCTATCCTTCTACCAGGTTCTAAGCATCTGATCATTTATTACAACTTTTACGTACATATCCATCTTGCATGAATAACTATTGTTATCATGTATGCGATGGATATACACTATTATTTATTTCGTCTGTAATACCTTCACATATTTCTTAGCTTTGTATTGTTATTCTCATATTTCTTTACAATACGTATATTCATATCTTATACTCTTATATTCATATCATGTCATCTACTTGTAACATCTTATATCTTGTTAACTTATATCTTCATGTACTTTGTCGGACTATCATATCTTATGACCTATACTATATATTCATATACTTATACGTTTTTGCTTGTTCTTTATCAGACAGGTCCTATCTCCAGCCAGATCTGAGAACAGGAGCTTCTTCCTTTGATGATACTGTAAGTACTTTTTCTTATCTATACTCCTTTACATATCAAATCTACATATATTTACATTTCTTTGTTCATATCGATATCCTTTCTTACCATATTCAATTAACTTTAGCAAGCGATTAGTACCCTTGAGTACAAACAATTCAATTTTCCGGACAAGATGTTAATGTAGGCACCAAATGCCATTAATAGCATATGGTTAGATTCTAGAATCGATGAGCTTTCCATAGAATCGAGAATACCATGTAGTCACAACGAAGGAGTTATGTAAATTGCAAGCCATGAAGAAATCGGCAACTTACGGCACTTGCGGCCAAATGGCGACAGCCACTAGTTTTTATCATTTTGGACTTATTATAAGCTGATATTGTATCAATATATATATATGTATGGATTCTAAACTCGAGGGCTTTCCATAGAGTCGAGAACACCTAGCGAGCCTATCCCGAAGAGTTATACAAATTGCAAGCCATGGAAATGTCAATGACTTTAGGCACTTGCGGCTGATGGCGGCTGACCACTGGTTTTTGTCATTTCAGACTTATTATAGCTCGAAGATGGAATCAAGCTAATATGGATGGATTCTAGACTCGGAGCTTTCCATAGAGTCGAGAACACACTAAGCAGTCTATGTCGAAGGAGTTATGCAAATTGCGAGCCATGAAGAAATCGTGACTTCTGCGGCACTTGCGTGATAGCGGCAATAGCGGTTTTGTCATTTCGGACTTATTATAAGCTTCAGATTGTATCGATCATGTATGGATAGTTTACAGGCTGAAGGGATTTTCATAGAGTCAAGGGAACACCCCGAAAACGGAGTTGGACCCGAAGAAGTTGTAGTCGTGCGAAGTTTGAGGTTGACATTGTGCAAGAGCTGCGCGGTGCGTGAAATCCGCATAATGGCGTGAAGGATCTTGAGAACTCTGCAGCAATTGCGTGAAACCCAGAATTGCGTGCAGGCTCTAAATTTAGGCGACCACCTTGATAGTGTGGCTTCCACGCCTTGGCGTGCGGAGGGCCTACTTGACTCGGTGCACCTGATTCTGACCCAGGGCCCATCTGGAACTGACCCTTGTCCACAGGCCACAATATCCTCCCAATTGAGGCCCTGAGAACATGCCACGAACAATGGAACCAAAACATGCAACACAACATAAAACCATCCCAAAGCGAAGTGCAAAAACCGGCAACCATCATAACTATGCACGAAATTTAGGGTTAGGTTTCTACAAAATCCATAGAACCCCGAACATGTATCCATACATTTTTAGACAAATTCCATACTTGAATCCATACTAAAATCACTTAGAAATCCTCACATCCAAGGTAATTCCATACTGATGTTAGATTCCATACCAAAGTCCACCATTGAAGCAACATAGAATTAAGAAGTTCATGCTTATATTAATGATAGGATTAGGAATGTATTCTAACTAAACCTAGATTTGAAAACCATAGAAATCCCTAAATCCTTACTTGGTTCCATACCAGAAAACATACTAATTTATACAAACTAGACTTCATACCAAAATCATAGAAATCCTTACATCCATACTAAAATCTTAGTTTCCATGTTTTTATTTCTCCTTCTCTTCTTTTTCTTCTTCTTCTTCTCTTCCTTTCTCCCTTCTTCTCTCCTTGGCCTTCAAGTTGGAGCTCTCAAATGTGAGACCAAAAATGAGATATTTTTGGTCTCATCTTCTTTTATATTAAATTTTTCCTTTTATTGCAATAGGGTCCTCCCGACTCTTGACCATTTGCATATCAACTTTATGCTATTTCTGATAGCATACTCTTTCTTATAACTTCCTTATCCTTTTGACAAATTACAAATTTATCCTTGTGTCTTAATAAAATTTTCGGGTTTCTCAATTTCCATGTTTCGCATTTAAATTACAAAAAATTCAAATTATGCCTACAAAATACCCTAAATATGCCGAAAACGATTAGGGTATATTTCGGGGTGTTACACTCTAGCCCCGAGATAGCTTCAAACCACATTGTGGCCAACTTAGGTAGGCCATTTGACCCCACTTCAGCTCACATAACAAAATAGTGTCATCTGCATACAATAAGTGGGGTGTCAGCCGTCCCCTCTCTTTCCTCGATCCACCTGGCAAAAAAGAAAACCTCCTTCCATAGCTTTGGCAATGAGACTGACTCGAGGCTTCCATCAATCCTGAGATAAGGAGAGAGGTCCCTTGCCTCAAACCTCTAGAACTCTTAAAGAAACTGAAAGAATAGCCATTCACCATGGTCGAAAATTTCGCCGAAGAAATACACCAGCTGATCTAACTAGTCTACTTACTTCCAAAACCCATTTTAGTCATCACCTTCATTAAAAAAATCCCAGTCAAGATGGTATGCCTTCTCTATGTCCAACTTGCATAAAACACCACTCTCCTTTCTCCCGAACATCACATCAACTACCTCATTTGCAACTAAAGCCGCATCGAGAATTTTTCTACCTTCCATCAAAGCGTTTTGTGCCTTTGAGACCACCTTTCCTACTACCCTCTTGAGTCTATTAACAAGAACCTTCGCCAAAATTTTGTATAACCCTCCCACTATACTAATAAGTCTGAAGTCCTTGATATCCGTTGCATCCCCCTTTTTGGGAATTAACACCAAAAAAGTGGAATTTAGGCTTCTCACAAACTTATTATGCTCATAAAACTCATTGAAAAACCCCCATAATCTCCTCCTTGACAAAGTCCCAACTGAACTGCCAAAAAGCAAGAGGGAAGCTGTTGACCAATTTTTGTATATGGATCAAATTTCTGCTACTGTTACCCAAGGAATATTACCTATCCCCCAGTAACGGCACTAAAAACTTGTTGACCAATTTTTGTATATGGATCAAATTTTTGCTACTGTTACCCAAGGAATATTACTTATCCCCCGGTAAAGGCATCAAAAACTTGTTGACCAAAAATAGAGCATGTATGCGCACAATAAAAATGACTTTGTCAATGATTTTATTAAAAATTTAGTTTGGTCATATCACTGCGAGTGCAATTCGTCTGAGTAATAAAAGTGGACTATAAGTCAGAATCGTTCCCATAGAGATTGAATAGAATTCAAGTTCGAGCTACCCCATTACTTTCGAGTTCTACGCTCTTTGAACTTCCATTTCATAAAATTTTCGATAACTAAGAATTTCACTATCAAATTTCTACATCTATAATAAAAAGAAAATTTTTAAATCCTAGACTAAAAGCCCGAGAATTTGAACGGATTATTCTTGGGCGAGACATAGAGTTTCAGCGGAAGTGTCAGTTCCTCTGACTTAATCTAATTACACTCTATCATAGTTAGGTCCCGAGATTGTCAAGGCGAGGTAAGTATAGTTTGGATTCTCCCTTAACCATACATTTCGATTAGATATTCATGTTCATTTAAAAACATGTGTCCTAACCAGTGCTTATGTCAGTTTTCTCTATAAGATGCGGGTATTTTCTTTCAATATTCCATGCGGGTTTTAGCATGATTTGCGATTTCTTACTTCCCACGAGAATGAGGCCATTGCGATTTCTACGAGAGCGAATGATGTCTCATCCTTGAAATCTTAAAAGTTCCTTTGTGACACGAAAACCAGGGTCACTTTTGTCTGAATTTTTTTTTTTTACACTTCTAAAATCCCATGGCATAAATCAGCCTAGTTACTACAAGGGCTATAAGAACCTGGAAAACTTGCCAAAATATATTAAATTATACAAAACTAAATTAAATACAACATTTTGGTTCCATATATTACAAAAACCTGAGTTTCCAACCCAAAAATCACTGAATACAAAACAAGGCACTTCCAGCTTTTTTCTTCATGACTGGGGTCCTGTGTGAGCCTCGTCGCCCGGTGTACCTCCAGTACCTGAAATGGTTTTCCCATGACAAGGTGAGCAACTCGATGAGAAATCCTTATCGAATTCTTACCTTCAAGTGCGGTGCGATACCATAAATTCACACACATTCTTGCACATTCTGCAAACATGCATGTCTGATATGATTATCTACATGTCATACTTACATGTCTTGAGTCCTCACCGACTCCCTCACAGTGCATATGCCATCCATGTATAGAAAACTATTTCAAAACAAAAGCTTTTGTTTTGGGATCGATGGACATTCTCAGATTTTTAATAAGGTGACAACCCTCCAAATTTCAATATCATAATATCTATTGGACAACCCTCCGATATGATATTATATTATCTGGAGTCATCCTCAGGCGACCATAGAGTCCATCTGGGATATGGACACATGGTCACGTGATATGGCCATAGAAAGAGAGAGATAGAGGATGCACGGAGTATCCGGGATGTGGGTACTGGTGGCAAGAGGAAGGAGAGATGGCAAGTCAAGGGTGCAGACGCAGAGGTCGTCCACGGGGTAGTAGCCGACCAACGCCTGGCTTTGATCAGTAGGCATTTGTGGAGGCGATGGGCGCTGCATTTACCACCATTGCACAGGCTAGTGCAGCTAGCGGTCATGGAGGGCTGAGTGACCTCCAGAGGTTTATTGCACATCATCCTCCTACATTCAGAGGGGGAGGGGATCCAATGGTAGCCAATCTGGAGGCCATGGTAATACCTCTGATGCCACGAGGATCAGACTAGCTACGTTTAAGCTAGAGGGTGAATCCTATATATGGTGGGATTGGGCTAAGGTCTCGAGGAAACGGTGTACCTCCAGTACCTGAAATGGTTTTCCCACGATGGGGTGAGCAATGCCTAGTAGAGAAATCCTCCTACCAGGGCTACTTCCCACCTAATTGAAAGTGCAATGCCATAAATTCACACACATTCATATAAAACATGCATGTCTCAATATGATTGTCTACATGTCATGCCCCATATCTCGAGTCCTCATCGACTCCCCCACAGATGCATATGTCATCCATGTATGAAAACTATTTCAAAACAAAAGCTTTTTGTTTTAAAACTCGTGGACATTCCCTACGATTTATAATAAAGTGGACAACCCTCAATTCATTATCATAATATATATTGGACAACCCTGGATATGATATTATATTGTGCAGGTCATTCTCGATAGTACAATATACTGGACAATCCTCTGAAATTAAATATAATGGACAATCCTCCGAAATTTAATATTTTGGACAACCCTCCGAATTTAATTCATTCAAAATCCATGTCATGCACTCACACCCAATTTTACGCGATGTCCTCGTGCACATGCAATGCTAATGCCACTGCATAAAAATCTCATGTTACATGCATAATAAAAACTACATGCAACATATATATCATTTATGCTTTATCTTAAGCATCATGTTAATCATCAACATGCACATATCAACATGTATATTCACACATTCTGCATGTTTTTCGTTCAAACAATAATACCAAACTTATGTTTTCTTCAATCTAAAAACCCAGAAATTTCTACATGTCAGTCATGCAAGCAACAATACACCAAACTGATATTTCTTCAGTCTAAAACCCAGAAAATTATTCATGTTAGTCATGCAAGCAATAATACCCCAAACTGATATTTCCTTAGTCTAAAATCCAGAAAATTCTGCATGTTAATCATGCAAGCAACAATACACCAAACTGATATTTCTTAAGTCTAAAACCAGGAAAATTCTGCATGTTAGTCATGCAAGCAATAATACCCCAAACTGATATTTCCTTAGTCTAAAATCCAAAAAATTCTGCATGTTAGTCATCTGAGCAACAATACGAACTGATATTTCTTGATCTAAAGCTTAGAAAAATTATGCATGTTAGTCATGCAAGCAAAATACCCCAAACTGATATTTCCTTAGTCTAAAATCCAGAAAATTCTGCATGTTAGTCATGCAAGCAACAATACACCTAACTGATATTTCTTCAATTTAAAACCCGAAAAATTCTGCATGTTAGTCATGCAAGCAATAATACCCTAAATTGATATTTCCGCCAGTGCAAAAACCAGAAGAAAATTCTGCATGTTAGTCATGCAGAAAGCAGCAATACACCAAGCGTATTTTCTTCTCAAATTCGAGAAAAATAGTGCTCCTAAAACCCAGCCCAGTAACAAGATCAATTCGGAGAATTTTGGAAATTCTGAATGAAATCGGTCACGACTTCAGCGATTCTAGAGCTGTTCTTGTATCAACCAGCAGCTAAGGCTACCTTTCATGGCCATTTCATTTGCTCTTAAAGCTAGGAAATGCGCTAAGGTAGGGAAGACCCTACGATGAAGTCTCAGTCAAACTCACAATTGTACGTTAACGAAGAAGCTGTTGGTTCTCTTGATTTTCATTTATTTCTCCTTCCATTTCTTTTCTTCTTCCCTCTCTCCTATTCACTTCTCTTTTCTTTCTCTCTGCCCAGATTACGGGGCAAATTTGGAGAACCCACTCCAGCGGTTAACTCCTCTCCTTTCAACTGAATTGATGGTGTCTTGAGTGGAGAACACTGCTCTAACCTTCACTTAACACTTAACTTCTATATGCCAAGTGCCAACCAAGCTTCAAATTCCTCCATAAATGCGCGTCTCCTTTGGACACCTAGCCTCCGCTCAGCCCGATTCTCATGCAAATCCAAACCAAGACATTTGGCCTTTAGTTGCCAAGTGTCTTCTCCTATGGTGCCACATGGCATGCACCTTCATGCCATGTGTCGCCACCTCATTTGTCCATTCGCCTCGAAATACATGAAATTCCGACCGTCTCGGAATTCAACGAAATTCGATTGTGCACCTAGATTTCGCAAGACGAATTCAACAGCGTGATTTGCGTCGTCATCCGAGATCTAGAGAATTTCCAGGTTTGCAACCTGTATCTATCGATTTACTTTATCCGGGGTCTCACACCCTCTTTCCTTGATTAGATCTAAGCTAACACAAATCAAGTTCAGTCCACAAGACCAAGGAGAAATCTCTAATTGATTAAATTGATAGATCACTCAACTAATTCTCAAACCATGAGTAAATTGATTATTAATCTAAGTAATCTTTTAGAGTTCATTAGTTCTTCAATATTAGTCTAGCATACCCCTAAGTAATCGTAAATGCTGCTTAGAATCTCTGACTGTGTCACTCGGAGGGCCTCACAAAATCGAGCGAGACAACACGAGTCCTTAATTAGGTATAAGTTACTAATGTTGGGAAAAATTCACTTCATGAACAACACCATTCAAATAAATTCAAAATTCGCAATCCAAGAAATCTCTTTCTAATTGTGCAGGAAAGACCATAACTAACATCAGATTTTTTCCAGCGGAAGTTGTATTTCTCAAAAACTGAATCACAGTGAACAATGAAATACTGATCAGGAAATTTCTAGTGCAATTGTAATCAACTGAAAGAAATGAATCCAGCTTTAATCTAGGCTTCATTAAATTCAAGCGTGTCGGGTGATCTTCAACAATTTAGCTTAACCCGGAAACTTACGAGACAACTCAGCATTTCAAGTCCAGTAAACAAATTGAAATGCTACACTAATTCTAATCTACGAAGAAAAATAGAAAAAAAAAAGAAAAAAAATATAATACAAAAGAGTCCTCAGCTCCCTAGATGCTTTGGTTTTTCCGCCGACTGACTGCCTTGCTTTCCTCAAATGTTTCTATTTATAAAGCCCTAGGGAGTTTGGGCCCCCAAATTTTAAGGTTACACATTTGAATCCCGAAAGTGCAGCCCCGGAATTGCGTTCCCTCGATCAGCGACACGAAAGTGTTGATACGACGAGTTTTAAATCTTTGTTGCGGGTCTACGTTGCGGCATGCGATGTCTGGCAGCGACGATGTTGTTTCTTCGGCGCCCACATTACGTGGCGACAAAGTTTCTTCTTTCATTAAAAATCTTTCTTTGGCTCTCTAACACTTTGTTGTGCAAGGTCTGTCGTTCTATCCATTCTGCCGTGATCCCATGTGTGTTTACGGAGCGATTTATGTTGTGACATTGACATTGGTGTTTGCGACATTGTTTTACGTACTCTTCAAATTTGTGTCGCGGCTGTAGTTTTTTATGTCGTGACGATGTCACTAGTTAGTTTTATTTGCAACAATGTTTTCTTGTATATTGTCATACATTCATGTCGCGACGGGAAGGTGCATCGCGGCGAGTCCCTACCTACTTTCAACCTAATTTTCTTATTGCGACTTCCATTTGAAATTCTGACATATCATGGTGTTTTAAATTAACACATCGCGACAGTTTTTATGCGACAAGACTTTGCCTTGGTTCATCTTTGTGCTTCGCGACCAGTTATGTGTTACAGCCGGCGGCAAGACTCTCTTCCTTGTGTGTTGGAATCTTTGCCGGCGACGCCGATGCATCGCGACCTTGTTTACTCGTGTAGAAGCATTTACGTGTTGCGACCTTAAGATCCCTGTCGCAACATCAAAACCTCTCTTCAGCCTTGAAGTATGTCGAAACATTGAACTTTTTGTTGCAACCGGGTCAATTACATTAAGCCAGCATCACTTGTCGCGACCTTAAGAACCACAATGCAACATCAGAGCCTCTCTTGATAGCAGAGTATGTCGCGACGATGAACTTTTATTACTGACTTGGTCGATTACATTGAGTCGACATCGCTTGTCGCTGACTTTTTGTTTCTCTGTCCGAGAACGAAACCTTGTCTTCGGTCGCGACACTCATTATCGTGTCGCCCAGCGGAACTTCTTCATCTGATGTCCTCCTTGAACTCAAGTTGCAATGTCGGTGTAGCGACCGGAGAAGGTGTCGTAGTATTCTTCTGTGTTGCTGCTTTAATTTCTTGGCTCAAAGCGACATATAATACTTTATCGCGAAGCGACATTTACGCTCTTCTGTTTCCAATGTCGTGACGGGGGTTTTTTATGTCGCGATGGAGTGCTCGATGTTGACATCGGCTAACAAACCTTATATGGCTGCATTATCTTTCTTTGTCTTAGTTGACATTATATTCTTCCCTATGTTACATTAGCGACCATGACATCTTTTGTTGCAACATAGCTCCTCTTCTATATTTTGTCCTTTGTGTCGCAACAGAAGAAATATTGTCGTGATGTATTTCCCCAGCCATTCGCTGATGTTCGCGCAACACAAAATTCACGCGACATGCATCGCCGTAATCGCTTTTCTTCTTTCTTTCTTGCTGGAATTTTCTCTTTTTTGAATTAAAACCTGCAAAACATAAAGTTGGTGAATAATCCATAATTTAGCATTAAGACTCATCAGAAGCCATCCGAGGCAGGTGCTTTATCCCCACTTAAACTTAAGACTGCCTCAAAATTTTCATCCTCGGTGAATCTATCTTCAAGCCTGGCAACCGTTTCTTCCCCAATTTGATAGAAACTTAAACCCGACAAGCTAGGACGCGAACCACCTAAGTTTGAGAGTAGACCTTGGAAAGCTTCAACAATTCCCCTATTAACAGCGGTCTCATCTTCGTACCAACTCCCATTAATTTTAATTTTCTTCAAACAGTTCCTCCTTCTGTGGGCATTAGCCATTCTGTGGAAAAAGCATGTGTTCCTATCCCACTCTTTGAGCCACAACACTCTGGATTTCTATCTCCAAGAAACTTCCTCTAACAGTGACCAATATTTAAAGTCCTCCTTAGCTAAATTTTGTTCCTCAAAATCATCCAAAGACAGTGGTCTGTTCTTCTCCAAATCATCCCAAGAGCTTATTCTCTGTAAAACCTTTCTTTTATTTGCCTTCACCCTTCCAAAAAATCCTTATTCCAAGATTTTAGTAAGACCTTTAGAGCCTTCAACTTGGAGGCAAGAATAAAACTACAAGTGCCAATGAAGCTTAGACTATGCCACCAGTTCTTCACCATCTCCTTGAAGCCCACGACCTTAAGCCACATTATCTCAAACCGAAAATGAGCAGGGCCTCTACTGATCCCTCCAGCGTCTAGGAGGATCGAGAAGTGATCCGAGACAGGCCTAGGCAATGTAGTTTGAACTACATTGCTAAATAGCCATCCCAATCATCAGAAAATAAGAAACAATCTAATCTTGATATAGAGCCACTGCTTCTTCCCCCTCTCCAAGTAAATGGGCCTCCTTGTAACGGAATGTCTCTTATACCCAAATCATCAACAACTAAACCTTCCTTACTGAGACTAGATTCGCCCCCCTCTTCTCTCGCTCATTAGGAAACGAATCGCATTAAAGTCCCCCCCACACCACACCTCCCACTAACCCCGAGCAGAGCCTAACTCCTCCCAAAAAGGTTCCTTGTTACAATTCAAGACAAGCCCGTAAACTCCTAAAAAAGTCCACTGAAAACTGTCCTCACAATTTCTCAAACAACAAGAGATAGAGAACAATCCAATGACCATGTCAACCAATTCGAGGACTCTGAAATGCCAGAAAAGAAAACTACCTTCTACATCTCCATAGGCATCCATCGCCCCCCACTGCGAATTTCTACCAACCCCCAAACTACGAACCATCCTTGAATCCAAATTTTGCATTTTTGTCTCTTGAAGACACACCAACTTTGCATTTTGAGAATTCAAAAAGGCATTTATAACCTTCCTTTTATCCTTATCATTCGCCCCTCTAACATTCCATGACAAGATTTTCAACTTCATTTGAGTTTCAGAAGCAAGTTCCCCCTATCTCTACCTGACACTTTCCCACCTCCTTGATCGTTATAATTGATGGTACATTCCAATTTTCTCAATTCACGAACAGACTTTGAAGGACCCCAATACTCTTTACTTCCACTCGGGTCTTTTATATTATTCAACTTTCTCAGCATATTAATTAGTTCCTCTTTATTTCCCACAGTCGGGAAGCCCAAAAATTCACTAAATTTGATCAAACAACTTTCCTCCCAATTGGCATAATCTTTGACTTCCACGGACTGCAGATTTTCACAATCCTCACATAACCCTTCGGAAAAATCAAGCTCAAAAACCAATGAAACCGATTCCTTAATACTTTCATTTTCCCTGCCTTAAGACTTAGAGAGACCCCCAAGCCCAGAAGAATCCCCCGGGAGTAGAACTTGACCAAAAACTGAGAGAGAGGGAGGATAACAATGACCTTGATCTTCCGCAAGAGAGCAGTAATCTAACCTGGTAGAAGAAATTGTCACCATCCTTATAGGGACACCCACCTCTATCTCTTTCCGCCCAGCGCTCCCCCTTGCCATCGCTTGGTCATCAACTCCTTCCTCCCCAACAATCAAAGGAGGGCTTGAGCTTAGAACCCTTTTTGCTTGAACATTGCATCTAGGGCTCTCTAGAGGACCAGTATTAGCCTAAGGCTCTTCTGAGTGCTCTGGCCCATCTGAAATAAGCATATCATGGTTCGAATCTCCTGAACCTAAGTCCTCAACCAAATCAAAACCTTCAAGCCCAACTTCTTAGGCCTTTACCTGATCATGCCCAAAAAAGTTAAAACCCCTATCTGATAACCCTCCCCCATCCGTCAGCCTATCATCCAGAACATGCCCATTCGATCCACCGCTCACCTTTGTAATCATATTTGGATCACCTAATCCATCTACATAGATGATGGGCCTCTTCGCAAGTCTCCTGTGGTCGCACTCCCCAAAAACTGTTATTCTTTGAGATTTTTGGCAACGACCTTGTATCTCTGCTTATTCCCTCTTATCACTCGCTCTGTCTTAAATGGAACATCATGCAACTCATCCCTGTCCTCTATTCCTGCGTAATTCGTCAGAGCCCGAATTCCATTCAACTTACCAACACAAGGAGGAATCTCCCACCAAAGCTTAATTGAAAACTTACAAGAACCTTCTTCCATTTCGACAGCTTGCAACAATCTTTTACCCTCCACTCTAACCAAAATCTTGACCCAACTCAGAAAATTCGCAAAAAACAACTCCTCATCCAATTCAATGAAACCACTACATCCATCTCCAATCTTCTTCAAGATATTATGACTCCACAAATTAATTGGCAAGCCAAAGATCCATACCCAAACCTCTCTTCCTCTATCAGCACTTCCCAAACAACCAATACTTCGATTCCAATTTACCAAATGAATTTTTACTCCCATTAAGCTCCTTTAACCAAAATTAAGAACCCACTCTGCTTCCCCCACGCTCTCAAACTCAAAGAGCATAAATCTGTCTCCCCACTAAGTCACCTTCAATGATCCTCTTAACTCCCATAAAGACGAAACCCGTTTGCAAACCTCATCTACCTTCCATCTAGGTTTAGTCTCCTTCCCCCTCCAACCCACCAAACAGCAAGATAAGAGCCTTAATCTCTCTTTCACCTCTTCGTCCTCCACCTTGACTCAAACCACTTCTCCATGGGGACTATGTTTTGTCGACACAACCTCTGCAAAAGATCTAGCCCTAAAAATAGCTTGCGTAATGGTTTTCTCCATCCGACCCTCGAAAACAATGCTTCCCCCGGATCTACTGACCTTTGGCTCAACCCTAAGGATTCTAAGCTTTTTCGCAAGCAAAACCCAACCTCCTACTAAACCCTTACCTTCAAGGAACACAATACAATTTTTTTTCAAACCGGCATCCCTCACTGAACACAAAAGAAATGACCCTGCCTTATTAGCCCTTCTCTCCATACTATATTGTCTCCATTCTTCTACCCAAAACAACTTCTAGCCAATCTTCCTACCTTTCTTTGCCACGGCCTCCACTCCTTCCAAAAGTTGTTGTGGGTTGTCATCTCCAAACCTAATCCACGAGGAGAGACCTCTTCCTCTTTCCCAAATACGCCCTCTTAGCGTCTTACCACTTTCTTCCACCAATTTCGAAAGATTTGGCTTCTACCGTAGACAATTCTTTCCCACCTCTCATTTAGGTCTTTTGATCAATTACCAAGTATCGGACTTGACCTTAGAGCACTCCAAAGATCAAAGGCATAGAAATCCATGAAGAAAAACTGTCACACCCCGTATCCCGGACCGACCCGATTGGCGGATCCGAACCGGTTTCCGGGACGCGAGACCATGTACTGGGACTCTTTACCTGATTTTTTTTTTTTTAAAAGCCAACTGCACTGTGGTTTACGGCCCACATCTTATAACATAATCAAAAGAACCACCACCCGAGCGGTGTCCATCAAAATCTATACACATATACCGAGTCCCATTTTACAAATACAAAACTTACTTTTACATTACAAATCGTGGTTACATCTAACCTACATGCGTGAACCCTCGCAGTGTGCCGCCCAAACAGATGCCAGTGATGTTTGGCCGGGACGCCTTCTCCTCGTACCTACACCCGATTGAACCCGTGCTAAGCTTTACGCTTAGTGGGAAACATAGCATCTTATAATCATACGCATGCACATGCATATACACAATTATACTAAGTATAACCATACCGTATATCGAAATTCTTACGCATTCATAACATGGACTTTATACAAGTACTTAAGCTTCATAACAAAGCTTATGTTTATTCTGACCCGTAGGAGCCGCAGTATTTATTCTATGCAGGACTTATACTTATAATAGACTTATTTTCACGGACTTAGAGTTGGCTGTAATCCTATCTTATGCGTGACTCTCTACTTTATAAATGTAATTTTACATTCATTCGAGACTCCCTTAGAGTTACGTGAACTTATCTTATGTCTACTTATAAATGTACTTACTATCATTCAGACTCCCGTAGGAGTTACGTAACTTATCTTACGCACGACTTCTACTTATACTAATGAGTTTTACACTGCTCTGAGGCACCGAGGTATCACAGTGGATTACTTTAACGAAAATTGTATTACGAACTTATTCTTATACCTTAAGTACATGTAAGTACTTAGTAAAACTTATACAGTACTTCACAGATCTTACTTGTACTACTAAGCATATCCCAGTCTTACCTTTAATCTTATAACGTATTTCAGCACATACCCGTATTTCCTCGGATCTTATACGTAGTATATATATTCTATACACGTATTTCCCGTGATCTTACATGTATATTACTTAATCCGCACTTGTCTTATGTAACTTATACAGTCTTACTGAACTTATACTCGGTGGTTTCTCGGATTCATACGTGTATTACAGACTTTATACATGCATTTGAAATCTTATACATAATATAACTTATACTGGTTCTTGCAAGATCTTATACTTGTGCGGGCGTACTGTGAAAAGACAATAAGTCGAATAACTAATCATAATCGTATGACACATGTATGCTGGGATCGCACGCACAGATATATATCGTAATGGACACAGTCCAGAGCAGGGCATGATCAAAACAGATACATATACTTATTTTATTTGATACGAAAATTTTTAGGGTACTAATTGGACTTATACTTGTTTTATCGATACTGAGCAATTCCTCGTAGTACTACGTAATCCCGACTTATTTACTCGATACAAGAGTAAATTCGTAGGTATTACGGTAACTTAATCAAATACAAGAGCATCTGGAGGCACTACCGGGAGCTGAATCGGCTACGCATGCAGTCCTCTACTCGTATACAAGAGTACCCGTGAGGTACCATGCACACGATACGCACGTAATTTATTCGATACATGAGTACCCAGTACCTACAGACTTATTCAAATACAGGAGTACCCTTGTATCACGAATCCTTATCGATCATGACTTATTAGAGATGAGTGCACCCATAAAGTACTGCGTAACTAAATCGTAGAAAGCACAGAATTAACTTAATTAAATACAAGAGTACCAGAGGTACTTTTAACATTTCAGATATTAGGAGTACTCGTGAGGCAAATACTCGGGACCTTATTCAAATACAGAGTACCCGTAGTACTGGCGCAGCTTATACAAATAGCCAGGAGTACCCGTGAGGTACTACAAACCTTATCTGTGAGACAGAGGCCCATAGGTACTACTTTAATGCATACAGGTACATTCGTATCTTTATTCAATGTCTTATCATATGTCCATTCGACTACCTGCATCTTAATTATAAGAAATGATAGACGCAAGATAATAAGTACCAAGGTACGATACAAGATCGGGTGCCATAAAGACCAACAAGAAAATGGCACTGAACAGATGTCGAGCACTAATCGAGCACCTGGCATTAATCAGAGTGCCGAGCACTAATCAGACGTCCACTCATTCATTCTGGGTCCTAGGTAGTCATATGATCATATGTCTTTCATATATTCCCTTGCTCCTCTATAAATCATATTTACTCAGAAATCGAATCACTCAAATCGGATCATCCAAATCCTCAAGTTATGGCATTTTCATGCCCACTGGGCCGATTTAATTGATTTACCAAGGGACAGATTGAATTACTCATTTTTCCGAGGTTCAACTTCATATTTTGACACTAGGTCCTTTGTACTTATTTAAAGCTAAGATATTAAGGGTTCTATTCCAACTTGAATCACTCCAATTTAGTACACGGACCTCAAGATATCCGAACAACTCTGACCACGCTATGATCAACTGATGCAGTGAAATGGCTTGCACATACCTCACTTTGAGTGGATTTTTCGACCACTTGCAGTCAGAAGTTGGAGATACCTTCTCTTAAAGTTTGGTTCTCCTTGAAGCTCATTTACGTAGCCACTTGGAATCACTCAAATCGATAAGCAAAATGAGGAAGTTATGGCCAAAATACGAAAACTGGTCAAACCTGAAACTGTATCGTGTCCTACCGGTAGGACTTTAAGTTCTACCGCAGACTGGGCCAAAATGACCAGAACCGAAGTTCCCACCTGACTTCAACTTCACCGGTAGGAGTCCCTAAAAGTCTGCACGTGTGTTTTCTCACATTTTTCCATACTTCAGGATCCCCAATCACTTCTACACTTCAAACATACATCAAAACAATTCCAAATTCATCTTTGGAATCTCTTTTCTATTCAATTCTCATCTCTCAATTTTATATCTTTCTTCAAAACTCCTTCATGGTTTCCTTCCAAAACTCCATCTAATATGGGTTATAACCCATACACAAACAAGACATGAGGATTAGTTAGGTTTATTCTAAACCCTAACTCCAATTACTCAGATAATTACGATTCATCCTCCAAGAGAGGATTTCATAAGCTACCAGGCTATATGGGGTTTACCCACCTTACTTCTGACATAAATTTTGGGGTTAAGATGAACTCAACAAAAACCCTAGATTCGGGGCAAGAGGATAACCATCAAAGCATGGAAATTCATGCATAATCTCATGATTCTTAAACAAGTGTGAGTTTTATACTAAAATCCAAGATTCATACTTGAGCTTGGCTTCTCTTCTTCCTCTTCTTCTTCCTCTTCCTCTCTCCTTTGCTCTTCCCCTCTCTCTCACGTTTTCTCTCCTCAATTTGAGACCAATTCTGGTCTTTAAAATCCCATCTTTCTAAGGCCAT
Source organism: Tetrastigma voinierianum (assembly GCA_016808115.1). Lineage (NCBI taxonomy): Eukaryota > Viridiplantae > Streptophyta > Magnoliopsida > Vitales > Vitaceae > Tetrastigma > Tetrastigma voinierianum. Next base: position 358,966 of record JAEQBH010002464.1, on the reverse strand, counting down.
GCTCGCCATCAAAACCCATTTTTTCGTTAAGCTCGCTTTATCGCTTTTTGTCCTCCAACTTCCCTAATTACACTTTAACTCTTAATATTTATACTCGCCTCTAATTATATTAACCATGTCTTTGATGTCCCTCTGACAATTTACTGCTTTGCCCTTATAAATTTAATAACTTTCGAGTTTCTAAGTTTCTATATTTTCAAGTAGCTAATTTACTTAAAATTTTAATTTATACGACATAATACCCTAACATGTCAAAACTACTAGCAGATATTTTGGGGTGTTACAAAAACTCCCCGAAAAGTCACGGAGCCAAAAATCACTAAAAACCATTTTCTAAGTGATCTAAAGGTAATGCCCGTAGCCAAAAAGCTTCGTTGTGGCCAACAACTCAGATGAGGAGACGCGCCGTTTTCAATGTCCCACGACAGCGCATTTGGCTCGGGTCCAAAACTGGTGGATTCGCGCCGCGAGCCTCACTGCAGCCACTGCCCTGCCACCAAACTCGTGGGCCTGGGCCACTGGGCGTGGTCGACGATCCTTCCTGTGTGAGCAATGTCACCCCACTCTCTCCTTAGATGAATGTTTTAAAAGAAACCTCCCTTCCGCCATCCTACTGCGAGATTTGCTACTCTATTCACTTGTTGATCACTGGGATTTTTGCTTTCGAATCGTAGAAACAAGAGGATGGTTCCCCGAGATCTGCTTCTCCTTGTTGATCAAGCCTACTACATCTCATTCTTGGAACTTCAAATTCCACTAAATTCCCTCTGAAATCATAGGGTGATCTGGAACAAATAGGAATTCAACTCCCTTTCTATAACCAAAACCTGTGGTGATTGAAATTAGTATAGTACATGATCCTATAATCCCATAATCCTATGCCATTAAATTAAAATGACCCTTGACTCCCTTTTTTTTTTTTGGATAACTATTCACTTGGAATTACAACGTTAGAGTAATCTGCTCTTAAGAAGTTTCGAATCTTAGTCCCTTCCACTTATGTTTCAAATTTCTAGCTTTTAAACCAATCGCTTAGGCTAACGCTCATGCCTATTATTTCTAGTTTTCAGATTTGAAGTTTTGAAAGTACTTTATTTATATTTGATTTTCTTTAGAGCTACTTTTGGTTTCCAAAAATTTTGAGGGAAAATCAAAGGAAAGAAAATATGAAGGAAAAACAAAAGAAAAAAAATGAAGGAAAATAAAATAGAATTAAATTCCATGTAAAATTTTTATTTGTTACCTCAAATCAATTTTATTTGTTTAAAACTCATCAATATAAGGATTAAATAATTTTAAAATATTTAAATTTCTAAGAAATTTTCATTATATATGATTTTCTTAAAAAAAAATTTAGAAGACAATTATTTTCCTTACATTTTTTCTTTTCTCGAGGTTTACAGCCAAATACAACCTTTTACACCTATTCACTTGAATCAATGTTTTAAAACCGAACCGAACTAAAAAGTTATATGGTTCATGATTCACCGGTCGATCATGTCGAATCGGCGGCTGGAACTGACGATGTCATAATGTCATCGCCCATTTCCCGGTCCGTCGACCACCTGGCCAACCTGCTTAATACTAGTGGATGTCAAGCACCCCACGCCACCTGCGAAAAATTCCAGCAGTAGCCTCGTATGGAGTTTCACCTAAATACAAATAATATTGTATATAGCCTCATTCCAATATACACAATGACCACAGGTCCTTAAGTATACAACTATACCGAGTAAAATTTAATTTCGGGCTCCATGCATTATACCACAACATATATCCCAACTATCCAATACATGATCCACAACATGAGTAAAACTACACTTACTGGGGCCCATAAACAATACCTATAAAATATACCAACTATATATCATACTATGCAGTTATGATCTACTGAGTATAACACAAGGCTTAAAACGAAAAACATTTTAATATATGCAACACCACTGGAAGCCATTCGCTTTAAACCGTACTTATGATGAACCGTCCCTCGCACGCCCCTATACTCGTGAAAAATAAGATCCCCGACAGGCGAGCTAATTTCAAGAGTGGAATCACCCTAAGCCGGGCTACTCTCCACCTAAGCGCATATGCAATGCTCCAAATAAACACACATTCAAGCAAATGCAAGATCCTACTTGAATGTCTAACTCGATCATCTCATATCCCGCGAGTCCTCCTCGAATTTCACACCCGCTCTAAGCCACGATGAGAACTCTTAGTTTTATTTGCCAGGACAACCTCCGATGGTATATATCAATTAGGTCAGCCTCCGACGATTGATATTATAAGGGATTTACCATGTATATCACTGGGCGACTCGACGATTGATATTTTATTTGGACTACCCTCCAATATTCATTATTTTTAGACAACCCTCCGAACCATTCCCTCAAGAATTACCTCATGTACTCACTCCTATCGTCCTAGGGTGCCCCAATGCATATAGAATGCATGATGCCAATTCCATTTCAATTCTATAACACATGCAAATATATAATCATGCATATATTCACATAATTTAAATCACACAAACATGTCATGTAATTTCACCATCAATTACATCAAATTACCACGCGGGCTAATGATCAAACACGCAGCAACTCGATTTGAATTACTCAACCAAACACATTATTTCACAAAAATTATTTTGTGAACACTATTCTCGAGAATGTTGAAACCCCTACATTATTCCCTGCAGAATCACCAACCATCTAAGCTCACTTAGTGAACCCGACTTCACCCATTTCCTACCATACACGCCAATGCATCATTCATAAAGACAAATTTGCAACATGGCACTTTAAATACTCAGGATGTCACTGGGATCATTCACATGGGTTTCAAAAAATCCAACACCCTGCCTGATTTGAACTTATCAAACCAAGCCTCACTACTCATTCAACTCAAACATCAACAAAGTACTTAAACAAAGAGTAAAACCCAAGTAGGGAGAAACCCCTACCTCACGGAGTTTCCTCGGCTTCGAAACTCCTAAACTGATGCCCACGATGTTTCGGCCGCGCAGGTGCCAGCCTTTCTATTTCGTCCCGATGAATTTCGACTATCGGACGTCAATTTTTAGAGAGAATTGAAAATCCTTCTCTCTCTAAAAACAAAAGAAACTCTGGCCACGGGTTCTTTCTCCCCGCTCTTCACGTTTTGCTTCTTTAACATTTCTCCAAGCAGTATCGTTAATTATTCCTTATTTCCTTGCATTTTCTCATTTAATCAATTTCAAAATGACCATTTTGTCTCTTCTTTCCCACTTTGACATCTCTATACTATCTCGCCTCGTCCATTTTCATCATTTCTCTACTCACGCCACTTACATAATATGAGTACGTGTTATATGTGACTTTGTCACATCAAATATCGCTTTACTGCACTCCAAACGATGCCTCGAAACGTGCCAACTCCATCGCCTCTAATTCAACGAAATTCGGACACGTGCTAGCTGTGATTAAGCATCGATTCCAACCCAGCGAAATCCATTTCATCATCCGAGATCCAGAGAATAAATTTCGAATTTTTAACTGAAATTAAAATTTTGTAATCGAAATTACGATTTTTCCCTTTTTCCAGAAATTGGAATTTCTCGGGTCTTACACATAAATATATAAATTATATTTAAAATTTAAAAATATATAATCGAATACTTAGAATATCATTTTTTTTATATAGTGTTATTAATATTTTTACTTTTATAAAATATAATATTATAATATTTAAATATAAAATCTATTGAAAAATTAAAATATAACATTATATATTTACATTTATAAAGAAAAAGCACTAAAACTTTTTATCTTTATAAAATAAAAACAAATAAAATATAGAAATTAATTTTTTCCTCATTAATTTTCATCTAAACAGTCTTAATTCAGTTTCCTTTTACTATGTTGTTCTTGTTCATCATCACCTAATCTTGGTTTTCCTTTGATTTATTTACTAAAAGTAAGTGATGTGAAAAAGGTAAAAAATAAAAATAAAAATAAAAATAAAACAAAATAAAAACTATAGAAATTAGTTATTAATTAAGCTTGAACATACCTGATAACTGAAAAAATGACAAGTAGATATCAAGATTGCCTTGGGAACTGTGCAATGTTACATTAAACTTGGAGACGAAATAGCTTAAAGGTTATGAGATGTGGTTGTAACAACCCAGCCCAATCATGTAAATATTGTCCGCTTCGGGCCTAAGGAGCCCTCACGGCTTTAAAACGCGTCTACTAGGTTGAGAGAAGCTTGTATTTATATAGTGTCAGGAAGTTTCTCCCTTATTCGATGTGGGATGTGATAAATACCCCTCATGCAGACACAACGTCCTTGTCGTCTAACAGATGAGCGACTATCTTTAATCATGGAGCTTGGGGCTAGTAAGGAAGAACTCACAGCTTTCCAGGCAAAGGTAATTACGGAAAGGAAAGCAATGGAGAAGGAATTTGATGCGAGCAGTGATGTGATCTTTAACTACGGGTTACCTGCTTGTCAGGCTTTTACGCACAACATACGCCTAAGTAGTTCCACGATCCGAGCCTGATGCCCGATAATGTCAAAGCCACTACCTCTAGAGTTTTTTATCAACCCCCGATGCCCCCCAAGTGCTTCCTTCGACCTTCCAGCTTCTACAACTGTTAGGGAGGAACCTCCGACTTTGAGTCCTTTTAGCCGTCAGTCATGGAATGTATGATCCTCACGGAGCCTCCACTGCTTTCTGATATTAACCAATGTTGGGTACCGAGGGCTAAGGTTTAAACTTTGCGATTGCGGGTCGAGCCTTTGTTTCTTTTGCTATATTTTGACATTCTGCAATACCTCTTAATTTCTGTTTTTACGAAATGTGCCCAATTTGGTTGTGGATGAAATTGTTTCTTCTTATTTAGCCGACGCGTATATATGGTCATAGGCTTTAAAAAGCCGGATAGGTTAATCGAATGCGTTATCCTGCTTTATAATAATTTCCTAATTAGGTGTCATCTTTAATTGGTCGGAGGAGGTCATTTGTCGCTACTATCCGGGTTTTCACCGGCTAGACGCTATTTATAGCCTGTGGCTGATAGGTCATGCACTCGCGCCACCTGTTTTGTTGATCATGATTATCTATATCAATGATAGGTCATTTATTACCATCCCATTTTTGAAGTCGACCAAAGCTGGCTTAGATGTTATATTACACTGGCCTGAGAGGGTCGCTTCATTGCGCTTATCCGGGCTTTTGTTGACCGCTGATGGCACTGCCACTGGTCAGAGAGGTCACGGGTTGGCGTCATCCTGCCGTAAGTTTAACACAAGATGCTGAGTCGGCACTGGCTGATAGGCTGCACAGTCGCACCATCCGCTTTGCCATGGTAATCCATGTACTATGAGAAAAAGCCATGCAAAAATATGAGAAAACATCGAATCATACTTTATTGATACTACCTTTTAAGATGTAAGGCATTCCACACCAAAGATAAAAGGGCTCCATCAAGTTATCGTAAAGCTGAAGATCCATCTACTACTGCCTACAGATACTGGCCCTTCCGCCGGGCTGGAACTTTCCCCGATCACCGATCGGCGATTTTCGTAATTACCTTCTCGTAGACTAGGTCTCCGTCGGGAACATCCGTGTGGCTCACCTTGTTGTTGTAAGAATTTGCTTGCGGGCATTGCTAGTAAGACGCTATACCGATCGTTGTCGGTACCTCGTAGTTCACAACTGCGTTCCAGTTCCTCCGACATTAACTTCAGTATTTCCAACCGCATCCCTGTTTGACATGGTAAAGTATTACCATTTAGGGACGGTATCATCCGGCAAGTTCGTAAACGGAATATATCTAGATCTCATGGTGCCAGAGTTCCGTAGTTCAGCACCCGAAGTTCATCCACTCATTTACCTTTAGCCGAATCCAACTTAAGCTTCTAAGTCATCAATATTTATTGTAGGCTCTTCTAGGCCAATGTTTTATGATATCAGTGAGTGGAGGCTGTATTCTTTATTTTCAATTCTCGCAGAAGTTTCGAGACCCACGACGAATTGTAATTCCATATTGATACAATTGATCGGGATGCTAGTTTAATAAACGAGATTTTCCGCATAAACCGGGTAACGCCCCTTTCTTTGATCGATGAGAAGGCTTCTTCCGCTTTACCCATTTACCAATAGTCGCTGTTACAAATACACTCTTCCTGGGCTTTAGGCAAGGGTGCCTGAACAGATCAGATCCCCCATTGGGCAAGCGCCAAGGGCCCGAGACGGAGATCGGGGCCCTCAGATCGATGATTTTAGACGGAGCTATCCGTCGGGCGACTGGCCACATTTGAGAGCACTAAAAGATCGGCTCTCATGGTCGGGGCCAATAGCACCCTGGCGTGAGCCTTGTGTGCCAAAGTCTCCGCCGCCCGGGTGATTTACATATCTCCCTCGCGAAGTTCAGCCATATAATCGGTCCCGTCGGCGCCATGAGTCGGGAGCACGACCGCCTGGTGAACGCTTTTGAATAATTGTTCATCGATCAAGGAAAATCTAGCCATCGGATTCTAGGCACCTCAGGGCCTTATCCTTCCTCTTTTAGAGTCACGCCGATGTAGTAATATGGGTCCATCCATGAGGAGGATCTCGCTCACCCGGCTTACTGAAGAGGATTGAAGAGAACGGCTGATAGTAGATGGGTAGGAATATTTTCTCATATCGGGCATGGCCACCATGGGCCAAGGCATCTACTTATCATTGTAGTCCCCGGTACATGTTCCACGCTTCCAGAATCAAAACTCCAGTTTGTTTAGTTTTACCCGAGATATATTTTTCCATTCTGGGTCCCTGGATTCTAATTCTTCTGACTTCGCCCGACGACTAACCGAGAATCACCTAATCAGAGAGTTTGTCTACCGATAATGGCGCAACAGTAGTCTAATTCTGATATGAGGGCTTTGATTCGACTCATCATGATACTGGAAGCCTAACCAATTTTGTTTCCGCATTCTTCCTGGCCAGATTTCAATCGCAGTATTCAATGCCCGCTCCTTGGATAGAGTCTGACGCCCTCATCCACATTTTGGTCCACCTAATTCGAGCCGGAGGTGTTTTATACTATGAGCTTCGCTTATGAAGCTTCGCCAAAACCTCGCTCCTTATAGCCTTGGCTTATACCCTGAAGGTCGTACCACTTAGTCTGACCGCCCACGAGCCATTCTACCGTAGAATAAGCTTTATGGAGTGCCCGGAGGAAGGTCCTGTTAGTACCACGATGGGGTGCTTGGAAATATGGAAGGGGTTTAGTCATACTCTGAGGGCTAAGGTTGCTTGCTCAAGGTGACTATAACTGCTCAGCTCTGGCCAGTGGATTTGGTTGGACAAGGAACACCGGTCGCTTCCGTCAGTTATTTTCTTCGGGAACAGGCGGCACTAACATACTCTCTGATAGACTGCAAATACATCGAAAAGTGTTCTGCTGGGCCCTGACCGGTGAGAATTGGAGGCTTGGCTAAGTACTGTTTTATCTGGGTGAAAGCATGATCATAGTCTTCTCATTCATCCTACTGGCCAAGCCTTTAAGGAAATGCTAAAATGGCTTTGGCTTATCAATGAACTGGAAGAAACTACTGGTATAAGATAATTTGGTCGTCACAGACTTTTTCTCGAGCCTGAGTTTGAGATTTCAAAATAGATTGAAGTCGGGCGAAGCCGCCTCTATTCTTCAGCCATTGTGCGGGAATCCAGGGAACCGCCCCAGCACAAATTCCTCGAACGACACTTTTGTGGGTTAAGTTTCATGCCATGCCTGAGTGAGCTTCCAAATGCCCCAGATCCGGCGCTCTCGGACTTGATAATATATCATCAAGAGAGGCTTCCGCGTTTTTTCCGAAAGCGTCAAACGACCGAAGTACTACCCTGCAGTGGCCCTGATTTTAACCCTTAATGGCATTACGCTAGCAAAAGAGCCGTGGGTGATAAAGATGTTTTTCCGATCAGCGGGTACATGGGGATTTCCGGCATACTCTTAAACGTACCTGCGGGAAGGACAAAGATGCCATGCCCGATCGAGCGCGCCAACGACCGAATTCGATCCGGTGAAGTAGAAAGTCGCCCTGTAGACACGGTCGCAGAACCAGATAGCCCAACGCATACTCCGATCAGCTTCTTTCTTAGAACTACTACCATACGCTTGCAAGTCATTTCGGTATTTGACCTCTCTTCATATAAAACCCAAATTTCAAAAGATGGTCCACCAGCTTCGGATGACATGATGGCGCCCCGGGTGGAGCGCTACTGGGCTGACGTGCTCGGGCGGACGTAGACAACATTTAGTCTTTCGGAAGCATGACGGGCTTATTCCCATGATATCCGAATGGGTCCAGTTTTGAACACATCATGCTAGCTCAGAGGTATTTGCTACACCGCCCTTCCTCCTGATTGTGAGGGAACTAATATAGGTGCACTGATCGCCCGCCTATGAGTATGGACCTGGCGATTCATTTCCAACCCGTCCTCGCCTTCACATGGGGTCTGGCAAATGGGACGCTAGCATTGCTATTATGAGGATTGAATTTTGGGCAAGTCGTTGGAGATTCTTCCTTTCTACGCTCCCAGGCTGATAGCTGATAACATCAATGAGCAAATGCTTAATTGGCTCTTAGAGGCCGACCGCCTGGCGCGTAACAACAACTCGATGGTTTCGCGGAAGGTCGAGGGACAAACTTCATAGCGTGTAAACTGCTCCACCTATGATAGCATTGTATGGTCCCAAGTCCTAAACCACTGAAAATACACTTGGCTGTGTTACGTAATCTTAGCTTGATGGAAAGAAACAATATCGCCATGGCCAATGTGGTATTCTGGTCGTAACCCATATAAATTCATTAACCGAACCGAGATAAATTCGCTGACTTTCATCTACTGAAGGTCGAAGGTGTCGCGACGCCCCAAACCGGGTGTCTCGCTGACCACCGCTAACCAGCTTTGAATCCACAAGAGCTGACACATGAAACTAGATACAGAAATCAACTAATAGGCTTCCTGTATTGACCATACAACACAAATGTATATTTTATACAAAGCAAATGTTTACAATTGTATTTAATTACAATTTTACAACCGGATCGTCTGACTCATAAAATATTTGTAATTAAGGCCAGCTTTACGTTTCTTCAGCCACGATCTCTAAATGCAACGCCTCAGACTCGGTGCACTCCAAGACCGGAATAAATATTCCTGATGGTGAGAATCAAGCCCAAGAGTGGAATTTTCCTGGTTACTCTCAACTATGCTCATGCAATAAACCAAACATTCAATCTACTAATCCATATACCCATGTTAATATACTAAGTATGCAAAGTATTAATAAAATCATAATAATTAACTACAGCATTATTTATTCATAGCAATAACATAAGATTAGCCTACATACAATATATAATCCGAAGGCCATCTTGAACTACCGCACAAAATCAAGCACCAAAGAAAATATTCAATTATGAAACAATGCACATCACAAAGCCACATTAGTTGCACAACAGTCTCGTGAACCGTCCAAAACCAATTTAGGATTTCTTCAATCGTCCAAATCTGAAATAAAACCAACGGCCATCCGGTGCCTTAACAAATTCTCATCCACTTACTTCACCAGTGAATACAAGTAGAGGGAGGTAAACTTTACCTTCCGAGTTTTTCAGTGTCCTTAAAACCGATACCACCAAACCCTTGCCGTGGGAGCAACTTGCTTCTTGCCTCGAAACCGACGGCCTGATCGCCGGAATCTCCAGAGGAGAAGGCAGAAAGCCTCTCAAAATCCTCTTCTCTCTCTCTTCTCATTTGGTCTTTCTCCTCCTTTCCCTCCCAAACAGATCGGGCCCAACAGATAGTCAAGAGAAGTCCACGCCACTGGCCACTTTCCCCATCGGCCTGTGGATTACCCCTATCCACTTAACCACATCTAATCCTGCATTTCCATCCACCCACAAGGTGCATTGAGTCACTTCACTGGTCAGAATTGAGTTTTAAGTTTGACCCATTCTACCTGTGACATGGCACCTCTTGAACACCATAAAGTGTGCCGGGCGGTCCTCCAAGACTTACGTGCCTCAAAAACGTAAATGCCACGTTTGTAAATTCGATAAATTACTTGTAGCAATTCGTAGAAGAATTTAATCTGAAGTCTGTTTCACTATCCGAGATCTAGAAATTTCGGGCTTGACTGAAATGGTTTTATTTTGCCCTTTCGTGTAATTAGATTTTCTCGGGTTTCACATTCTTCCCCTTTTAAAAGAATTTCGTTTCAATCCACACACATGAATGATCCAACCACGTGTGATTATGGCGGGGCAGTCCCATACAATCCCCGCTTGGTGTAAAACGCCACCTTCCTGTCACAACTCAATGACAACTAATGGACCATTAATCTAATCCATGTCATGAATGACATCCAAGATACTCGAGCCCTTGCTCAGGCTTAAACACCCAATGCAATTTTCTAATGGTATCCAAATCTTATCACTTCACTCCTATCATCAACTCTAAGCTCATTGATAACCATGACCGGTGTTTCAACTTGAGTCACTCCGTAATTCTATCACTAAAATCTAAGTCTATGGATAACTCAATCGCGTTTTCATCTCGGGCAACAGAACTTTTCGCCATACCTAAGTAGCCTCTAGCATCCATTGACAGAATTTCAAATATCCTCACTGGCCCTTACACTCCACGTAATTCTCTCTCTGAGGTTTCACGGGTTCTACACCCACACATAAATTCGGTATATCTCCCTTGTCTTTACACCCACAATGTAATTGATATCTCTCAAGATAGCTCCTGGGCCCTTACACCCACACAAAAATTCAAGATATCTCCCTGGTCTAGACATCTGGCTAATAAACCTTTCTGATACGTAACATGGTCTCCTTCACCCCACTGTGCTTTTCACCTTGAGGATTTAACGTCCCCTTCTTGCTTTACCCAACACACAATTCTGGCCTCTCATTTCCGACTTAAACTATGAGCCTCACTGACGTGGAGTCCCAAGAAAATTCAACCGCACTCAAACAAGAAGAGTGAATGACCACACTGGCACCTTCACACTCGACTGACGACGTCACCGCGGCACCCACACCCGACTCGATGATTCACTCGGTCCAACATGTGAGCACTTATTATTCTTAACTCGTTGTAATCCCGACCTATCAAAGCCCACCGTAAGACCCAAAAATTTCACTTCGAAAAAGGGTAAAATCGCACTTCGGACAAAACCCAATGTTTGTATCTCAGATGATAAACCGGATTTCACCGCTGAACGCCCCGCAAATCTAGCGAATATCACGCCGGAATCTCAGAGCTACTTAATTGGTAATATCGCTTTTTCGAGGCATCGCGGTCGCCGTACCGCGAAATGGCATGTGATGCGACGAAGTCACTTATGCAACACGGCACTACGCTAATTATGCTGCATGGGTAGAGAAATGATGGAAATAAATGAGATAAAGCTACAAATGTCAAAATCTAGAGAAACGTTATTATCATACTATTGAAATTGGATTTGAATTTTGACATAATAATTAAATAGAGAATGTGGTTGTCTCTTACATTCAAAAGAAGCTAAAACGTGTAAAGGAGGAAAACGAATTACAGAGGTTAGAAAATTTCTGTAATGAGAGAGAGAGTATAGTTTCCTTAAGTTTCCGAGATATCCCAATCAATGAATTCTTCTGACAATATGAAGGTCAGTTTCACGCATGAGGCAATAAACTTAGTACAGGTTTCATTTAGAGTCAAACAAACTCCGTGAGGTGGGTTTTATCCTACTTGTTTTAGCACTTTTTTAAGTGTTTATATTGAGCTCGTTGGTATGAGGCCTCAACGATCGCTTGATCTGTTCCGGTAATCCTAATCGAATTTCTGTGGGGAATTTTAGAGTCGTTGCATAAATCCGTGATAAAGAAAATGACCGCTGTCGTTGGCGCTTTATGCTATAAATCATGCTGTCAGGCGAGGCTGAAAATGGCTATATGAAATTCCTGGAACACTGTAAGTGAACCTGGATGATTGATGATTAGCTATGAACAAAGAGTAGAATCCTTTAGGGGTTTCACCTGCTCAGAATAGTGTTCAAGAAATAAATTTGTAAATAATGTGTGGCTTTGTGCAATTCAAATCTAATTGTCAGAAGTTGTTAATTAGCCTATTTGAGCTTTGTTCTTGGTGTAATGGATTGTGAATTATATGCAATATGCTAGTGATTTAAATTATATGAATATATGCATGATGATATAGTTTCAGGCACATGTAAGAGAGAGAATCAGAATGAAATGGCATAATGCATTTCATATGCACCGCAAACTTAGAACTAGGTGTAAAAATGACATGGATTTTCCTGGGAAAATGAAAACAAGCATGAAAGAATTTCACATGATGATTTTCGATGTTCTGGGTCAGAGAACCAGCATCATTTCTTGATGAGGACCCATGGATCGTCTGGGAAGTTCCTCCAATCATTCACTTCTGAGGGTAGTCCTGGTATTTTTACCTCGACACGCCTGGTAGGTATTTCAAAACAATGGATTTGTTTCGAAATGATGTTTTTTCATAAATGGCTTAGGCAGTGTGAGGGAGCTCACATGATGATCTTCAAAACATGGGTTACTATGTAGATATTCAAGTAGATCGTATGTATTTGAATGTGTTTTACTTTTATATCGATGATGACTTAGCGAGAGTAACCCATTTTAGGTGATTCCACCATCGAAAGCATTAGCTCACCCATCGAGGGAATTATATTATTTCAGGCTAAGGAGCGCAATGAGACGACCCATCCAGAGTCATAGCAAGAAAGTCTAAGTCATGGGCTTTGTTTTAGTCGACACATATTGAATGTTTCTAAACTTTAATATATGTATAAGAGTAAACTGTTAACCTCAACTATGGTATATAGTTGATGTATAATACTTATGCATTACTCGAGGTCCATGGCTTGCTAACTCCTTATGTTATATCTTACATGTCGATCTCTATTGTTAGGCATTTTGGGTAGAGCTCCCGCACAGCTGATACCCTTCGATTTAACAAAGGTCGGGTTACCCGAATATCATGAAAAGATCGGCAGGTCGACTTCCGTTGTTTAATCGACTCCTGCTTTGTAAGGCCACATCCACTTCACCACATCCTAGGAAAACATTCACACCCGGCTTCCTTGAAGTAGCCTCTTCAAACTCTGCTTCCAATCTACTACACAAGATGCATTAATGAATGAATATATGCATCCAATTCAAACGCTACTCTAGAGACTCACCAGTGCAAGAGTAGTGAAACGTGACCCTGGGCATCCGGCCGCTTCCGATGCCTGGGGCCATGCAAGACCATGAGACCTCCGCTCCTGCTAGACACCTCATTTTTATATGCCTAAGCCAAGCCGCATAAATAACATATCGCCCGCTCTCATTCTATCGAAGTCCCAGCCCGTGGAGCCCTCGGTAGACCACCCTCGACCCACACACTCTCGCCCCTCCGCCCATTCACAGCCGCTGGTGGCGTTGTATAGCACCCCGAGATCGAAACTAGTTCCTCCTCACCCATACTGGTGTGAGAAAGCGAATCGTATCCTCTCCCGCCCTATAGCTAATTAGGGACTTGCAGCGGTCCCAAAACTCGGATCCCCGCTTCGGGGCAATCTCATTCACATGCCTCAGTCAGCTTTGTGAACACATCCGCCGCCTCGACTAAACGCCCATCCCGACCCCACCTGAGTCCCTAGGGAAGAAGTCTCCGCCTTCCGAACCAGAAGAAGGTCGATCCTCCCCAGAAGACCCAGAAATCCACCCCTCGAAAAAGCAAAATCGTACTCGGTAAAATCAACCATTCTCTAGATCTCTGGGTAATGTGGCGAAATGACTTAATTGCTAACCACTGGGAAAACTAGTTACCACGTCGATTCTCATTAATCTCCGGAGAGACGTCTGACTTATGACGCTTTTCTGAGGCACAGCTCGGGTGCCAAACAACTTTGAGATGCGATAAAACAATGATATAATACGTATTATACATGTTGCATGAGTGAAGAGATAGATGGAAATGATCATCGATAGCTAAATGCCAAAAATCTCAAGCTGCGGAGCAAAATTGGGAATTAGTAGGCAATGTGGTATGTTTCAAAGATAGATGTCACACCATATGGAATATAATTGTGTGTGCAGGCCATTGAGACATAGATTGTGTTTAGCCTCAAGTGAGCTAATTGTGATTATTGATAATATTAATTACATGTGGGTGTAATTGTAAATTATGTAAATATAAGCATGATGGAAGATTGTAATAAGTTATATATTGTGTGAACGGCATAATGCATCCTACATGCACTGGTAGCTCAGAAATAGGTGAGTGCATGACATAAAATTTGCAAAAACGAAAACAGTTTTTTAAAAGGAATTTCATACATGACAATTCTCCTTGAGAATTGGGTCAGACACGCCCAAAGATCATTTCTCGGATGAGACCAGACTGCTTCAGCAGTCTTCAATACATCACCTCGAGGGTAGTCCAATGATTTTACCATATTTGTAGATAGCTTCAAAACAACAAGAATTGTTTTGAAAGATGTTTTCAATACATGATGAAGTAAGTGTGGAGGAGCCGTGATAACTGGACGGGTTATCATTTAGACATTCAAGATCAACGACTTAATGAACAGGTTTGATTGATAATATTGAGACTTAGTGGGAGTAAACCACTTAGGTGATTCACCATCGCAATAGCTCACCCCGTCGAGATAATATTGTGTACAGAGTGGACAAGTAATCTTCATCCATGAGGCCAGACAAGAGCAAGTTTCGTTGTAGTTTTGTCTTTCGTTACACAGCGTCAGGTCGCAGTCAGAAACCCCGGAAGTCGCACGCGTTGCGACACCCAGTCAAATCTCCCAAAACCATCGTAGGCTATTAGTCAGGTGAATTATTTGATGATATTGGCTCTCAGGCCTGCCGGTCGCTACCTGGCTTAGGGAAATGATTTCAGATTGAACTGCTTGGGATGGGAAGCTCCCAAACAAAGCAGCAGTCCTCAACACAAAGCTGCAGAGCATTCCGCCCATCCTCGTGAGAGAGATGCCTGCCACTCTAACATTCAGACGAAGAAAGCAGCTTCACCCGTGTCGCACAGCACCAAACGCACACCCCGGCTGGGCTCACATCCTTCCTTTCATCATCAAGATCCATGAACTCTGATACCTCCCGCATCCTCTCCATCTCCTCATGGTCAAAAAGGCCGCCCAAAATCCATGGAGTCTTGAAGCAAACCAGAGGGGCGGGGGTGGGTCTTTACAACCCTCCGCTCTAAACGGGCAACCTTGTTCAATTCTCCTGAGTCCCCTTCACCCTGGGCCACGTCCGGCTGCCACGGTAGTCACTGGTACCGTGGTTAATCAAGTGAATTCCACCACATACCCATCATCAGTTATCGTCAGCCACTTCTAGGAACCCCTGAGTTTTCATGTCTTGCAAGATCCTGAAAATACTTGCCCACAGTGCATCATGGAACTCCGCCTGTCACCGCCTCTGGGGATTCTAGAGGTTCGCCAATTCCACCATACTGGTCTTACCTTTCACTCGAATGTAAACAATCCTGATCCCGTCGGGGACAAAGACAATCCCATGTTCCCAATACCTTCTCAACCTCGCATGAACTAAACATCGGTTCACACCACCTGATTCTCCCCGTGGAACGCCGGAGGATGATGACCCGAACCCTGAGGCACTGACCCCTCCCCGCTACCCTCGCAGACTCAGCCCGTGCACAGCGTAGCCGACATCGCACCCGCAGCTCCGCCGATCAAAAGTTCTGCCATTTGGCTAAATGCCTGCAGCTCGGACCAAGACTCGTGGATCCATCTCTTCGTCCTCTCCCGCTGGACACAGCCATCTACATGTCAATGGTAACATTTAATTTACCAGTCTAACTAGCAAACACATGCCACTACTAATAGACTTGACAACTGAACCTAATTCATTCTTTCCTGGCAGCTAACCGCAAATCACTCAATCATTTATTTCAAAACCGTTGCTCATTTCATTATCCAAACTCTACATAGCTCTAACCTTAGCCTTCACCTTTTCAGTATGCGCATGTAATGGCGGAGTAATACCATATACATCATACCGTGTATATGTCCTTCCACGCAATTTGAAACACAAAATCATGCAACATTGATGACGTATCTCAAAGGGTGTAAATACAGCCCCGAGACACTATTCACATACCGAAAAAAATTTTCACACACCACATCAAGGCATGCATATGTAAGGCAAAGTAAACATTACATATATTCAATCATACACAAGAAAATTTTTAAAATTTTTGTTTTTTTTTTAACTCGTGAATGCTGTTCAAGAACATTGTCCATGGAACGTGTTCAAATAAGACGGAAAATGCGTAATCGAATAAAATCAAGTTTGAGTGCACGCATACACCTGTAACCCCGTGTCGCGCGAGAGATCGCCGCAGAGCGCGCAAAGGCCTAGGGCCGCGGTGGGCGTTTGTCAGCGTAATAAACCGATCGGTCAGCGCACGCGCGCAGTTCGCGTCACTGCGCTCGCTTCACGTCACACCTACCACAAATTCCCCACCCAACAAGCCTTGCACTGTCATACCATTTCCGTGTCGCCACCGTTGTGCTAGATTCATCTGGCACCTCAAATCGGGGCCGACTTCGTTTTCCCCTTACCAGCCTCTGCAGTTGGTCGCAACTCACTTGTGTCACACCGATTTTACCATTAAGCTCAGCCGTGACATCAATCCCATGTCGCACCTCCTTCCGCCTTCAACCAAACAAAACCTGTGCTCTGACTTAAATAAATGCTAATCTCAATGGCTAGGTGCTTCCCCTATGACGCCTAAATTTCAAGTCATGGTTCACTTAAGCTCAGCCAGGTCGCGACGCCAATTTCTCGCCCGCCCACTGTGCCAAACCGTCACGATCTTTAAAACCGCACATAACTTCGAAGCAAACCGTGTAATCTTTGCTTGCAAACCTCAATTCAATGTTGCAATTCGCCTGGTCCTAACCAAGACCTCTTTTTCCTGGTCAACCAAATGATCGCTACCAAAATCTGGGCAATTCACCCGGCTTCCAACCGATCACCAATCCTGTGTCACCGGGGTCTGGCGCTAAACCCCAGTCGCGAATCCTCCTGCGATCAACCTGCGTCGCGGACCCTCAATCAAGTCACAACCTCGCATAGGCCGCGCCGGGCCGCTTCTCGCCTTCGCGCACTAGCGCCCCGGTATGTTTACAATGACCTCAAACTAGGCCTTGGACCTAGTGTCAAATCGCGGTGAGCTCATTCTAGTTTCTCGCCTTGCACAAAAATTTATTTTTTCAATTTCTTCCAAGAAATTTTCTGTACCCACCTTTAGGACAAAGAGCTTCCAAACACCGCACAAATTCACAAACTAAGATAATTACAACCTTTTCTGTGCAAAACTCTGGAATAATTTTCCACTTCACAAACAATAACTGCCTCATGTTCAAAACTGAGCCATCATTCATGTAAAAAAATTCATTCAATTTGACCATGGTCAAAATTTAACTAATCTCCGAAACCTCAACCTTGTGGTTTGTTTTCTCGACCTAATGTTCAACATCTTCATATACAATCTACCAAGCATACAACCACACAATCCAATCACATACCACAATTCATTCATCTAAATGCACAATGGATGCACATCGAACTGTTTTCCCATTGAGTCCAAAACCCAGATAACTGCCTCTGAGCACTCTCGTCGCGACTTCCAAAATCGTGTCTCCTGGCCGAATTCACCACGAACCTTCTGAATCAGAGTTGATAGTTCTGACGTCAGATCCATACATGCGCAAAACGCACCAATTAGGGCCCAGACATCCATTAGACGGTCACTAAACGGTGATATTTTATATAAAATGAGTCATATTTTACAATTCAGACGAATTACACTTCATGACAAAATCCATGGTCTTTCCGGCACTTACAAAACACTGGAATAGGTAGCGCCACTGTAGCCTCTTCATTTCTCCACAATCCCAAAGCCCATTCCCTGGGTGCAACTCAGTACCTAAAATAAATATGGCTTCTCTCACTGTGGTGAGCACGCTCCATGAGTAACTCTTTCTCCCCACGGTTACTTCTCCCACCCATGCTCATACTAAGACACCAAACATTCACTTCACACATTACATTAGCTGGGCTTCATGTTAATATACCAAGTATGCATATATTAACAATTCATAATGCTAACTGAATACTGTCATTTATTCATAGCAATAACATAAGATTAGCTCATACGGGCTAACATATAATCCAATGCAAACATCTTGAACTACCCACAAAATCACAATCGCACGTTATTCACCGAAGAATGCAACATCACACAAGCCACACAACAATCCGTGAACTAGTCTAAACCACTTATGATTTCTTCAATCGATCCAACTGAATCCAAACCACGGCTATCCAGTGTCGAATAAATCTTCATCCATTAAATGGCCCTGGTCAAAGAATAATACAAGTAACAGAAAACCCTACCTTCCAGTGAGTCTAAAACCCCACAGAAACCACTCACGCAAATCCAATGCATGCTGCATAGTTCTTCAGTCTCATCTCTTCTGAGCGTCCCATCCATCGCTCGGTTCCTGTAGAGATGGTATGAGTTTCTTCAAAACCCTTCTCTTGTTTTAGTCTTTCTCCTCCTTTCCTCCCAAACTGACGGTTCTAGATCAAGGCCAGTAGTATGTCCTTCCATGCCACTTTATCACTCTCTCACTGGCCTGTGGATCTGCGGACAAAATTAGGTTTCGCCATTTTTCTCGCCGAAATTTGCCGCGTCGTGGAAAAGAAATCTGTGTGGAAAATCGCTGAAAAAATCTGAAAATCATAAAAATCGACTAGCTTGTAATCGGAACCTGATGTTCTTAAAATCCGATTTTTCCAATGGGGTAACATGTTAGTCACTATGAGGGAGAGAGAATGCCAAAAACTGGGGCCAACCAAAGCTTCAGAATTAAAAAATATTTCTCTCGGGCAATAATCATGTTTGTTACTTAAAATTATATTTTTTCTCAAATTTCTTCTGTCACATCTATCCTCTCCCTTAGCCTTCACCTTCTCTTCTCAAAATACCAAAAATATTATCTTTCCTAAAATTTCCGACTAAAAAAATATGAAAAATTTATTTTCTTCAATGCTTTCAAACCCATCCAAAACACCTGTTGCACCTCTAATTATTTTAAGTCAATGATCACTTATTATATGAGTAAACTTTTTTATATATTTTATTATTATTTGTTCATAATCTTTTATAATATTTTTATTTTATTTTTTATTTCTACATTACAAACTTATAATATTTATAAATCAAATATTAATTTGAAAGGAAAGAAATAAAATAATATTCATTTAAAAATATGAAATTATAATATAATATAGCTAGAATCTCCCATTATCTAGAAGGTAATATTAAGAATAACAAAAACAAATAAATAATATTCCTCTTGAACATAATAATATCTAAATAATAGTATTAATATAATATGATTGAATTTGACATCACTAATCAATTTTACTTAATACCTTAATTTTAAGATATGAACGTTTCTTGTAATTCATACACCAAAACATAAAAACATTAAATCGAGATTTTGCAAAATATCCACCGATATTTTTTACTGATATTCTATATTCGTAAAACTAAATTCACCGATATATCCCTGTGTTTAATGATATTTCGATCCTTGCTTGGTATCATCCCCATCCACTTATCCACGTAACTTAGATTTCCATCCACCCAATACAGTGCGTATTTGTCACCATAGTCCCACTCAGAGGTCATATGCTCAATTCATTCTACCCGTGAGCACATCGGTATTCCTCGTTCCAACCTATAAAGGCCGTTCATCCCGCGATTCTCCACGTGCCTCGAAAAATGAAATACCCGACCGTCCCTTAATTCAACTAAATTCAAGTGGTAGCTAGATTTTCGCGAGACGATTCCAACGGTGGAAGTCCGTTTCATCATCCGAGATCTAGAAAATTTTGGTTTTGAATTAAATTAATGATATTTCTGTCTTTTCGTAAAATTAAATTTCAGGTTTGCTGTGTGCAACAAGTTATTTTGCTACGCAAAATCAACAAGGAATCTATGCACATCAAAATTAGTAATACACAAGGTAAGTTGACAGCGACTAAGTAATGAGGAGGATGACTCGACGGTTTATGTGTGAAATGATGTGGTCGTCAACCACTCTAGAATCATTGCGCTGTTCTCCCGGGGTAATTCATTATGTTTATCCTGCTCGAACTAAGGCGGTAAATAGCATTTTTCTTCTCTGTCATTCGATCTAGTATCACACGCCCAGCCTCAACAGCAGTCATGATGGGGCCTGGTTCAAATGGGTAAACAAGACACACTGCCATGTCTGCAAATGCAGGCGTCTATGTGCCGACTCGATCGTATTCTTGTAACTGACCCACCCTCAAGGATCATTTTATATGATCCGATTCACCTCACCAGCAAATATTAATCAGCAGAACCTGATGAGGTGGTGGAGCCTTGGGGCCATAAGATAGAAAGGGTGAACGTAGCTTCCTTTTTTTCTCCTCAACGTTTCTTTATACTTTATTCTTGTTCAAGCTTCCTTTTTATTCGAAGCTGGCCCTGTGTCTTTCGAAATGAGCCTGGAGCAGCTATCATTACTCGTCCGGGCACCAGATGCTTATCCTCCAAAGTGGAATACCATTCCGCCCCGCCGATGCCTTCCATCGCGCTGAGATCCATGATAGAGATTGAAAGAGGCGATAGTAGTTCAAGTTTCTTCGGCTCGTAAGACACGCCCATGGTAAATATCAATTTGTTAACGGCTACCAATCTTCAGAAACTCACAGATCTGGGCTTCCATTGTGACGCCTTCCAGAGGAACTCTGATGTTTCCTTCATTTGTCAGAGTATACATTGGGAATGGAACGCCACTACATCGAACGAGTTTATAGATCCTCCTAAGTTTGTAACTGGCCAGAGCGCCTTCAGCCGGGCCAAACACTGCAGGTAACAAGAGGCGTCATTTTTCAAGGCGAAGAATCATTATGTCGGTTAAAGCTGTGAAAAGGCGGTCAGATCGTCAGAATGGTACATAGCAAATGATAAATATAATGGTTACAGGGGGCTCGTGAATTCTTGTGGATATGCGCCCAGGCGAGATAGCATATCCTCTCACCCTCGGTTCCAGGAAAAGAAATCAAATATGGAGGCTACCTAATGGGTGATGCAACGGAGGAGCTATGCCCTCAAGTCGACGTATTCGGTGGCGCTTAATGGTGTGGCGTTCATCGGGCCTCTTCACCCATAAGCTACCACTCGATGACGCCGACTGATGGGCCTCTTGGATTCAGCCTCACGCCATTCCCGGGGTAGGAGCGGGCAAGAGTGGAGAGCTGAAGATAGTTCACTGGCCCTGTCGGGGCCACTTTATCCCAGAGGATGGGCCTTTACCCTTATTCACAACCGGGGTGCAGATTATAGGTCTTCTTCGAAGCACCCCACTCTGCCTGCATGTGCTCAAGCTGCCTTCATTGTCTATTATGGGCGGTTCTCATGAAATTCATGACTGGCCATATCCTGTCAGTCACCTTGCTTCGCTCCATCTCACAGCGCCATAGAATTGATCTTGATGAGGTTAGTTTCACTGGTTGCTGTGATGGCGAGCAAACTCGATGGTCTATAATGATCAATGAACACTAAAGCTTCGGGAATGGAGATCACTATGTACTCTAAGCTATCGCCTATGAGATTTCTTGCTTGGTGTTTCCCATGCACGACAATGGGCCTCGAACTTCTTCCCCTCAATTACTGAATCCTGGTCAAGACAACCAACTGAAGTGCCACCGCAAAACAAACAAGAACATCGACGGGTGGGAGCCTCACTCGCGCCTCCAGCTTGGGTTAGATCTTTGTCCTGAGGAAACGCTTTTTTTTCAAGATAACTCACCTCTCTTCGCGGTTTCCCCGTTTATCCGCTGCATGGAAGATCCTTCCGCTGGAAAGTGATGATTTCCATTTAAATCCTGGCATAGGCGTACGCTCTTTCAATACATGACCGTTTCCTTCCTTGTGATAGCCCAATGGTCCGCATTTCACCAGATGCTCACCACCCAGGTGGTTATGAGTTGACTTATACTCTTGTTCAAGTTCAGAGAGGCAACCAATGCCTTTTTAAAATGATAACCGCCGTGAGATGCAAGATGAGCGGTATATGTTCCCCACCCGGTTGCGGGATGATGTTAGCTTTACTTTAGAATGAGAACGACGCAGCCCGTAGATTTGAACAGATCACAGGTCCTGAATGCTGGGTCCGTTTAGTGGGAGAAGAATTCAAGCCTATAAAACAGCATGTGCGACTATACCCTTTCTAAACTCGGGCTTCGAGTGGTAAGGATGAAAAGAAAGCAATAAGACCTAAAGACTTGAACTTTCGTAAGAATACTTTCAAACATATAATATAAGAGATACAAAGCCTTATATATTAAAAATCTAGGGCATGGTTTGGTTCCTGTATTTGAAAACTATTTTTGGGAACAGTTTTTTAAAATATAGAAAACACCATTTGAATTTACTTTTTGTTATCTGAATTTAATGTTTTTTTACGTGTTCATCGTTTTTTCTAGGAAAAAAAAGGGAACCAAAGGCCCTATTTGGTTAAAGTTTTGAAAACTATTTTATGTTTGTAAAAACAAGGACAAGGAAAACACTAAATTCAAATATTGATAACAGTTTTTAAATAACACCATAAGTGTGTTCTACATGTTTTCAAAAACTATTCTTGAGAACAATTTTCAAAAACAAAAACCAAATATACCGAAACATGTTCTTTAATGTTTTCTTTGTTTTTTAGAACAAAAAAAAAGGGTATTCAAAAATTGTAATCAAACATGCTCCTACATTTTTTTTGCTCCATGCTAGATTTTTGAAAACTTTAAACTTGAACTGGTACTATTTGTAGATTGGCTTGAAACATATTTTTCCCTCTCTAAAATACAAAATCGATTTGGATTTTTTTTTACAGCTAGACACTTTAATTATAATATAATAAATTGTTTCCAATATCACATATGTTTTAAATTTTAATAGCAATTAAAGATATATTGATTTCTAACATTTTTTAAGTAAATTAAAAAGCAAAATTTGCACCCGCTAGTCCACTACCAAACCAACAACTTATGGCTCCCACTCCCACCTATAAAAAATATTCGAAAAAATAAACATAAAAAACGATTTAATCATTTTCCCCTTTTTTATTTAATATATAAACATATTTTAATTTTTCCTTTTTAAAGAAATTACAAAAAACCAAAAATATAATTTACAAATAGTTATATTTTTTATTTTGAAAAGCTGTAAAATTAAAGCGTATAACCAAATCTATTAATTATATTTAATTTTATTAATTAATTATATTAACTTATTGAAGCCTGCAACTAAGTTTATATAATTTTAATATAATAATAAAAAATTCAACACAAAAATGACAATGCTTTAATATGATGTTATCACACAAAGACATATCTCAACTATAGCCAAGTAGAATTTCTTGGATGATTGAAAGTATTTATGAAACATCATCTGAAGTCTCACTGAAGACAAAATTATGTACTTATAAAAACAATGATATTTATTTTAAAATTATGTTTATTCAAGCCTCTCTCCCATAAAAGTGGATCAATTACCAATTTTGTGTTAATCAAAATAAGTTCAGATTAAATAAAAATTTCAGTTAAGTTGTATCTAACAAAGTATGATATTAAACAAATAATTTTTACGAATTTAACTTCATGAGTCCAATTTGTTTAAAGTTTTGAGTTTAATCCACTGGTCACCTATTCTAGCCCCTTATAAATACTTTGTAAGCCGGCTTAATCACATCACACCTAAATAAAATAAATCAGTATTACACATGTTCGGGATTCGTATATCCATCATAAAAAAATATATATATATAATTTTGTTATCCAAAGTTTAAAAAAGGATAATAATGTAAAAGTAGACATCTTTTGATTGTTTTAAAAAAAACAGAGCCCAATTATCCCACTTTCATCAAGATAGAATGAATATAATTTATTTATGCATCCCCATCTATACTTTATATCTAAGTTGCATAATGTGCATATATGCATGATGTTAGTTCCATAAATGATAAAGACGGTCCAAGTAGATGGTAGCCTTAACTCATAAGTATGAAGTACACTATTATAACACGTGAAAGGCCAACATCTACTCACATCTTAATCAATATTTTTCACTTTTTATCTAAAATAAAATAAAAATTCTTCAAAAAATAAAAAGTATATATATTTTTTAATGCATATTAAATTTTAGGTATTGAAGACTTTAAAAAGGAATTAATATTTTAAATCATGGATTCTCGTAGCTGTTTCGCACTAAAATTAAATAAAAATAATTTAAATTGATCAAAATCTTCTCTTAATCCATCTTGCTCCATTTCCCATCTTCACACTTTCAAGACAGAAGCAACACTTAATATGCTCAAGTATTGAGAAACCCATTCACGTATATTAATAAAATGATCTTTAATCCATATTAGAATGAAATCAATTCTCTAGAAGACAGAACATTAAAGACAATAAAGTTAAATTACAAAACACAATCATATTCCTAAAACCCAACCTGCACATCCATTTGGGTTTGTGTGAAGATCCAACTATAATAAATTTATACATTAACTCTGAGAACAAACAGTAGTCCCACAAACGCGGCATCGCAGCCTGTTAACGGGTCACATCACTGTGGTCGGCATCCTCCCATGGGACCTGATAGAGAAAGCCCCGATCAGACCACTCATAATCATCGTCCCAAACAACAGATTAGAGGTTTAGTAGCGAAAGACTTGAAAGTACTTTCAGAACATCGATATCAATTACGGTGTTACGATCTCCCATGACACGGGCTTCTGAATTATCCTAAGATTCAGCTAAGACAAAGAAGGACTCACCCAATGGTGAGGACGTCAGATCATCATCCAATAAAAGCAGAAAAGTCATCACATCAATTATAACATCGAAAGAACAAGAATTAACAAAATAAGATATACAAAACATAACGCCACCAGCCAACAATCTTTCTTCAGTAGTTAAACTAACTTTGGGGGATTGAGAGCCTCACTGCGCATACCTCTGTTTGATCATCCTTTTCTGTAGCCAGATCAGGTTGAGGCGCGGCCACCCAAATTTACGTGATCACCACAAATCTTTACACAGCAGTTTCAAACCCGCATCGATAAGATCATCAAAACTTTAATATATTTATCAGGCACATTATGTTTTAGTTTATATAAGAGAATATCTAACATTTCAAAAAGACAAAGAGATAGAATAGAGATCCCCTTTAAATATAATTTTTTATTATATTAAAACAGGGTTCTTCAAATTTTTGAAAAGAAAATACTTATTAGGAACCATTTTGACAACTAATAAAGATGATATATAGTATATATATATATATATTATTTAAAAGCATTAGTATTTATTGAATTACTATATAATATTTATAAAATATATTTATATTAAACATTCATGTTAATTTATTATTGTATATGATAATTAAACAAAATTTTAATTTTAATAAATAAGATAATAAATAATAACTAGACGAAGCATATTATTAAAATTAATATTTGCTTTTTTGATGAGGTGGATATCAGAAAAAGGAAAAATAAATAAGAAATATTCTTAAAGGAGAAAACAAATAAATAAATAAAATCTAGTTATAATAGAATTTTGAGAAAAATCGGGTGGGTTGGAGAATATGAAGGCTGGGTATATTGGAAATGTATAAAAGGGAGTTGTTTTCCCCAAAAATAGTACATTATCTCATCCACACCTTTTTAACTTATAATTATTTATTATATTTTTTCCGAACACAGCTGGAATAGCTCAGTTGGTTAGAGCGTGTGGTCAGCACCACAAGGTCGAGGTTCTAAGCCCTTCTAGCGTATTTTAAGCATTCTATTTTTAAAATAAAATTAATCAGACTGCAAACCAAAAGGCATTAAAATTAAATTATGAGTCATAATAATATTTGATGTCAAAACTATATAATGATATGCAAAATAAATTTTTATATTATTTTGAAATGATTATAACTCTTTTTTTTTGTTATACACTTATGTTTCTTATTTTCAGTAATAAACTATCACACAGCCTTTAACATTTCTCCCTTCTTACATTCAAACTTAAAAGTTAAACTGAGCCAGAGCTGAATTATGCATGCGATTTACATGTGTTTAAATATAAATTGGTGTTCTCATAAAGTTTCATGAAAATAAATAAATGATTAATGATGCAATTAACTAATAATTGTGACATAAATGTTCAATTAATAATATTTATACAAGTCAAAAATAAGGAATTACTCTAAATTTAAGTAATAATATTATTAAATTCTTGTTTAAATTATTTTTTATTTCATATGATTTATGTGTTTCCCCTTCATTGTTACACAAATATTTATGATACTTAATGAATTTAGAGGATTGTTTATTCAATATTTGGGTTTTAAATCAATAAAAAAATGAGTGTCCAATAAAAAATTCATTCCATATTAATTCTGTTCTCACTTCTCACGCAGCCACAGCCCCTTTCTGCATTATCTCTACCCATCACGTGCATTGTATGATTTAGCGAAAAATAAAAAATAAAAAATCCTTGAGAAATATTCTTAAATTAATTTTTGCCACATGCAAAATGTTTTTGAACAGACAATTTCTAACATTTTGAAAACCTTAAATTGTCTTCTGGTGCAACCACCACTACCCTCCATACACTTTTTAAAGATTTACAAAATTATGAATCATTCATACTTACTTCTAAATAATGAAGCTTTTAAGCTCAAAACATCCTGAGATACGAATCAAATTCTGAAATCTAGCTGCATTAATTACCTATTAAAGGACGATTTTTGCGATATATCTAGATTTTAATTTTACTGACATATCGCCATATTTTACACTGACATCGATATACTTAAAATTAACAAAAATACTGTACCAGCTATAATTTATGAGCTTGATATAAAAAAAAAAAACTAGTGATTCGTTATTTCTCATCATTTTTGAGTCAAAAATAGCAAGTCATCAAAAGTTTATTAAAATGATGGTCCTGATATTTATTTTGATCAATCTAATTATTTAGATTCCTATTACAATTTTAAACGCTTTCTGCCTTTGGATCAAGTCATATATTCAAAATCCATCGTCGGATAAAAAATCTTACCATTAGAACTTAAATAAATTATTATTGAACTCATGTCATGATCAAACGGACTTTAGTTCTCAGCCATCGATCCTATAGTAAGAGTCAGTCGTGTTTTTCAAAAGCTGACAAAATCTCGGGTTTGTTTGATAAAAAAAAGCATCTGGTCATTCACATGTCACTGAGATAACTCCTCAAGATATCTCCTTCGAATTTTTCGAGAGACACTAAGATTATCTGATAGACGGTAAAATGTAAAATTTCGGCCATGATACACGCATCGTCGGCGCGCGACCTGATCGACAAATGGCTTACAAAGATGAGATCGATGTTCCATCATATATCAGATATATTGATCCGATTTTTCCTCCAATCGACTATCGGGCTTGAGATCATAGTTTTAATTTAATCTGACATCTCAACATCGATTGGTTATATCGGGTTTATAGTTTCAATATATTTAAATACCAGTTGATGTATATCAGAAGAAAAGCCATGACTATCAAAATAAATGTTTATGAATTTAAACTAAAAATATTTCTTGAAAAGTCATTTTCTAAAGTTTCAAAAGTTATAAATTTACTCTCAAAGTATATCATATCATATCATATATAAACAACCAAACACCCCTTAATTAAAATTTTGAAATAAAAAATTATCTCCACCTAAAAATAATATCCCACAATTATCCTATCAAGCTTTTTACTAATGAGAACCAAGTAATAACTAGTATACCTATTTAAAGAGAAAAGAATATCATTCAAACTCGTAATACATTCAGAATCTAAGATATAAATTAAATAAATCCATAAATGATTAAACATCTGCGAATGATTAATATAATAAATCGATATATAAATTATTAAATTTCCATATAATATGAAATTTAATAATATAATTATTAGAATTTATTAACTCGTTATAAAGCTCACTAATTCCTTCCTAAAGAATATATGGATAGGGAAGGTGATTAGGGCATTATAACAATGAATGACACCTTCACTGGCGGTCCAGTGTCTAATATCTCTTTTTTCTCTTCACATCTTTGCATTATTCAAGTGGGAGGTTTTTAATGGAAGATAACAAAGAATATTGGTTTGACATTGTCCATATATTTATAAGGGTCCTACAAGAAGACAACGTCTTCTAGAGTCTGATATTAGTTAATCTATGACAATAAGTAAATAATCGTATTTGAATTAGGGATTTACAAAATCAAGAATGGATCTTCGTTTTAGAGCTTTTTTGCTTTTTTGCATCATTAGTGTCCACACCAATAATTAATAAGCTAACTAACATCTGTTAGATGACATTGATAGATGGGCATTTAATAAAGACACATTAGAGCTGTTAATCAAACGTTGAGGGACTATGACTCCAAAAAAAAGTAAACGGAGCTAGTTAAGCCACGCTGCAGAGTGGAGGTAAATTTTATGTTTATTCAAACTTATCAAAACAAAGAAACGCACATTACTTAATCGTATTAAAAATGCACTTTAAAACATGAAACAGAATTCAATTATTTTCAACTCTTTTTTTATATGTTTAACCTACAAGAAATGCTTTTCTCTTGGTTTTTCTCTAATTAAACTGAAGATTATGATTAATTATCGATAAAACTAAACACTTGACAAAACAAAAGCTGCAGTTGAAATTATATGGAAAAAGTTTAAGTTTGAAAATTACATTTTCACTGGTTATTAACTCTTATTTTCAAAAAACTACTACAAAACATTTTCTATTCTTTATTTTCAACCAAATCAAGATTTAAACCATTTTTCCTGGAAACGAAAATCCAAAGATTGCACACATCAAAAAATCTCCATATTCAATTTCGATAAAGTCGAAAATTCTTTCGTGAAACTAAACTTAATCTGCACTTTTAAAAAACCTCAAGGAGAACCTGGTGCGCTTACTTATCACTAGGGGATAGTTGTATGTTAAACGTTGAATGCTCTACTAATATAGCAATAAAAAAATCCTATGGTTTTTAACATGTCAAAACCATAGGGTTTTTTTTTTAGTAAGTCAAAACCAAGGTTAAAAAGTTTTACAATGATCAATTACCATGTTTTCTAAAATAATTGTTTAATATTTTAATATAAAATGAAAAATTAAGAAATATATATTTTCCTCTTAAATTTTGTAATATTTAAATTTACATAGTAAACTAAATATTGGGGTCTTTTTCCTTAATAATATTCAATAAAATTTTCAATGACTCCATTTTTCTTAACCACCTTAGTTAATATTCAACATTATTTAAACATTTTTAAATTACATATTATTTCCATCTCTCATCCTTTCTTTTTCATCTAATAAATTTTTTTTTTTTATTCTTGGTTTTTGGTAGAAATGTTAAGATTGAATAGTTATAAAATACAAACAGTTAAGTAATATATATATATATATATACTTACAATTATTATTTTTTCTAATACATAATCAATAACATTCATTTATTACCTATAAGTTAAGAGACGAGATGGAGAAGGGAACAAATGAATATGGTGATATTTCGCGAGAATTAATGCATGGATTGTGGAGGGCGCGAAGGCCACGCTATCATATATAACTGGTCATTCAAGGTGCATAGTAATGCTTTCGCAGTGGTCTCTTGCTCCTCCACGATTACGTCCATAATTGATAAGGGCCCACACCTAGCCAGCCGTCACTAATCTGCCGACATCTTCTCCTGGTTCAATCTAAAGCGGCAATTTTTCTCTCTTATCTATCCGAATTTTGAATTCCTTCAACCATTACTTAATTCTTTTGAAGATTTACTTCTAATGGGCTCAGAATTGTCATGTTCTGACAGATGAAGGTCGAGCTGTCGTCGATCGAGTTTGTAAATTCTTTCATGTTTATTTTATTGGTATAACAAAACCTGTTTAATTTGAGCTAATGTTCAAGAAAACTGGATTTCTACATCACCTGCAAACTTATTCAATGTGTGAAAATTATATAAGTTTTCGCAAAGTTGTCAACTGATACTGGTTTGAAACTATTGATTTATATTAGTCAATTTTAAACACAAGTCAAAATCATTTTAATCGGAATGATTTAGCGTTCAATCTCATGGATTCTTTAGTAGAACTATACTTTAAGCACACAGTCTCAAATAAAAATAGAATCAAGATGTTTTGTCTCAGATTCTGATATGAATTTTATTCTTTCTTCTTGTTTTTTTTTTTTTGTCATTCCTATTTCATCAGAGCCGCTTTACATTGATGATTTGGAAAATATGCTTTTGATTAAGTTTATGTTTTTTCAAATACCATGACTTCAGGGATGTGCGCATTTGAGGAGGAAGGAGTGACTGTAGCTACTCTACAGCCTCTAATGAACATGTGTCAGTATCTTTTATTTAGTACTCAATTTTGACAGGAAACAAATGTGCTCATTGCATTGAGAGTAAATTAAAAAAAAATTTATAGGTTTGAGTGTAAATTACAAATTGGGACCCGGAAGCCAATCATATTTTTGAGGAATTATCTTTTAGTAGCTATAATTTTTTAATCCTGTGAATTACTGTTTGTTTTAGAAATGGGAGATGGTGAGTTCAATGATCTGATTTGATCCTTTACTGTGTTTTTGGTTGTTCTAAGTTGAAGCCGATTCTTTTCACCTAAGGCATGCTACTGGTAATTACCACTAAAGAGGTGTCAGCATTGGCCTAGGTTCTCTTTCAACAACTTTGTTATTAATTGTACTTGTTCCAGCATGTCCTAACTTGTGGTTCACGTCATCTTGCTCTACTTTTGCATCAATCGTTAAATGAGTTAAGATTACAAAACTGGATGAATTGGTACTTGATAATATCCCTTTAACATTTTTACCAATAAAAAATATATATATCTCTTTAACATTTTTGGTTAGTCCCCTGTATCAACCCCAAAATTTCCGAAATTTAGTGCTTGCATTTCTAATTTGTTATCTATTCAGTCGAAAGTTCTATCAGTTTGTTATCTATTCTTTGTGTCTTGCTAAATAGGAATCAAAGTTTTGATGGCTTGAACCTCCTGTCATCTACATCCTGGAAAGGACCTAAGCTCTAGCTTTCTGCTATTTTGTGCATTATTTTTATATGCTGGGAACAAGTATGGTTTCTTATTATACCTTCTATAAGAGTAACTTTGATTCATGATGGCTACCTATTCAAATCTTATATAAGAGCAACTTTGATTCTTACTGTTCACTATATTTAGATTATGAGCAATTTGAGAAAGATTTCTTGAGTGTTTTTATCTTGTTCGTTTAGTCATCATGCTATATCCAATTTATGTTTTCCCATTTGTATTTTGACCTAAACACCAAGATAATATACAAGTATGTGTCCATTGTTTAAATCTGGCTATAGAATAGAAAAATTTGAATATCATGCATGAAGAATGTTTGAAGGTAAATATCAAATCACTGAAAATTATGTTGGGTTCTGGCCAGTTGTTCACTATATTAGACAGGTATTTTGTTATATTTTACTATGTCAAGACTCATGTTCAATCCTGAGAATATTCATAAAATTAAGATAATTTTTACACTTTGCTGTCTCCTTCGTCCTAAGGATACTAAAATTTGTATTTATTTTCTGTTTTAGTGGGATTAATTTTTATCATATGATGACACCTGTCTTAGAAAACAAAGTATAAAAGGAAATGTTTAAAGGGGGTTTGGCACTCCATTCTTCTTTAGTTTCATTTCAAATTAATGAAGTTCAAAAAAAAAAAAATCCATCTGTTAATATAAATCAGTAGAGCCACCCGGTATTCCTTCTATAATAGCTTTTTTTCGTTAAAAAATCCTTGATATTCGTTCATATTTGCAGTGTTCTCGGTTTTTTCATTGCCGCCTGGTTAGGAAGCTATGATGTTAAGTGGTAGGGAAGGATATCATGATGAACTAATCCTACAATTTCTTGTTTTTAGGCAAGCCGGGTTAGTTTAATTTGGTATCAAAGCCGTGGTTTGAAGCGGGAGTTCATAGGTTTGAGCCCTCTCTCTACAATTTGTTCCCCATTTGTGTATTTTAGGTCCATATGACCCCGCTTATTTGTTTATTCCTCCACATTCCACACATGTGAGAGAGGATATATGAGAAAGATAACATTGATATTAAGTCCAAAATCCCACAATGAGCTAGCAAAAGCTTTACGAAGAATACGTGAGAAAGTGTTTTGCAGTTACTAATTCAAGAATTCTATAACCCATCAAAGAGTGACAGACATAAAAACTACTGAAGACACCCTGTTGTGTCATCTTTCAATTGATATTACTGTTTTTATCTTTCCTCAGCTGCTCGAGGATCCCTTTGTTCTTTCTTGAAAATTATTTAGAATGCCAGGTCCTTCTGAAAAATTATTAAAAGCACCAAACCTGACATAAGACATCTATGAGGGTGAGAGGAGCTATGGGTTTGAATCCAACTTTCCTTCTCACTGTTGAGAGGGATAGCCAACCTCTGATTGAAGGGAATAGGTTCAGTTTTTATCTGACGGGTACAGTGTATGATGCTTTGAAATTGCAGGGGCATGATAGATGAGATGAAACACTGAATTAAGCATGTTGAATTGAATAATAAAATGACAGATTTTTGTAGATTTCCAAATTTGTAGGGAAGTGCCACTCTAAAGAGATTTTCAGTAAAAAGTTGAATGAGCCACTTATTTGGTATACATGATATACCGCTTTTTAAATGTAATAATCAACTAATTGTTCACACACCTTCTTTAGTAAGACTTGAGTTCCAACTCCTTCCTTCTTTCCATTCACTACACTTCTGTAGTCAACACTTTATATCAGCAAAACATGTTGTAAAGAAAACTCCTTAAACCTGGGTACTATAATAGCTATTTTTATATTTAACACCCAGATTTATCCCTACATCAATTCGCATCCTAGTATAAAACAAACCTTCCAAGTTGCTACTACAAAAAGTAAAGTGTATTTGACAAAGTTTTATCCATTCTAATCCTTCCCTGTCTGATATTATCTTTAGATCTCTAGAATTTATCTATCCACCTTTGCCCTAATTTTGTAATATGGAAGAATAAAGTTCCAGCCTGAGTGATGAGTGTTTTCTGATATTAGAAATGGAATCAACTAATACAGAATAGAGACAGAACCCATTGAGGTAAGTTTCAGAGAAATGGAGTGGAATGTAGTGAGAAGGTAAAGATAAGTAAGGTTGTGGAATTACACTATCTTCAGAGTTCTGGTTCTTATTGGGTTGGTTGGGAAATAGAAGGTGAAATGATTTTTACACAATTAAAAATCAGTTGCTGAGAAGACATGAAACAACAGCAAAATTAATGTCAATTTATTTGTTTCACTGAAATTCTCACCTCCTCAGTCGTCCTTGGCTCTTCAGTTGATACTTATGTTTCCTTGGAAAGCTTATCTGTTATGATATCAAACCCATCACATTGTCCAGAAGTAAGAACAGCTGTTTGGTGTGACTCATTTAATGTTAGGCTGATGTTTGTATGCTGAAATACACAAAAGATTGGAATAAACGCCATTTCATCTATTAATGTCTAGATCATTTTAGGATAAGAATTATTAAAAAGAAAAAAAGAAATCAAATTGTATTAGAAACCAATCTCACTCCCTTACAATGATTTCGATCTCCTTCCTGGGCAAGTTATTCCTTCATTAATTCCCTACTTCTTAAAGACATTGATTTATATGGGACACTCATTGTAAACTTAGTTATCAGGCATTCTCTAGTACTCTTAGCCTTCAGGTTTTTCCTGGGGTTTTTCTAGATAGTCCCTCTGTTTTTATGGTTTTTTCTTTACACTTCCAAAGTATATGAGGTTTTGGGTCCTCCTGTTTGTCAATTTTTGTTCAGTTTACTTATCAATAATAATAATAATAATAATTTGGATTCCTTCCTTCATGATTATTTGAATCACCTCCATTTTGATCGTATGTTTATTCCTCCTACTCATGTGTCAGTCACAGCCCATCCTTAGAGATCTTTGTAATATGAATAGAGGGGATGCCAGAACAGGGTTTTGGATTTTTTTCCTGTACTATAGCTACTATGATGATCATGAACTAAAAATATGGTATACGAAAACCCATGCTTAATGACTTGTGGCACTTGATTGGTAGATTCGCAAGATTCCAGGTTTGAAGGGTATACTTGGTTAAAGTGAAAATTTGAAACTATCTGAATGAGGTAGCTTATTGGGAATAGAGCAATGAATCAGTTGTTACTAGTGAAGGCCTTGGAAAGTTTGCAGAAACACTGAGCAACTGTGTCTTTTGGAGGAAAATAAAATCGCGAAATAAAATATTTTGATGATAGGTTAGTTATTTACTATTGCAATCATGGTATGCTGTATCATCAAAATATTTCTGTTATGTGTGATGAACCTGAGCCTTTGTGCTTAGCCTATCCTTTTGTGGTTGCCTTTCCAAATATATATATATATATATATATATATATTCCTGACGAGCTAGACTCACTGTTGCTCCAGGAACAATTCAAATAGTGGTTTCCTATAATCATTTCTCTGAGTTTTTATTCTATTGCATTAGAGAGGGATTTGTTTCTTTCTTGTTCTTGGGAGGAAATCGAGGGGTGATGGGGTTCTTTCTAGATGTATCAGGAATGTTGGGTAAAGATTTGAGGTGAAAAACCTCAAATTGCCTGTCTGGTCTATCATGGTTAGTAAGTCTAATACGATAATAGAAAAGTCAAAATTTTACTGATCTAGGCTTATTATTTCTTATTGCATCTCTTCTATCCTGTGGCAGCCTGCTAATGAGGATGATGAGGACAACGACGACGATGGTGATGATGATGATGATAATAATTCATCAAACATGATTGTGGATGCACCAGAATCAGCACCCCAACCACATTTAAATCCAGCAGACATGCCAGTAGAGGAGCCAAGGACCTCAAATCCAAAGGCTGCTGAAGCAGCAGATGATGGATGGGTGGTAGTTTCCTCCAAGCGTAATAGGGGTAAAAGGAATTGAGATTCCCATGCCCCTGTGGTCTCTAATATCAATAGTCTATTTTTTGTATTTTTTTTTTTTTTTAACCTTTTTTCCCCATTGTGTATTATTTAAATTCTGTGCCTTGTGGCGTGCTATTAATGTAAAACCTGTTATACAAGCCAGTTTTGAAACAAAAATATTTTTCTTGTTAGTCTTCCTGTTTTTACCTTGTTCCTCAAATGGGGATCCAAAATCACGAGATATATGACTTCCACTGCTCAGAGCTCTCTCTGATGAACATTTTGATCTCACTCGAGAATTTACTAGATATTATTTTTCTCTGCATTTGCATATAAAATATATAGGACCCGTTTGGTGGATATTGTTTGTACCAAAATTAGAGGATTTGGACCCATTTTAGAACAGATTCGAAGAGTTGATTGGGTTCACTTTTGATTTTCAAATAGAGAATTGTATATGTAGTTGAAAAGACAAGTTTGTTTCAAAGTTATCACTAATTATTGCCATAACCCTAAGGTTCTCATATATAGCAATTGCCCCATTTTCAGTCTTTGACTCTTCTCTTACTTCCATATATAGCAGATCCCAAAATACAAGTTCGGTGTCATCAAACATTCTTTGATATAAATTTTTTCTTTGATTTTTTTGTCTATTATTTTTTTCTTCAACTCAATAAATTTGTATATTTTAAAATTTTAAAATAACTAATATTTTTTCTATAAATAATGTTTTAATTCTTCGATATTAGTATGTTTTAATTCTAATAAACTCATCTTGTAAATATAAATTATTAACAAAAAATAATCAAATAAATAAATAATTATTGTCTGTCTATTGACTATTTTTATAAACAAAGAAGTATCGCTTAATTAATTAAACACATTTATATAAATAAAGTTATTAGAATCATTGGCTCGAATCAATCAATAGCTATCTATATATTATATGACCATAAAATAAAATAAAAATAAAATCACCATGAAAGAAAATGCACTGAGGGTGAAAAATCAAATATTAATAATTTACCATACTATTTTAAAAATCAAACGAGTAGCTAGAATAGAATGCCGAATATATTCAATGCAAACTGTCATCAACACGACCTATTTGTTTTATCAGGCTGTCTTGAAATGGACCGTATAAAACGGAGAAATAAGAAGCTTCTTCCCATTTTTCCTGAGGAAGCTTCTGTTGGAGATTGTCAATAGCTCCTTAACAGAAACAAAGACCAGATGATACCAAACAAAGAAAACACCACCCAAATTCCATAAACCTTGAGTTGATTCTCCTTCCATCTTCCATCTTCCATCTTACCCTATGTTGATTACTGTTTCAGATGGCATGGCTGACTGGGAATTGCCTTTTCTGTGTTTTATGACTTTCACCACCAAGTTTCTCAATGATTTTTATATTATTATTATTACTATTTGTTTTACCTGTCTCCACCCCTGTTCTATAGAATCTGGGCCCAAAATTGGTCTCTGCTGTAGAACATGATGTAAGATATAATTATGTTTATGAGCTTTTTTTCACACCAGGGGTAGAGCAGTATTGTTTGTTTTTTAACTTATTTTTTTAATTTAAAACTAAATATAACTTTTTTTTTATTGGTTTAGTGTCGAATAGCACTTAACAATATTAAGTATTAAATTTTTTTTTAATATTTTATTTCTAGTAAGCATTAAGGCATTTGTATTTTATATACTAAAAGTACATCTTAACATCTTAATTTATTAAAAAATATATATTAATATATATTACTTTAATTTCAATCAACTTTTAAATTTATATAAATTGAATTCATCGTCTTCTGTCTGGAAGTCATAATCGCTCCCTCCTTCAATTCTCTCTTTCACGACCTTCTTCTTTAGATAAGAAGGATGATTTTTTTGTCATTTTTACCCTGAAATCACTAATTTTATCAAAGTCTTTCGATATCTGTGAAAGGGTTTTCTTCTCATAATCGCATTGAATTTGTCTTGGTTTTTTTTTTTTTTTTTTTCTTATTACTCGCCAATTTATCAGAATGGATAATCACATGATTTCAATCTACAGCTTCTTTCATGAGTTTCCAGATGCGAGAATGCGTTTCACCCGAATAGTTATAAGATCAAACAACGCTCACACATGTCATAAAATACTAATCCATTCATTTTAGTCATTTTTACTATAAAAGTGTCAGCCTAGAGCTCATTCTTTTTGCTATTGTATTATTCTCTAAAGTTTTTAACACTTTTGATTCAATGGTACTAAAGTTTTTTTTTTAATTTTTAAAAAAACCAATAGATCCTATTTCCTCGTGAATTTATCTTCAATTAGAAACTTCAACTTTATCCTTGAAGGATTATCCTTATTTTTCATCTTAAATCAGTTAAAATATGTAAAATTTATTTCTTTTAAGAGAAAATTTGTATCTTGACTTTATGTTTTATCATCAATTTTTAAAAAATTTCATTTTTTGTCTCTTTTTCCCTTATCTCCCATAGTTTTATATTTGGTTGTTAGAAATTTATAGTTTTATATTTGGTTGTTAGAAATTTGATGAAAAAGAAAAAAACTGAAATATATTTTAATTTAATTATTGTTGCAGTATTGGACCCTGTTTCTATGTTTTATTATCAATGCTTTAAATAAAAAATTCAAATTTTTTTTTTTTTTTTGTTTTCCCCTTAGTGGATTTCTGTTCAGTTGATTGTGAGAAATTTGATGAAAAAACATAATATTTTTTTTAAATACAACCTATTTAATTATTGTTTTGATAAATGGAAACTTGTCAGAATGTTGGTGAGACGTCAGAAGGGATGAGGGCGCTTCACCCTTCTGATGGAGTTTGGACGCGTTTAGGTTTTTTTTTTAATTATTAAAATATTTTGAAAATTAAAATTATGTTAAATTTAGTAAGTGATTCTTATTAATGTTATCGTAATTGGAAGAACATATTAAAATTATTTTTAAGAGTTCAGTTATAAAAGCTCATTTTAGGTAATACGCACAAGTTTTAGCATCAAGACAGCACTTTTGCCTTTAAAAATACAGATATCAAGAAATAAATTATCATATTTTATACGAAAAGCTATAGTTTTTATGAGAGTTAAATATTTTTTGTGTTAATGTTTGTAATTATTACTCAAAAACTGATTAAAAAAAAATTTACTTATCATTACTGACTACGGTTCACACTGGAGTATTATTTTAATTTTTAAACCATTTTGGGCTAATAAAATAAAATAAAAAACACTAATAGTGCCCCTAACTTGGGACAGACTTTTCAAGAAAGTCAACTGTAAATTTGTAAAGATTGGAGCAATAAGTTAGGATGTACTAAATAACAACCCAAAAAACAGTTTTTTAGATTATTGTCATAAAATTTATCAAAACAATTTAAGGCGAAGGCATACTTACTACTCTGGATCCGCCCACACAAAAAACAGTTTTCTTGAGTAAGCGTTATAGTCATACTTACTACTCTGGATCTATTGCGTTAATATAGTCAGTTCTAAGAATTTATTTTTGAAAAAAATAATAATAATAATGAAAATGGAAATTGGTGATTTAACCCATTGATTTGGGAATGATTACAAAAAAAAACATAAATAATATGAAATACATGAATTAATATAGTTTCATATACTTATTAAAATAATATGTAGGGTGGGATGATTAAAGTGATGTATTATTTTAACGAGGTCTAGGAGTTCACAGGCTTAGATTGGTTTGAACAGATATAACTTAAAGATGCTTAGAACATTACTTATGGTTTAAGGTGCAAACTGACATACTCATCTTGTAATATCCTAGATATTGTTTACAATGAAGAGTGTTGTTAATACTAGATACTGATTGAATCTTAAAAACAATTATTTTTCATAAAAATTATATTAGAATATGATGCCATTATTTATATTTTTACATCAACTCCAAATCAATGGAAGTCTATGTCAAATGTAATAGTGTTTCAACCTGCTTTGTATAGGCTTTTGCCAAGGGCATGAACGTAAAATATTGTCTACACCCTTCCAAAGGGCACTGCTCTATTTTGGCTCAGTAAGTGGCCACATTTCTTGAATGCTCCCCACAAATGATGGGCCGAGAAACTCATTAATCTCTACTATATACGCTAATTAGTAATTACATCAACCAACTCAATTAATTAATTAAATATGATCACCTTCTTCATTCTACTCTCCATCTTCTTCTTTCCCATCATTTCTGCTCAAGGAGAATGGCACCCTTTACGCGAAGTGTCGGCGTATCGGCCATGCACATGCAATCATCACACGACAGTCGTCATCTTCGGGATAGAACTGACTTCTGGCCCTCCAACCTCTCCTCTCCCACCTGCCGCCATGACCCCGATTCCACTCCAAACCGACTGTACTGCTCACTCCATCCTACTCCTTCTCCCACCAACACTTTCCACACAAACCCCAAAATGACACTTGGTGTTCCTCCGGTTTAATCCTCTCCAACAGCACCTCTCCCAGATCTCTAGAGTAGCTTCAACGACGGAGACCACGTCCTCCGAATGTTCTCCCCTTAGGAACGACGATGACGGCAACTGCAGACTGCAGAGTTTCCCGGATACTATCGAACGAGACAAGCCAGCAATCTGATACTGGCTGATGGCTTTATCATCATCGTCGAGGAAGACGTAGTTTAATTATGAGTTCTTCACCTCGGAGTTCAGCTATACTCCCCGATTTTCTGAGAAACAAGTTATGATGTCACGAGAACAATGGTACTGTCTCTACACCTTTACCGGACGGAAATCTTGCTTTCTATTTGCAAACATGTGATCACCTCAGACTATAAACGGAATAGGGTCGTCAGGGTTCTCTGCTGATCCCTGGCGTATGGTTCCAGAACCACCCCAGTCAATCGTCAGTCATGCTCCCTATAATCGAAACCCCAGCAGTTCAGGCTGAGGTCCTGGTCTGCGGCGGCGCGACTCCGGGTGGGGTCTCGGCGGCGGGCCGCGGGAACTTTTTGAGCGCCAGCCGGACATGCGGGCGTCTGAAGGTCAGCAATGAAAACCCTAACTGGGTCATGGAGGAGATGCCGATTCCTCGCGTGATGGGGGATATGCTGATTCTTCCGACCGGTGACGTCATCATAATCAACGGAGCAAGTTCCGGCGCCGCCGGGTGGGAGGCCGGAAGAGGCCCGGTAACTACTCCCGTCATTTACCGGCATTCCGGGGACGTTAATGATACCGACCGATTTTCGGTCATGTCGGGATCCGAAATACCAAGAATGTACCACTCCTCCGCCGTCCTACTACCGGACGGTCGTATCCTGGTCGGAGGAAGCAACCCTCATGTATATTACAACTTCACGAACGTCATTTACCCGACAGAACTCAGCTTGGAATCATACTCACCGCCATATTTATCGCCATCTTTCTCTTCAATCCGTCCTCAAATTCTGTTCCTGAACAACAACATACGATACGGGCGGCCATTCTTGGTCGTCTTCAACCTCTGTGGGTACAGGATCAATGATGGGGTTTTATCAGCTAATATTATTGCGCCGTCTTTTAGTACACACGCGGTGGCGATGAACCAGAGAATGGTGGTGCTGAGGGCGGAAAGCGTCATGAAGGTGGCGGAGAATAGGTATAGGCTGAGTGTGGTTGCGCCGTCAACGCCTGAAATTGCACCGCCAGGTTATTATATGTTGTTTTTGGTGCATTCTGATATTCCAAGTTATGGTATGTGGGTCAAAATCCATTGATTGGATTTTATTGTACTCATACTTAGTGCCTATATATAGTTTTTATTTTTATTTATTTTTATTGTTTTCTTGTAATGTTTAAATGAATGATTAACCAAGGAATTTGATCGAATGGGTAAAGAAAAAAAAGAAGATTGGTTTGAGATTTTGGTAATTGTTTTTATTATTTTCATTTGTTTTATGATAAATAATTATTTTTATAAATATTATTTGTAAAAGTTACTTTTGAGATTGGTCCAAAACTATTAAAAACAGGTAAGCATAAAAATATCTGTTTCACGAATATATAATATGTACTTGAATTTTATGAACATATGAAATATATGGATGGATATTTTCATATAATAAGATATTGTTTGAGTATTTATATCAAATGTAAAGTATTACATGGGAGTTAATGGAAAATATATTAGTTTGGGTATTTAAGTGTGAGACAACTCACGAGTTTTGTAAAGGCCCACTAAAAATGAGGATGATAATTAAACAGTAGTTCAGATAAAGTTATTTCATCCTTAATCTCATCTGCTTAACTTAGAGGGAATGGAGAAACATATTTGAGCTAATTTGGGGTTTGAAATGGATTCTCCCCATTAAACTTTAGTATGTATCTATTTGGCCTTGGCCTTTGGCTTCTCTCACCAATCGACCCACCCTGTTAAGATCTGATGACTCTGCCAAATTTGCCTGCAGATACCGACACTGCGAATGCCCACACTCTACCTGATGCCTCATTCCTTAATTACACTTCACGCCCTATTTATTCACCCAGAGGTTTTTCTCGACAATGACTCGCTGCTTAAATCCATCATCTCTATTCTTTCTACGAGGTAAAGATACGCTCTCCCTATAACTGCATCACCCCACTTCCAACTGAACGTTGGGAATACACTTCCCACACACCGTCGGAAACAGCTACATAAAGCAAGCACAAAGCCTATCATTCCGAAGGCAATCCACTTCCCTATCTTGGCTGAAGAATCGTCCACTCCTCCATAATATCTCAATGTTTATAAAAGATAAAAGAATCACACTGATGTCCAGGTATGGATTGTTAATTAGATAACTATAGCTCGCCCCTCTAAAAGAAATTAACTTGTCATCTAGGGATCGTTTAACACCTGGGTCAGTTTGCTTGTTTTTATGTTGCAACCGACACAGATTTCAAAGTAATATCCCGACGATCCACTCACTCGGTAATTCCAAGACAACAATGGGCTCTTTATAGTGCATCCTCAGACTCAAGCTTATCGATATCTCATTTGATAATTTAAACAACTTCTGGTAAAAACTACAATTCGTAATTTATTATAATCCAAAATATAGACTATATCCATGATATGATATACTCCAAAAAAAATTGGCAAAAATGCAAAATATTGTTGATATTAACAATCGATTGACAATATTAATATCCCGAACATTCCAACCCTGAAATAGGCTACCCTAAGGATAGCTGAATTGATATAAGACTTGGGGGTTTATGCAATGATCACGAGTCCCCTTAAGATCTAGGGTTTTATTTTATTTTTTTTTATGTTAATATTTACAATTTAGACCATTGTTTGTTTTTTTTTATATTGATTTATTTCATGAATTTTTAAATTTCATTCTAAATAGAAAAACCATATTTGTGTATGAAAGTCATATTTTAATATCTTCTCATAAAATATTTAAAAACTTAAGATCAACACAGTATTATTTTCAAACAATCGGATTTATCAATCTATTTTTTTAATTATTAATTTTATATATTCTATTTTAATTGTAAAAAAATAGGTAAATATAATAATTATTTTTTTAACAATGATAATGATACATTTTTATCATAATAATTTTTTTTATTGATTCATTAAGATGTTATACAATTATTATATAAATATTTTTCATTTTATTATAAGGATAAAGTTAAGCAAATTGTTTTCTTTATATAATTAAGATATTAATTTTAAGTATATAAAAACAAACAACTTAATACTTAATATAAATATAATATAAAAAAATAAACAACTTTATATTTAATACTATTAAACGTTATTTAGCATTCAATTAAATAAAAATTTTATTCAGTATTCAATAAAAAAAAAAAACAAACTCACCCTTTTGAAATTAGTAGTTGAGGAGGTCCGCACAAGCTACTAGCCGGAACATGGTTATTAAAAAAATGTTAAATATATTTAATTTTCAAAACAAAATTTATATGAATATTGGAATACCGTTTTTAAAAACTAAGTTAAAAAAAATTGTGTTTTAAGGCCAAAAATTAATTTGTTAAACAAATAATTTTAATATTTTAAAAATATTTTTTATATCTAATATTTTATTTTAATTATAATCCATGTTTATTATTTCTTTATATACTTTTAAGAAAACAAATGAATGACTTGGGTGTAATGAAAGATATTTATGTAAATATATGTAATATATTTTATGTTT
This sequence comes from Tetrastigma voinierianum, assembly GCA_016808115.1. Taxonomy (NCBI): domain Eukaryota; kingdom Viridiplantae; phylum Streptophyta; class Magnoliopsida; order Vitales; family Vitaceae; genus Tetrastigma; species Tetrastigma voinierianum. Next base: position 315,575 of record JAEQBH010002464.1, on the reverse strand, counting down.
TTAATATGTTTATTTATTAAAAACATTTTTTTGTTTTTTTCTTTAAATAAATATCAAATAATATTATTGATAGTTCACATATTACACTTACTTTATTATTCAATAAAGAGCAACAAACAAAATAAAAACATCTATAAGTGAAATGGGTCTGTTTTTCTTTCATTTTCCACTACTTTCACTCTTGCCAAACAAACCCAAATTCCTCTCATGCCAGACTAGTTTCTTTATCTTATGTCCCCTCATTTCTTCTGAAATTTTGGGAAGCTTCCTCTTTGAAAATATCTTGGAGGCTTTGGCTTTGCTTCCAAAGTAAGTAATTACTATTTGGACAGCCAATCTTCCACGTAAGGGGAAGCAACTTTGAGTTTTGGATATATATAGTTTTTTTTTTTTAAAAAACTTATTAAAATAGTTTAAAAATAAAAAATAATATCAAAATTAATATGTGAACAATAATACTATAGTAATTTATTGTGACGTTAACTTAAAAAAAAAAAAATTAATATCATAATTAATGACTATGATATTATTGTTCACACACTAATTCTTACATTATTTTCATTTTCGGATTATTTTAGTAAATTTAACTTTACTATTCATGGACATGACTCAACAATTTTGTCCTTAGTTGAAATAAGATTGTTTCAATGTCACACTTGCCCCCATGTGGAGTATAATGGATATTTCAATACTACTATGATGGTTTATTTATTTATTTTCCACTGAGGAAACAAAAAAGTGTTTTTGTTTCTTATGTTTATAGAAAACATATATAGTACCATGCCAAAATTTGTATTGGGTTTTTGTTATCATAATCCATTTCTTAAATGTGTTTCTTTCAATATTAATATTCTTGGTTGCTATTTATCAAAACTCATAGAAAAGTTCAAAATCATGACACCCTAACATAATATAATTAATTGCATTATAGAAAAATGAATTTTAAGAATTTACAATCAAAGCCAATGAGACATGACTTAGTGATTAAAGATTGGATAGAACATGGAAAGAGAACAGACATCATTGTTTTGCAAATTAAATAAAATCAAAATGTTTGATTGTACGGAATGTCAACACTTCATAAAAATTATATTCCAATGGTTCCATTTAATATTGAAATAATGATAATATCATTATAGGGCTCCTAAGTATGAAAATAGACTATCTTGATGTAGAAAAATATTAATACCATGATATAGAATTTGTATGATATTAATAATAATTATAAATGTTATAATAAAGTCTTTTTACTTTTTTTTTGTGAGTTTCTATAATAAACTTTTGAATCTATACTTTATTTTAAAATTCATATGTTTCTTGGACCAAACACCATATAATGATTTAGATAAGAGGAAAATGAATGTGGTATCAAGTTAATTGTGTAATTTAAAACATTGAACTATCATCCACATAATAAACTGGCTGATAAAAACTTTTAAAGTTTAAAAACCACATATTCAGGAATGGAACGAGTCCCCAAGCAGTAAATCATAATCTCAAAGAATTTTATTAAATTACAATAAAGTGTTTAGTTATCAAAAATAAAAATAAAACATTAATTCATTCCATATCTGTGAAAAAAAAGGACTACTAAGGATGAAAAATATAAGAAAAACAATTATTAGCTCCATTCAATGTATTAGCATAATGAATTTTTATGCTCTAGATAAAGAGAGACTCATTGTTAAATGTCTATATATATGCATATCCATCCTTAATTCATGACTTTCTTTACCTATTCTATGAATAGATTAGCTGATCATTTGTGCCACTATCTTAGTATGAAACTGGTTCAAACAACGAATTATCACTAGTTATTAATTTAATTATATATATTATTCAGCATTTTGTCTATAACTCATCACTGTTGAACCTCAATCTTTAGCAGCAGTGAGAACTGAAGCACTGGGGTAACAATGATGGACGACAGGCCCATCATCTACCACACAAGAAATAATACATTAGCCACTGTAACCACTGTCACCAAATCTTATCCCGCCAGAATGTGCACGCTGAATGATCAACTCCTCCTAAAATCTCAATTTTATAATATCAATTCAATACAATATCACGATTAACACCCTCCTCAATGGTAACCCGTAACACCGTCCCAACGGCGCCACACGCATACGAATCCAGAGGCCGACATGCGCGTACCGCCGCGCCATCATGACATTTTCTAGCTGTTACTAAGGATGGTAAATTGTAAAGCTTTCAAATAACAGATTTTTGCAATTACGAAAGTCAGGGATTGAAAAGACAAATTGGCTAATTTAAAAGATAATAATATCAATAAATTACAAATAGTTTAAGTTCTCAAAATTCCTCTAGATCTTGATGACAAAACGGATTCGCGCCGTTAAATTCGCCCTTCAAATCTAGTGACCAGAAAAAGTTTCTGTTAATTCGGTGAGCCGAATATTTTACAAATTTCTTTGTGTACGAAAGCCAGAGCAACCTGAAACTAGAGCAACCAGCACTAGTCAAACAAACAAATAGTCAGTCTTCATAGACTTTCAAATCAACAAATGAAAAATAAATTATAGATGTATTTCAAACCCCAGACTCTTGTAAAACCAACTCGATAACACGCAACCATCAACCCCTAAAAATATAAAACTTACAGCATCTGGAAATAATACGAACATCATTCCAAGTGTTCCATTTGCTCATGTAACGAGGCGGCCAATGCAAATGATCTCACATAAACATTCTCAGGAGACCCCGGCAATTTTGTCACGCCACATCTTCATGCTTATATGTTGACCCGGTTTCACTATCTCCTGAATCATCAGAGAGCAACCTCTAACCCTGAACCGCTTTGCAGGCAGTGTAATCAACACCCTTTTCATACCAAGTTCTAAATACATAAACTCCTGAGACTTCAACTGTAGTCGCATAAGCTTAATCTGGCGAAGCCATCGATCAACTTTGTATGCACCCATGAAACACTCTCACCATTCTGCCCAACCCACAAGATGTTCGATCTTCAACAGCAGTCTTCACTACTGTGAATAGAATGCATACGACATATTAAGTCCCCACACATCCCTCCCCCACCCAATATCTACACGCCTTGTATATGTGCACATTCTTCCATCTCCGCCTCAAGACTCCAGTTGATCCCTGAGGCAATTATCCACTTAGGGTCCGTGTCGGAGCAATTTTCTGGGGCTTTGTTAGTGATGTCCATCTCCTTCGATGCTATATCATGACAGCTATGCAGTGAGCTGCTAGAATTTATGCTCTGTAATATTTGATTTATGTACTGTATAGTTTTTATTATTTTTTTTTTATGATTTCAATTACAGCCATTATATATGATTGACACAGATATGCTTGAAATATGATCGTGAATTCCTCCTCTGTCCTCAAGAAAATTAAAGTTTAAGGTGGTTAAAGTTATTAAGAAAAAGTTCAAGGGCCTTTAGGAACTTCATATAATTAGAGTTATATTATATAAAAGGAAAACTTAATTCAAGCACAACGTGGCAACATAAACAAAAACCTATTAAAAGATAAAATTTCCTATATCATCACAGATTTAAAAGGCTACAAGATTAAAGAGTAAATAATATAAATTAATTTCATGAATCAGTTCACTATTATGGGTCAAAGTAAGTTTCCTAATTTTCTTTTTAGGTTTTAGAAACTCATATTCATATTATTGAACTGATTATTTAGATGTGGCCTGGGTTAGGTGAAATCGCTTCCAGATTAAAGTAGTTTCACTAATTTTTCAGAGCTCCCACCCTGAATCTCACTCCAAAGACTTTAAATGATCTTCATCCCAGTAAAGTAAACGACCACGCACTACTAGACAACAACTGACACCTCCTGCGATCTTGTAGAACGCCCATCCATATATGGATCCTCATTATTGTAGCTTCAACCACCACGACTTCATTTGGCGATCGCAGATTTTAGAGAGGTGGACCCACACCAAGATTTAACCGGTGGGAACACCCATACCGCCGACCAATCTCATCTGCTTTGATATTTATTTTAAAGAACAACATCACCCACACATCCACCAAAGTTTCAAACTTATAAGATTTCATTCTAAGAGTAAAGATAGTCGACGCTTTAACAAAGAGTAGTCGTCATCTCATGAAACCCTAATCTCGAAACACCAGAGAAATAGGAGTGGCGAAAAGATTTTTTTGTGAAATATTACTTCTGGAATCAATAAAGTTTAATGAAAATGATACAAATGAAATTAGATCTAAAAATACATATTTTTTTGTTTAAGAAATGGAAATTGAAAAAGGAAATTAAATCAAGAAAAATCAATTTTAAAACTTGGAATTGATATTATTGTTGTGGTTACAAATTTTGACCAAAAAAGGGTTGAAATGTAAGAAGATTTCGTATAAAAAAAAATGGAAATAGAAAAATTAAAAAAAGAAAAGGTGACATATCATTAAGACATTATGGCATATAGATTTGACTAATGGCCTACAAGGAGAATGATGTAGACAAGATAAGTTATAATGGAATCATGAGGGAGCACCAAAAGATTAATTTAGTATTATTTTTATGATGAACGAATAATAATAAGCTCGATTTAATATGGATTGTTAGAGCATCCACAAAGAAATTCTCCAAAATCAGAAACAGTTTATTTTTAACGCTTCATAACTAGAAAACAAAGCTCTCCAAAGAATGAGTTATTTTATCACCAAAATTCTGGTTTGTGGAACAAGATCACCTATATTTAAAATCGCTTGAACTGACACGAGCCATAAATACAAAACAAATCACAAAACCCAAAATAACCTCAAGATTTAAATGGAAAATGACCGCTGGTGGAGTCAGATGACCGTTGGAGGTCCAAATTTTCTACAAATAGGACTCTGGGCTGAGAAGAAAACAAATGTGAAAAACGGCCAAAAAATAGCAACAAAATACCCAGATTGTTGAACCCCAAACCAGTTTCACAAAGAAAAAAACGCAGGTTTGATTTGAAAAAAAAAAGAGCAAGATAAAAACCCAGATCCAAGAACACTCAAACCGGGATTCAAAGAACTCAATGTTTTCCTGGGATTAAGTGAAATTCCAACTTTGGTCCCAGAGTTTACTTCTGAAGCCTCTAAGATCTCGTGGCCAAGCTTCTCGACCGGCACCAAAAAGGGATGCTCCCTATATGCTTAACCCTGTCTCTCTTCCTCCCCTCCCCTCCTGCTTCTCCGCACTTTTCACCTCTGCATCTGGTCAACAAGTGAAAGACTTGATTTAACCATCAAGATTCTCACCTCATGCATAATCATTTTATTTTAATCTGTATCTTTAGAGTTTATTCTAAATTTTTATTATTAAATATTTATTTATCTTTTTAAATCAATTTTATAATGCTGTCGATATAAACGAATCATTTCATGATACCAATTTAATTATTTGTGCCACAGTACAGAAATCGACGCATTTCAGATGATGACTTTAGACGTCACCCAATGAAATGTTGAATTCAAAATCTAATTTTAAAACTTAAAAGTTAACTTGAACGTAAATTTTGTAGTTTTTGAACGCTGCAAAATCTTACTTAATCACTTTTGAGATTACTTTAGAGTCAATTGAATGTTTTAGTCTAAATATTTTTGTCTACATTTAAGGTCGACTCGTACATTTAATCATTTTGACTTTATATTCATAGCTCTTTCTTTTTATGTTAAATATAATTAGACTAATAAATTTATTGCTAAATATCGATAATAGTAAATATTAATTATAACTAACGAAGATAAATATGTCAATGTTATATTTTAAAAAAATTTTAAATTGATTTTATAAAACAAACTTAACCATTAAATTTTAAAAACATATTATTAATTTTAAGTTAATAATTTGTAATTTGAATTGTTTGATAAAACTTAATGCTTGATACTCAATATTACATTGTTGTCGTTTCTATACACCCATCCCTTTCTTTAACATTTGAGTCAAAACTCCAGGAAAAATTAAATTATATTTATTAACTTAAATTTTTTACTTAATTTTTATTTTAAGTATAAAGTGTTCATTTTCTTTCTTCTTCTTCTATTCCATAACAATTAAATCTTAATTGTTTTTCTTTGATTTCATGAATTCCTGCATTTATACCTACAGAACCTAAATATTCCGTAACCTTAAGGGCTTAACCTTAACCTTAACCTTATTACAAATTATCAAATTGACATTTGATTCATAAAATTCGTCAACAAATAACGAGAGGCATTGAATAGGAAAAGAGGGAATTGCTTAAATTTTTAATAAAATAAAAGCTTATTTCAGAAAACTAATTCTACTTTTATAACCTTAAAATACCTCGTTTTTTTGATAAATTACTCTCACTGTTAAAACCTAAAAACATTAGTAATATAATATATTTATATATATATCACGCTAATAATCGTTAAGCTAGATTCAATAAATTCAAGGCATAAGATATTTAACATTACAAGATGGAGAAGACATGTTGGTAGTTTGGATTTAACTTAATACATATACGAATAAACTTGAAGTGCAGTCTGAATTCCAGTTTGAAGGATGGTTAAATGTATAAATTTTTTAAAATGATGTAAAAATATCTTTTATTTTTGGGTTTTAAGAAAATGGGATAGATTAATATTTTTTTTTCCATTTTAAACAATTACCCAAAAAAAAATCATAGGACAAAAGGGAATAAAAACGTTAAATAAAGATATAAACTTAATAATATATTAAATTTTCAATAATTACTTAAAATTGTTTTGAGTTAAATTGTTATAAATACCAAGTAAGAATCTTAGCTTATATCATACTTACTATTTTATTTTATTGAAAACATATTTTTATTAAAATTTTAATTTATATAACTTCAAAATAAAAATCCATTCATTTAATATCATAAAATTCATTTTTATATCTTTAAGTAAGAAACTTAAATATTTTGTTCTTAAAATAAAATGTGTATGTATTTATTTTACGAAGGCGCGTCGACGCATTAAAGACGAAGAGAGAGCAAATTGGGAGTCCCTTAAAAAGGGACACGGTTTATTGAGTCGCGAAAGGTCTAAGGCTGCTGGGAATGGCAGTCGTTTGTAATTTCTGGGAAAATGATGGGCATTTGTTAAGATGCAGCCTATATATGTAACTTTTTCCCTCCCAACTCCCCCGAGTTCTGACCAGAGGAAGAAGCCAAGAAGAAGAGGAACAAAATCTATTTCCTTAGAGAACGGGAGATGAAGCACATTTTCAAGAAACTGCATATTGGTAGTAGCAGTCACGATCCCAATCGATCCAACGAAACCCTAACATCCGCCACTACTTCATCGCCCGCTCTTTACTTCCGATCAGCGGACATCTTCTACGCAGTCTCCGGTGAGCCCTTCCTCCGCCTCTCCTTCTCAGAATACCGTATCCTCCACCGCCGTCCCCTCCCTCCCCGCCGTTACCTCCCCGCCGTCATCGAATCGGTCGGACTATTTCCTGTCCGAAGAGGAGTTCCAGGTCCAGCTTGCTCTTGCTATCAGCGCTTCCAATTCGGACTTCCGTGATGATTCAGAGAAGGATCAGATCCGCGCCGCCACGTTGCTCAGCTTGGGCCACCCCCGAACTGAAGCGGTCCGCGAGAAGGATGAATCGGCGGAGTCTATGTCGCGTCGATATTGGGTGAGTTTGTTGAAAGCTGAATTTCGTGGAGTTCTTGCCGTGCATGTAGTGAAGCCTACTAAATTAGCTTGAATTTTGTTGAATTTGCTGTTTGTCTTTTCGGTGCTTGGTTTGGTTCTAGTTTCAGATTAGGGCAATCTTAGTTTGCCCAATTCAGTGTTAAATTAAGCTAAACTTTGTTCGTCTGTCTGAACTTGGTTGCATCCGGCACGGTTTGAATTTTTGAGCCTCAAATGTTCTGAATTCCGTGGTGTCATCCTGAATTTGTTGGTTTTACCATATTTGTAGTGGATATCGTGCAGTGTATCTTAATCTAGTGTGGAATCGGGAAAAAAATTTGTAAGTTAAATTTGGAACAATATGGTATGTGAAGGTCTAAACAACCGAAACTGCTCATTTGTTCTTTAACTTTTATGGAGTGAGTTGAATTCGTTTTTATTTGGTCTAGAATATGCTGAATCCTACTCTATGAGCACTATCTATGGATTTTCTTCCCTAGGTTTTTTGGTGTTCAAGTATGGAGGACTTGCATATGGTATTGCGTTTGGGCCAATTGGGGGCAATGTTTGGTTCATATTGTTGTGCTGAAGTTAGGATTGGATTAAGAAAAGGGGAAAAGAAAACTCTGACTTGCTGATCATCTAAGTCAATAATTGATTGACTACTATCAACTGCATAACTGAATTTACTTTATCAATTCCATAGCTTCTCTGGAATGTTTTAATCTCTTATATTAATCCCACTGCATAGGTGCGGTTCCTTCATTTTTAGCTGAGTTTTTGTATTCATCAATCTTTTAGATTGGATAGCAATATTGGTGATTTTGGTTAGGGTGAATATTAATTTTGTCATATGGTGTTAAGTTGGGTGAAATGTGGTTCATGTGGACAAAAACATCTGAAGTGATTATCTTTTGACTAAAGGTGGTGGCTGAATTTGGGTTGCTCAAACTTTTCTTGAGCCCTCAATGTCCCGAGTTGTACTAAGTGAGTAAATTTTGAATAACTTAATCCCCATCTCCAGCCTATGAACCAAAAAAAAAAGAAGGAAAAAAACACAAAAAAAAAACCGGTAGGAAAAAATGAGGATGCTGTAATGTATTTTGATTGTATCTTCTGTTCATCAACAAGAAAAATGTTTTTGTACTTTTCATTTCAGGCTTGGCTTGATTTATTTTGGGTATCTAACTCCTTCAGGATTACAATGTGCTCGACTATGAAGAAAACGTGGTAGATGGTTTTTATGACGTGTATGGGCTCTCCACAGATCCAGTAATCCAAGGGAAAATGCCGTCTCTCACAGATCTTGAAACAAACCTTGGGAACTCTAGATATGAAGTCATTGTGGTTAACCGCAAAATTGACCATGCCCTAGAAGAGTTGGTTCAAGTCGCACACTGTATTGCACTAGACTATTCTGCTGCTGAGGTGGGTGTTTTGGTGCAGAGACTTGCTGAGCTTGTAACAGAGCACATGGGTGGGCCAGTAAGGGATGCTAATATTATGTTAGCAAAGTGGATGGAAAGAAGAAAAGAGTTGAGTACATCTCTTCAGACAAACATTTTGCCTGTTGGATCCTTAAGTATTGGCCTTTCGCGCCACCGTGCTTTGCTTTTCAAGGTGAGCTATTTGACATTTATTTCACTGTAGTCTCTCAAGCCTATTGCATATCAAGCATAGTCTTTTCCTGGCTGTCCCTGTTCTTGGAATCAAATATCAAAATCCATTAGGTGCCATGTTACATTGGTAAATTGCAATTTGAAGTGCAAATTTCCGATCTATGGGTTTGGGTATGCTTCCTTGAGTAATTCTATTGTTTGTTCCTAATCCTAGGATTTTGGGATAAATGATGTTTGAGTTCAGTTAAATTAGTTGTTAAATTAATCTTGTTTTCTTGTAGTTTGAAGCCTGTTATTATTGATAGTGTAGTATGGATGTCTATGAGGGAACCCCAAAATCAAATTCTCTTTTGGCTTTGTGGAAATGGAAGTAAATGTAAAGTTGAGAAAAGCACATATAGAGTTTGTGACCGAAAATTGTCTTCAATGGTTATGAGTTAGGATTTGAGACTGAGCCTCAAAAAGCAATTCAGATGTGTAGTTGCGTGAGATTTTGTTCCACTCTACAACACAAATTTTTTTTTTGATCAATAAAAAGCAATATATTGATAAAAAAAGAACCAAGAGGTTCCCAAAAAATTACCTTTGGGAGAGAGATCTGAGAGGGGAACCAAATAGGAATGAAAAAACGGCATAAAGCAGTGCAAAAAAAACTACCGGCGAACAAAGCGGGCAATCCTACCTACACCCGTCAAGAGACAAAAAAATCCACTAAAGAATTTTTGTTATCAACACTATATAAATTAGCCCAAGGCCACAAATTGCTCAAGAAGGTAGCTTTTGTCCTTTGAACGGAGGAAATCTCATTCTCAAAAACCACCCTATTCTTTTCACGCCATAAAGTCCAGAAGAGACACAGGGGAGCACCCTATCCCTAGCCCCCTTCAAAAGAAGCTTATCCTCGCCCATGGGGCTGATTTTCGGTCTCTGGAGAGTTAAGAGGAATCTTTCCATCTCCTCCAACTCCCAGTTGTTAAGAGACCTTAGGAAGATAGGAGACCAGCCCCTCCTTCCTCCCTGCTACAATCCCACAAATTTGCCATCATTGCCTCTTTTTGCACAGCCAGAATAAACAGGGAGGGGAAAACTAAGCTTAGCGCCTCCTCGCCATACCACACATCTTTCCCAACTTACCCTCCTACTATCATCTAAGGAGAAAGCCGCATTTTGGAGAAAGAAAGGTCATTCTTTCCTGATTTCTTTCTATAACCCAATACCATAGCCACCCCTAATGTCGCAAGTATGCCAGCCCCCAAGATTCTCACCAATGACAACTTTTCTTCAAAGGGAGTTCCTCTCATTGGCAAACTGCCAACTCCATTTGCATAACAATGCCTTATTTAGCTTGGATAAGCTTCTTAGCCCTAAACCTCATTTTTCTTCTTTGTGTACACAGTAGCCCATTTAACTAGGTGAGGTTTCTTCTTGAGGCTGTCCCCTCCCCACAAAAACTGCCTTTGGATCCTTTCCAATCTAGTACAAACCATCTTTGGCATATGGAAAAGGGATAAGTAATAAATTGAGAGCCTGGAAAGAGTGCTACGAATTAGCGTTAACTTGCCTCCCTTTGATATGTATTGCATCTTCCTAGAAGCTAGTCTCTTCCGATATCTTTCTTCAACGGAATTCCAAACCCCTATTGCCTTATGGGGGGTGCCGAGGGGGAGGCCCAGATACGAGGTAGGGAGGGTCCCAACCCCACGACCAAGCTCCACCCCTAACTCCTTCACATTTTCAACTGACCTATTGGGAAGATGCCACTCTTGTATAAATTAATTCTTAGCCTTGACAACACTTCAAACCACATCAGAGTCCAAGTCAGAAACTTCAGCTGCTCTTTGTTGCCTTTGCAAAATAAGAGTCATCAACATAGAGAAGGTGGGAAATTACCAACTCCTCTTCTTCCTTATCATCAACCTTACTGCCAGATAGATAATTTCCTTCAATAGCGTGCTTTAGCAAGCAACTAAGCGCTTCCATGCCAATCACGAAAAGATACGGAGAGAGGCGGTCACCCTGTTTTAGACTCTTGGAACATTGGAAGAAGCTAGCATGAGTGCCATTGATAAGGATTGAAAAAGAGGCTGTGGAGATGCACCACTTTATCCAATTCCACCACCGGCTACCAAAACCCATTCTTTCCATAACCTGGTGCACAAAATTCCAACAGATGTTGTCATGGGCTTTTTCAATATCCAGTTTGCAAACCAAATCGCTCTCTTTTCTTCTAGTAGTTGAATCCAAAATCTCATTGGCAGTCAAGACTGCATCCAGGATTTGTCTTCCCTCTACAAAAGCCATTTGAGATCGAGAGATGATCTTGCCCATAACCCTCTTAATTCTGTTGGCCAATACCTTTGTCAGGATCTTGTATGAGCCTCCCACTAGGCTGATAGGTCTTAAATCCTTGAGATCCTCCACATTCTGTTTCTTGGGAATGAGAACTAAAAAGGTGGCATTTAAGCTTTTTACAAATTTGCTCTGTTCGTGAAACTCCTAAGAAAAACCCAAGACCTCCTCCTTAACAAAGTCCCAACTTAAGGCCTAGAAAGGCAAGGGGAAGCCATCGGGGTTAGGTTCCTTGTCTCCATTGAGCCCAGATATAGTTGTCCAAATCTCCTCCTCAGTGAAAGCTTCCTCTGGCTTAGTAGCTTCCTCATCCCCAATCACATTGAAAGAAAGCCCATGAAGAGATGGGTGTCAACAACCCAAGGCCGAGAGCAAGTTTTGAAACGTATTTATCAAGCCTTCTTTTATATCGCCCTCCTTTTCTAACCTTCGCTTATTAATTCTGATGTTTTGAAGAAAGTTTCTTCTCTTGTGAGCATTGGCTATCCTGTGGAAGAACCCTGTATTTCTATCCCCTTCTTTTAGCCAAATCCCTGGATTTCTGTCTCTAGGATATCTCCTCCATGACAATCCATCTCTTAAAATCTTCTTTGGCCTTAGTTTTTTCCTCAATCTACTCGAAAACCAACTCCCTTTCCTTCTCAAGATCATCCAAGAAAGACACCCTCCTTAAGGCCTCCTTTTTTTTTGGTCTTGACTTTGCTAAACACATCTTTGTTCCAAACCCTTTAGGATTCCTTTCAAAGCCTTCAACTTAGTGGCCAGGATGAAACTGAAAGAACCATGAAACTTTAGGCTTTGCCACCACCCTTTCAACTTAGTGGCCAGGATGAAACTGAAAGAACCATGAAACTTTAGGCTTTGCCACCACCCTTGAATCTCTTTGAAGTCCTCAAACTTCAGCCACATAAGTTTGAAGTGAAAGGGGGAAGGTGTCTTAACCTCGTCACTATCCATCAGATTGGGGAATGATCCGAAATTGGCCTTGGGAGGAACCTTTGGATTTCGCCTTACTGAACTGGCTTTCCCAATCAGTAGAAACAAGAAATTTGTCTAGTTGGGACATTGACCTCCATTGTGACCCCTCCTCCAAGTGTAAGGACCCCCCGGCGTAGCAAATCTCTCTAGCCCATCTCATTCAGGATCTCTGAAAACCATCTCATAGCAAAGGAGAGCCCTACCCCCCTTTGGACCTCTCATTAGGAGAGAATTTCATTGAAGTCACCACCTACGACACAAATATGTTAATAATTCTTTGCCGTTTCTCTTTTCAGTATGATTTTATTTTGCCATGTTCATAAGAACTAATTGTATCTGTGCTTTGGGTTTTTAATTTTTACAATGTTCTCATTATGATATCCAAATTGACTTATTTTGTTTTTTCTTTTTGTTTTCTTTATCTTCTGGGATGCAGATATTAGCTGACAATGTCAGTGTTCCATGTCGATTAGTAAAAGGTAGTCATTACACTGGTGTAGAGGATGATGCTGTCAACATAATAAAATTGGATAATGAAAGGTTACGACTTCTGCTTGTTGTGGACCTTATTGTTATGTTTACCTTTATTGCTGCTCCTAAGGACTGTTATTTGAGTATTGCACATAGTATTCATTTTAATTTCTAGTACCTTTTTTCCATTAGTTATCCTTTCTATTTAGTTGAAGGTCAGGCAAACCCCACAAGTCATGCCCTACTGTGTCATGGCTTAGTCCTGAGAGAACCTTTTTTGCTGAGTTCTCCTTGCCTAGAGTCCTAAACATGTTGCACCATTCACTCCAGAGTGTTGTTTATCTTTTTGTGAAAACAAACTTCCACCTTTTGATCCCATGATCATTTGGCTTCTTTATGCTTATGCACATGTGCATGCACATTTTATCTAAATAGAAAAACCAGTTATTAGTTGTTATATATGTCTTCTATTATCCCTTGAGTCATAGATCTAATCCCTTTTTTCTGTCTCCAGGGAGTTTTTGGTTGATCTCATGGGAGCCCCTGGGACGCTTATACCAGCTGATATTCTTAGTGCAAAGGATAGTTCTTTAAAACCATATAATCCAAAATTAAGTAAAATCCCAACTCTTCCAGCATCTAAGGACTATGGAGGTGTTTACTCAAGACCTAAGCCATTAATTGGTGATGAAAGCAGTAGTCAGACCTCCACAATTGACAGTCGTTTCTTTCAGGATAGGAAAGCAAGTTCTGAAAAGATAGAATCCTCAGATTCATTTTCTAGTTCTAGTGGTGATACTGGTGTTGGCACTTCCAGAATTTCTAAAAGAGTGATTCCTGTTAATCAGTTGGATCTTCAGCCTTCATCGGCCATTGGGGCCTCTGTGTATAAAGGGAGTCGTGGTTCCAATTCAGTTGGTGTTGGTTTGAGGATGAATGTTAATGTAGTTCCATATAACCAAAACAGCACAGAAGACCCTAAAAACCTTTTTGCAGATCTTAATCCTTTCCAGATGACAGGATACAACAAGGTTTCTGCACAAAGCAAACCTATGGAGAATAAAGTTGACGAGTTTCAAAGAGAGAAAAATAGTGCTGCCCCTAGTAGACCCCCTTTGCCATTGATGTGGAAAAATCGTTATGCTAATAATGAGGCCCCAAGAAAAAAGGAAAATGATGTTGTGGAGGGTCTCTTTCCAAAAATTAATCGTGAAACCAATGACTACAATCTGCCATCATTAACTTCCAACAATGCTACTACATCTGAAAAAGTTTATTCAGGTGTTTTCAAGTTATCTGCTAATGCCTATCTGAATAAAAAAGTTAATGATGACCAAAGTTCTTCTTGTACTACCAATTCAATTTTGGCATCAAGCACGAGTCAATTCAATAGGTTGTCTTTGGATGAGAGTGTAAAATCTAATTTCAATGAAGATTATCACAAGGATGGGAAGGCTTTTCAAAGTGACTTGGTAGATGCTGAAAATGACAAGAATGAAACTGCTCTGCATGATCGTAGCAAGTTCACACACAATAGCTTTGTGGAGAACAGTGTGAGGGAAGCAGAAAGTCCTAGCTCGTCTGTCGACTCTGGTGCTGGTAAAGCTGATCAAATGTTTGAAGATGTTGGTGAATGTGAAATTCCTTGGGAAGATCTGGTTCTTGGGGAAAGGATTGGACTAGGTAACTTATCCGACTTGCCATACTTTTTAATTGTGTGGATGAGTTAGTTATTGCTAACATTTCCTTTGGTTGGTCTGATGGGTAAACAACTTTAACCCTTCAGGAAAATTGATATCATGGTAATCTCTTCAGGAGATGTTTCTCTTGAGAACTAAGATCTCTCTCCTTTCAAGCAGTGCTCTCTTTCTCTCTCTCTCTATCTCTCTCTCCCTCTCTTGATGTTGATTAATCACTTACAGGAAATCTTCAACTGTTTTCCTTTCAACAATCAATCATTCTCCTTTGCTTTCTGTTCAAAAATGGAAATTCCTACTGCTACCACTGTTATTTTTTTTCATTTTTATTTATTTATTTATTGTTTATATTATTGTTTTTCTTATTGGAAGAAAGGTCATAGTGTTTCAATTGTGGCATTGGAATATGCTTGTTTATTTGGATGTTTTCTGATTATTATTCATTTTTTGTTGTCAATAGGCTCATATGGAGAGGTCTACCATGGTGACTGGAATGGCACAGTGAGTTTTATTTTTCCTTGCTGTATATAAATTCCTTGCATGTCATGCTTTGTTGAGGGGAAAAATTGCAGAAGGAAGAGAATAGATGTGGCTCTTCTGGATTTTTTGTTATCTTCTCATTTTTATTCTTTGTGCTAGTGTCTTTTATGTCTCAAAACAGGTTTTTTTTTGGCGATTTAGCTTATTTACCACATCTGCTACTTTCTTCCTCTCAATTGCTTTATGCTCTTTGTATTCCAAAAATACAGAAGATAATTAGAAAAAATGAAAATATTTAATTAGAGCTGCAAAATAGCCTATAGATCAAAGATAAAACAAGAATATGTACGAATCTAGAAACAAAATACATTCCAAGTGGGGTAAATAATCCTCCGCAAGAGAACTCATCTACTTGGCAGAAATTTTTTCTAATTGATTTGCAACATCATTAATTAAGTACAAGGACTAAGAAAAGGAACAACCTGGGTTGCTTGCTAGATATAAATTTTGAAGTCACATTTCTTACTTTCAAGGACCTCTCTTCCCTTTCCGACCTAGACATGAATGAGATCATGGTAGCATATCAACGTTCATCCATAATTGAATATATCCAAAGCATTAACCTGCAATAAGCCTTCCAAAAGACTAAAATCCCTACCCATCTATCAATACTTCTACCAATTTAGAGAAGGCTCTCAACATTGCACCCTGGTGATCTCAAATTACACCTTTGATTAACAATTAATTGTGGTTACCTAGATCACCCCCTTTAAAGTTTAATTCAATCACACCTATTGAAGGTAGAGTACATATTAGAATGAACTCCTTAGCTATGACCTAGGAACCATATTCTAATCAAGCTATAGAATTCTTGAAGGAGGACCTTCAAAAGTTGTAAAGGTTGAAGCTTGGGAAGGGGAATATAACTATGTCAGATACCAAATAGATTCTTAGGTCCTTTTATGCACCAAAAAAAGAAAAGAAAAAAAAAACACGTGTTCCTTTTATCCATGACAAAGTAAGGCAACCCACATGGCAAAGAAACCTTCCTCTAGGGGAACTCCAAGCTACCCAAAAGGGATAACCATATTTGTCACTCATTGGGAGTACCCAATATCAATTAGGCTAAATAGTCTATGTAAATGGCTTGAAGTCACAGGGAAAATATAAAATAATAATATCAGTCAATTTTGTAGTCCTTTGGCATATGACAGAACAGACTGAGAGCTTTGAGAAGCCTCCTCATTGACCATTGGCCATGCAAAAGTCTTAACTTAGATTGTGATTTTAGATTCACAAATGAAGTTGACAAAAAAAAGAAGCCCAGAATAGGGGTTAGAAAGAGTTGTAAAGGAAAAATTTTCAAAAAAATAAGCATTCGAAAGTTAATGAAAAAATCCTTAGAATGGAAGTCCTTTTCTCAAAATACAAAACTTTATCGAGGTACTTATCAAAAAAACAAAAAACAAAACTTTCTTCAGGTAATACTTCCATCCCATTGTACAAAAAACTTATACAAAAGCAATCTCCAACTAACTTAGACTTTTGATTCACAAATTGAAAGCTAATTGAGTTGAATGATGTAAAATCTATACACAAAAGCAATCCCCAACTAAATCAAACTTTCGATTCATGAGTCAAAAGCCAATTGAGTTGAATGACTTTCTATTTGGAGCTCCTCTTATCCCACAACATCCTTTCCGATCTCCATTTTTTCTAAAAAATCCTTATGTTTCTCTCTTGCCACAATCCAAAATGAAGTAAGGGAAGCAATTTTCCAAGGAGTCTTGCCGTTGATTGAGTTCCCTAGGACTAACTAAAGGAAATAATTATCATATCTTCTATACTCCTAGGTGGAGCCTAATCCAGCCTTACTGAACTAAAGAGCTTGTGCCCTACACCTAAAGTCAAGGACAATGTAGAAAGACATGGTAAAGTGATTCTCCATTTCCTTTGCATAAAATGGAGAATGCTAGTAATATTGGTGATGGTGTAGAATGGCATTGTTCATTGGGGGTGACAAGGAGGCTGTGGTGGTGAGGATGCTGGTTTGTACAGAAGTAGCTGGTGTTTGTTGGTAGTGAGATTGGACTTCATATGATATTGGAGATGGTTTTGGAAGAGTCAGGTGCAGATATGGAGTGGTCAAAGTTTGTTATTGTGTTTGTCTATGCCTTGTGTCTTGTATGGAAATTAGATCTAATGATTGTGTGGAAGGGTGACAAAAGAGGCTTGTGGGGTTCTGGTCCAATTTATTTATTATGGTTGTTATAGTTGAAGGTGCATTCATCTGAAAGTGACATAGTCGTCCTCTAAAGTGATTCACTATTGATTCCATTTATGAGGTGCTTTCTTTTTAGGGAGTTAGTCTTATTTATATATTATGTTTTTTGGAGACATTGAGCAAAGGCATTAGTGGGTAATAGTGCCTTTTTTTATTGACTTTTCTTCCATATGATTATTATTGTTGTTATTATTATAATGTTGGATTTTTTGTCGGACACTAGGAGGTTGCTGTGAAGAAGTTCTTGGACCAGGATTTCTCAGGTGCTGCTTTGGCCGAGTTCAAAAGAGAAGTAAGCACCAAGTCAGATTCTGATTTGTGCATCTAAAGCATTATGTGTTTTTTTTTATTAGTAAGAGGAATATATATTAGAAAACTTAACTCAACTATGCATTGTACATTTTATTTGAAACTGTTAAAGAATCATGTTTACTGTTAATTTCCTTTCTAGACATGTGACACAAAGATGCTAGAAAAGGAAAAAAAAACCAGGAGAAAATTCCTAAGCATTATTATTGGTGTTGGTGGTCTGCAGTGCATTGCCAGTGGTGATGATTTGAAAGGCCACATAAATTGGTGGTGCTGTATCATTGTCAACCTGTCTCTGCTGTAACCTGGAAAAAAAGTGGAAACCGTAAATAGAAAACTGAGTATTTTGCTCAAAATTATTTCTATTTAATGTTTTAGTTGCTTAAAGATAATAAAATGACTGAATAAGGTTCCAAAACCCAACCGTGCAAGTTCTATGGTTATGATTTCTGTTCTATTAGCGATGAAATTTTTTACCACATGAGGTTTCAAATTATGTTTTGTTTCCTTTTGTGCTTGACAATGAAAAGGAATGTAAATCAATATTTTATTTATATATTGGGGACTTTACTGGTAATTTACTAATAAGGAAAAAAATGTTAACTCGATATTTTTCCTTTTTTCTTCAATTTAAGGTACGAATAATGCGTCGATTGCGTCATCCAAATGTTGTTCTTTTTATGGGTGCTGTTACTCGCCCTCCAAACCTCTCTATCATCACTGAGTTTCTTCCAAGGTACATTAATATGATATTTTTCCCCTCTAAATGAAGTGAATTTCTTTGAATATTTATTCTGAATCTTTTTGTTCTTGGCATGCAAGTTCAACCTGAGCATGGTAATTCTTAGAATTAATTGTGCTGATTTATAATATGTTATTACGTATTCCTTAATGATACTGTATTCCATAAAACTGCCAGTCTGGAATTTTTATTATCACAGGGGAATAGGATTCAACTTGCCAATCTCTATGGTTAGTTGCCCTTGAGGCTCGGCTCAACTTCCAGGTTTAAGTCCTAATAGGGCAAAAGTTCACTTACCAATATGTGTATGTGTGTGTGTGCGCTTTTATTTTTTGTTGGTTACTGAATGCTTTTGTTTCATGATGGGGATAGTAACAGAGATCTGCATCAGAACTTTTGGGTGTGAAGGCCTGGCTAGTCATGGTTTGTTGAGCAGTACAAAGATGGTATTATTGATGTTGTTATTATTTAAATGTTCAACCCTACAAATTCTTTGAAGACAGTTTAGAGTTGTACTGAAAGCTTTGAGTTTAGTAGAAGGCATATTTCAAACGACACAGGCTTCAATATCCCAATTTTGTTTGTAACTGAGGATGCTTGTAGTTGTATATGTTGAAGTACTTGATGAGGCTCGGCATGTGTCTTGAGATGTCAAAATGTGACGCCCCAGGTGGGGGTCATTTTTAATGCAGGTCCCCCTTTGGATCGGAAATTCAAATTTGAACCCAGTCGCAGTATCCATGAATAATTAATCAAATGAATAGTAGCTGTTGGTGCAACACAATTACGTGAGTGCCCCAGACGTCTGTCCCTTGATAAGAGATAGGAGGCGCCTTGCCGCGTCGCGCACGGCCAAGGCGCCTTCTACGATGTCACTGTAATGCCTGACGTGGAATTCTCTGTCGCGACAGAATTTCTCTGTCGCACGTGCAGGCACTTTATCGCTCACTAAGAGCGCTGGCCGCCTTGTAGCGTGCTGCTGCGACAAGCGCCTTGCTTGCCCCGGTTGTGACCTAGGAGGCCCTGCCATTACCTAACCCTGTCGCGACAGAGGACCCACTATCGCGACGTGAAATCGGCCGTCTGCATTTGCGGCGGAATCATGTCGCGACATAGAAAATGGGCGTGGCCCCATTCTTCCCCTTCTCTTGCACTTCCTAATTTCACCAAATGTATTTCATCCATTACCTTGCCTACAAACCATTTTGTACAAACGGGTATAAAGTCGACAAATATTAACACTAGCAGAACAAGTCTAAACCCAAGTTTCTATTACAAAACTTATCATTTACATGTATCAAACTGGATATTCAATCCAGAATTTACAAAACACATGAATAGGCCACAGACCGGCCTTTTTCACAATAAATCTCCTGAACTTGTTTTGGCTTCTTGTGTACCTCGGTACACGAAAATATTTACGAGACGGGGTGGCATCAGTAGAAAAATTCATCTGAGAAATTTCTTTCACTTACCTGAAATGCACATGCGATATCCTTACATACATCATCACAGCATTTCATATAGAAAGCGATCCTACGTGGAATTTTTCGTATCATGCATGAGATAAGACTCCTCATGCAGTAACACGTCTGTGGCTCACTGTGGCACTGATGCAGTAGCAAAGAAACCCGGTCCTTGGTGTTTCACCCAATGACTTAACCCATTGGATAACCCTCCAATATTTATTTAAATTTACCAAATCTAGTGCGTTATGCATTTGTGGGCCACATATTTTTTGGGTTCTCACCGTAGGATCGTCGTGTGCCTTTCCAACATTTTTGCGAACTTTCATCGCGGGATACATATGTCTAACCAAGAATAAAGTTTGGGTCTTTCACCTTGGGGGATTTACCTGCATCTTCTTCCTTGACCTTGCTTGGATTTATTATTATTATTATTGTTTTCTGTTGCTGAAGCTGGCAGGTCGACTTTGAACGATTGTCCCGTTTAAGGAGCTATCTCACATTCGCGAGAATGGTGAATAAGCAGATTACCGTGCGCTGCGCTTTGACGATCACGATGTAAAGTGCGCTATGAAATGCAAATATACCATTTAAATGTAGTATCGTATTTGTCGTAATGAGAGAATTTCACGATGCGACATTATCGGCGGATGGATGAATTATATTTTACGTATAATTCGCATCCGTCAAAGAGCATATACCAACATGATCTTTTTGGCGCGGCGTATTATTGATCAAGTAGTGACACGCCGTGGCCTTAATACGAACCCGTAAAAATAGAGCCTCTCGGTTTCGCCGCGGTTATGAGGCTTAGATTTTGGTTAGTTCGTCGCGAATCATTTGTGATACCAAAACACGCCTGGCAGGCGGCTGATCCTGGGATCAAAGCGAATCTCATTTGTCCCAGGGTACTTGAAGCAGTCAAAAGAATTTCAATATTCGAGTTCCAAAATCTTGAGACTAAATCTACCATTGATCTCGTCCGCTATCTTTATTAAATGACTTTTAGGCTAGGAAATAATCAAAGTAGGAAAAATTCTCTCTGCTCTTGGAGTTTAGTGGCTGGATTACCTGGTGCACGCGTAGCCGCCGTTCACGTGGATCGACTTTAACTCCTCGGGCCAAGTCGGTGACCAGTCGAACACTGGAAAATCTCCTTTTCTTTTCTCCCTTTTTCCTTTCTCCTCTCCTTCTCTATCCGATTTTTCTTTCTCCTCTATCCTCTTTGCTTTCCTTTTGTTTCTTTTTCCCCCTATCCACCGAACTCTCTCTCTTTTGTTTGCTCCTATCCTCTTTTCCTTTTCATTTTCCTTTTTCTCTTTTCTTTCATTTTCTCTTCTCTTTCTTTTTCTCTTTTCTTTCATTTTCTGCTTTTTAGTCTCGTGTGAATTGTTTCACCAAAAAGTTAGAATCCCTTCCCCTCATTTTCCTCCTTAGCCACTTGTCATCTTCACAATTTTCTTGATTTTTTTCTTTTCCTTTTTTTTCTCTCTTGCTGACATGGCTCGATGGCAGAGCCATTCCCACCTTAGTGCACCAGCGTGGCTCATCTTAGTAATGTATTAAAGCTTCCACAGTCTGATATCAGCGTCAAATGTTGTATCATGTGTCGACCGATGACAGATGTGCCAGCGTAAATTCCGTGTCTGGAATCAAGCTGAGATCGGCCAGGGTAAGCTAGATTTGCGGGACAAATTGCATAGACTTGAAGTCAGTTTAAATGTCGAATCACAATGAAATTTTAGTTTTCCAGCGAAATTACCGTTTACTATTGAAAAATTGAATTTTCTTACAGGTTTCACATTCTCACTCC
This sequence comes from Tetrastigma voinierianum, assembly GCA_016808115.1. Taxonomy (NCBI): domain Eukaryota; kingdom Viridiplantae; phylum Streptophyta; class Magnoliopsida; order Vitales; family Vitaceae; genus Tetrastigma; species Tetrastigma voinierianum. The sequence goes on along the minus strand of JAEQBH010002464.1, from coordinate 293,739 downwards.
CATAATTTCGTCCGGGGGTCGCATCTGCCTACATAAGCCAGCGTACATATCTGTCAATTTAATGTTTTCGGGCGTCGAATATTGAATGACACATGGCATGACTATGTGGATGCCACATGGCACCCTAGGGGAGTGACACATGGCATGATAGCCATGTGGTGTAGCAAATTTGGATGAATGACTCATGTTGAGCCTTGTGTCAAATGAGGGAAATAAAAGGAAAAGAAAAATCAAGAAAATTAAGAGAAAAATTATGGAGATGACAAGTGGCTAAGGAGGAAAGTGGGGGGAAGTTTCCCCCACTTTTTGGATCAATTCGGTGGATGAGGATAAAAAAGAGAGATGAGAAAGGAGAAAATGAAAGAAGAGAGAAATAAGAGAAAAAGGAGAAATGAGATAATGAGAAAATGAGATGGGAGCAAACAAAAGGAAGGATGCTCAATGGATAAGAAAGGAAAGAAAAAAAAAAAGAAAATGAGGGGAAGCAAAGAGGAGAGAAGGAGAGGAAACCGGATAGCATAGGGAGAAAGGAGGAGGAAAAAGGGGAATTTTCGAAGCGTTCGAAGCACGTTTAAATGGTCGGAAGCTCAACAGTCAGAATGTTAAAGTCGATCATGCATCGCATTTATGTGTGGGTGTCGAAAATTTGGAGTTTTGTCGAACGTGAGGTAGGGAATTTTCCTACTTTGATTATTTCTAACCTAAAAGCCATTTAATGACATAGAGTGTTTGGTAGGTAATTGGTAAAGTGCGATTTTAGTCAAGATTTTGGGGCCCGAATATTGGTACAGGGCCCGGTTAAGGCGATCTCGGATCGTCATTGGTTGGTTTTGATCTCGGGATGATGTCTTTGGGTTTTGTGGTATGTTTGGTATCCACGATGATTCGGTGTGAAGACGGATAAAAATGGTTCATATTGAGTGAAGGAATGAGAGGTGCCACTGTTTTAACCAGGTCCGAGATTGGGGTCATTTGTGTGTTATTTGCCATTTTGAGATAACATCTTTGTGTGTGAAAAATACGTATTGATATATGTTCTTTGATGGATGTAGATTATATGTAGAAAATATAATTATCCATGTGTTGATAATGTTGCATGCCGAAACTGCTTATCAGCCATGTAACATAATATGGTATGAAATGGTATATTTGCATTTCATATGCCGCGGGTTATCAGCGTCAGTCGAGTGTGTCGCATGGTATTAGCATTCACCGTGCTTGGTGAGATGAGTGATGAGCTCGGAAATGGGACAATGTCCGAAACTGAGACTCATGGTTGTATAATAGGAAAACAATAATAATAATAAATCTCGTGTGTTTGGGTGAAAGCCTTGAATGGGAATTTGGATTCTCCACAGGGTGGAAAGACTGAATTTTATTCTTGGTTAGAAATATGTATCCAACGATGAAAATTCGCAAAAATGTTGGAAAGACTCGCGACAACGCAATCCTACGCGGTGAACTTCGAAAGAAAAATATGTAGCCTGAAATCGCATAGCATGCGGGATTTGATAAATTTAAATAAATATTGGAGAGGTTGTCCCAATGGGTTAAGTCATTGGGTGAAACACTGCGAGGAATTCGCTTTCCATCTTGGCGTTCTTGTGGGTGTGAGGAGTCAGTTAGGACTCGGGTTATGGGCGCGAGAGTCTCTCATGCATGACATGAAAAATTCCATGTAAGGATTCGTTTTACGCATGGAATGTGGTATAGAGTGTATGCGTGTCAGTGTATGTGTACTGCATTTAGGTAGGGAGTAGCCGCTTGTGGGAGATTTTAGGCGTTGTTTAAAGTGGGTGGGTATGTTTAGTCTTTGGGAGGTACACAGGGAGCCGAATCAAGTCCAAGAGATTTATTGTGAAAAAGGCCGATCTGTGGCCTATTCATGCGTTTTGTAAATTCTGGATTGAATATATAGTTTGATACATGTAAATGATAAGTTTTGTAATAGAAACTTGGGTTTAGACTTGTTCTGTGTAGTGTTAATATTTTCCCGGACTTTATACTGTTTGTGCAAATGGTATAGAGGCAGTGGTAATGGATGAAATACATTTTGTGAAATTTGGAAGTGCAGAGAAGGAAGAAGAATGGGAGCTCACTAGCCATTTTTAGGTTTTACATGCGCGACGAGATTCTGTCAATTCTACGTCGTGAAGCGAGAGATGCGATTTCATGTATCGCGACGGTGGGTCCTTTGTCTATCCGCGGCGGGTTGGGTAATGGCGGGGGCCTCTGGTCGCGACGGGTGTGCGTGTCGCCACAATCGCGGCGGCGCGGCGGTGCTTGCGTAATGCTGTGATGATGCGGCTCGTGTGGCGGCGGTCTTAGGGCGCGACGGAAAATTCTATCGCGACCGAAGCTTCTCATCGAACCGTTTCTTTTGCGGCGAGAGAATTCCCACATAGGCCCGAAGCCTTGGCCGCGCTGCTTCGACGAGGCGTGAAGCGGCGTGAGTGCGCTCCTGTCGCCAACAGGAGCTGTCAGTAGCTCACAGCATTGTATTTGTGCATTAGGTTGAAGATTCTTGTTCCATTAGCTGCTGTTCACGGGGTTTCCAAATTTGGTTTCCGATCCAGTGGGACCCAGAATAGAAAAAAAAAAAGAAAAAGAAAATGACCCCCGGGAATTGGGGCGTCACACAAAAACTAACTGATGGCTTCTTCCTTTGTTATCACTAACATCTTCTGTCACTGCCAAAATCACTATTCTGTTGGCGTCCAACCTCCATGACCACAAAACTGACTGCCTCCATATCCGTATAGATATATTAGTATATTCTGAATTACTTGATGAGGATCGACATGTTACTTAAGATTCATAAGCCAACAGGATGGCTTCTTCCTTTTTTACCACTTACATCTTGTGTCATCGTCGAAATCACCGTTCTGTTGGCCTCCCATATCCATTACGATAAAACTGCCTCCATTGCAACATAATACTACATTTTCCATTGCCAGGCAACACCACTCTCTCTCTCTCTTTCTCTCTCTTTCTTTCTCTCCCACGCCCTCTCTCTCTCTCCCTCCCTCCCTCTCTCCCCACATTCTCACCTACTGTGCTGAAAATCATGGTTATGTTATAATTCTCTTCTACCATTCTGTTCTATCTTGTTCTTCCCCACCCACCACCTCTCCCACACCAAAACCACCCTTTTTCCCTTCTTCCTTCCTTTTAACTCTGGCATTCTGTACTGGGATCATGGTTGTATGACAGTCCTTTTTTCAGTTCTGTTCTCTTGTGAATTGTGCTTGGTGCAACGATCCTGTCCAAAGATTTAGAACTTTAAGCTCCGAAGTCCTATTTCTAACCATTCTTACTTTCTACAACAATTACAAGTATCAACAGGAAAATTACAACAACTGAAGTAAGAGTGGTTCACTAGAAACCATGGAGGATATTGGACTTGCAGGGAGAGTGAGATACAGTTGAAGATGATGATGCTGTTTTCTCTTTGTTAAACAACCGTGCTTGCCAAAAGCTGGCTGCATAGAATTTACGTTTTAATATGAATGTTATAACTGTGGCTCATCACGTGCATCTTCAGCGTATCCTCACATGTGAAGAGTCGAATAAATATGAGTCGCTATGGACTTTAAGTACTATAAATGGGAGTCAAATATTCAAATTGCAAGGGTGTAGCTCATTTAGGATCTCTTTACTTGAGCCGTGGCTACGTCTGTGTTAAACAATAAATCATCTGAAAGCTCAAACTTGTAGGATTTAGGTTTAATATGAATATCATGTTTCTTAACACTCTTCAATCTCTGTTCTCTTTGTATCTATGTGTGTATGTGTGGGGGTGAGTGTGTGTCTGCACATATTTATTTATTTTTTGATGATTAAAAGCATATATATTAGAAGTCGAGAAAACAGACACACAGAAAAAGACCTACGGTATACAATGGTGTCTGAGAGGGTCCCCTGAGGAGACAATTAAAGAAAAAGAAAAGGCAAGACAAAAACCCACCAACCCACAAAAAGATTATACCACTTAAACCCTATTACATGACCAAGTCGAAATCAGCTGAGGATCTAGATGCTTTCATCCAATGCTTTACATTTGACTAAGACCATAGATTATAAATAAAAGGTTTTCTCTTTGGTGAGAAATCTTTGTTTTCAAGCGTTGTGAACACTTCACGCCAGGTGGTTCGAGAGAAAATCTTGAGAGAAATTTGCCATGAAGCTTTTACCTTCTTCCCACAAAGAGCCTCCCGAGGAGGGGTTCTCTAAGCTAATACGAACATATTTATATTTTTGATATGGCGCCTGTAAAAAAAAATATTTATATTTTCTATTTATCAATTTACTATAATTTTATAGTGTCCGGTTAGAAGCACGGGGTTATTTTTAACGGTGATGTGGGTTATAAAATCCCTGCCTAGGGTAGGACCAAATTGCTGCTATTATAAAATCTCTTAATGCTATACTCAATACTTCTGTCTTGACCTTTTATTTTATTTATTTTATTATTTTTTTAACCAATAATATTGTTGGATCCATAGTTGTTAAAAATGCACTTCATGTGATGTCGGCCTAATGCATAACAACAACTTCCTAAGTATAGGACCTCATTTGCCAAAGCACATTCCTTTTTATAGTGGGTGATCCTTCTATTTTATTTTTTCTTTCTAATAATTCCATTCCTGGAAATTTAGTTTGATTGTTGGGTGGCATAGTGGAAGGAAAGAAGCCAAAGATGTGCTTAAGGGCAAGAGATTGATTCAACGACTTTATTTCTAGACCAACCTAAACATCGTAAGATGCTTGAAAGCTTGGAATTTTGAATTTGTTGTTGCTAGGATTGAATTTTGGATAAATTTGACAAGCATTTTAAATTTAGCTTCATTCTGTGTCAAGTTTCACTTATGTTGGCTTTATGCTTAAGCATAGAGATTTCTAAGCCTAAGGTGTACCTTGTGCCTTACAAAACTATGATTTGAGTGGATACAATTACAACGTTTATCATGCAAAACAAACATCATATTTGCTCAGTTATCAATAGGTCTTAAAAAATCACTTTTTATTTTATGATTTTTTTATTGGCGATACATTTAGATGCGGAGAAAAGTGCACCAATTCAGTTAGCTCATATAATGGGCACTAATTGGTAGCTTAAAAAAGAGAAAACATTGAAAGAAACTTCTCTTCTCTCAATACAATCTCAACTAATCTACAATATGGGCCACTGGTGTTCAATATTTTCTCCTCAAAAAAATCTCAACTAATCTACAGTATCAATTTAGGGCATTGAACCTTCTTTTATGTAGAACCTAATCCATGCTAAAAGGTTACTTAGGAATGTACATTTTAGCTTTATACTATATTGCTCCTCTTTTCAAACACTCATCGATTTCTTTCTTAACTTTTTAGAAAATACAAAGTAGTAGCCCTTCCTACAATTTTTCTTTCCTCCTTGCAAAGGATCCATACCAACTTAAAAGAATATCTTTGAACAAGGAAGGGATTTCCTAAACTATGCTAAATAAGAATAACATTTGTTATATGATCCTTGATTTTGCATAGTAAATGAGAATGTGACCTATTGATGTGATTCTTCTCATCTTTACAAAGAAAACCATCTATTTCCTAGTGTCCATACTCAACATCACAACCTTTCCTAAACTAGCCTTCCAAGCATAAAAACATCGGTTTGATGGGCCTTATGAATTCCAAATTGTAGTTATGTTGGAAAGAGAATTGATCTCCTTATCTCTAAAACATATTAGAGATATTTGAGAGATAAAATATAATTATTGTTCGTCCTTCCAAACCACCCTATCATTTCCTTTCCTTTTCTCTTACTTACCTTGCAATTTTGAGAAAAAAAAATTCAAAAATACTCAACTCCAATCACTTAAATATCTATAGAAACACGGATTCTAATATCCATCTCATCCCATAGATTCACCATCCAAGCCTCTTTGGATGAGGCCAAGGACACACATATGGGCACCTTCCCACACAACCTTTTAATTTATAAGTAAAAGTAAGACTCCACCCTACAGATCTTATCCTTTTAAGATTCCACCCTCCTGTTAACTACTACTGAGACGCCTTAGCAGTGAAGAGGCCCACCCTTTCAGTGTTGCTTCCATATCCTAACCCTTTACCCATCTTTCACAATAATGCTAATTCCCTTCTTCCTTGTCATATTTTCTACTGATAATTTTTTTATAAAGAACTTATCTTTCAAAAGCAATGCCTAGCCCTAGTATCAAGGAGAGCCGAATTACGTGATGAAAGGATTCTACTATTCAGTTCTCCCTTGCTCTTATCCACGCCAATGATCGTCCATTTCACTAAATTGACTTTTCTCTAATGCCTAACCTTCTTGTAAAGATCTATTTAAATCTTCTCAAGCCTCAACGTGTTTGGCCTTGAAATTGCAGCAAGGACATATAATAGATGGACAGATTGGCTATATGCTTCGAATCATTATAAGCCTCCCACCTTTTGAAATATATCTCCTTTTCCATGAGGCTTATCTTTTGTAGACCCTCTCTTCCACTCAATTCCATATTAACACAAATTTGAAAGGAGCACCTAATGGTAGATCTAAGTAGACAGAAGCTCTCTCACTGTAAAACCTAACTCCATGCTGCTCCTCTGTATTAGCAAGCTCCCCAATTGGTTTAATCACTTTTTTTGTGTTTATTTTTAGCCTTGAAATTATTTTGAACCCCATGAGTGGCCAACTTAAATGAACCACTGATCTTTGAGAATCATCAGCAAAAAGCCAAAGTATCATTTGCTAACATCTGGTGGGATATACTTTTAGTTTCTGATAAGGGGAAAAAAAATCAGGTGGGGCATCACTCTCTCACTACCCCTCCCTCTCACCTTGAAGCTTGACAAAATAACTGGTCGCCTTTGCCTAATCTAAAACACAACTAACACCTCCATCACTAGCACAAATACATGAAGGAGACAACGTGTAGTCTATGATCAACTTGATAGCATGCATTATTAGAATGGCAGTTTGACCATTCCAATGGTGAATTTGGGAAGATTTGAACTAATAAAAAAATTTAGAGAGTGCACAACAAAAGAAATTCTACCATATACATGGACACACGCACATACATATATTCAAGTATGTTAAGTATGTTTGTGTTTATGGATTTGGATAATATTCTACCTCAGACCAATTGGATTTTGAGAAAAATTATTGTCTTCCATAATGTGTTTCTCTTGTTAAGCAGTAACAGAAGACTTGGAAAATATTTGCTTTGGAATTCTCTTGACTCTTGAGATTGATTCATTTACTGTGAACTCTCTTAAGGGACTGTAATGTTCTGAAAATTACTTAAAAATAATTTTGGTTTGCTCTTTTGGTTCCTATTATACTGCCTAGATAGGACAATGGATGTTATTTTGCTAAATCGCCCGATATTTGCAACAAATTAGTTTTTCCTGTGGAATTGCATGAATGTTATTTTGCCAAACTGCCTGATATTTTGCAACAAATTGGTCTTTCCCGTAGATGTGGGAGTAATCTTGATGAATGCATTCATATATTGTGCTTTACATTCTTAGTGGAGTGTGATGTTCACTTGTTTGAGTGTTTTTCGTTTCTCAGAGGAAGCTTATATCGGATTCTTCATCGACCTTTCTGTCAGATTGATGAAAAGCGTAGGATAAAAATGGCTCTAGATGTGGTATGAAACAATAAACCTGCCTCATTTTTCTAATGGGCATTTGATATCTTTATATAAATTCAAGAACTGCTGTCGTACAGGCAAAGGGTATGAATTGTTTGCACACCAGCCTACCAACAATTGTTCACCGGGATTTGAAGTCACCAAATCTGCTGGTTGATAAGAACTGGAATGTCAAGGTATGACATTGTCTTTTTCGTACTGTTTTAAACATTTCATTAAGACAACAATAGGACAGGGTTCCTTTCTTCTTTTTGCAAGTTCTGCGTGAATTGAAGCAATAATTAGTCCACTTCCCTCATGTTGCTCTTTGATCAACCAATGTTTCGAAGCTTCCACTGCTTTGTTAAAAAATTGAAAGATGAGAACAGCTCTCTGCATATTTTCATCTGATAGCAGCCAATTCTCCAGAATGTGATAATACATGTATTCTTGATTTTCTGATGGATTTGCTGATCCAAGTGCTGGTAAAGTCTTGAGTAAATCACAATTTGTTTGTTGTTTGTGGAGCTATCTTACTTCATATGCAGTTTCTGACTTCAACCCACTGACCCAAGTTCATGATTCAAGCAATGATTTATTACAACAAACTTGCACTGGTTTGTCATGCTGTAGATTATTATATAAAGAGTCTTCTGGAATTTAAAATGATACACATGTCATTCATCATATATATTGTATTCTCTCCTTAGAGCCTATTGATGGCTACTTTTCGGTATTATGTGGAAGGGGGAAAAAAGGATTTGTGTGTGTAGGTATTAAAGGAGCAAATCTTATTACTAGCATTCGTGCTTTGGCTTTGTTGAATTTGGATCTCAAGCCCCAGTCAAGCTTATCTTTGGTTGATGTTGTTTTTAGGAGTGTCGTAAAGCCAGGATGGCCCTCAGTTGAATCTTCCTCAAGTCTAAAACGAAAGTCCAGCATTTGCTTGTCTGTGAATCTTCTTACACCAGCATTCCTGTTGGTTGTGGGAGCCTCCTAGAGTTCTTCTGTCCAATTATTGTTCAACAAGGCTAATTAAGAAAATTGTCCAATCATTTTCCCTTGCATGTAGCATTAAGAAGAAAAATCGAGAACTTCATATTGACAGGCAACATCTTGATCAAAGAATTCCACACGTGGCAAAGAACCACGTTGCAATTGATTAAAAAGAAAAAAGAAAGGAAAATAAAAAAAAGACAGGCATTAGTGACAAGCTGAAGAAGGGATTCTCAGTTCTTTCTCATTGATCATTAATTTGCATCATTATTACTGTTAATAATATTTATTGTTATTTCCTTTTCTCTGTGTTCCTCTCTGCAAGTTCATCACAGGCGATGTTAACAGTTAAACTGCACCACCTAGTCATTTATTTTTGCTTAGCTTGTTTCTAAACAGAGCCCAGATTCAAGGTTGACCTCGGTTTGTTTAGACTGGTGGACATGTCCAGATAAAATGGTCAATTTGTTGAGAATAGGCAAAGTTGTTTTTTACTTCAGTAGTTCCATCGGTGAAGGGGCGGCCCAAATATTAATAATTGAAAAACAATAAATATAATATTATTTCTTTACAGTTGTGGTTTGGCATATGATACCTTCATGTAACATTTATGACTCTGCAGGTAGGTGATTTTGGGTTGTCACGCCTGAAGCACAACACATTTTTGTCATCCAAATCAACTGCTGGAACGGTGAGAATCTGAGACCTGCATTCAAGATTTATTATTTTATTTTACCATATTTATTTTCCTTTTTATTGTATTCACAAAGAAAAATCCAACTTGACGAAAATGCCTTAATCTTGCTTTCTACATCATTTCTGCATCTCTTCATGATTTAAGTTTTCTGTTTGTTAGCCTGAGTGGATGGCTCCAGAAGTTCTCCGCAATGAGAATTCAAATGAGAAGTGAGTCAAATACCCTACCTTTCTGATTTAACTCTCTCCCTCTCTCTCTCTCTCTCCTCAATGCCCTGTTTGATTGTTGAGCAAAAGGAGAGAAATTTCGGTTTCATAACAATCATTGCAATGAAAAATTGATATAAAATGCTGAATTTCATTTGCAGGTGTGATGTCTATAGCTTTGGAGTCATTCTATGGGAGCTTGCAACTCTAAGGTTGCCTTGGAGTGGGATGAATCCAATGCAAGTTGTGGGAGCAGTAGGTTTCCAGAACCGCCGGCTTGAAATACCAAAGGAAGTAGATCCCTTGGTTGCAAGGATAATTTGGGAATGCTGGCAGATGTAAGTTCACATTTGTAGACTCTACTCTCACCGGACAAAATTTTCTATTACCTGGGGATCATGGATTTGGATTTCTACATTCTCTAATTGAATTAATGGGTTTCTCCGTGATGTCCGTTTGCCAGGGATCCAAACTTGCGGCCATCATTTGCACAGCTGACAGTAGCTCTGAAGCCCTTACAGCGACTAGTGATCCCTCAACATTTGGACCAGCAAAACCCGACTCCCTTGCAAGAGGTCTCCGTAAATTCCACACCTTGAATTGTGTTGGTTTCTCTCTTCAAGTGTGAATAAGGACCAAATTCCTTTTCTGTAGGATGAAGTTAGATTGTGAGATAAAGGAGAAAGAAAATGAAAGGAGAAAATGAGAGGTATGGTTGAGTTTTGTAAAGAGAATAATATATATATATATATATATATATATATATATATATATATATATATATATATATATATATATATATATATATATATATATTATACATACCTGCAGTGGCAGCATGTTTTTTGTACAGTGGGATTAAATGGTTTTTGACTTGGACCAAAAAAAAAGGAAAGAAAAAAAGTCCCTTATACTGTCAAGAAAAATGGGAAGAATGTTATTATGTTTATTACATTAAGACATTGTGTCTTCTTAATGTTAATACATATTTTGGAGATTGTAATTATGAAACAAAGCCCATTATCCTACAATAAATCGTTTGATTAAATGATAACACTTGGTTCTGAATGGTATTTGATTTGTCTTGCACCACCACTAACTAAGGTTTGATGGTGTCTAATCTTTTCTTTGACATGTTCTTCTCTCTCTTTCTTTTACTTGTTCCTCTTATTTATTTATGTCCTTCAATAAATTTCAGTTTCCTTTATTACCATTTCCTTCTTTGAGATTAAGTAGTGAAATTGGATTAAAAGAGGCAAATTTTAAAAACATTTGCTAGAATAACCTCCTTCAAAAATAACCTTGAAATGTCATTACTTCGAAAAAAATGCCCCTAAAAATGTAAAGATAAATTCCTCGGATGATAATTATATCCCTCATAGGTATTTTGTCTTTATACCCACATTATAAATTATAATTAATCAAGTCATTTTTATCCAAAATGGTGTCCTTCTATACCCTTTTTTGCATTTAACAAAAAAGAAGTTAATTTTGCAAATAACTTTTAGCTTTGTTACCGCGAAGAAGTATCTGGTAAGTAAATGTAATGACTTAACAGCTTAACTTAATTTATTTAGTAAATTAAACATATTTGATAAAATAATTTAATATCATAATTTAAAATTATCAATAATTTTGGATATTAAACCAAACTACACTTGCCTTTTTTATTCTTATTTCTAAACGACATAGCTATTTCTATATATAGAGATGAAGATGAATATGGAGATGGAGTATAGAGAATGGTTTGAGATGGAGCTAAAGAATGCTTTAATTCTTCCAATTAGTTGCTTTTCTTTATCTATAATCTTTTTTTAAGTGCAACTTTGTCCTTATGAATTCAGTGATTTTTTTAATCTTGATTCAAAACATTTTTCTCATTTTTGAGGTTCATTACAAGATAATTATAAATAAATAAATAAATAAATAAATAAATAAATAAATATATATATATATATCTTGACATGGAGTTCTGGTAGTAGGATAACATGTTGAGAACTAATAGGTTGTCTTTTGAGAACATGAGTTAAAAACAGAGACAGCGTGTGGTAAGGATGAGTGTAGACCAACAGGTTTGGGTAAAAAATTTGTGATGTGATTGGATGTGGAGACCTTGATAACAATCATATAAATGATGCATTTGAAGGACCTTTCAGACCTGGCCCCAGTAGTGTATGATTATTCCGAGTAAAAGCTTGAGGACATGCGGCCGGTGAGATGATACTTTGGGATGTCTAAGCAACTAACGAATGCTTGAGAAGCCTTATTGTGTCTTGCACTTTTTGGATAAAGTGGCAACGAACACGACTCTTCAAGCATGGATCAAGGGTTGGGCCTATAGGAAACTTGAACACTCATGGGTTGGCACATTTTTGAAAAGGAGTGACAGTTTTTTTGCACCATTTGGAGCATGGATCAAGGGCAAGGCTTTATGGGAACAAATGGCTCATGGGCTGACACCTCTTGGAAGAGGTATGATTGACCAAAGGGGTTTTATGGCCGAAATTCAAAGGCAACTTTGGAGGGAAGATCTAATGGTTTTGGTTTCCATAACATGACTATTGGGAAGAGTTGTAAGGAGTTGCAACTGCAACAAGGACTCTCCTATATAAACCTTGCCCCTGGAAAAGACAAAGTTGGCAAGCAAGTAAGCAAAGTATTGTTTGTATGTAAGAGAATTGTAAAGTGGTTAGGCACAACGATCTTGTATTTTGTAAGTGTTTTTGTTTGAGTAATACAAGTTGGGAAGTGTGATAAGCCGAGCTTGGCGGTGTAATAAAATGAATGCTATGCGCGAAGTGCGCGTAGCGAGTAATATAGTGTCTTAAAGTACAGGATGTCACGTCCCGCGGGGAAAGATGAATTGACTACAGAGGTTCTGCTTTTGAGACAATATCTGAATAAATGATTCTAGGGTAAAATTTAAGTAAGAAGCTGGAATAAGCTATTGATTACAGTGAATTAATGGTGTAGGCGCCTAGGGTTAAATCTCCCCCTATCACGATTCAATGGATTACTTTCTAAAGATATTGTTATTGATATATTTGTAATATGTCAATGGCGGGAGTGATCTTGCCTGGGATACTATCCTCTCTCGAGTATATCAGCCTATCTCGTGAATAGAATCAGTATATCTACATCTCATTTCGGTATTAGAAATCTTTAAAATGTTACATGCCGGAATGCCACCTTCGAGGTTCGGGAATATCTCTGATAGCAGGATCGGCTAAAGGCTACTCTACCCGAGATCCACACAGATACCCTCATCTCCGAGATCTCGGATCTCCGGTGCGATTATGCTAACATTGACGGGAGGGTTTGCACGATATCGTATAATTGAAATGCGGGTATAGAGTAGATGTGACAAATTAATAACATCACCTTCGAATAACATGAAAGATCAAACTTTAATCCATTGTATGTGGCCGAGGGGTTTGATGTAACCACAGAAAGATCTGAGCTATCATGGAAAAGATCAAATTATGCAATCTATTAAAACATCATCATATTATCGAAATAATATCTAACTATGAGAAAGCAGTCCAATCCAGAAACACTTCCTCAAGTCTACGTAGATGCACTCTGGGATTTCGTGCCTTTCCTTATGCGCTCTCCCGGAATCTTTAATTTAAGGCCATTCGTACTTTAAATGATGAGGTCTTGATTTTTCGGTGGCGTCGCGGCGTCTTGACGTCGCCCGGCGTGACCGATCCCACTTCCTTGCACACTCCCTCATTGTTCCAAGCACTTCAGGCGCTCTTTACAGCTCGATGAACTGTAACCACACCGGACTCAAAATCGGGGATCTGGCAAAAACTATAAAATTATTAAAATAAATGTGAAAATAATGAGCAAGCAGTGTAAGATGAGTCATTTTAGGCACTCATCACACCCCGAAGCATAGTTTCTTGCTTGTCTCAGCGAAGCGGGCCCACAAACCGGGACCACACACACCCGAGCATAATGTAACTGCCACACAAACGTTGATGCACATGCTGAAAAATAGGGATCAATTTGGGCGCTCACGTACCCCTTTGTTTTGCTTTCGATGTTCGGTGGCGTACGAATGTTGGCTCGGTAAGTCGATTGAGATATAAATTAGAAAGCCCGACTAGTGCATCGAATCCCGTAGTGTTGATGGCCTTTCCAAGAACCCTATGTGCTTATAGTGAATGACCTCAGGAGATATGCCTGGGATTCAGATACCCCCGAACTTAAGCTCTGACTCGCTATGGGAAGAAGCTAACTAGGAAGGATAGGGAACACACACCCATTTATTCACTGTCTCATTAACCCAGAAATTTCTACGTACCTAAAACAAAATGGAAGAAGACCTAGTGCCAAGAAGTTTTAGCCGAGCTGCTCCTCTAGTGGGATCCATCAAGTGACTCCCCACCTGGTTAAGGCACTGTGCATTCAATCTTCCTTCAAACTTCACCCCTAACACTCAACCAAACTCAAAGGCCCTAGGCGTGGAATGATCCATCTTCCGGGTCCCATGTAGCTGCAAAGGAAGTCAATGACTCCCCGCCTGCTCGGGCATTAGGGCTTTGATAGCCCCTCAGATCGCCAGCCTCTCTGGATTCCGATTGGATGATCCCGCTTATTCTACGTGATATACCTATTTTTTGTCCTATTTCTTTTTCTTTTTTTCTCTTTTCATTGTTTTGTATTTCTATTGGGCTCGATGGCAATCCTCTTTTGATTAGGTGTCCTATCACTAAATTGTTCGAATCTCCCTAGTCGATCGAACTTTAGTAGTTGGTTCGCACCTATGCATACTCCTGAAGTCACTAGCAGTGAGTGTGATGTATTTGAGAACTGCTTTGACTAATTCCTGGGATTGGTCTACTAGCCCTTTTCAACTATTCAACCTAATTACCGAGCATCAAGCAAATGTATGCATCTCAACAAGTTTATAGTGAACTCAATCCAAAATCGATCCTCAATATCCAAACGGCACACATGTATGCGATCACTACATGCAAAATGTCCTAAACACACGCAAACAACTAACACATGACTCATTAACATGAAAGTGTGATGTAAAACAAACTAAAACTAAACCTAAACACTCACCAATAACTCGTATGCAATACTAAACAAACTAAAATAATCGTATACTACTTAAAATCAAAACAACAATAAACAAGAACAAAACATAGTACCCTAAACAAAACCAAAAACATAGTAATTCTATCAACACATCCCCCCCAAACAAAATAACCAGTGTCCCCACTGGCAAGATAAAACATAGAGGGTAAGGGAACTCCCCTGAATATCACTATGGTGGAGGTGGCGGTCGTGCAAAGCCGTGAGTCAGCGAAATGGGCTCGCATGGGGACACGCGCCAGAATAGTTCACGCCAGACCACCGCATGCCGACGCAATGTCGCATCTCGCACGGCGATCGCGTTTTGGCTCATCCAGCCGCGCCGCGCCAGCGAGGAGAGCACCGGCCTTCAAGATCCGGCGATCGGAGAGCCACCACCGAATGCCGGCGGTACGGATGAGACAGATCGTCGCGTCATCCGTATCGCCAGAACCGGCGAAATTAATCGGAAGCTCGCCCGCCTGAGGTCAGGGCCCAGCCGAATCTTCGTGCCGCGATACCGTGTATCCCGCCATCGATGGCGGCTCACTTAATGGCCGCGCCCGTCGTTGGCCGGTGGCACCTCGCCGGGTCGTGCCGTACCGTAGGCGTTTCGTGTCTGGTCTTCGCCGCCCTGGCATGGAGTGATAGTGATCCAACCTACCACACTGAATGGTACATCCGATGATACGGTCATAGAATCTGGTCACCACATAATATCTCGCCATTTGATAAGACTTATGACAATGACACAACCTGAACAGCTATATCATCAATTAATTTATTGTCAGATTTATTGATCCTGATCACCCCACTATTAACACGGATGATCTGTAGAAGATGTCATGAGTTGATCAAAGATCCCATGAGACAGTTAAAGAAATATCATCAGATATTAAACATTAACACTATAGGCCCACCTTCAAGATATGGGTTATGCCTGCAAAAAATTTTTTAACATCACGTTTCTTCAATGTCGCCCATTAGGTGCCAAGCACAATCTCGTAGCCTTTATCAAGTTTCCAAGAATGTCACAGAAACTTTCCTCAATAAGACTGCTTTTAACAAGCTGCCCACGCACCCTACAGAGCAAACTGAGGATCCAGGAATCATGGAGTTTGGGGTCCGCACTGCCCCACCGCAAGGTGCAATTTCTCCTTTCTTACATATTGATGTCGACTTGCAGACACGCGTGAGGTTCAGGGCGTAGCAAATCATCACTTCGACAAAAATACAAGCACCTGGGTCAAAGCCAATGAAATTAACTATACCTAAAACCGTGCTAATCTCAAACCGCACCTGAACACCCCAATGAAAACACCAGACCATCGAGACCACCTACAGAAGATACGAGAGAGAGAGACTTCCAATGAACCAAACACGCAGAATTAAGCCACAAACGGCTCTACCGTGGCGCAGGTCGCTCAAAGATGAACCCATTTGTCGCGAGCAATGACGCCGTCGACCGGGTGCAGATGAAGCTTCGGCGGTCCTGGTGGGGCGCCGGCATCAGGAGGAAAGCCCGGCGGAGCCAGGTGTGCAGACGGCGCCAAATGAATCGCCTAAGAATAGGCCATCGCCATGATTGTGGCGGTGATGCCGGCTGGCAGATCGCAGCGGCGCCGACAAGTACACGGAAGGCGTGATTTAATCGCGCGTCATGACGCTGGATAACTTACGTCGCATGATAGAATGCAAGTCGACGTTGTCGTAAACCAATACATACGCGACGCGACAGAGAACATAGAAAACGACGTTTGACGCGGAGAACCAATGTTACGAATGGGATAGAACAAGAGAAACCGATTTTTATCAGAAATCCCACGCCGCGACGTGACAGGATCGTCAATTTTAATGCCGCACGAGAAACCACGTCGCGGACGCACGGCGATTCGGCGAACGCTGATACTTTTGGCGTTACCGATGATCTCGATCACGAAACCCCATCAGAGAATAGTGACTTTACGTTCAGAATAACGCTGAACGCAATCTTCTCACTGTTCCACCTTCATGGTTCACCAAACAAACAAGTGTTCACGCATCAATGGCAGTTTCGTGGACACCCAAAACGAAAACAAACACAGGAACTGGAACCAAGAAAAGGAAAAGGTTCAAGAAACACTATACCTCTCAAGAAGCGCCATGTCAACATTTATGACGACCCGAACAGAATGTGTTCTGGGAACCTGGTCTCCGGCGATCGCGACACGACATCTTGTCCTATGCGCCAAATAGTCGATTTCAGAGTGCAAATCCCGCCCATACACGGCCAACCGAAGACTGTAAATGTGCCTTTCCCCAGGATGTAACTCTGGCCACCAAAGACCTTGGTTAATGGAGTCCTAATCATCGGCACTTACCTAAGTTTTTAGAACAGCGAATTGAATAGAAGAATCCTGTTATTCGCCGTGAAACTCCTTTAGATGTGGTTTGATCGCTGTGTTTAGTCCTTTCCCCTATAAATGGCGCCATAAGCTTCGCTTCGATCATCCGCTCACCAGTTGAGGCCAAGCCGCCACCAATGTACCATCCATGTTTAATCGCCGAGCAGCTCCAGAACAGTTCGATGCTCCAATTACAGTGAAGACGATATTTACCATAAACGCATTCGAACGGTGGATACACCCAAAGGAGCTTCAAATGCCGTACGTATGCCCGCAGTATCAACAATCTTCAGCACCAACCTTTCCTGAAACAAGTAACCGCCTTCCCTTTGACATCAACGATCATGATTAATACCTCCATTGTCTGTCAATCGCCAGTGGTATGCAAGAGACAACATAAGCGCATCTTCCATACTTTTGCAAAGACCTCAGTTTCAACATCTTATTGGTAAGTAAATGCAATTCATTATCTGATCAAGGCTCGAGATCCAAACGAGAACAGACACGCAGAACTTGGCGCCAAACCTGGCATCATCGCCGGTGTGAATCGCCTGCACCACTCCTAAGACAAGATACTCAATCGCCAACAAGATGCCGCCATATGTTGTTCAAACAAATCATCCCCATAAATCAAACACTACTCCATGATGGTGGTTTATCTTTTCTAGAGATGTTCCTCATTCGCTGACATTTTGTCACAAGTGGAAACGACCGATGAGCATCTTTAAACAAGGAAGGCCGCAAAAACCGGGACAGCACCTTAGTTGTCGTTTCTCCGGTCACCAAAGTGTCCACCACACTAAGTAGAAAGTGTGACAATGGTTTAGAATGCTCTGCGATTTAATCTTCCTAGCACACATCTCCCAGCGACCGATCACAGTAGTTGTCTCGTAAAGGATCGCCCTCCCAATAAGATATGAGCAAAGCAAAACCTCTTTTTCTCGATAGTTAAATTCCTGAGGGACTACTTGAAGTACAATACCATAATCCGGCGAATCCATGGAACCGCCTCTTTTCCTCAATAGCTGGGAGTTGGTCTGGAAATTGCCATTCAATGGGACATCATCTCCTAGCTCCTTCTAATGTGAAAGATGGTCTCGCCACTAGATTCAATGCCTTCATTTTGATTTCCACATCAAATTCTTGCAACAATGGGGACCCACCGAATTAATCACCCAAGCCAGATCTTCGGGTCATCAAGTACTTAATTACTAATGATCGTTGTGCACCACTCGACTTCACGCAATCAAATACGGGCCCGAACTTATCAAAGCAAAACACAATGGCCAATGCTTTTTCTCCTCGTAGTGGCATAATTCACTGAGCATCATTCAAGGTTCTACTAGCATAATATTACCTGGAAGATTTTCTCTGCTTCGCCCCAGAACCGCCCCAATCGCTGTCGCGCGTCACACATGAGTTCAAACGGAAGACCAACTGCGCTACAACAATGAGCCGAAACCAACTTATCCTTCAACACCGAGAATGCATGCAAACATTGCGAATCGAACTAAACGGATCCCTCGACGGTAGGTTAGACAACGGCTGGTAATTCGTGAAAATCCTCATGAACCGCCTATAAAACTAACGTGGCCTGTAAAACTTCGAACCTTTACCACGAGAGGGTGGAGGTAACTTCTCGATCGCCTAATCTTCGCCTATCTACCCCATCCCTCTGGCTGAGATCCGATGTCCAAGGATTAATAATTCTCATCATGAAATGGCACTTTCCCAATTGAGAACTAAGTCAGTCTCTTCACATCTTGCCAAGATGTACTCTCAAGTTTTCTAAACAATTATCAAATGAATTTCCCATTAATGTAGAAATCGGGCCCATGAAGATCTCTAATCGTTTTTTCCACCATGTCGAGAATATGGCCATCATACATCGTTGAAAAGTGGCTCGTAAATTGCATACCCAAAGGGCACTTCACTGGCAAATGTTCCATAAGGACAGTGAATGTTGTCTTCCCGATCTTCGTGGCTAAGTGGCGATTTGGTTGTAACCAATATCCATCCAAAAAGCAATAATATTCATAACCTCGCTTAGTCGACGAGCATCTGGATCGAAACTACAAAGGAAAGTATTCTTCGAGTGGCCTTGTTCACTTCCGATAATCAATACAAATCCTCCACCAGAACCGTCTAGATTTCAAGTAAAGAAGATGTTGTTTTCAGTCCTCGATGACAATGCACTTCTCCCTTCTTCTAAGACTACCCGAACTGGCTTACCCATGCACCGTCGAAATAGGGATAAATCACCCGTTGTTCAGCCATTTTAGCACTTCACAACGATTTCTTCATTGCCTGGGATGAACTCTCTCGTGCTTCCACCGAAGGTCTATGTCCCTCTAGTAAAATACCATGCATGCACATAGAAGGACGAACCCTCCGAGATCGCCTAGAGACCATCCGAAAGGGGCATGTTTGTGATCTCAGGACCTCAATAACTTCTCTTCCTCTAGTACTAAAGATGTCGAAATGATCACTGGGTAAGTGTAGATTCTACCCTAAGGTGCGCATACTTCAAATGGCTAGGTGAGGCTTTGTTCCATTTTGTATGGTCAGTTAATCGATGGGATCATCGCTTTCAACTCCTTCACCCAAGATTCTAAATATTTCCGTCTATCGTCCGAAAGAGTCCATCCATTCGGGTTATTATCTCTTCCTCGCCTTGCCCTGTGCTCCTCGACTCATTCTCCACTAGGCTAGTCTCCAAAGGGCTCATGAGACCACTGGCAGACACTATAGCCTCAACCATTTCTACCATGAAGCAAGTATCACTTTCCTCATTGGTGTCTCACTCGCCAAACACATTGAACTTTACTTCTCTCAGACTTCGCTTCAAGGTCGCCTCTTTGTACATCAACTATTGCCCTCGTCATTGCAAGAAACGGTCTTCCCAAGATTACGGTATTTCTTTATCTTTCCCCATGTCTAAAACAATGAAATCACTGGAAAGATAAACTCATTTAATTTTTACTAAGACATCTTCTATTATCCCTCTCTGATGCTTCAAAGATCCGTCGCAAGTCGAGAGCGGATCAGAGCTCCGCGCTTCTCCTAATCCCAAACGCTGAAATGGATATAAGTATAAGATTACCGTCGTGCACCCAAATCACATAGTGCTCTTTCAAAAATGGCATTTCCAATTGTGCAGGGGATAGTGAAACCCTCGGGTCCTGTTACGCGGGCGCCTTCCGCTGACGGTAATCGCATTCCCCGCCAAGTTCACCGCTTTCAAATCGGCCTAATCGCCTTTATGGATAAGATAGTTTTATGAATTTACATAATCAAGATTCATTTGTAAGAACAAAGAATGGGATATTGATATGCAAATAACACATCCATGAATTTCGTGAATTGCTTTAATTCAGCTTAATGCTTTTGAGACGCCGTGGGTAAGGAACCGCATGTCGCTCGCTTTCAATGTAGGTCTCGATGACTGCTTTCTCGGGTCGTTTCTTCGTCGCATCATCTTTTGTTACCAATGACCTTCTCGCCTCTAATCGTTTCACGATCGGGGTTACAACCGTGATTCCAATTCTTTTCCCACTGCATGACCGCTTAACATGCTCATTACCATCTCTTCGGGTTAACTTCGAATTGCTCTATAAAAGAACTTGCCTTTTCTCACAAGAGTTTTGCCATTCGGGCCCATTTCCAGGCCTCCAAACTTCAACTCAGGCTTTGATCGTTTCAACTAGCTCAGCTCGTCAGACGCAATTCGCTTTCATTCAGCAGCGCAGAGCGGGAAGTTAACATCTGTGCAAAGAGCTTGTTCTAAATCCAACTTTTTCTAGAGGGTGGGTTCATTAGTCTTCTGGGCTTTGATGGCATATCGCTCGCTATTACGCCACCCATATCCTTGATTGTTCTAACTGCTCGCTACTTTGATTGTTACGCCCACCCTCGGTTCTCGATTCTTCGATTCTCGGAGAATCGCTTTCCCCATACGCCCTTGCTATCGATTGATTCCCGATTAAACCCGACACGCATCGGGCTCGCTTCATCGAGGCTTCCCGACCGACATTCCTGCATCATTGCGTGGTCCACCGCCGCACTCACATAACCCCACGTCAGGTTTGATCAAGGCCATGGCTCCTTTGTCGCTCATTTAATCGCTAGTCACCGCGCTTGGCCATGATTCACTAGATCGCCGAGGACCTCATTATTCAGGCACCCATCGCGGTTTACCGTGTAGCTCTTCTAGGCCACCGATTAGTGCTGGGTCGCAGCATCTTCTAAGATTTCATGCTCGGGTCTCATGGTTTTCATCAACGCTCCTACCAAGCATCAATCATCAGCCCTAGTCGCATTTCTCGAATTATCAGTAAGGTGTGGACTTGCATCCATCTAGTCGGCCAAGGGTGTGGGCACTTCCGCCAGCAATTCATGAAATTCGCCCCATGCTTTCCGCTAGGTTCTCCTCTCTAGTTGTCCAAACGTATTGGATCTCTCGCACAAGTCAGGCAATTTTCAAGGTGGGAAGAACTTAGTCGTAAATTTCACTCAAATCGCTCCATGTATCTGCGGGTCAATCGTTAAACCGTTCGCTCTATCTCCGCGAAAGTGGGAACAAATAATCTTAGAACTTTCCGCTGACTCTCATGAGTACTTGATGGTATCGCAAACTTCTAGGAAGTTAGTCAATGGCGTTCGGATTCTCATGGGGTAGTCCATTACAAAGATGCTCGAAGATCTCGTATCGGGATCGACTTCACCCGAAATTGTCGCTTGAACGGCGGGTCAGTCTCGATCGCCACCGAACAAATCGCTGCGGTAAACTAAACTCATCTAATAGCATGTATGACCGCACCCGGGTCGTATAAACGCGCCCCGGGCGCTGATTCCTTCGCGTGATTCCGTATTTCGCCTGGTGGTCTGGGTTCAGCCGGTCTAACGCCAAAATCTCGCTTTTCGGCTTTCCACAACTAGCTGACCCTAACTGCTCGCTCGCTTCGCGCACCGTGCATAAGTCTTTTCTCGCTCGATCACAGCTGTGTGTTGATTAATTCCGATTTGGCCGTCGCATGTACTCACCGAAACCTCGCATCGCAATAACACTTAATCAACAAAACCAAATTACTGAAGACTGTAAAAATAACAAAAGTAACGAAAAATTCGTGTATCACTATCTATGTGCTCACTTCTCTATAACACTTAAACCTTTCCTCGACAACGGCGCCCAAAAAACTTGATGTCAAAACTGTGTAAATGATCGCCTGGCAGGCGCAAGTGCACGCTGTGAGCCCCAAGTAATATGTTGGTACTTAAAGTACTATGATCTGATCCATTGGCGGAAAGATAAATTGACTACGTAGGTTCTCGCTGCATTAACATTCGAATAAATGATTCAGTGGTAAAATTAAGTAAGGAAACCGCAACTAAGCTTATTGTGGATTCTAGTGAATTAATGGTGTGCTGGCTTTTAGGGTTAAATCTCCTATCACGCTCAATGGATTACTTTTCTAAAGATATTGTTATTCAATATATTTGTAATATGTCAATGGCGAGGTGATTCGCCTACGAGATATCCTCTCTCTCTCTCGAGGTATATCCGCCTTATCTCGGAATAGAACGAGCATATCTCTATCTCGACCTGCATTCCGAATGCTTAAATGTTCTAACCCCAAATGCCACCTTCAAAGTCTCTGGTCTCTATTAACCGACCCGCTTAGCGGCTACTCTACCCGTATCCCCCGAATACCCTCATCTCTAATCTCTGGATCTCCAAAGGCGACATAAGCACATTGGCCGACATTATCATATAATTGAAATGCAGGTATAGAGTAGATGACAATTAATAACATCCGAATAACATGAAAGATCAAACTTTAATCCATTATATGTGACAGTATTTGATGTAACCCTAGAAAGAGATCTAGAACATCATCGTGAGAGAGATCAAAATCTGTCTAAGTATTAAAAACATCATCATATTATCCAAAAAATAATATCTAACTATGAGAAACGGTCCAAATCCCGAGCACTTCCTCCAAGTCTCTGTCGATCTGCTCTGGAATTCCGTGCCTTTCCTTGTACGCTCTCCCGATACCCTAATTTCTGAGCCATTCGTACTTTAAATGACGAGGTGCAAGATTGAAAGTCGATGTTGCGACGCAGGACGCCGCGACGTGACGCTTCACTTCCTTGCCTCGCTCCTCATTGTTCCAAAAACCGGCCCAAAGTCGCTTACGCCCAATGAACCCGTAACCACACCGCACACAAAATCAGGGATCTAGCCACAAAAACTATAAAATTATTATAAAATAAATGTGAAAATGACGAAGCGACGCGAGTGTAAGATGAGTGTTTTAGGCACTCATCAAAGTGTTTTTCTGGTAACGCTGTGTTATCTCGTTTTACATTGTTCTTAGAAACTATAGGAAAGGTTAGCTAAGTCAGAACTTAGCATTGCACACTTAACGAAAAATCAGTGAATGGTTTTGGTGTGACGCCCTTCCCCTAGCCGCAGCAAAAGAGGGGACACCACATAGGACTAAGACTTATAAAGCTGATTTCCTATTATTGGTGGACTCATTTCAATCATAAATTCATAATGACATAAAACTTGTAAACTACCACCGTAGTGGTTTTTAAATTGTCCTAAACATTTATGCTTGAGTCCAAGTACTTGTATTTATACAAGTTCCACTATTACAAAATATTGCATTTAAATTTAAAAAAAAAAATCAAAACCCACATAAGGCGACCTAAACGCTATGCTAAATTTTTAGCGAACAAAAAGGAATGCCCTAACGACCTTTCAAGACCTATATGGATGAAACACCCGTGTTAAACTTATAGCTTAGTGGGAAAACATATAACATATATGTGTCACACCCCGATTCCAGGTCCGACCCGAATGGCGGATCCGAACTGATTCCGGGGCACGAGACTATATACTGGGAATCTTTACTTACTTTTTCAGACATTGGTGGGCCAAAGTCTTATAACATAATCAAAATATCATATACAAAATAAAACTACCACCGTAGTGGTGTTTACAATATCAATACATACAGTCCTGAGTCCCATTTACATATGCATATACAAAAATTGTACATTTACATTTTACATATTCAGAGCGTAGAACCTACATGTAGTGAACACCTACTAGTGTGCTGGCCCAGCTGTATGCGGAAGATCGCAGATGTCCTCCTTTGTACCTACACGGATTAAAAACCCGTGCTAAGCTTTACACTTAGTGGGAAACATATCTTATAACTTATACTGGTACACATTCATTTATACTGAATCATAATAAACATATAACAATAACATATCTCAGAATCTTCAGGAATTCATATAACAGATTTACATACATAATTATCCTTGTAACAAACTTATGTTTGTTCAGATCTCTCGTATATGGTACTGAACTTATACTTATATCAAACTTATGCCTACTCGATCTAAGCACTTACATGGCGTGACTTATTCTTATTCCGATCTCCCGTAGGTCACATACTTATACTTATCTCCCGTAGGACACATACTTATACTTATCTCCCATAGGACACATACTTATATAGATTTCCTCGTATGCGGTACTGAGCTTATACATATACTTCTGCTTATCTCCCGTAGGACACATACTTATTCAGATTCCTTGTATATGGTACTGAACTTATACATATACTTAGACGGAGGTACTTATACTCATACTTCTATCTATCTTATACTTGTTCAGATCTCCCGTAGGAGTTACAGAGCTTATGCTTATATAGAGGTACCCTTAGGTACTACTAAGCTTATACTTATACCATAGGGCTTATACTATACTACTCTGAGATTACACTTGGTTCGGGAGGCCGTAGGGTACCACAGATAGAGCACAACTATTCTTATACGTATACCTGTGAAGTACTAGTTGTTCAACTCTCCTAAAAGACACATACTTGTACTTGTATCATACGTATATGTATTCAGATCTCTCAAAAGACATCTTACTCAACTCTATCGGACTAAATACTTATCCGCATCTCTTAGAGTTACAAAGAAGGCACCGTGAGGTACTACATAACTTATACTCTTGTACTTCGTGATTCATACTTCTTGTACTACGGAGCATATCCCTTGTCTTACGGATATTATACTCTTGTATTACGTAACTTATTCTTGTATTTAGATCTTATTCCTCGCATTGATCTTATACTTGTATTACAGAGCATATACTTGTATTTCTGATCTTATACTTGTATTACGGAGCATATACTTGTCTTACGGAACTTATATTTGTATTACAGAGCATATACTTGTCTTACGGATCTTATACTTGTGTTACAGAGATTATTCTTGTATTTCGAATCTTATTCTTGTATTACAGATCTTATACTTGTATTACAGAGCATATACTTGTCTTACGGATCTTATACTTATATTACGGATCTTATACTTGTATTACGGATACGGAAGTACCCATAGGTACTACAGAGATTTTACTTGTACAAAAACCCGTAGGTACTACAGAACATATACTTATACAGAGGTACCCGTAGGTACTACAAAACTTATACTTATACAGAGGTACCCGTAGGTACATTCTGATCAGAACGATGTACATTTCTTTATTCTTATTCTTATTCAATCCCTTATCATATAACTGTTTGATTGCCTCGACCAGTAATACAGGATGAGTACGACACACAATAAGTACCCGAAGGTACAATACAGTACTGAGGTGCCGTAGCACAAGATGGAGTGCCAAAGCACTGACAAAGAGTGTCGTCGCACTAATCAGAGAGTACCGAAGTACTATTGTGCCGAAGCACGGTCAGAGAGTGTCGTTGCACTAATCAGAGAGTATCGAAGTACTAATGTGCCTGCCCACGTAACATATGTGCCGTGTCATTCCATATCTGGTCTTAGGCAGTTCTACAATTATATGTGATAATAATCATATATAATCTATTTTTATTCGTAGAGAATAATTAGGGCATTCTTAGCCACATTACGCTAAGCCTGCGACATATCAGCCTTTCATGTTCATGTACATGTTTCAGTTCGTTTTCATGTTTCATAACACCTCTATACATATTACATTTCCTATATTTTTCCTGTTTCATGTCTATTACATATGACATTTCATATACTTGTACGGTATGACACCTATGTATTCACACCTCATTCATGTATTCTTGTTTCTCTATGAATCTACTTTACTTAGAAATTGGAATCATTCCAATTGAATCTTCCAAACTCAAGTTATGGCATTTTCATGCCAAACTAGTCATTTTGTCCATTTTACACTAGGGACAGTTTAAAATACCCATTTTCAAGTATCTTGACTCCATATTTGACACTGGTTCTTTGTACTCCTTTAAAGTTAAGGAGCTAAGGGTTCTCTTCCAACTAGAATCACCCAAATCGGAGCACCGATACTCAAGATATGTCCTAAACAACCGGGACTACTCTATGCTCAAAACAGAACCAGAACTTGGCTTGAACATAGCCCCATTTTGAGTGAATTTTTGGGTCACATAGAGTCATAATTCGAAGGTACCTATTCAGGGTGTTTTGTTCTCCTTGAAGTATAGTTTAACCAGCCACTTGAATCACTCAAATCGGATAAGAAATGACTAAGTTATGGCTAAAATACGAACACCGGTCCAAATAGGAGACCAAAATTCCAGATCGCACTACTTGACAACATGCCTTCTATGGTACCGGTACCACTCTCATGGTACCGGTACCACCCCTCGAAATTTCCTTTTAAAAAGGTGGTTTTTTCCCATTTTTTCATATTTTGCTACCCAAATCAACTCAACAATCAATATACACATCAAAACCACTCCATATTCATCTTGTAACCTCTATTCTACTCAAATCATCTTTCAATACATATCTTTCTTCAAAAACCTATCATGAATTATTCCTAAAATAATTCTAATATGGGTCATAACCCATACACAAACCAAACACAAGGATTAGTTAGAGTTTGTTCTAACCCAAACTCCATTACTTTGTAATTAAACCATGAGTCCAACTTCAAATGGAGGAATCCATACTCATCTTGTACCATTTAGGGTTTTACCATCCCTATTTTCAAGAAATCTAGGGTTAGGATGAAATCCTATCAAAACCCTAGAAAGATCAAATGCTAAACAAGAAATCCTTATATCCAAGGTAGCTCCATACAACCCAAAACATGTATCCATACAATTCCATACTAATAGTCATAGTTCCATACCTTTTTGCTCTTCCTTTCTTCTTCTCTTCTCTTCTTCTTCTCTTCCTCTTCCTCTTCTTTTATCTTTTCCTCTTCTCTTCTCTTCTCTATGTTTTTCTCTCCTCAAATGAGAGACCAAATGAGATATTTTGATTCCCCATTAAGGCCATGTTTGGCCAAGTCAAATAAAACCCATTTTTGGTTTTAAGTCTCTCTAATTGCCTTTTAGTCCTCCCTCATTCTATTAATTGCACTATACTTTATGTTATTTCCACTTTGGCCTCTCATCTTATCAACTTATGACTTTTATGCCCATTTTCGATAAATTACAATTTTGTTCTTATGTCTTGTACAATTTTTGGGTTTTTCAATTTCCATGTTTCGCATTTAAATTACAAAAAATTCAATTTATGCTTACAAAATACCCTAAACATGTCGAAAACGACTAGGGTATATTTCGGAGCGTTACAATATGACCACTTACAATGATCCTCAATTATAGTATACATTTAACATAATTCATATATCAAAGTATCCATATCTCTCGTAAGAGTACATAACAGAAATCTCTTAACAGAAGGTACCCATAGGCACACTACAGAACATAACTGAATTATGTCTTAGCATCAAAGCTGATTACTTCCGTTTTCTTATGTTTCCTTGTTCAGATATTTATTATATAAATGTTTCACACATCATTTTATTCAGATACTTTTCATATAAATGTTTTCCTGCATAGACAGGTAACAATGAATGAGAGAGATGTAACACAATATGTACCCAAAGGTATGGTACAATACTGAACAAAAGTGTCAAAGCACTGAACATACATGCCTGTAACACGAAACAAGAGTAGCGTAGCACTATGCAGGAGTGTCGTAGCACTATCAGACGTGCTTGTCATACTAAATAGAAGTGTCGTAACACTAGACATGAGTGTCGAAACATTAAACAGACGTGCCTATTCATTCACTATCCAATCTTAAGCAGACCTACAATTATATGTGTTTCAGAGCATTTTGTTTTGTCCTTATTAACATTCATGTTATACTCTTAGCCAAATTTTATTCCTAACACCCCTTAAGATTTATTGACCGAAGGTCGGGGTGTAATCGAAGCAAATTCAAGAACAAAACATGATAGTTTCCAACTATAATTTTGACCCAGGAACGAGGTTTTTAGATAAAGTGTTCTTCTTACAAAATGTTCACTTATGTCTTAAGTTTTCAAAGGCTCATGAATCAGGTCATTTTGACCTTTAAATTAAGAGGTATGGATTAAACATTCCGAACTGCTCTTGGACAGTTTCCAAAAACAGAATCTGGAATTGTGTCATATATTTGAAAAAAATTTGGGAACGATAGGGACGTAATTTGACTATACTTTCTTCATGAAAGTTACTATCCTAGGTGTCTAGTTTAAGTAGAATTTGATTCATCTCATTTGGATCAATATAACTCAAGATATGGTCCTAACATCCGGACTGTTTCGAGATAGGTTTTAAGGACAAAATTGTTCCCTTACTTTGACGAATTTCTGGTAACAATGGAAACTAAATTTGATTATACTTCCTTCATTAAAGTTGTTCTCCTAGATGTCTAGTTTGTACATAAATTTGAATCACACTATTTAAATCAACAAAACTCAAGTTATGATTCAAATAACCGGAATTACTCTAGTTTAGGGGATTGTTCCAATAGCCTGACTTCAAAATCAATTTTAGGGGTCTTAGAACAGGAATTCGATATAGGTCTCTTCTAGGAAAATGTAGCCATGGGTCTTAAATTTCCTTACAAATTGGAGTCATTTAGTTCGGAGGTCGGTGAGCCAAGTTATGGCCAAAACAAGAAAGTATGGTCTAGGAAAAAATTGACATAGTCTCCCCAGAAAACCCATTTACCTTCTTCACACAAATTGTTCCTCATTAGAGGTCACAATCAAAACAACAACACAACCAACAAAATCAAAGAGAAGAGTTAGGATATTTTTCCTAACACACGCGTAATAAGAAAGGAGGTTGAAGAATTTCCTAACCTTGATTTTTTTGAAGACTTCAACCAAGGTTTCCTTTTTCCTCATTTTCTTCTTAACATACACAATTAGAACTTCAAGAGATGAAGAGAAACAAACAAAAAGTTGACTCTTCTTCATCAAACTTTTATGCCTTTGCTCCAACCACACAAATGGGGAAATTTCCCTTTCTAGAAGACAACTTGTTGTCTTATGGGATTTGGCTCAAGTTTTGCCTTTTTGCTAATTAGTCCTCCTTCTTCATTCCATTTGTAAGTCAACTTATCAAAATTCTATCTTAACATGCAATCTTCTTATCTTATCTCCTTTGAGTCCTTAATTTGATATTTTATCAATTTACCCTTTAGACTTCTTTAAAAATCTCGGTTATGTCATTTTTTATATTTAACACTTAAATTTCCAAAAAATACGAATTTAACTTTTATTATACCATACATATATCATAAAACTACTAAGGTATAATTTAGGGTGTGACAATTGGTATAATTAAATTAAGTTAATAGCTATTCCCTTCTTCTTAATTTAGAACTATTTATTTGACTTAAAATCAGCCAAGGATAAAATGGAATCTCATTAAAAGCAATAAAAAGAAGGATAATAACTTTTACAAGTAGAATAAAATGGGTTTTATTACCTAAAAATTAGGTGTTGTGAATTTAAATGAAAATTGGATTTGATATAGTGTTTAAGCACTCTAATTATATTTAGGCTAATTGAATAATAAACAATGTATTCACTCACTTCTATATTGTTCCAAATATATAAAAAAAAATGCATGACCCACATGTTCAACATCTACGCATCAATGTATTCGTACTCTAAAAGAATCTAATTCTTATTATGAATCATTTTAGATATGATTTTAAAGTTTTCATGAAAAGTTATCTGTTTCCTTTTTATATACTTAAAATTATTTACTTTCCTTAAGTATATATGGTTGGTAACGAAGTCAACTAATTTAGGTTTAAAGTTTATGTAGATTTTTATATTTATTTCCTTTATAATTTGCGGTCTATAAAAGGACATATCTAAAATATTATAAATAGGGTCATTATTCATTCAAAAGTGAGAATTTCTGTTTTTTTTTTTTTGTTCTTTGAAGAACTATTTGAATTTATTGAAATTTTTCGAGGCGTTCACCTTTACTTATCAATCAATCCTCATAATCGATTATATCGTCATTCACCACCAAGAATCTTACCTCCCTTCAAATAAAAAGTTGTGATTTCCCCATTCACAAACTATTATTATATTATGAGTTGTGTCATCTTTGTGGGATTCATATCAACAATCTTTAGTTAAACCTAAGTTTTGATGATAAAGAAATAAAGTTTTGAATTAACGCTTAATTTAAATGTGATAACTAAAAAGATTACGTTGAATCAATCATGAAGATGCTACATAAAGCCAAACAACTTAATGTTAAGGAAGTAAATAGAAAAATCGAGATAAAATTCTTTCAAGTAATTTTAGCATGCTAAAAATATAAGATTGAGTTGCATGAAGTTAGAAATGCATAACATTATTTTAAGACACACAACCCTGTTTTAGTGAAAATAAATTTGATTAACAATTTTTCTTAAAAACGAACAAAAATTGTTTCTAAGGAAAACTAGTTCAAACTCACTGGTTTCACCCTTAGAATGGTTTTCTTTTTCTTTTCAAAAATGTTAAAGAGTATGTTATAGTTAGGTGATGTTAGTTTTTTTTACTTAACGTCAATTTAATTTTTAAATTTAATAAAGCAACAAGACTTAATAACATTAAGATAAAGCTCGTTTGTTTTTTAACACAGTGAAGAAAGACGCTAAATTCTTCTTTGTCGTAATAAGGATGAGTTTCTCGTTAAAAGCATTTAATTTTTCCTAATAAAGAAGCCTAATTCATAACTTTTTTTAGAAATTTCAACAATAAACTATAAAAAAGTTAAAAAAACAAACAAGCTAATGTTGAAAGCTATTTAACTTTCAGCATTCAATCAAGAGAATGATTGACTCAACCAATCGATCAATTTACAAGTTACTAGTTGATAGACCACTAAATCGGTTAAGGTTTCTACCTCCAATAATTATTTGTTACTTTTTGTATGTCAAGATCGAATAGATGGTCAACCAATTGATTACATTTTGTGCTTAGCAATTAGTTTTTCTAAAAGAAAAACTCTTATTTATGAGTCCTACATCTATGATAACTAATTGCATACACTTCACAAACTAAGAGGTTGTTTACAAAACTAAATTCTTGTACTTTTTAACTACTACTTTTAAATATTAGGTATTACTTAAGTTTTACATGGTATAAGATATTAGTTGAGTATTTGAATCAAGTATAAAGTACTATTATATGGGAGTTAATCAAATGTGAATCATTTGGGTATTTGTTTTTAAGTGTGAGGGACAACTTGACGAGTTTTGTAAAGGTCCACTAAAGTTAGGAATGACAAGAGAACGGATTCGAGACATAACAACCCCATTCCAATCTCGTTATGTTTACTTAGAAGGTGTTTGTTGAACTCATAGTTGATTCACCCTTAATAAGTTATTATAGGTTACTTGATAAAGACTTCTAATAAGCTACTGATAGCTAATTAGGATTAAACAACTTCTAATAGAAAAAAAACTATATTTCATAACTTATTATCATCCGTTTTTATTAAAATATCAAAATTCTTTTTTTTTGTCATTCTCTCTATTTACGTAAAAGGCTATTTAAGAATTCAATGATTATTCAAATGTACATTTTAGAATAAAATTTTATTTATTTATTTATGGTTATAAATTTTTATAATTTCATTTTTTTTTGTCTTTTTTTCTTCATATACATGCATTGTTTTTATATCTCTTTATCATAACTATATATGTAAATTAACATTCAATCAATTACTTTACCCACCATTAATTTATAATCCGTTATCAACCACTTACTATCATTGAACCAAATAAACACTTAAACTATTTCCCATTCCTATCCAATTAAAAAATTAAACACGTGAGTTTGACGGGAATGAGAAATTTCTATACTTGCTCCCGTTTTATTTTTATTTATCTTACAATCGTATCAATGTACAAGAAATCAATTTTTTCATCATTAAATTGAAAAAAAATAAAAATAAAAAAATAAAAAGTTATCAATTCACTCTTCAATTGTATTCGAGTTATCCTAGTCCACGTCGGTGGACAAAAGGCTAAAAATGACCAAATCCATCAAATGACACAAGTTGGGTTTATTATAATATCGAATATGTATATATATATATATCTTTAATTTTAACCAATTTCTCTTATAATATTGAATATGTTATCCATTTTGAGTCCCTTTAGTTTATGTAAAAAGTGAAAACATAGAGCGCATATTATTTTTATTTGCTACTTTAAATCAATTTTATTTATTTAATATAGATTAAATTATTTAAGCCTATGTAAGTTTCTAAGTCATTTCATTTATATTTAATTTTCTTTTCATTTGATCGTCAAACATAAGAAAATCATTTTTATACCATTTTTTTTCTTTTCTTAATGCTTACTTTTCAAAAACCAAACACAATCGAGGATTTATTTTGATCATTAATTTCAAAGAGTCCGGTGAGATTAGTGGACACCCACCATTATCAAAATATATATTGAATATGTTCTCTTTCATGGCATGCAAGAAAGAAGAGTAGATTAATCTGAATCATGGGGCCATGGCCTTTTCTATGTGTAAGTATATGAATTTTCTTTGTTTGGTTAGTATCATATTGATGGATGAGATGGGTGATGATGGATATTAAGATTTATTAATAGCCCATTTATTAAAAAAAAAATGGTTCTAACCCATTTTCCAAACAATTGTTGGATCTAACATTTTTTATGCCATCAATTTTTTTTTTTCCAAATTTAAGTTAGAAGCCTTAATCACTAATTAAAGTCATAGTTACTAATTGCGTTTTTATTTTTAAACTAAAACTGTAATTGATAATTACGGCTTTAGTTTAACAATGAAACCACAATTGTCATCTATGGTTTTAGTTCAAATATAAATAGGCTAAATTGAACATAAGTGTGGAAAAAAAATTGAATTGAATATAAGTTTGAAAAGAGAACTAAAAGCATGGAGGAAAATGTCGCGATATATCGTCAATATTTCGGGTGTCCGACCCCTTCCCAATACGATATTAGCAAACGATAATCGATCGAGAGAAAAATCGAAAAATATCGATCAATATCGACGATATATCGGTTATGGCCCGACATATCGGAATCAAAATCGATAAAATCGCAAATTGCGTAAAATAAAACAAAAAACAAAAATCATTATGGCCGAGAGACAATATTATCGGCCGATATATCGCCGGTATATCGGCCATATATCGGTCCCATTGCTAATTTTTTGAGAAATTTTTCAAAAAATAAAAAAATAATATTTAAGTTGGGTGTCTCAAGTGAATAGAAAGAAATAAATAAGAGATGCAAGATATGGTATAAAAATGAAAATCTTTTTCTTAATAATTAATATCATTTTTATCAGATATCTTCCTTAATAATTACTACTATTAATTATTGTAGAAAAAAAGTTAAGATTAAAGATTTGGCCAAATTTATTGCCTTCCTTAATAATTAATATCATTAATTATTATAAAAATCGGAGAAAACCAAGACTAGTATTTAAAAATGAAAGCGCCTTCATTTCATATACCTTCAAACTAATTTTGATACATAATCGAATATATATTTAAATTTTGAATAATTTATAACAATTAACGTGATTCCCGATATCCGTAAAATCCAAGTACCGATATATCTGTAAAAACTGATATTTTTATCCTTGATTAAAAGCAATAAATTTGTTAATAAAGGGGTGTCATTTGTGACCCAAAACTTGATAATTTTGGCAAAATCACTCAACTGATATTCTCTCTTATAAAAATATGTTCGGTGATTTTTTTACCTTCCTAATATTTTCTATAACTTCATTTATACTATTTTATTTTCTAACTCCTATTAGTTAACTCAGTCGACTCAAATGTGAACAGATTTTTACTTTGATTGATTTGAATATGAAAACATAAAATAAATGAAATATTTTTCTAAAAATACTTTATTTTCATAAAAAATTTAAAAATATATAAATGAAATTAAAAGATAATAAACTTTTTGATCTAGTATTTTTATTCTCATAAACAAAGAGCAATTTTTAAGAATATGTACTAAACATAACCTTAATAGTCCCATTAGGGAGAGCAATATGTGATGTGTAGGAAAGAAAAAAAGGAATAACAATCAATTATGTGGGGTGGAGTAATAATATTTGATATCTTTATTTTTCATTTTAAATTTTACAGAATATTTATCCTATTGAGGAACAAATTTTTAATCATTGTTGACAACCAGTTCCATGCAAACTAGAATTTTAATTCATTGCTTGAAAATCATCATTCTGAGTAAGACACTCATAAATTGAGGGGGGAAAGAAATTAAAAACAAATGACAGATCATGTAAAGTGGATGTTTTTTTTTTAAATAATAAAGTGGATGTTTTAACACCCGGAAAATAAGATTGATTTCCTAAACCTTTTTTGTACAACATCATCAAATTAGAATAAAACAAGAAGAAGCTTTAGTACCATACCAACTTATGATCAAACAATAAGCATTTTCTTGTCATCACCATGCACAAACATCATAGTATAAAGATGACATTTAATCCCATAAAGCCTTGAAGTTAATGGTTGAGTAAATCTCTAATAGCTCTGAGGGGATTCGAACAAATCCATTGGAGAGCAAACCCAAGGCCTTGAAGTTAACGATCAAGTAAACCTTCAATGACCGTAAGGGGACTCGAAAGGTGACAATTGGAGAGCAAACCCAAAGCCTAACCAATTGAGCTACGCCTCTGGTTCAAATGATATTTAAATCATGGTCAACTTCCAAAAACTTGTCATGGGAAGCTTGTTTCAGTTCATAGAGAGCTTTCCACAACTTACAAACATCCAAGTAATCATGATGATGAACACTAAGTTTAACACATACTTGTTCTTGTAGAAAACTAAGAAAAAAATAAAACTTCAATATCAGGTAGCTCCAAATCTTCAAGGCACATGAAAGGACAAACTAAATTGTTGTTAGGTTAATAAGACAGAATGCCCAAGCATCAACTCCTCTTGTTCATACACTTTATTAATCAAATTTGTTCTGCCAGAATTTCATGACAAGAACAACCTACAAATACAAGTACCCAATTGCTTAGCTGGCTCTATGGAACACTTCCTCCATGGAGGCAAAATTTAACAGCTTGTATAAATACAAGCACGCAATCAGGTTAACTAACCAGCATATGAACAGTCTACTTCATGAAAGCAAAATTAAAAATACCTCCACTGCCAAGCATCCTTGTAGCAAATTAACCAAACGGCTCTAATGAGAAGCGACCTGAAACAGCAAATGAATTTGTATACTCTCAATAAATCTCTCCCTTATCAAGGTCAGAGTTAAGGTTTCCATGTATCTCTTCTTTAAAATCTTCAATCCTTTCCGCAGCACCTAACAGAAATTAGAAATTAAAAGACGATTAAGTGAGCCGATTTAAATAATGAAAAAATGCACAAATTAAATCACTAAAATCTGAGCAATCAACATATAGTTAGGTTTTGTGGGATCATCAATTTAAACAGCTACACATATACATTTAAGTGCATGGTTAGGCAATTTTTTAAGACATATAGCCTACTTCTCTCCAAGATATATTAGAAGCTAGCACGTAATTACAAATGAAAAGCTTTTCCTGATTGCTTTCTGCATATAGTGAAATTATCTCCAATCCAATCCTTTACAAAAAGATTTACCTCAAGATTAAAAAAATAAAATGATATATTTTGTTAAAAATTTCCATGAAATTATGTCATCTTTCATTACGTAAACTTTGACATCTAAAGAGGCAAGCATCCAAAACTTAAGTCTGAACTGAGTTCCACTGAAAGTAGAGCTCGTGGCAAGATGGATGGAAGTTTCTGTAGATGTTTTTAACTGTAAGCCAAGGTGCTTTAGAAACTCAAGTTGACCAAGGCTAATCAACCAACTATAGCATGGTAACTACCAACTGAAATATAAAGATAAGGAAGACCATGGCTTCAAAGATTTAACTTTACTCTTGCATTTATATAATCCTCCTCAATTGTCTAGCTCATATGGCTTCTCATTAAGGAGGTCCTTCGCTTGTTCCGATTATGGTGCACTTCTTGAACTAGTTAATAAAAATACTTGTGTTTCAGATTTTTTTCTTTTTTTTGAAGAATCTTTGTTCAAAAGTGCAAAACATTTTCTTACTCTCCATTGATGAGGAGGGAGGAAAGGATGAATGATCTGAATTTACCCCTACAACAATATAATTATAAGTATAGAAAGATATTAAAATCCATAAATTTTAATAGACAGTACATATCAACAGAGAATCAAGTAAACTGCAAAGAAGGAAATCTAGATCATCCATGCAGAATTGATACCCCATCAAAATTAAGGATAAGTTTTTTTTTTCTTTGGTAAATAGTTCTCATGCATCTTTCAGTTATGCAGCAAGGTTTTCTTTCATTGGAAAAGTTTACTTTTATTTTCTTCTTTTTCTTGCCAGTTTTTTGTGCTTTGGAAAGGATTTCCCATCCCTCATTATTTACTAATTCATATCAACAAATTTATTGTATCTATATATGTGTAATTGTGTTAGAACACACATATAACTGTACCGAATATCCAGATTACAAGACAAGCAAAATAATTGAAACGAAGCTACCCTGACTAAATGATCTCACAAATTCTGTAAACATGCCAAGAAAGTAGAGCTAAGTTGTTCGGAAAACAAATGTGAAGTACCGCTTGTATCTCTTTTTAGAACCACATGGGCAGAGAGCATTTCTACTTATTTGCCCACTGTTAGCCAAATTAGACCTGGCAAGATCCATCGGTGATGAACCCATCAGCTTTTGCAACTACAAAACACAAAACACCAAGTAATCAGTATACTTAATGCATATTTTATTCGCAGTGATAATATAGCTCTGCATCAGAAATTATGTCTTGAAAGAATTGCTTAACCATCTCTGTATTACCCTTAAGTACAATGAATATGTTTGCTTCTCATTAGAAAAGAAAATACTAAAAAAAATACATTTGCAACATTCCATGTATGAAGGAAAATAAAGAGAGAGAAATAACCAACATGCAACATGTTGAATAAAGCAGTTCTACCAAGTTTTTGAAAACATGGGATGACTAAACATGTTGAGAATCATAAAGAATGGCTAACTATCACTAGAGTGGTAGCCAACCATCAAAGTTAGCAAACAAGACCAACAAATATTTTTCCAATTCTTTTATCTAATTTCTGGTGAAAAACAAGAAACTGAAAAGTTCAGCCAACATTGTGCTTTGTCAACCATTGATTCCTATCTAATGGAGGTTTGCTTACATAAGAGTAAACATGTTCCCAGAATATTTAGAAAGACAACAACACATCAAGATTCAAATATCCTAATCATCTTAAGACTATTGTGTACAATTGATTCCATAAAGGCTCCATAATTAGGTTTACTACTAACCATTAATATGAAATTCTAGTCCTCCAATATAAGATGAAAAAAATAGTACCTCAGCCATCGACGTTGGGATTGGTTTCCCCTCTTCCTTTAACTTCTCCATTTTCTTGTGTGCTTGTTTAGCCCAAGTAAACTTTGCAAGTGCATTCTCCACATCAGCTATTGTGCATTTACAATTTTTTGCTGCTTCTTGCTTTTGACTAGTTTGCAGATTCTGCAATCAATAAACCGAAGAACCGAAACCAACATCTATAGAATCAAATCAGAACATTCCCAACATACAACAACCTCTCAGCTCACTGCTTAAACAATAAAACGGAATTGGCAGTTGCAATTAGTTTTGTGCTGAACTGCATATTTACCCCAAAGAAATTATTCAGTTTGGGAGTGATTCAAGATGCAGATTAAAGTGGAAAATATTGTGAAATACTTGGAAACTTTTAAGCTTAAAAACTTCAGATAATTCAGGAATAACGGGCAATCTTTGCAGATAATATTCAATTGAGAATTTTGCCAAATGGGTTTTTACTATTTCGAAGTATTATTCAAAAAATGCATTGCAGCAATTACAGCAATTAAGCTTCCTCATAAGCAAAAACTCAGAAAAATAATATTGAAAAAAAAAAAGATAGATTAGGATTAAAGAGTTAAAAACTAACATCTCCAGTAGGATCAAAACGTCCAAGATATCGAATAATTGCTTCCTGCTTTTCGAAAGCTTCAGAAAATGTGGCCTCACTGCTTCGACCCACCACAAACTTTTTAAATGTCCCTGCAGCCCTTGCAGTCTTCAGTTCGTTTGCAAAACCTGAAACCCACAATAGCAATAATAATAATAACAAATAATCGAAACCGAGAAAATAACAACAACACGAAAAATACTCGATAACATATCAGCCAATCTTGCATCTTCCCAAAAATTCGTTAACGAGCTGAAAGAAGAAAAAAATCTGCAGATAACAAAATTTTAAAAAACAACAACAACACCAGAAATTTTCACAAACCAAAATAAATGGGATTTCTGAAAATTTGTGGATAATTAAAAGGTAAAAAAAAAAATCAATCGTAAAACAAGAGAACATTTCTTGCATTTGCGTTTGCGGGTGCTAAAACGGGGCAGTGATAGGGAGCTCACGTAGGAGTGTGAAATCATCGGTGGTGGGGACTTGGCCATCCGGGGCAGCCTTTTTTCCGGTGAAAACTCCTTTAATCTTGTCCATCCATGAGGCGTCGAGGTGGATCGTGGAGAAGATCGACCGGTGCTGTGACGGAGTTAGGTGACGGTAATAGTACGATAATGTGGAGGAGGAGGAGAAGAAGAAGGTAGGGTTGTTCGTGTGAATGTTACGTAGAATTCGTAAAGAAGCCATCACTGTTCTCTGCAGATCTTCTAAGGTTTTAGGATTCTACACTCCAGGGTTTTTCGGTAGGAAGGGGGAAGCGGAAGCAATGGCCCTAAAACGCCGTCGTTTTAGTCTTGATATGATTCCTCCTTATTTCGGTCGAAGTGAAACATAATCCGAGCTGAGTCTGTTTTGACTTTTTTCACAAAATATTAACAACATATTAAGGAAGAAAAATATTATAATACAAATTTAAAACACTTTTTTATGTCTGTTTCGTATGGAGATTATATTTACAAAAAATTAAAAAGATAAATTTATTTATTCAGAATAGCAATATAAATTGATTGATAAATTTCTTAACTTAGCAGCATCCATATTAATAGAAAAAGTATTGACTCATGTCCTATATATTTGAAAATCTAATAATACCTAAAATAGGTGAGATTCGAAATCCCTACATATTTGAAAATCTAATAATACCTTAAATATTTAAAATTTCAAATCTATAACATACTGATAATAAACAGAATTTTATTTGATGACTCTGACGTATCAAACATTATTATCTGAACTATCAATGCGAAAACTACGAAATAGCTAACCGTCTGCAATATAACTACCGATCGCAATAAGTCAACAATAAAACACATCCTAATAAGTCAGTGACAAAACAGGCTCAAGTTGATGATAAGCAGTAAAAAAAAACAGAAAAAAATAAAAACAAATTCAAATCGATATGAAAGAAAACCACTTTATTGGAAAATAAATCCAAATATGAGAAAGAAAATGATGGAAGAATGACAAAAAAAACCACTCATCCTCTCAATAAACAAAGACCTTAATGAGAGAAAAGAAAGAGGACAGCTAGGGTTTCTAAAGAAAGGGCCAAAAACAAAATTACTTAGTAAAAATAATAATAACAATAATACAATTCATTCATTTTTAATATATATATATATATATATATATATATATATATATATATATATATATATATATATATATATATATATATATATATATATATATATTAAAAATTAACTCTATTAGCCAATTGTACCCATTAAAATCATATATTTATCAAAATGAGATGTCGGGAAATTCATAAAAAATAGAAATGAAATTTTGTTTAAAATATAAGAGGGAAATAAACTGAAGTTAAAAATCTTGATTTTTATGAATGATGAAACCTAAATAAAATTTTGAATATTTTTTTCTAAAATATCCCGTTGTTATAAAAATTTTGGCAATTATTTTTTAGTGCACTTCCACAGAATTTGAGCAAATAGGAATTTGCCACGTAGTTTTGATTTAAATAGCTTTCTATTGCCTAGAATGATAAAGAAACACACATTTGATAACATTTTTTTTTTCATTTTTAATAACATAAAATATGATGTGTTCAGAATTAAGACCTTCAAAATCTATACTGAATCGAATAACGTCCCTTTTAGATTTGTTTTTCTCTCAAATTGAAGGAAAGAAAAAAATTACATCCCTAGTATGATTACAAGCAGGACGTTTTATACTACTAAAGTCTCTACGTGTCGCCTTCTAGTTGGTTTCTGATCTACCATGGTAATGGACGATGTGGAGGCGAAGTGCATAATGAATGGTGAGAGAATGAAGCGTGGGTGATCTACATGACAGTGGTCTAGGCTGATAATTCACCCAAGTTATTTCGCTCACAGAAAAGGCTTAACGAGACGCAGACATAACCAACGAGCCTACCAACTCAACTCGATCAAATTCACTCGAAATAGTCACTGAAAGAACTCGTAATCCCGACTCGAAAAGTTTCACAGAACCTCGAAATATTTCCTCAGATATAAATTTAAAAGTTTTTTTTTAAATTCGATATCTTTACTTTGAGTGACGTCATAAATAATATATCTCTATTTTCAGACTTAAAAATCATAAATTCTCATTATTTATTTAGTTATAAATATATTTATTTTAAAAATAATTAATTTTCTTAAAAAAAGATTTAGAGAATTCAAGCTCGAGAAACTAATTTCTCAACCCAAACAGCACTCACACTTGCACCCAACCAGAAGACATTCCCTAACATTTGAAAGTCAACGATTCCTTCCATGACCTTGTGGTCAGCATCTTCGTCCCCAGATCCAATTTCCCGCCATGGAGGAAGAACAAAACCCCTCAGAAACCCTAAAACTCATTCCAAACCCTCCAC
The DNA here is from genome assembly GCA_016808115.1 of Tetrastigma voinierianum. NCBI lineage: Eukaryota > Viridiplantae > Streptophyta > Magnoliopsida > Vitales > Vitaceae > Tetrastigma > Tetrastigma voinierianum. The sequence goes on along the minus strand of JAEQBH010002464.1, from coordinate 252,414 downwards.
CAAATCAACCCCGAAAACAACCACCATCGCCGCTCACCGCCCTCCTCCTCTAGTTGATCCAAGGCTCCGGATGGGCAAACGACTCAACCCACCATCATGGCATTGCCCACGTCGGCCTCGGCCGGGGCTTCTCCAACTCCTTCTTGAGGTAGCCGCTTCGATTTCTCTTGGAAAGAGCGTTCAAAGAGTCCAAGTCGGTAGAACGGATCTACATCGGCTTCTACTACATTCCTTGGATCTTGAAACAGTTTGGGGTCTTGACCGGCGTTTTCCCGTCATAGGTACCATCGAAGGCCACATTTATGGCCCTGGCGTAGTTAGGCGGAGTCGGCGGCGGTTAGCCGTGTTCAATTCAAATTCAAGCAGGCTCAGTTCGAGCTCGAGTTGAGTTCGAGCCGTGAGTTCAAGTGACTCAGGTTGAGCTCGGCGGGATTCAATTTTGCGTTCGAGTTGATTAGGCTTCATTTCGAGCTGCGAACTGATACCAGTTCGAGTTTCGAGTTTTCGAGTTAGTCGAACATTGACCGAGCTCGACTCGCATCATTAGCACCCCTACTCATGGGAGACTAAGGTTGGACACTATCCGCCAGTTCCAAGGAGTGATATGCTCGGAGTGGTGTGAGTGAGCAAAGCCCTGAGTCGGATTGCCCTTAGTGCTTGGTGTGGGGAGGTCCCAAGATGCTAGGCTCAACGAAAAACTAGATGTGTTGGGCTAAGATTCACCCGAGATGACCCAAGAGGGCGGTGTTTAAGTATCTATTTCATCCACCGATATAAAAATGCATGAAAATTAAAATATCATCTGAACAAAAATTCCACTAGAACTAGTTAATTTAAAGCATAATATCACCTAGGACTAGGAACTTGCACTTGTTGAAAGGCCTTTGTCATGATAAACAAAAAAAGTTGAGTTTTATCTTGATTATACCCTAAACACCACCGTCCATTTTACCTTAAATTTTTCCCCAAAAGAGAGGTTTCCACAGCAACAACCCTTGAATCTCATGCAAGCTTCAACTCTGAAGTCATTTCTATTAAGACTAATTACCATTTAAAAAATAAAAATAACAAGGAGAAAAGAAAGGAACATATTGATGTTTAGAGAGGTTTAAAGCATCATGCAAACACAATCACAACAGGAAGCATTTAACCATATTTTGCAGTCAAAATCAACTCAATCATATAATTTCAATATTTGGAACCTGGCTCCCCACCAAAAACAGAACACTAAGGCTAAGGCTCGTTTTGGAACCTGAAACCACTAGAGAAGGAAAAAAATATTAAGAAAAATGATTTTCTCATGTTTGGCTTCACCATGGAAAACATAAAAAAAAATCAAATATAATCAAAATTTCTCAAAATTTTAAATTTCTTAATCCATATATAACAGAGAGAAACAAATAAAATAGGTTTGAATAAACATATATAATTAATTTATTAAGTTTAAACCTATTTTTTATTTTCCTCCAAATTTTCTTTCCTCTTACTTTTCGTCTCTATTTTCTTTCCTTAATACTTTCAGGGTTCCAACCGAAGCCCAAGTAAATGATTATTTCAAAACACTCATTCCTGCATAATGATCAATAACAACAAGGAATGACAAGATAAAATGTCTGTGCTGCAGCTAATTAAATAAATTTCAGATATATGCTGTCTGTTACATTGTCTGTCTCAAACATCTCAATAATAGTTACACAATCATTTTCATGTCAAGAATACAATGCAGGGTCCCTGTTTCCTGCCAGATTTACAATTCATCTTTAAAAAAAATCTGCAAGCTAGTAGGCATTCTCTCTTCCACATACAAACAGCACATTGAAAATCCAACATTCCAGAAAATGCCACCATACCAATGAAGAACAACATAATGTACCCTCTTTCAGCTCACAGCTGCATTGCTTGCTTCAAAATTGCAAATCACTAAAAACCCAAAAAGACTAAACTGAAAGAACTCTAAGCTTTTGACCTCCTAAACTCAAACCAGATCTCATAATGATTGAAGAGTAAACTATCGTGTGTATGCTTGCCAACATACTCGAGTCCTAAATTCGAAAGCCTCTTTGAACATTCCTCTCCTCCTAGACGCGAGCAGAACTTTATATTATGTGACACAAAGATTCGACCTTCATATGGTTTTAATTTATTTGCTAGCCTCTCCAATCCGACCCAAACAAGCTTATCAGGCATATGAAGAAATACAGCACTAGCATAAATCAAATCATATACAACTCCTGATCCAAACCTGCTAAATTCCATATCTTCACCTCTCACAATCAGAGGCCGTTTGTACAACAGACCTTGGGAAGGAAGTTCATACCTGAATGCAGCCATTAGGGAAAGCTCATCCCTCTCTAGACAGTGGTAATGCTCAGGGTTCAGGTATCGAATGAAATGCAAGCCAACACGAAGTGTACCACACCCAATCTCGAGGACACGAGAGCCAGGCCTAAGGTGTACTGACTCGGCAAGGAACTCGAACACATCTCGACCACCTGCCCAGGGCTCACCATAGTTGCTATGGTGCTCTTCTACAAGGAGCTCACCAGGACATGGGAGTGCCGTATGGTTGCCCCTTTGAGGTTCTTCATAGTGAGATATGCCTTTAAATCTAGAAATTTAGGATATGAAACCATGATTCAAACCAAATTTGAATTGAATATTAAAAAGAAGATGAGAAATGGAAACTAATCACAGTTGGAAAACAAAATTGGTGTCATTTAGTTACAAACTGGAAGACAAAAAAGAAAAAGGGAAAAAAGGGGTCTGCTAATTTCAGCTGTTTTTCATTTGCAAATAAATATAGATCAGCTCAACCAAAAAAAGTGTTGAGATTGATCAAAATTGAGAGCAGAAGTTTCTCATCATCCAAATAATCCAAATAGACGAGATACGATGAACATACTGTAACTGGAGTAACAGATAGAAAGATCAATTAAGTTCAATTTTATTTTCAGTTTTTTCGTGTTTGTGTGCAAAGAAATGATATCAACTTGCCCGAGCTAAATTGTTGCATTAGGTTATCTGAGTGAAGTTATATATACTTTGCCCTTTCTAAATTCTGGTTCCTTCGTTTTATTTTCCTCGCATTTCTCATCATCCAAACATACACTGTGAGAAATATTCACTAACCAGGATACAGTCTAACAAAATTCCCTTTTATTTTATGATTTTATTTTTTGTTTTTCTACAGAAAAAAAAAAATTCTCAGTAAAACCAAGCTAAATTGTAGTATTAGATTACGTTAGATGAACACGCTGTTTTTCTCCCAAAAAATTCAAGATTCACAATACCGTTTTTCTTTTCTTTTGTTGTGGTATATCGACCAAATGAAACCCTACGTCATAACATCAGGCTATACATATATAAATACAGAAACAAACACGCATATTCAAGGAGATGAGAGAATGAGCGAGTGAGAGAAAATACGCAATGAGATCTTGGAGCTGCTGCTGGCGAGTGCGAGGATTAATGCCCTTCCGCAACACATTGTCCTGCATTCTCAAACCATTCGCTTTGATCTGATCTTTCACCCACTCCACATCCTCCGAACTCGTCGATATCCGACCTGCAAACCTCCAACTGCCGCCGCCGCCGTCTGCACCACCACCACCACCACTACCGACATCGCCGCCGACGGAGGTAGAAGCGGGACAGGAACAGGAGGAGAGGGAGGAGAGGAGGAAGAAGAGAAAAACGGCGGCGACAGAGATGGATAGAACGAGAACTGGAACAGTGATCACCACACCCTTCGATGATAAAGCCATGTGTTTCCGGGTGGTTTACTCTGTCTTCTCCTCCACTCCTGATTCAGATCTCTCTCCGCATCAGTGCTTCCTGGACTATGTGTTTTTCCAAAACGACGTCGTTCTGGAGTTCGAGAACCATCTTCCCTTCGTTTATTATTTAAGAGATAAGGTGATTTTTTCTAAATACTTTAAAAAAAATTAAATTATTTCCAAAACCTAATTAAAAATTTTAAATATTAACAAAGAGATACTGAACATATACAATTTTAGCTTAAAAAAACTAGAAAACATGTGTAGCAATTAAAAACTGTTTTTGTGTTTGATATTTTCTATTTTCAAGAACATAAAAATATAATTTTTTAGATAGTATAAAAATATAATAATTAGAAATAAAGTTCTAACACAAAAATTATATATGTTAAAATTATACACGCACTTATAATTATTAGAAATAAAGATCTAAACACAAATTATTTATTTTAAACTTATTAAAACCATATTAAAGATATTTTAGGATATGTTTGGTTCTTATTTTTGAAAAATGTTATTAAGAACAATTTTTGAAAACAGAAATAACATCATTTTGATGTTCTCTGAATAGTATAACCAAACATATTTTCCATGTTTTTCTTATTTTTAAGAATATAAAACAGGTTTCAAAAATAAGAAACAAACAAGAGCTTATATTCTAAATAAAACTTTTGTTTTATAGAATAAGAAACAACCTTTGTCAAAAACTATTTTTCAGGATTGTTTTAAGAACAATTATCAATAAAAAGCCTATATGTGTGAGGTTATTATACGAATTTCCTAATTAAACTCTTTACAAAAATGTCTATTTAATAAGTAAATACAATTTGGAATTTAGATTGATTTGAATTTTATATTGTTTGAAAAAAGTTTCATGAGGCTAAATATTTTTGTAGTGCTCCCATTATTTAGAAAAAGATGTTTTATCTAATTGTGTTAAATGGTTTTTTTATTTTTTGTTCTTTCCAAAATTCCATTGGAAGTTAATATATGAATATGATGAACATAAATTTTCATTCAATTGGGACTCCCCTTGGGGCCATAAGAGTTATCTGATTGTGGCTTAGTCTCATGGAATTAAGTAAATCACGATGTGATTTGGTCGGACATATAGTTGAGAGAGATGAAATCTATTGGCACGATGACTGGGACAAATGGAGGCAATGGTTCAACTTGGCCAGCGAATGTTTCTAAATCTACTCCAATTTATTCTCTTTGCAACATCTTGCGAATCTTCCCTTTCCAAGTGCCATAACCCCTGTCAAGCGTAGGCCATAATTTTATCCCACGGTCTCGATGTTTGATGATTGTTCAAGGTAAGGGAAAAATTTGGGTATCGCGATGGGTCGATTCCTCGACCTCTCTTGATGATTACGCTTGTACTAACAACTCCCTTGTGATGTATTAGCTTATTCATTCAATGGAAAGCAAGATTGGTGATGTTTATGTTATCTATCCTACCACGAAGTCTATATGGGATGTTGTCTCTCATTCCTACTTTGATTTGGAAAACTCTCTTCCACGAGATGTTTGCCCTCCGCCAATCGTCGCATAACTTCGCGAAAGATGCCTTTATTCCAGGCTATTTTCACTCCCTCACGGCTTTGGCAAAGCAGACTTATTTAAACATCCCACAGTGGCAGTCCCAGTTCAGATTCTGAGACACTCTGAAGGAAGCGCACGTACAATTTCCTTGCTGATCCGAATCCATCTTTGGATGAAGTTCGAGGTCGTATCCTTAGTCTCAAACCGCTTCCTGTTATTAATGAAATCTTTACCGAGGTTCGTCGCAAAGAACATTGCAAGAGTATCATGCTGGGATCCAATTCAAGTCAACCATTGGAATCCACGGTTATGGCAACTAAATCATTCGATGATCGCTAAAAAAAATCGGCCACTTGGTGTGAATATTGTCGCAAGCCTTATCACCTGAGGCACGAGTGTTAAGTGCTATAGAAGAGCACAGTTGGCTCCTAAGCACCTCAAAGATAAAGAAACTTTGAGCAACTTAATTGCTGCAAAAACAAAATATGCTCAACTGCATGAATCTTCTCCCTTCACAAAGGCCCAACTTTAACACCTGAGCAAACTGCTTTCCTCCTCCAACTATACTTCATTCATGGCTCATTTCGGTAACATTCATTACTCTCTTAATGTTTTTTTCTTGTGAGCCATGGATACTTGACTCGGGGGCATTTTATCACATGACGGGTAGCTTGTAGTTATTCACCACATATAGCCCATCTACTACACACCAAACTATAAACATTGCAGATGGTTCAATTCTTAACATTCTTGGCACTGGTTCTGTGAATATTAGTCCTTTTTATGTCTTTAGAATGTTCTTTACATACCTGGTTTTCGATGCAACCAGTTGTCTATCAGTAAAATAACTTTAGATCTACATTGCAATGCTGTTTTTTCACTATTGGTATGACAATTTCAGGACGAGATATCGAGGTGAGTGATTAGGAATGCTAAGGAGTCTTCAGGACTTTGCAGCTCTTGCAGTCCTATATCTCCTTTGAATAAACAACCTCCATTTAAGGGTGTTCCACTTCCTGTGTAAGTCAAAATTTTTTTCTTTTACATTGTCATTTAAGTCGCACAACTATGTACCTAAATCGTTGTTTCTTGTTATTAAAAAATAATGATCATTTTGAATGTGATGTTTGTCAAATTGCTAAACACAAAAGAATTCCATTTCCATTACGTCCTTATCAACCATCTCAGCCATTCTTTCTTATTCATAGTGACTTATGGGGGTCATTTAGAGTTACTATTCATATTAATAAGAAGTGGTTCATTACCTTCACTGATGACCATTACGAAGTCACGTTGGGTTATCATGTTAAAGGAAAATATGAAGTTACCGGAAATCTTTAGGAAACACCTGTTCAATGATTCATACTCAATGATCTGAAAATTAAATTCTCATCTTTGATAATGATGCAGGTCACTTTAATTGGTTCTAAATAACTTCATTTCAAAAGATTATTTTACATCACGGTTCATGTGTTGAGTCTACACGACAAAGTATCTGAAGAAAAAAGCGAGACATTTACTTGAAGGTTTGCCACGGTCGCCACTGTTGCGAAAATATTACCAAGAAAGTATGGGGGTGATGTTTTAAGCTGCGTGTTTCCTCATCGATTGTCAACTTGCTAAAGTCCTTCGAGTTTGAAACACCATTAAATTGCACTAAAAGTGTTTCCTAATTCACGTATTTTCTTAGAATTCGTGCGTGTGTTGGTTTATAAAGCCTTTGTTCGCTAATTCAAATCTCTGAAAATGGCTTCGATCTCGTGCCCTTGAATGCATGTTCCTCGGATATTCATCAACACAAAAAAGGTATAGATGTTTTTTCCCTTCTACAAATAAATATCTAGTGTCTTGTGATGTCACTTTTTTTGAAAATCAGTATTTCTATCCACAAATCAGGGGAGAGGGGGAAGAGTAGAGGTTTTGTAAGGAAATCTAAGGATCCACGATTTTCAAATATTTTTGGGATTTGGCGAATTCAAATTGGTTTCTAATCATTCCCACACAAAATCAAGATCCCATTTCTCTTCCTTTTACGTCTAATATTCCACAAAATTAGGCTACCATATCTTCTCCTAATATCTCTCAAAATTAGGATCCTATTCCTTTTTCGTCCAATTTAGACATGTCACCACAAAAAAAATTTCTTAGTTCCTATTTCCACTCATCATGTTTCAGAAATTCAACAAGTTCATGGGAGTGGATCAATTCAACCGTATGAAAAGACTTACTGGAGGAGAAAGAAATTGCAAGAACATATAATACTTGAACCTCCACATGACTAGAACAGTTAAGTACTTTGGTAGAAACTAACCTTTCACTTGATATCCCGTAGCATTGAGAAAGGGAACCGGGTCGAACTATACATCCCATTTAATTATCTCGGTTATGGACATTTGTCAGAGACAATGAAAGCGCTGTTTCTCACTTGTCCTCCACTTAAATTCCTAAGAATTTTCAAGAAGCATGGAAGAATGATTAGTGGGAAAAGGCTATAATGGAAGAAAAGACAGTACTTGAAAAGAATGGGACTTGGGAGATTGTCCAGAATCCCGAAGACAAATTAGTCGTGGGATGCAAGTGGGTTTTTACCATCAAATACAAGTCGGGATGGATCAGTTCTGATTCTGAGAGCAGGGTTAGTGGCTGAGGCTTTGCATGGAAGCCTATGGTATTGATTTTCAGGAAACATTTGCTCCTATTGCTAAGATGAATTCTATTAGGGTCTTTACTTTCACTTCTTTGTCAACCTTGAGCCCTTGTGGTTAGCCATTAAAACCATATACCAGATATCAGAGTTTGAAGGAGGAAGTATACATATGGACTTACCTGGTTTGATCTTGATCCTTGGAAGATTGTAGATTTAGAAGGTAGTCGACATGGTTTTATAAAGTGCGGATGATCATACCATGTTTTATAAAAAAGCAAGCAAGAGAATCACCTATTACAATTGTTTTATGTGACGATCATTTATCTACAATGAGTGTGAATAGTTAAATTAAGCATATTAAAGTAAGGCTTGCTAAAGAATTTGACATATGGACATTGGAAAAATGGGTTTGAACCTGATAAATTAGCTATCTTTGACAAAAAATTACAATGGGTCCAGTTAACCTTTTGATTGGGTCCACATGGGAATGTGTTCTCCATGAGGAGATGAAGATTATGTGGAGTTGCTCAAAACCAGAATTAAGAACAGATTAGTGCCTCAAACACCCCCTTGAGAATGAGTAGCTAAAGGTTTAAGCTTGTGAAAAAAGCTTGTGTCTCGCGTCGGATGGGAAAAGACTTTTTTTTTTTTTTTTAAAAAGAGTGTATATACACCTACCTTATTAGTTGGTTTTTGGTGTAGGGCTGGTGCAATGAAGGGGAGGACCTAGCTCATGCTTGGTTCACACTGCCTTGTGCTTGCCGCCCCAGCACTTGCAGTAGGGTAGGGTTGAAGTAGCTTAAACTTACTTTTTGTTTGGCGTCAAAACGTTGTCGTTTTAAATATCATTACCATTCCATTAACAGTTCATGGCGGTCTATATATAGGCCACACATTCTCTCATTGGCATTCATTCATCTGTTCATATTCACGTTGAGAGAGGGCAGGTTCTACGGTTCGGGTTCGACGGCCAATGAAGGAAGTGGCGCCTTGCGTGGGAGATCATTCATCTGGAGGCGAATTGCCGTTTTTTAAACGCCATTGCGAGGCAATATTTGTCTTAAGGAAGTTGTGTCGACCTGAACTGATGTAAGCAGGTTGCGATTACTAATCTTATTCTTGGTTTCTTGCAACGTTCCATCTGATTAGGTTCACATAGCTGTTTTGATCAGATATGTTTATTTGTTCGTCTCTTCTACTCGGTTCGTTCTATTTTATAGAATTGATACCTAACAATCTTAAGACAAATAGGTTTTTATTTGAGTTGAACTCTGATTCTGGAATGCGAGAACTCTTGCCTTCAGATTTAATTAATTTATTTTAGATATAGATCTCCCGATTCTGAAATCAGGAACTTCTGTGCTTGTTTCGGTTTTTTGAACTACAGGTCGGAATACGAGAACTCTTGCCTTTGGATTTAATTAATTGTTTTAGATATGGGTATCATTAAATAAGAACTGCGTGGCTTGTTTTCAATAATTACACCAACTCTTTGCCTTTGTGTTGATTAATTCTACAGGCCTTTGGTTGATCAATTTTTCCATTGTTTTTTGATTCTAAGAGTAATACATTTGTATTAATATTGGTTTTATTTATTTATTGATTAGTGATTTTCAAATTCGCTCACAGTCATTTTTTATATCTGTTTTAACCAGACTTTGACATTAATTTTTTATACCTTTGTTTATATAACTTAGTAGCCACTAGTTAAATACTGGTTTTTATTCATTTTTTATTTTTTATTTTTTTGCTCAGAATTTGGCTAAGTCATTTTTATATATACTGTGTTTGCTCAGAATTTGGCTAAGTCATTTTCAAATCTAATATGTTGTTTCTGTAAACGATGTCTTTCTTGATTCTACTCCCTAACGTAGTGCCTCCTCACTTTGTTATGGCGCCCGATATTTAATGAGTCATGGAGAGAAGCGAAAAGTTGTGGGATAGAATTCAAAAGGTGGCAACAAAGATATTGTTCTCTTGACCACCTTGAGAGTTGGTAGTTCTTGAGGATGTTCCCCATTGAGAGGAAAAGTGAATGTCAAAGCAGTGGTTGTGTGTGAGAAACATGGAAATATCTTTGATTTCTTATTCATAACCACCTCTGGCAGATAAGCCCAGATGACACAACTGTATAATGTTTATTCTTCAATCACTGCTTGAAGGCTGTGGGAATCCTTGAATGAAAAGTACAAGGCGAGGATCACGGGGCTCGAGAAGTTTGTAGTGGGAAAATTCTATCTTACAAGATGCTTGATTCAGACGGTGATCAGTCGAGTTCAAGATCTCTGGTGATTACGCATGACATACATGCGGAAGGATTTCTCTTAGTGAATCCTTCCAGTGAACATTATTGAAAGTTGTCTGGAGAAAATTCAAGAATTACCTAAAGCATAGAAAGTGAGACTTGAACGATAGTGAAATTTAGAATGAGGAAGGCAATAGTGCATCGGAGAAGAAGCGGCGAGGGCATCATGATCAAGGCCCGATGTTGGTAGACGAGGAAGGCCTCCCACGATCACGAGAGGAAGCCTGATAGCGGCGGCCTCTCGAGCAGGTCTTCTGAAAAGTTCCAAGGCAAGTGCTATGTGTGCAACAAAGCGAGGGCAGGTGCTAAGGGCGGAGTCATGGTCGCGAGGAACAAGGGGATCGAAGAAGAAGCGCCCTCAGCGGGTGTGGTGAAGTAGACGATGTCTCGGACATGAACCTCAGCGAAGTAGTCTCTAAGGGTGAACTGTTTAAGCCCGACAATGCCAAGGAATGGTGGGTAGACCGCAGGAGTACACTCGTCATGTTTGCTCAAATAAGAAGATGTTCTCATCATATCAAACCGTAGATAATGGAAGCAAACTCTTTATAGGCGACTCCTCTTATTCCCGAGGTTGAAGGCTAAGGAAGGTAGTATTGAAGATGACATCGAGCCCGAGACCTCTCGATGATGTGTTGCTGCAGGAAATTTGAAAGAATCTAGTGTCGGATCATTCGTGTTGAGTAAGAAGGGCTTCAAGTTGGTGTTTGTCTCGAACAACTTTATCCTCACAAAATGAGATGTATGTGGGAAGAAATTTACATAGAGCAATGAGGCTCTTCAAAATAGATATAATGACTATTGTACCTCCCATTAGAATATCAATAAAAAGAACACGTCATACCTTATATGCTTGAATCTTCAAATGTGTGGCATGGTAGACTAGGACATGTTAATTATGATACATTCTTGTGATTAATTAATATGGAATGTTTACTTTAAATTTCAAATATATCCAAATCATAAATGTGAGATTTGTGTGGAATCTAAACTTACAAGAACTTCTTTCCAATCAATTGAAAGAAGTAGTGAACCTCTAGGATTAATACATTCAGATATCTGTGATATGAAATTTATTCAAGCGAGAGGTGGTAATAAATATTTTCTTACATTAATTGATGATTGCTGAATCTTTGTTATGTTTACCTATTGAGGAAGTAAAGATGAGGCATTGGGAAATGTTTCAACATTTCAAGAATGAGGTGGAGAACCAACTTGATAGAAAAATCAGATAGTAGAAGTGATAGAGTGGTGAATATGGAAAGCACCTTTTTGGTGATTTTGTTGCGACATGGTATAATACACCAAACTCTTGCACCTATTCACCTTAACAAAGTAGGGTTCTTTGACGTAATACGAAGCTTTAAAAGATGTAATGAATGCATTACTATTAAGTTATGGACTACCTCAAAATTTGTGGGGGGAAGCAATTCTTTCCTCAAATTATATTCTCAATCAAATACCTCACAAGAAAACCAATAAATCCCCCTATGAGTTGTGGAAAGGTCGAAGACCTTCTTACAAATACTTAAAAGTGTGGGGGTGTCTAGCTAAAGTGGCGGTACCTATACAAAAGGTTAAAAATATGACCAACAGTTGATTGTGTTTCCATTGGATATGCACATAATAGTAGTGCATATCATTTACGGTCATAAATCGGAAATTATCGATATGCATGCCCGATACTATTATCGAATCCAAGGGATACATCTTTCTTTGAAAATGTATTTCCTTACAAATCCACACAAGAGTTGAACTTCCAGTAAAAGAACTCATGATCTTATGATAGGCAATAGTCGAGGCGACAAGATGATGATAAGACCAGGCATGACAAAAAACTAGAGAGCGACAAAATCTTTTTTTGAGTCCAGTTTTCGTCATTTGTTAGAAGATGAGCATCAAAGCTTTAAGGAAGCTATTTCGAGCCTGAAGCTCCATATTGGAAGAGGTATAAACGATGAAGTAGAATCCATCTTGCAAAATCATGCGTGGGAACTGATGGATCTTCCGCGAGGTTCAAAACTTCTAGGATATAAATGGATATTGAGAAGAAAATGAAAGCGAGATGGATCTATTAATAAATATAAAGTCAGGCCCGATTATCAAGGTTACAAGCAAAGAGGCAAGCGTATTTGATACCTATTCTGAGTAACAAAAATATGTCCATTCGAATGTTATAGCTATTAGGCTATACACAATCTTGAGATACATCAAATGATTATAAAAGCGAACTTCTTAAATGGTGACTTGGATGAAGAAATCTACATGGAACAACGAGAAGGGTTTTATTGTCGGAGTTAAGAAAAGAAAGTTTGTCTGCTTGTTAAATCACTTTATGGATTAAAGCAAGCACCAATGCAGTGGCATGAGAAATTTGACTATGTAATGATGACAAACGGATTCAAAATCAACGAGTGCGACAAATGTGTATATGTCGAGAATGCGAGCGTGGTTGTCATTGTTGTCTCTATGTTGATGATATACTCATTATAGGTAGCAATAATGAAATCATTAAACTACGAAATGTTGCAATCAGTTTTGACATGAAAGACTTAGGTGTTGATGTTATACTTGGAATAAAGATCTCAGCATCGAGATGGACTAATATTATCTCAATCACGGCCATTGAAAATTCTCGAAATTTAAACAAAATGATAGTAGTCAGTAAGGGAACACTTGTAGATGTAAATCTACATCTGTCCAAAAATAATGGCAAGCCTTTCCGCAGCAAGAATATGCACAAGCGGTGGCGGCTGATGTATTTCATGAGCTGTACCCGTCGAACATGAAAACTACCATTTGTCATTAAACAGTAGATACACAAGTAATCGAGTCGGACCATTTGGAAGGCAATAGTTCGGTTTGAGGTATTTGAAATACACCCCGAAACCATGGATTACACTGAAATATCAGCGGTACTTGAAGGATATTGTATTGTGAGTGGATATCGACACGAGCTTCGAAGTCGAAGTAGCTATCTATTTACATTTGGTGGTGGAGCGGTGTCTTGGAAATCTTCTAACCAAACGTGCATTGCTAGATCCACGATGGAATATGAATTTATTGCACTAGATACTGGTGAAGAAGCAGAGTGACTTCGTCATTTCTTAGAAGATGTTCCAATATGGCCACAACACATTACACGCTTCTCTGCATTATTGCAATAATTAATCAGATTGGAAGAGCACAAAGTCATATATACTCTTGGTAAGAAGTCTCGAGCATATTCATCGAAGACATATCTGGTAAGACAACCTACTCTCTAATGGTATTACTGACCATTGAGATACATAAGATTAAAAGAGAACATTGCGGATCTGTTAACCAAAGGTTTGACCGGAAGGCTTGAGTAAAGAAAATCATCGAGGAAATGAGTTTTAAAGCCTATACATTAAAGAGTTGCCGTAATGGCAACTTAGAAACTAAGCGTTGGAGATCAAAGATCTAGGTTCAAAGGGACAACCAAATTTTGTGTGACTCATTGAAGATCACTATGGAGAACAAATCTCCTACTCATTCCTATAATCAAAATAGTTATGCCTACAACGTTGAATATGGTAAGCCACGCTTTTAATGATTCTTATATCTTGTTAAAGACAAGTGGGGTATAGCAAAATACCTTCCATAAGAAGTCACCTATGTGAGTGAGAACTGGGTCGATTCTATGAGAATGATAAAGGCTAAATTCTCTAGGAGACTCATGAAGCAAGGGGTATTCGGGGCAGAAAATGGAAACCATGGCCGTGAGAACCCGACTATGTCGAAGATTCTGCATGAATGATGTTGTCTTGGTTTACCTGAGAATGATTGAGCGATTCGAGACATCATGCTCGCGATCAATCGGTAACCCCGATAGCATTTCACGAGAGTTCGAGACTACAAAGTTACCTTCCTCTATCACGAAAAATTTCAATGAACTCTACTCTCTTGGAGTGCCATTTCATTCGCATTAATTTGAGTCAATTTTCATTCATGTGGGGGGATTGTTGGAAAAATGGGTTTGAGCCTGATAAATTAGCTATCTACGAGCTAAAATTACAATGGGTCACACAAACCTTTTCGGTGGGTCCATGGGAATATGTTCTCCTCCATGAGGAGATGAAAATTATATATTAGGTTGCTCAAAACCATTAAGAGTGAATTAGAAATTGCCTCGAAACATCACCACTTGAGAATGAAGTAGCTAAGGTTTAAGCTTGCTGAAAAAAAGCTTGTGTCTGCATCGGATAGAACGAAGACTTTTAAAGAGGGTACCTACCTTGTAGTTGGTTTCGGGCCCCAAGGGCCTTGATTTTGTGGAAGGAGAACCCTAGCTCATGCTTGGTTCACCACACACCTTGCCAGCGCCGCAGCAGCCGCGTCAATCAGGGTTCAAAGCTAGCTTAAACTCACTTTTTGTTTGGCATCATGCAAACAATTCCACATACTGATTTAGGTTATGCAAATTGTTTTGATTGAACATGTTATTTGTTTGTCTCTTACACTTTCGATTTGTTCTATATTTCTGATTGATCACAACAGGAGCTTAGGGAGCGCAGGTATTTCGGGGATAAAATTACGAGGCGATTACGCAATTTCGGTTTCTCAGCGCGATACGCTCTTGATTTGTTGAAGGAAACTGGTATGATGGGGTGGCTTGGATGACACAGTAGCGGATTCAAATGTCAAGCTTAAAATAAAAAATGATGAAGATCTAGTGGATAAAGGAAGATATCAAAGGCTAGTTGGAAGCTTATTTACTTATCTCATACACAGCCTGATAAAAGCTTTGTTGTGAGTTGTGTGAGTCAATTTATGCACTCTCCATCCGAGAGTCAAATGAAGGTAGTTTACCGCATTCTAAGGTACCTCAAGGGAACTTCGGGAAGGGGTTTGCTTTTCAAAAAGTGTGCTAGTCGAGACATTCAACTCTTCATTGACGCAAATTGGGTTGGTACTCTCGTGGATAGACGGTCTATTTCGGGTTATTGCACACTCCTTTGGGGTAATTTGGTCGCTTAGAAAAGTAAGAAACAAAACGTAGTTTCTCGGAGTAGTGTTGAAACTGAATCAAGGGCAACAACTTTAGGAACTTGTGAAGGTCTCTGGTTGAAAATGTTTGTAGAAGAACTTGTCTTGGAAGTAGGACATGTCAAAGAGTTCTATGACAACAATGCCACCATCTCAATCGTACACAACCCATTGCATCATGATATGATCAAACATGTTGAGATTGATAGGCACTTCATCAAAGAGAAAATCAACGGTGAGATTCTAAACGTGGAGCGTATTCCTACAAGCGAACATATAGGGGATATTTTCACTAAAGCAGTCTTGAAACCAATGTTTAGGAAATTTGTATCCAAGCTTGGAATGTACAATCTGGACAATCCAGCTTGAGGGGGGTGTTAGTGTGTATTTTTTGTATTTTAGTAAATATTACGTGTAGATAAGTTAGAGTTAGTCAATATTTCATTGTAGATAAGTTAGAGTTAGTCAGTATTATCTTGTAAATTAGTTTCCTAAATTTTAGGATGTTAGTTACCTAGATCTAGTTTCTTTTCTATTTATTAATTATGTAATCTACCATGAAAAGCATGATTCAGAGATTATTTTTTGAAATAAACCTCACTACATTATTCGGTTCTATCTCTCCTCTTGAAAACTTTCAGGTAGCCTTATACATACTTTTCCCAAAAAAAAATCATCCAATGAACAATCACAAGTAGGAAGGACCCATTCATAAAGCAGATGGAAAGCCTATTCCTCAAAAACTCTCTCTAAATCAGTCATCTGCTTCAAGTTCTTAGGAAAAAAAAAAGAAGACAAGATGGATACAGTGAAAGACATTAGAAACAAGAAAAGGCAAGGGACAAAACAGAGGAATGAAATGAAGTGGGGTCAAGAGGGTAGCCTGTCAAAGGTGAATAATCAATACATTTGAACTGTGAAAAGCAAAGACATACACCAGCCAGACTGAAAAGATTAACTTTTTGAGTCACATGATTTCAGGATCTCAAAAGTAAAATACAGCCAATGTTTTTCTCCATATATGCTTCAATAACAAGATGTCAACAAACCTACAAGCCCTATGTGGGCTACAAGACAAGGATCATGTAAATGAACAATTGACAGATCCCAAAAAGCCTAAACCAAACCATGAGAGTTAAAAGGGGATCGTGTAAACAAATAATTAACAGATCCCAACAAGCCTAAAAGAAAAGGTAATAGCCACCCTCCCTTTAGAACAATGACACAAAAATCAATCATCCTATATATAAAAACCACTGTTAATCAAACATGGGCAAAAACACATTGTACAGAAAGCATGAAATATCAGTAACCAGGAGCTATTTACCCCTCTAGATAAAATCAGACATCCTCCTTCTGTGACGGGAAAGTCTAGCTCTCAAGTTTGGATTAGAAGAAGTAACGATCTTGCTCCTAGGCATGGAGGTTGGCTTAGAATCCAAATCACTGCATTTGGGACTCTCCACAGCAGGAGTATTTGTTTCCCCATACCTAGATTTTTTATTTGCTCGTAAAACGGATTTGAAACGAATATCTGAATAACTGAGAGACTGGGAACCTGAGAATTGGATTGAGCTTCTAGTCCAGGTTCTGGAACTGTTTGCTCTGCTATCTGTTTCTTTTTCTGCAGCGCTTAGCCTTTGGCGACTTGCCACAGTGGAATTCATGAACCGGGGCACAGAATTAGAAAATTTTCTTCTAATCGTTTTCTCAAATGCTAGAGATGCTCTTGGAACTTGAATAAGATCTCCCTTAGGGGTTGCAGGGGCCTTTCCTTCATCTTCAAGAGGCTGATAGGTGGAAGAGAAGAGCCTTTTGTTTTCATTTAACAAGAACTCTGCCATTTGTATCTGATTCCTGATTTTCTGACATTCTTCTTCAGCTTCTCTCATCTCTTCTTCAAGCTTGGCAATTCTCTTTTCCTTTTGCTTCTTTAAGTCCTAAACAAATGTATAGAGATCAGTAAGAGCTTTCGACATTCATACCCCAAGGCTATTGGTAGCTAGTAAGAAATTGAAGAGTACCTCAGGGAGCTCTCTAGTGGACTCCACTGCTCTTGCTCTCTTTGCAAAGCTAAAAGAATGGGTTGTCTCCCCAACATCTTCTTCAAATGGGCTTACATGCACAAGCATCAATATCTTTGAACCATCCCCTAAAGCAATCAGATTAAGAAGTATAAGACATTTCACACTTTAATCAATTATTGAGGGGTTAGGAACACCACTTGGAAATGAAAGTATTCCATTGTCTTCTCAACAGCATTTGTAAAAAAAATAAATTCATATTTTAGAATGAAGTCATCACAGAAATTGATAATTCGAATTTGAAAGAGCCACTATTTCTCTAAATCAAAGAGTTTTCACCCTTCAAATACATAAATTCATTTTTAAATGGTAGGAGATAAATAAAACAATTTCAAGTTCAAAGAAAATCAATGTGGAAAAAGTTTAAAACAGCCCACAAGTAAATTAGAAGAACAAAGAATATAGTGTCATACCAAGGGAATCCTTTAGAATTTGAGTTAGCTTGCTATTTCTGCAACCAAAGAAACAAATCCCAACCAGATTATAATTTGCTTGCAAATCTCAGTGGGAACTAGAATTTAGAATTCTTTTTATGGCAAATGTTTCATGGCAAATAGGACAAAATTTAAGGTGAAAATCAAGAATAAAGAACTTACCTATAAGGGACATGGCCTCGCTTCCTTCTCAGGGCTGCAATGACATCACCAAGAGCTGAAAGAGAGAGATTTATGGCTCTCCCTTCATCCAGTGTCTGACCAGTGGCACCTGTCTTCAACAATCTTTCACTTCCTCCAAGGTCAACCATCCACAGTTTGCTTACTTCTGCTTTAGCTTCCGAAGCAACCGCACGCCGAAAAATGGTGATCCTCGTTAAGCTAGATATATGGAACTAAACAGATAATATATTTACCAAATTAAATCAATCCATTAAGTAAGTTGGAAATGCCTGAGTAAACATGGAACCCACCAGTGAGACCTGCTAGATGCTTCATTCACATTAGTCCATGAAGTAGATCTAACCCGTCTCCCCTTGGCATACCACCAACTTGCTTTGTTAAAATCAGAAATTGGCACTTCTGAGAGACCCTCAATTTCGACCAATCCCTTTGGATCTGTTTGAATGTTTAGATTGCTGTAGTAGGGTCAACAAAACACAGTACTGCGGTAAGGAACTCAGTTATCCATCAAATTCATTTCTATTTCTGGGGCATTAGAAGGTGTAGGAAGAAATATCATTACCATCTTGAAATGGTTTCATATGCTCTGGAGAATGATTTGGGAGCCAGCAAATCCCTCAGACTACCCATGTAAACCTCCAACATGCTCATTGAAAAAGTGTAAGATGATGATTTATCCAAAGAGGCATTATGGAAGAGCTGAACAAGTGCTCGAGGAACGATCCCCAGCTGGTCATTTGTACCATCCTGAACAATTATTGCATCACAAAATTTATCCATAGGAAATAATGCAGTTTCAAATGATAAGAGTAAAAAAAAAAAAAAAATCTCTATCACTAACCATTGTAAATGTCTTGCCAGTGCCAGTTTGACCATAAGCTAATATACATACATTGTGCCCATCCAGTGCTGATCTAAGAATCGGCTCGACCTCAACAAAAACATCATCTACAGAATTTTCAAAAGCAGGATAGAATCTCTTACTACAACCGGAAAAAAAATGATAATTAAACTTCAGAAGAACAGATGGAGAGATTTGATACTTACCTTGGCTTGCTTCTTGTGGGAACACCTTATCAAAACTGAACTCTTTCCTACTTCCTCCTGATCTAACCACTACCTTCTCCAATTCAGTAGATATAGGTTGGTGAATTCTTTTTCTATCGGTCAATAGAACTGGTCTAACCCGACAAAACACTCTAATGCTGCCTGCAATTAATTCTTCAAGTTCATAACAATTATAGACATAAATGAAAGACACGCATGATAAAGCCAGCCATGACCAACTACCTTTAATATCTAAGATCTTATTCAGTGCTTCTCTTCTCGTCCGGTCCAAAGACCGATGCTTCAACCACAATCCAGCAATTTCTCCTGCAATGTTTAATTTCAGATTCATATCAATAGCTCATCAGAATGCTCCATCTTGTGAATCAATGCCAGAAGATGGGTAGTATGGTACCTTCTAGAGTCGAAATTGTTTGCTCAAGCCTCTGCTTTTCTTGCTCAGGAACAACACTCACATCAGTATAGATGGCAACAGGAACAGGAACCGGAACCGGATCGCTCAATCCGGTACCCGCCAGAAACCGATTAATGGAATTCGGGTCTGATTCCAATGGGGAAGTTGACTTCAATGTTTTCCCCCCATTCTCCAAAGGCAGTAAGATCTGTTCTTTCTCAGTAGAAACGAACATTTCTCAGCTACCAAACAGAACAAAAACAAGAACCCCTTTACAGAAGCTTCAAAATTCTTACACAAAGAACACTCCTTATACACCCAAAAAAATCCAAAATGAAGTAGAAATCAAGCTATATCTACTCTACCGAACAAAAAAACTAAATAAAAAACGGCAACTGCAGATCACAACAAACAATGAGCATAGATTTGACAAGGTACCACCACTCTGAAATCTCTCATTTCATGCTAAAAAGTAACTCAAACCGACCAACCTATAAAACAATCCCCTCCAAGAAATACCAAGATTCACAGACAAACAACACTCTGTACCCAGAAAAAGCAATGTTCGAACAAACCCTAAAATTTTCAAAAAGAAAAAAAGTAATGAACCCTAGAAAATTGAGAAACCCCAAATCAGAAAAAGTGAAAAACAAAACTGGGTATGTTTTGATTTCAATGATTGATCACTCTACATGAACTCTCTGATTCTGACGGGCGTTCTCTTTTTTTTTTTAGTTAATAGTTTTGTCACTCACCTACACCATTGAAATAAATAAATAAAATTAATTTTTTTAATTAATAGTTTTGTCACTCACCTACACCATTGAAATAAATAAATAAAATTAAAAAGAATCTTCGGTTGCTTCAGATCTAAAAATCAACATTTCCAGGTTGATTTTTCTGACAGGAGCGTGGGGAGGGGCAAAAGTGGAAATAAAAATATGAGCTTTTACCTAGGGCTTTTCTGGAAATCTTGGAGGGAAAGAAACGGGGAAATGAATCAGCGTCCTATATTTTGCCACGTCGGATGTACGCCGCACGTTATTACTCATGGTATGACGTGGCAAGATCTCAATAGCATTGTGAGCTGAATTTTTACAGCATTGGGAATTGTAGCTTTTTTTTAACGGAATTTCAGAAAAGACTTGCCGTTAACGTTAAAGGTGCAATAATGAATGGCGGGGACATTGATTTTTGAAATATTCGATAAATATAATAATATTTGTTTATTGGAAGCTTCTAGATTAGGAAAATTAAGTCTACTTTCTATTCTCCAACGTTTCAATATATATAAATAAAGAAAATTTATATTTCTTATTTATTATTTCATCTTTTTTTACAATTAAACACTTTAATTATAATTACAATGTAATAAATGGTTCTCAATGAGACCAGAACCCAACCCTTTCTCTCCTATACGCTACTTATTTAAACGTTTGAAGTTTTATCACATAAGTTAAGTGTGACCCTCTTTTTAGACCTAAGCTGGTGAGCGACATATGGAGGGCATCATGGGTTGTCTTACACCCATATGAGGACTTAAAGCAAGACAAACACGGTATCAATATGGATGGAAGCCTTAGGTATCTTGTTTGATGAAATAAAAAGGAAAACCGAATGGTAGAATGGTAATTATGAGGCATTATGTCTACTCAAGCTACTTTGATGCCTCCTCAAGGAAAAACGAGAATTACTAAATAAGCTCTGTAAAGGGGGGGAGGGGGGTGGGCAGTCACTAAACAAAGGAGGCCTTGGGTGCACCTCGCCATGGCCATAGGGCACGACATGGCTTGATAGGCTGAACAGTGACTGGGTGTGTAGGGGTTCCACGATCTATATTGGTTTTCCTCTCCCTCCCTCCCTTGGTGCTAGCATGGGGGCACTTTAAGTCTATGCATGTCGGATGCAAGCCATGGGTGCCATGCCATGGCCTAGTTGGCTCAGTCTCGGGATGGTGGTGCATGACTCAGAGCAAGGGGTGGGCAAGACCTTGCAGCAATGGGATTAGATGTTCAAAAACACCTAAGGCAGAATAGGCTCACTAGGTGTTTGATAAAATGCCTCGATGGACCAAGGCATGGAAGCATGAGCAAAAGGGTTGTTGGTTGGACATAGGGATCAGTTTGCAAGCTGTCTACACCCTTTTGGAAGGGGCTGCAATTGAGGCATCCTTTAAAGTATGGGCTATGGGCTAGGCTATGTGTTGTACAAAGCTCATGGGTTGGCACCCAATAAAAAATATATTTTTGATCAAGGGGTGACCATGAGCCTCTATATAAGGCCACTAACCTTGCATGTTAAAGGGTTTAGAAGACAGTATTTTGTAATAGATTCGTGGGTTCCTTTGTAGGAAATTAAGTAGGAAACAATTGAGCGTTGTTCTTGTATTTCTACGGTAATAAAATACAAGTTAGGAGATTTTCATATACTTGATTGTCTTTCTAATACGCTGCTTTTAGAGAGTAACGGGAAGGGAAAGTTGGCTAAGTAGAACTTAGTGTCGCACACTTAACGAAAAATCAATGGTTGGTTTTGGAGGTGTGACACTAGGCATGATGTGCTTATTATTTGTTAAAACATTGAAAAGAAAAACAATTTATTGATTTAAACAAGCAACGACCACACATTTGTTAATATTATATAGTAGTATATCATATATTTCAAATTTTTAGCGTATTAGTATTTATGATTTGATTTGTTGGATTATGATGAATGTGTTTTGTGCATCAGAGCTATTAAGCAAATAGCATATGACAAAACGATGTAAACAAAGCGTTATCACAAAACGGCAGCCCAGAAATCGCGCGTAAATAACAGACGGCAATAATGCGAAAAAATAAATTAAAACTTATATCTATATTTATATGGAATAACCACTTTATTAAGAAATAAAATTATATAAAGAGATATAGAAGAGTGATTTTAGACCAATAATGATTAAAAAAAAAATCACCCTTGAAAAAATGGCTACAAGATAGAGAAAATGTGGATAGGGTTTCTTTGCATGGTAGATGAATTTATTATTTATAAAATTAATTTGATTAAAAGGCACATTTCGTACAAAAAAAAAAAGTTTACAATTTTTTTTCAAAAAATATATATTTTAAAAATCTTGTCAACATTTTATAAGAATAGAATATTACAAGCAAAATGAATAGATACAAAAAAAAAGATTTCCAAATATGGCTTACAAATAACAATTGGTTTGACATCATGTTTCCACGTTGTACGGAAAATGTGCCTTTTGATATTATGAAAGAAAAGTCATGTTTTGTTCTAATAATTTTTGTCATCGCGCTAATTTCATTAGAAAGACAAAATGGTTTTTGTCTCTTTGTCTGTTTTATTATTCCTTAGAGAACCGACTTTTTATTTTTATTATTTACATAACAAAATATAAATATAAATTGATTAAAAATATATATAAATATAAATGACATAAAAATGCATATTTCTTTATTTTTCCTTGTATTTATTAATAATAAATGGAAAATAAAATTTTTACTTCTATTTTTTTCACATGGATAAAAATATTTTAAGAATTTATTATTTTTAATTCCTTATAACAAATTTCAAATAAATCCTATATAATTGAAATTAGTTACAAATATATATATATATATATATATATATATATATATATATATATATATATATATATATAGAAAATACTAGATTTGGAGTTTGTATTAAATATAAGAATTAAACTTTTGAATTCATTACAATAGTTTTATTTTCCTACGCCATTTTTCTAAAACTAATCATTCTTGGCTTGAATCACTTATTTATATATTTTTCGATCAATTTTTCTCAATAAAATGGTTATTTCACGTAGATATGAGTTTTTAATTTGTTTTTCGTGTTTTATTAAATGTGGTTCGTGATCAACGTCTGAAGTTTGTTTTATCGTCTTTGTATGACGTTCTTATGTGTTGGTGATTAAACAATGAAAGTATATTGATTATATCATCAATCGTGATCGTTAATATGTTATAGAACTTATTCCGTATGTATTATAGATGTTTATAGAGATTATCGAATGTGTGATCTGATTTTAGGTCGATTGTTCTCTTTATTAAACTTGGGCGTTGTTTAAATCATTTAAAAATTTTAGCGAATTTGATTATATATTTATATCAAATGTATTGTTAGTTTCAATAAATAAAATTATCTCTTTAAAAAAAGCAATCTATTAAATTTGTTTATATCGTCTTCTGATATCTACCAATTTCTTTCTTATTGTTTTTTTATTATTAAACAACTTTTTGTTATAATAGGACTTGAGCGGGCTTTTCATTTTGGATATCTTATATTTTTAAACTTTGAAGCCTTTACAATCGTTCCTTTTAGATATTTTGATAAACAAAAATTGAATAATCTCTCTGATATTTGAATTTTAAATGATTTTCTTATGATTCCTCCTAATTTCGTTGTGATCCGTTGTTTAAATTTAAAAAGAAAATTAAAGAAAATAATTTTTTATATATAAGCTTAAAAAAAATTCAAAGAAAAATCAATATAATTAAACTTAGAAACACATTTATGTATTTTTAAATTATTTATTTATTTTCCTCAAATTTTCATAGAAACAAATGTAACCCAAATATTTTTTTAAAAAGCCAATGGCATAGAATGATATAAAAAGCAATTGGCGTGACGTCTTTTCATGACTTTTTTCCTTTAATATCATGAAAGAGAACTCATCATGTTTTTCTTTAAATAATTATTTTTGTTATCATGCTAATTTAATAAGTAAGACAAATTGGTTTTGTCTGTTCGCCAGTTTTATTTTAATATAAATTTTTTATAAAAAAAATGTATTTTTAATTTTATATCAAATTTATAATGTTCTTTAAGAAATCATCATAACAAAAAATAATAATAATAAATATATATATATATATATATATATATATATATATATATATATATATATATATATATATATATATATATATATATATATTACTGAATAAAATAATTTCTTATATTTGATTGTGTAATGAAAAAAAAAATCAAATTATAATAAAATTAGTAAAAAATTTACGAATTTCTAAATTATTTAATCTTTGAATAGAAGAGTTGAAATAAACAAAATTGGTTTGAAGAAAATAAAAATAATATGTCTGATGTAACTCTATTTTTTTTTTCTTTTGATTTTTTTCCTTTTATTTTTCCTCCATGTTATCTTTCTCTTATACTTTCCTTCCAATTTTCCGAGAACCAAACAAAGCCAATGTACTTCAAAACTTAGGAAAAAAAGCTTATAAAATACTTTAGAACTTAAATGTAGAAGGTTAAGTGACTTTAAGCTTATGTTCTCTCATTAACATATACTTAAAGATTAAAGATGACTTAATATGTTGTATTACAAAGTGAATAGACGTTAAAAAAAAAACGATGGTTTAAGATACTCGAGATGACTTAAAGACACTCGAAAAAGGTATAAGGATCTTTTTATGCTTGATAAGTAAGAAAAGATACATCATCCCTTGGTCAAACAAGAAAAAATATATAGTATGAAAAAAACTTAGAGAATATAAAATATAAAAATTTTTAAGAGAAAATGATCGAATATATTAAAAACAAAAAATAAATACACAAAGAAAAGATAAATGAAAGATGTCAAATGTTTCAAGTTTTGAGAAAAAAAAAAGATCAAGTTGCTCCTAGTTGCAGAACCATTTAAATGGTATGAGACTTAAACATAAAGAAATAAACTCAAAGAAAAAAATAATTAATTTAATACAATCTGATAAAGAAACCGTTTCACAATTAAAAGATTATTAATTTAATAAAATCTTATTCATTGGGCATTAACTTAAAAATATTATAAGTAAACTAAAATTTGAAATTTTACTTTCAATGAAATAATTCATAGTTCACATTTATTTTAATTGATAAATAATTTGTAAATAAAAAATAATGAATGGTAATACAAAAATATAAGCAGGTCTTTCTTAAGGTCAATTTCCGAATCTTCAAAGGAGTGAGATGTAAAATGAGATTCAGGACTGGAATACAATAAGAATATAATCTTCTGGCGTGATGTAAAATGAACAAATGTCAACATATATATTATCTTATAGCCCCTTTCCCCAAGCAAGGAGGGGTGATTTTTGGTCATTTTTGCTTAAAATCCTCTGCGCTGCGTATGTTTAACTTCGTTCGTTCTTGTGATAAAGTGGTTATTAAGCGTAAATGTTGATTTATCTTATTTTTCGTGTTTTAACCCATGCCATCTTATTGCGATAAGTCTTAGTGTTTTGGGTGATTGATGATAAGCATGTTGATTATAAAAAGGCGTGGCTAGTCGAGATCGTCGGTATCTTTCATGAAATCTTATAGATTTTAGTCGTCGTAAGATTTTGAATATAAGGAACTTGTCTTGCGTCGTTATGTTAGTCTTATTAACACAGATCTTTCCATTCTTTGGTGTTTTTAGATTTGATTTTATATCTTGTCTGATGTATTCTTTAGTTTGAATAAAATAAATTTATATTAAGATACAGTATATTTGGAACCAATTTAAACTAGGGTTGTTGGATTGAAAAATTTTCCTTTAGGGGTATTTTTGGTATTTGACTTCCTTTGCAATGTCAAAGGGGAAAACTTAATTAAATACAAATGGTGGCATGACATGTGAGGTTCATTTAAAGAGGAAGGAGAAAAGCTGGGAAGCAAAGCTCTCAACCAATGGTCCAAGATAGTGGCCACCCAAACACATGGAGAGAGATATCTCTTAGGAATTTGTACTATCACTATCCCCCCTCTATCCCCCCCACATCTACTTTTCTTTCTCATTATCTTCCTTTTATTTGTGTTCATTGCTTGTTTCCCCCACAAAGGGCTCTCCATTCATTGTGTTTTGAGGGCTTGTTTGGGTATTCTTCAATCTTCATTCTTGGATTGTGTTTTGAGTTATCAAAATGAATTAAATCCCTTTTACACCATCATTTGCAATTAGTTTTTGGGTTTGTTGAGTTGTTAAGTGTTGGTTTGATCTTACAATTGTTAGAATGTGTTGTCAATTATTTTAGAATATGACATTTCTATACTTCTTTTACTTAACTAAAGAAAGGACTGTTTAGTAATATAAAATTTAAAAATGTGTTTTTTTAAAGACCGTTCCTAAAAATAGGTTTGAAGCAAAATTTTATTTATGGACCCAAATATAAAAATAATACTTTTTTTTTTATAAATCAATTTAAAAATATTCCATATCAATCCAACTGTTACTTAAACACTTTGGCTGTCAAAAAGAAAAACACCCTGTAAAAATTTGTTATAAAAAACCATCTTTTATAAATAGAAGACCATTGTAGAAAATTTAATGTAACAGTAAACCCTATATTAACCAAATTTATGTATGGGCTTTTAGGGAAAAGAAGCCCATCAAGATAGAGATTAAAGGGGCCTGACAATTTTGAATGATGTTCTCCCAGCATGGGCCAGCCTGGCCAATATGCAGTATCATTTCCACTTTTGCCTTTTGTTTTTCTATTTTTAATTATTTATTAGGAAATAATAAAATTATACAAGGAATTAATACCGATTCGGTAGAAAACTCTTAGGGAATGTTTTTGTTTATTTATTTATTATTTTTATATTTATTCATTTTGTACATTTTGTACATTATATTTCATTGGATTCATCTCGAAACCTCTTTTACCTCATATAATCGGTTTACAATTTGAGTTAGATGTTAAGAATAATTTATAAACTTAATCGATATAAAGTTATATGATAACGGCTAATTTTTTTCAAAGGATATTTTAGTTATGATATTGAGTTTGCTATTGATAATCAATTGTTCAAATTCCTTTAGAGTCATCGTAGGATTGTTGGATTTATCGAGAATCATGGTTATATAAAAAAAGAATAACATGTCCATAGACATATATATATATATATATATTAAATTTTCATATTATAAATATGCTAAAACCAAGGGTTACGCATGAGAACGAATTTTGGGAAGGGAGGCAGATAACGAAAAAACCATTAAAGCGAGGGATATTCTACAAATACGACAAAGAACAGGGGTGCCGTTGCAAAAACGATTTTCGCCTAAAAATCATCAACCCCAATCGCAGTCGACTTAGCGAAGCTGTACTCGCTAATCGACTGACTCCCAATTCCATCAGCTATTTCATTTGCATCACAGCCGTCTGCCGGTGACAAAGAACCGGTCCCACCTAGAAATTCGACGGCTGGGGGAGCGATTAAGAAGACGAGAACTATCGCCGCGAGTGTCGTTAGTTTTTTCCTCCGCCACCGTTGTTTATCTGTTGAGGGTGAAAAGACTGGATAGCCCTTGAAGAAAACTGGAAAACCCAGTCAATGGACTCATCCACACAACAAGATCGAAAAACTCACAAACCATCCCTCTCTGCACTTTCTCTCTCTAGCATTCTCTGCCATCTCTCTCTCTCTCTCTCTCTCTCAAACATACACACGCCCTTTCTCTCTCTCTCTCTCTCCCCTCTCTACATTTTCTGCTTCTGAATTTTGGAACTACGTCAGTGGAGAAAAAACCAAAGCCGGAACCCCCACCAAATTCTTCATTGATTTTAAGGTTAGGGTTTTTGTTTTTCATTTTCCTTCTCGACTGCTCCAATTTGGTATCAATATGCGCTTGGATTAATTCAGTGGAAATTTTTTCGTGATATGCGGGTGATTGTCTCTCTCGCGGTTGATAATTTGGGGTTTAGTAGGATTTTGGATTCCCTTAATCGGTTGATCTGGTTGATTGAATTAGAGAAAGATCGATTGGTTTCAGTGTTTTTGCCGTTGATGAGGGTTTTGGTTACTTGAAACCCTTGCCTTGTGTTTGGCAGCTGAGGAAAAGAGAAGGGAATTTTGAATTTTGGGTTTTGTGGTATATTTGGTTTCTGGGAAATGTAAAAAGTCAACTTAACCGAAACCTGAAATTCGGTTTCCATGATTTTTGTTGGTTAGGAAGTAGGTTTTATTGCTTCCATGCGCATCTTAAGTAGTTTGAAACTGATATCAATGCTTTTTTTGACTATCATATTCTGGGGTTTGATAGTTTAGAGATTTGATATCGAAAATTTGAAATTTCCCCATTTGGACTGTGGTTGTGAAGGATTAGATTTTTTGGTGAAATCCTATTTGAGGGCTGTGATTTTCTGTGACTACCCTTATTTTATTTTATTTATTTTGGGTGGGGATGAGGAGAGGGGTTCATGCTTTAGACGGCCATTATTGTGGGTAGTTTTCTTTTGATCATATAGCCGTCCTAAGTCAGACAATTTTCTTGCTAAAAGGATCAATAGCAAATGTTGTTGAAAGTCACGATTTAGAATACCATTTTCTTTGCCTGCTCGTCTGAATTCATCACAAGTGAAACTCCTGAATCACTTGTCAAAGCATTTGATTTAATATAGGAAAGGCCAGAATGCAAAAATGCTAATTTAAAACCTCATCTATGTAAGCACTTTATCCCTATGTTTTGCATTTAGTTAATGGTTTATTTGGTTCTGTCTAGCTTAGGTGTAGACTCTTCCTTGCAGATCTCATTGAGAAATATAATTTATAGTTGTCTTTTTCTTACACCTGTGATGTATGTGAACAACATTTTTTCTTTTCTTTTTTTCTTTTTTAAATTAATGTTATAAAACTGAAAAATGCTAGTGAAAATGTTCCTTATTCCGGATTGAAACTGCGCAAAAATGTTTTTTATGTTATCTATTTGATTTTTCAGCTTTTGAAATCTAAAAGCCATTTTAAGCATACCTTTAGTGTGTTGGCAATAGTATTAAAACTCCTCATATTTTCGGAACATCATTTGTATATATGCTTGAAAGTCCCCATTTGATTTGCTATCAACTCATTTGAAGTGTCAAATTATTCGGAAACCAGAGAATGGTCCAAATTTTTATGTTTATCTCTGATTAATTGAGAAATGAACCTTTAAACAATGAGTTAACATGGGGAATAGATTTCTACACTTACTTTTTTCAACAACATAAAAAAAAAACATTTGCTTAATGTCCTAAAGTAGCTAGTTTGATTGAGGTGGTAGCACATATATTAACATCTATGTTCTTGTTGTAAATTGCAGTTTCCTCTCTTTAACATTTGAATGCAAGTAACAATCATTTATGATTGCTTTCTAGATCTTTTAGTAGATTTTTTTAACTTTTTAAATAATTTTATGTGCTGCTGCTTGTTTGGCTGGTAAGGAATTGTACCAGGGTTCTGTTGATGATAGTAGCCCAACTTGATTCCTAGATGAAATTTATTTCCCTTGTATTAGATATGAATAAAGGTTGATCCAAAATTGGATACTGGACTGTTCTGGCTCCTATACATTCCATTTTGAGGGAACACATTTGGTTCATTCAATCTTGAGGATAAACAAAAATGCTGATGCTAATGAGTTTTACGTGAATGAAATCTTATCTTGCTTTTTCATCGGTTGGAGGTTGCAAATATTTCATGCTTGTGAGTGTTTCCAAGTAATTAATGGAGGGTTACATTCTTTAAAATTTTTCATTTATTTGATTTTTTATTTACATCTGTTCAGGGATTTCTGCAATGCACCGCGTAGGCAGTGCAGGAAACACTAATAATTCAACTCGCCCTCGCAAAGAGAAGAGGTTGACATATGTGCTGAATGATGCGGATGACACAAAGGTAGACTATTTTGCATTCAATGAACATACATGTTAGTTATTGCTATAAGTTCTCAGGGGTGCCTTTACAACTAAGAAGTGTCACCTTCACTTTTAATGTCTTGGATTCTCTGAATTTGTGGTGATTGCTGTAACGTGTTTATTCCGTCAAAGATTATTTGTGTTTATATATTTTGCCAAATTATTGATAACTTTTTGAACATTTTTTCCCTTTGGCGGGTTTACCCTTTGGATTTTTTATATTTCCTGCACCTCTCCCATTATTTTAGGGTGTTTGCGGTTTACTTATTGCTGCGATTTTCTGCCCAATGTGGTGTCATACCTTGAATCATATAACTTTATTTGCTTACAAACCAAAATATGAGAAATTTTTACCCTAATACAACTTTATAACTATCTTTTATCTCTTAGACAGTCATGCAACTTTAAGTTAAATAACTTGATTCTTCTCCCTCACTGAACAGGGTGGGCGGGGTCACCAAATAGCACAATATATTTTGTAATACCTGGTTGTATCTGTTCAATAACATGTGCCTCATGAATTTAGATGTAAAATTGTTATATGCTTGCCCTTGGTGTTTAATTTGTTCTATTTTTAAATTGAAATGTTAAGATTGCCATGTTCTTATATTACTTAATAAAAAAAAAGATTGCTTGTTCTTATGTTATAGCTCCAATTTTCAGTGAATCCATTTGGATTGTTGGAGCCTGTGCTTTCCCCTCCGCAAGGAGACACCAGAGCACACCCCTGCTACTATGGCCATGGTGTCATTTTTTTTTCTTTTTACCAGAGCTATGGTACCATATTATTGATTACCTTTTTTATTTGTTGTCCTATTTTTTCTTTTATCATCACTAATTTCAAGAAATTTACATACTTGGCTATGCTTGTTATGTTATTCTTATTGTAATTAAGTATGGTTAAGCAATGTATGGCAGTATTATGATCTGCACACCCCTCTTGTGTTGTGCTATTTTCTTTACATCAAGAAGATTCTTTCCCCCTTTGCTAGGTTTCTATATGTCGAGAACTTTTTACTGCTGGAGGAGTTATAAATTCTCATATCACTCCATTGTTAATGTTTCTCTATTTGCAGCATTGTGCAGGCATAAATTGTTTGGATGTATGGATGCCAACGGCTCCTGATGGGCATGATTACCTCTTCACTGGAAGCCGTGATGGCACACTGAAGAGATGGGAGCTCACTGAAGAGGCGGCTACTTGTTCTGCCACTTTTGAGTCCCACATTGATTGGGTACTGATTTTCTTATGTTCTTCTTCATTTACTTCACTCATGGCCAATCCGATTAGTGCGTAATTATTAGAACTATTTACATAAGTAGTTTCGGGCTTTTTATTGGTATAGGCTATTTCTTATAATGCCATTTCCTCATCAAATGAATTTCCTTAGTTTTAGCCATATATCTATATTTTTCATCTAGCAATATCAATTATTGATGAAATGGAAATTTCCTTAAAAATGTTTCTAGGTTTAAAATTAAAAATTTTTAATATTGAAACTCTATTATCTTTGTATGGGATTGTTTTAGTTCATTGAATTTATTGTACTGCATGCATACATTATAATTGAATTTGAAAGAAAATTGTTGGTTGTGCAGGTTAATGATGCTGTTCTTGCAGGTGATAATACGCTTGTTTCTTGTTCTTCAGATACGACCCTCAAGGTTTTATCAATTTGAATTCATCATTGTTGGTTTTTTAACATATGAAAATTCTGTTTATTTTTATTGACTTATTTCCCTTATTGAGATACACCAGACCTGGAATTGCTTATCTGATGGAACTTGCACCAGAACTCTCCGTCAACACGAGCTATGTTGCATGCACTGCAGCAGAAAAAATGTAATTTCTTTCTCAAAATTTTGTGGACTTATTTACTTGAGTAGATGAGAGTTCCTGTCATTGCTGTGCGG
Source organism: Tetrastigma voinierianum (assembly GCA_016808115.1). Taxonomy (NCBI): domain Eukaryota; kingdom Viridiplantae; phylum Streptophyta; class Magnoliopsida; order Vitales; family Vitaceae; genus Tetrastigma; species Tetrastigma voinierianum. The sequence goes on along the minus strand of JAEQBH010002464.1, from coordinate 220,372 downwards.
ATGGCCCCAAGTTTCATGTTCAATTTAATGGTGCATATTTTCTTGAGGGCATTGTGTTATATTTTGTCATTTTCATTTCTGATCCTTTTATAGTGTCATGCATTTTAGAGCAATGTTGTTGCCTCTGGTGGCCTTGGTGGGGAGGTTTTTGTATGGGATCTGGAAGCTGCACTAACTCCAGTATCGAAGGCAAGTGATGCAGTGGAGGAGGATTGTTCCAATGGCATCAATGGTTCTGGAAATTCACTGCCCATTACAAGTCTACGGACTATTAGTTCAAGCAATAGCATTTCTCTACACCCTACTCCACCTCATGGATATGCGCCTGTTGCGGCCAAAGGTCATAAGGAGTCTGTGTATGCTTTGGCAATGAATGATAGTGGAACCCTTCTTGTTTCTGGTGGAACTGAGAAGGTATACTATGATATTTATAGTTTCTTTATTGTCTCTTTTCTGAAGGATCTTTAGTTCTTCCCTTCTACTAAAAAACAAAAGAATCTTTAGTTCTTCCCTTGCATCTGATTCCCTGTTTATATCAAAAAATTATAGATTTCTAATTTGAAATATTTATAATTGGTCATTAGGTATGTCTTAGTACCAATGAAGCATTCATCCGTAAATATAGTTGATTTTCATCCTATATCCTTGACATTTATTTAGATCATCTGTTGTATTTCTCCTAGTTTACTATTGTTGGAAAACCATTTATGGCAAACTACGGCTGTAGGTTGTGCGTGTTTGGGACCCGAGAACTGGTTCAAAGACTATGAAGCTCAGAGGGCATACGGATAACATTAGGGCTCTGCTGTTGGATTCTACTGGCAGGTGGGTAGCATGAAATCTGCATTTATTTGACAAGGTCCTTGTAAGCATTTTTGCTAAGCTTCAAATTGATTTTGGCCTTTTTCATTTGCAGATTTTTATATTAGCTTTTCATATTCTTCTTGGTACATTTTGGCACTTATAAATTTCTTTTCAACAATTATTGAGATGACCCTTGGCCATAAAATGTCACCTTCCCCAGGAAATCTCAACAATCACATTCTTAGGAGAATCCACCCCAAACTCAAACAATTATTGTTCCTAGGTCTAGGGATTGTGTCTTTATTTTTATACTTTAGTGCTGTTTTTACTTCTCTTCTATATCTGTAGTATCAATTTTCTGTTTAGGGTTTTTTTAAAATATAATTTAAAGAAGAAAATATATTTTTCAAATAAGCCTTTTGATTTAATTTGTTGTGCTATGATGATCATTTACTCACTGTTTGGCGCTTTTGCTTTCTTTGAAGAATGTATTAAATATTTCTTTGTACTTTCCTTTTATTATTACATTTTTTTGCCTTCACTAGAAAAATGAATTTTGACTGAGAAGCATGTTAGTTAGCAATTTCTAGCACCATCCTGTGGATTTTTGTTTGTATTGGCAAAATCCACAAAATCCTAATTACAACTTTTTTGGGCTGATTTTTATTGTCGTTTATTTTTTAGACATAACATCCTGCATTCTGACAATTTAATTAGCTGCAAATATTTCCTGTTTTTCTGTTGCGACAGCACCAGTTATGATTAATTTTTTACTTCAATACTTCTTTTCCTCTTTAATTTTCAGTTGCACCCAAGGTAAATTGTAGGATTGTGATGGATCTTGAAATCCATTAGGGAGATATTGGGTGCCAATGTTTGCACATTTATTGGAGCTGGCCTAACGTTAGTTTGCCTTACCAGGTTTTGATGAATTATCTATTTAACGTATTTACTGGTCATTTTGATTATGTTCCAATTACTGTCAGTAAATGTTTTTTAATTCTCATTGTTGCAGGTTTTGCTTATCTGGGTCTTCTGATTCCATGATTAGGTCCGTGCCTCCTACTGCGTTTTGCTTTCTTTAATGATGATACTACTTATTATCTTATTTAGACATGCAAATTGGCCTTTTAATGTTCCCCATAAGTTCCATATGAATTTTGAATGGTTATATGTGCTAGTTAGTCATTTTTCCCCTTTTGCTCAATTTTGATGAGTATGCCCAGAATATCAACCACTTGGCAGCAAGAGGGTCAAGATTCCCTAACTTTACAGATTTTTAAGAATTTGAACCCTAATGGTTAAAATTTTCTTTGTAAAGAGCATCATGTTATGCTCCATTATATATTGAAACCATAAAGCAATGAAGCTTCAAGTAATACTTACATGTCTCAAATTACTTTGTTATTTATTTTAATGAAATCATTTCTTCAAGCTAATAATGTAGTTTTCTTATTTTGTGAGCTGCACATCCATTGATAGAAGTCTGTAGTTTGCTGAATCCGAGAAGTTTTTCACGGGGTATCCATTTTAATTGAGTTTCCTTTTCCTTTAAGTGATTGTGGTCGAGGTTTGGGCTTGGATTCATGGTTGTTAACTTGTAAAACATATCTTGCATTATTTTTCTACTTTTCCTGCAGTGTATCATATATTTTTTAATATGACGATCAAACGGAAAAAAATATGTATATATGGTACATGTAAATTGGAAGCATGAAGTGTGAGGTAGTATATAACAAATTTCATAGAAGATATTGGATTAAAGAGTTAAACTACACCATATCATATGAAAACATTGAATGCTGGAGTTTAAACAATTTCAAGTTAACAAAAAATGTGTTTAAAGCATATATTTATCATAATATCCGCACAAACAAACTTTTTAAACTTTTACATATGATTTTAGTTCCTAATTCTAACTAGGGCATTTTTACATATATGTGCCATGCATATGTATGCCTTGTATTTTTTTCTCCAAGCTTCTAACTTTTCATGTTTGTCATCTTCCTTTTGCCACTGGAAAAAACCTGAATTTATTACATAATATATATATATATATTTATCAATTGGCATCATTTTCAATGTCAATAAATATTGTTAGAATAAATTTAGTTACTTTCTAACATTGTCTTTGACAACAAAGATATAGTTTTTCATATAGGATTATTTTACCTCTGTCACTTTTATGATTACTTTCTAACCTTACCGTTTATTTTAATCGTTATAGTTATTTTGAAAAAGGAATTTTTATATTTGTTAAAATTATGAAAAATAGCTGAAGATATTTATATTGTTGTATTACATATGTTTTTTGACATATGTTTAAGATAAAATACGAATTGCAATATGCATTCATTAAGAACGTGTTGTGTCATTGTATCTTGTTGTGCATTGTAAGTTGCAATATGCGGTGATTCTCATTAAAAAGCGTGTTGCATCGTTTATTGTATTTTTGCATTATGAAGTTCTTACAATTGTAAGCTGAATTTAGTTTATGTAAAGATTGTTACTTTGATTTTCAACTTTGTACTGAAGGACTCCTCATCCCCTCAGTCCCCTTTGTTGCTTATTTGTATTTTCTTCCTCCTAATAAATTTTCCTACATTTAGCCGTAGACATTGTACATTTTTAGTCTCTCCAGCTGTGGTTTTTATGTTTCTTTGGGTCTGTTTTGGTTTCTTCACTTCACATCAGTTGTATTCTTTGCAATGATACTAATTTTTCCTTGTGTCTTTAATTAATTTTAATTTCAGCACTGCAGTAGATATTTCCTGGTTTCTGATTTTACTCACACATTCAATATATGATTAATTTATTTCCTTATAATTAATCCCACTTTTAGTGTAACTTCATCGAGACGATCAACCTGTACCATCCTCACATTGCATGAGCTCTGGGATCTTGGTCAGCAGCGATGTGGCCATTCTTATACAGTGCATACAGATTCTGTCTGGGCACAAGCACCCCGATCAGCCATGTTTATAGTGGTGGGAGGGACCTTTTGTGAGTACAGTTTTCTCCCAGGGCTCAACCAGCTGAAATATTCCCTTGCCTCTTATTTATATTTTGCCCTCTATTTTCCCTTTAGCATATGATGTAGTTCCCTTTCCTTTTCTTTTCTTGATCTTTTGCAGCAGTACTCATCTTTTGATGACGTATTCTGTTTATACTTTCAGTTATACTTGACAGACTTGGTGACAAGAGAGAGTCTTTTGCTTTGCACAAAGGAACACCCTATTTTGCAACTGGCATTGCATGATGATGGCATATGGGTTGCTACAACTGACTCTTCTGTACAGAATGTGCTGAAGGACGCGTATTAACCCTCGAAGGTTTTTCAAGAGAGGTGGTTCATTCTTGGCGGGAAACTTGTCCTTTCAGAGCAAGGAGCTTCCTTAAGGGGATAATCCCCTGTAAGTCATTCTTTATTTCTATCTGTTCCATAATTCATAAGAGATGTCAATGTGTGCTGAATCCTTAGTGTGCATGATAATATACCATTAGTAGCCAATACCTTTAAGACAGTGATCTGAGGTGAATCAGTTCAATCAGGCTTGTCCTCTTTTTGTTTATTTCTTTCAGGAGGGTATACTAAAAGAAAGCTTCCTCAGCCAGCAAACATTGACCTCTTCCAATGTTGGCAGGTTCTATTCACAAAGAACCATCCTATACTATTCAGGAACCCCTGGGTGTGCATGAAATTCTAAATAATAGAAGACATGTCTTGACTAAGGTAATTAAAATGCTTCCTCTTATGTTATGATGAAATTTATTATTTATGATCAGTGTGGATTCCAGGGTTTTGCATAGTTATTTTGTTGAATGTTATTTTGCAAATTATTCTGCAGCGCCTTCTCCACAATGGGATACAGCTGGCTCAAGTGAAGGCTATGGGAGATCCTGGAGGGCGTTGTTGTTGAGGACTATGGACAGGTCTAAAGAGTTCATTTCTGTCTAATGACACTAGAATTGCTATGAATTGGTGCTTTGCGCACCAGGCCTGATTATTGGGGAAGGTTGCAATGGCTGTGCTGAATTATGATGTGCAACATGTTCGGTGCTGCTTTTGGACAATTCTAAACATTTTGCCCCTTTAATATCCTTAGGTTTCATTTGAGGGAGGAGGAAGGGAAGGGTGTTTGAGATGGTATGATTACCACCTTTAAGATTTGTCAATGTAAGTTTTAATTTAGAATTAAGAACAATTTGGTGTCTCTTTCTTGATTGCATTATCTTCTCAGGTGGGCATTTCCTGCATGGTTTACTGTAGATACAAGACTACTGGGAAACTTGTCTGTCCATTTGGATACACCACAATGCTTTTCTGCGGAAATGTACTCTGCTGACCTTGGTATTATTGGCAAACCCGAGGATGATAAGGTACATCTTAGTCATATCTATACACATTTTTTTGATACTTCTGCTGATAGATGAAGTTCTAGAATGCTATTTTACATTTTAATCAGCATATCTTGATGCATTTTTCCTACTTGTGTCCTCTGTTGGATCTCTGAAATTGACCTACCTATTTCAAACTAGAAAATTTTGTTATTGTAAAGTGCCAGATTTAAAAAAATCATTTATACAATGTGGGTGGGAAGTGGTTTTTGCTTTACCTCTATGATTTATTTATTTATTTCTTTCTTTTGTTCTTCTTCCTTTGGTATGTTATAAAGAATCGTTTTTCCTAAACAAAGGTTTTCTTTTCTGCTGTTGTTACATATGATGGAAGAAATTTTGTAATCATCATTAATTGAAATGCGTTTGGTAGGCAATATATCCTGAAATGGTGTCACTTTGCTTTTTAAGAAGTTTAATTTCAATAATTCATTAATCATATCATCTTTATGTGATTCTGCAGGTTAATTTGGCACGGGAAACTCTTAAAGGTCTGTTGGCTCATTGGTTGACCAAGAGAAAACAAAGATTTGGGTCCCAATCTGTAGCCAATGGGGAGGTTTCTTCTGGAAAGGATATCTCTGCTAGAAGTATTTCTCATTCAAGAATGGAAGTAGATGGTAATGCTGAAAACGATTCCATGGTTTATCCTCCCTTTGAGTTTTCAACAGTTTCCCCTCCTTCCATTATTACTGAGGGCTCACAAGGAGGTCCATGGAGAAAGAAAATAACTGATCTAGATGGAACGGAGGATGAGAAGGACTTCCCTTGGTGGTGTCTAGTTGTGTGTACTGAACAGTGGTCCACCTCCTAGGGAAAATGCCAAGAAATTCTCTTGCCATTTATTGCATTCAGCTTTCTTTATTGATTTATCCCTTTTCACCCTTTCTTATAGACTTTTCTTTATTGGTTGTCTGCTTGCCTGATACTTTGCATATAAGGAATTGTTTATTATTTCTTTGTTGTTCTGTGGCTGAAAGATGCCTACTGCTTGCTTTTGTACCTGTTAAGAGATTTGGATCATTTCTGGGATGTGAAATAGGCGATCAGTGGTTGGGGCCACATGTTTGATTGCTTTAAATAACTCTATGCTACCAGAATGAAACTTTCGTATGCTGAATTCTTCTCCGGAGTATTGAAGTATTATAATTGTTAACAAGTCTTTGACATGTTCGGGAAAATAAAAAACTATATTTTTGTTATATTTGATGTTGCTGGTGGTAAGGCTCCCTGAAATTGTGAACTATCTCTATTTTGTTCAATGATAGGTAAGAAATGATTTTCATAGGAAATAAAACATTTTTGGTTATCGGTGGCCTGGTGTTAATAGGAAACTGTTCATTATTTATTTATTTTACATTACAATTTTAGTAGTTTTCATAAAATTTTATGTAAACTACTGCAGGTCTACAGCCTTTATCTACAAGCATGTGAAGGTTCAAAAATTGTGAGATCCTTACACAAGGAAAACTAAGTCGCCTCGTATATTGAAATTCATAAAGTAAGTTTTTTAGTTTTGCTAGTTTAAAGGCAAGTTTTCTTTGTTCGTTTAGTCCCAATACATGTGTATTTTAGTATATCTGTGCATATACGCACATACATATCATAAAATACTGCTTATGTTAAATCCTTATATTTTCAAATCATTTCCAAAAAGTTGTTGTTACACATATAAAGGTTTTTAATTTCAAAATGTTTTCCTAGCGAAGTGCTTTATGTCAAAGCAACTAAGTCATCGTCTAGAAATATACTTCTGTAGATACACAGATGTATTAGACTTCTGGATGAGCATCAAAGAAAAATGTCCAGTGGTTAACTTGGAGCATGTCGTTATGCATTGTTGTCCTCACCATGTTCTGTGATAGGAGATCACATTATCTTTTCTCACCAAGGTGTCCGAGACTTCCTTGCAGTGCTTGGACATTTTGTACCAGTCTTCTGTCTGTTTCCTTCATTGAGGCATGTAGTTTAAATGTGAATAATATTGTTATCTGAATGGACAAAAGATTTAAGGAGCTTATCCTCTTGTGCATGTGATTAGACTAGGTTCTACAAAACTGTATTTACTTCACTTTCTGAAGAATACTGTGTGATGAAGCCCGATTTCACGGATTTTCTTCAGGACATTAATTATGTTGTGGAGAAGAGATGGTCCTTCGACAAATAGCGGAGAGTGTAAACTCTGATGGAACATTGCCCCGGGTCTCCCTGGTGAAGCGATGCGCGGCATTCAGCGGTTGGTGGAGATGGATCCTTCAGGTCTGGGTTGAAGCCTTGGCAAAAGCTTAAGCCCTCAATAGAGATCTTGTGCAATAACCAGGCAAGTTGTTATACTTTCTGGATGAGTAAATGTTAATGACCTGCTCACATTTTTTTTTTGATAAGTAAGCAAGGATGTATAAAAACGACGCAAAAAATTAAAGGCTCAGTAACTTCGTGATTCTTGAAATTTTGAATTAAAACTGAAGAATCAGAATTTGAAAAAAAAACAGTAAGAAAAATGGATAAATATTTTAATGATAATTCTTATGTCGTTTGAGCTTGTCTTTCTGATTTTGCACTGGTGTGAAATGTTTTCTTCTAGTTTTCTTTCATTTTTGAACATATTATTCAAGATGGACTAGGGGCATAGGAGAGAGTCTGCTGGCATCACTTTCTCTCAAGGAATTTTAGAACACCCATGACAGTTTGATATTGTTCTTCCTGTAAGACCTGCTTTGATATACTTTTTGGAAATATATTTGTTTATTCAAGGACCTGCCATGTTATTTTCAGGTACACTTTTGCTCAGATATTGTTCTTCTATTACGAGCATACTTTGACATCCCTTTTCAATTGGAATTGTTTTTGGAATTGATCAGAATGGGTTATGGAGGATTAACTCACTGATAATGGGATTTTTAAGCTTCATTTAGGTCATAAAAGAACAAGGGGAAATGGGGAGGAATGCTGATATTAATTAGGTGGAGAAGGATACCATTTTGAAAATTTCCATATTTTACCATTGCCTTTCTTCTCTTCTCTGAGGATTCACACAGAGCCTTGGTATTCTTGATAACAATGTCATTTATTTCTTGTGTTTTAGGTCTTAGCACCTGATATGAGCTTGGCCACAGTCCGCGCTTATATATGGAAGAAACCTGAGGACCTGGTTCTTAATTACAGAGTGGTGCAGGGAAGATGAGTCTAGGTGACATTTTGATGGAGGTTAGTAGTAGTGCTGATTTACATGAGATGTGCATAAGCATTGGTTTTATTTTTGTTTAGTTCAAGAAGGTTTGTCATGGACCTGAAATGTACATCAATGGAACATCTTTTGAGTTCTTTCTCATGAATTAATGGGAAATGATTTTGGAGTGTGTTAGAAGCAAAAGCATATAGAAATAGTAGGTACATTTTGAATCAAAATGAAATTTGTCTCTCAGAATATATCATTTTTCATTTGGTTCTTTAATCTCAGAAAAGCATTTTAGAGTTCAATAAAATTTCTAAGCCACAGGAACAACAGCATTCTTGGCTGTAGGTGACTCATCTATTCTATCTTTTACCATTATATTCTTGTTATGTAAAGATAGATAGAGATGGCAGCATCCTAACGATCAGTGTTCGATGAATTTGGTGGTTGGTTATTCATTTTCTTAAACTATTATTTCAACTTTAATTGTATCAGAAGATTGCAAGTTACAGATATTTTTTGAGTGATTAGATGTGGGGCCCAATGGTGGTGACGATCAGTTGCAAAATATCAATTGCTAGGTCATCCGGTATTCTCAAAAATTTGATGAGGGGAAACCGGTTATAAGCTGTTTCATAGTTGGATGATGATGATGATGTTATAAATTTTGGCTATGGTGTAGTCCCTCTCTCTCTCTGTATCTATTTCTCTCCCTGCAGGCGGGATTAGAACGTGTTTTTTTTACTTTGAAGGGGAATTAGCTTGAAGGAGGTTGGTTGGAGCACACCCAAGTTTAGTTTAATATGATGTCCAAAGCTTTGTAGATTTATATATCATATTGTATTAGGTACACAGTTGCAAAACCATGTTATGAGGAGTCAATATTTTTCTTTAATTTTCTCCTTTTGGAATAAAAAAAAAAACCATTCCCATTGTGTCGTCTACTACTTCGATATATATATATATATATATATATATATATATATATAATATTAAGATCATAGATTTCTTTTCCCCCTTCCATTGGGAGGGTTCCATTTCTGAAAAATAAGTGGTTGGTAAGGTGTTGGGGAATCACAGTAAATGTATTATATTGAATGATTAAGAGCATTTGCTCCTTTTTATCTTATAGATCTCTAAATACTAATATGTGACACCTCAAAAGTAAAAAATAAAAAAAAGGGATTGAAAATTTGAAGGGTTAGAGGTAGGGTGCTTAGGCTATTCAGTTCAACCACTCTCAATATAACAAACGAAATTAGAAACATGGAAATCCAAATTTATAAATTTTATACATTTTTTTTATAAAATGTATCTACGCATTCTTCTAGATACAGTTTTATTTATAAATTTTTTTAGAGAATACTTGATTTGTTTTTTAGAAATTTGTGGATCACTCTATTTAAATTCTTTTTCTGCCCTAAAAAGAGATTGTTTTTAAAAGAAAGTGAATTTTATAGACAAAAATATGTGTTGAAATTTCAAATCTATGATAATAGTGTAAAAATTAACGTTATTTTTTTTTTTTTTGGTATTAAGCTGATTTTATTAAAGGGTGGGAGTGAAATTCGTCTATATTGAATCCCATCAACACTAAACATTTAATCCCATAAAAAAAAACTTAATCCTATTAAGTATTATTAAGAACAAAAGTTCTATTAAATAAAATTTGTTTTTAAGCATTTATTAAGTAAATAGAGTTGCATTAATTAAATAAAACACTTGTTTTTACATTGAATATAAGCTTTTGTTTTGAATAGTGCTTAATAGGATAAGTGTTTGATGGATTTGTCTTTTCCAAAAATTAATATTTTATTTTTATCTAAATTTTGAAACAATAAATTTTTGAATACCAATATACATGCTTTTATTTTTTATTTTATTTTAATTTTTAAAGATGCTTTTATTTAATTAGTGTCAAACGGATCATGATTCAATTAGATCATAAAGAATATGATTTTTTTATATTATAATAATATATAGTTATTTTTAATAGAAAAAACATTCAAAAAAAGTCAAAAAGCTAAATATTTTGGTTTATTTAATAAAAATTTCAGGGGTGGTAATAAGTCGTAAGAAAAATAAAAACACATTTAAATGTTGAAAGGACATTTCTTTTCGAAATGGCCAAGCAAACAAGCGCAATAAGATTAATTATCTGAAACGCGTTCTAACCCGGGTAGACTAATTTAATAAATCAAAAATATCTCTATTCTAATAATTATGCCTTCTTGAATATATTTGACTAATAGTGTATAAATTAGCAGATTGACTAACTTATGAATATCCTATCAAATAATAGTATGAATCCTTCATCTACTATTCCTATCATGTTAATAAATTTCCATTATCAAATTTCATTTTTGAAACAATAATTTACAATTTTAGATATGACTAAAAATTTATTGAAACAATATCATGAAATTTAGCACATAACAAAGAGTTTACAATAAAATGAATAAAATGTTAAAAGCTTATCTAATACATGCGAAGTCCACTGGTGATAAATTAAAAAACTTCTGGTAATGTCTCAAATACCATAAAAATGTCTCTTACAAAGGTTGAAATTGCACTTCATCCCATGTACCTAAAAAACTGAAAATGATTAGAACAAATACAAACAATAAGAACTAAAGAAAATGAAACCATTCAATATAAATAAATTAATTTAGTAAATTTATTATTAAACATTAATATAATCTTCTGGTACTTTTTCTTTTAGGCTCCATTAGGTTTTGAAAAAATTTATTGGAAAGAAAATAAAAATAGAGTACAATCTAACATATTGTTTTTACTTGTTAACTTCAAATTTATTTTTATTTATTTTAACTTATCAATATGAAGATTAAATAATTTAAAAATATGGAAGTTTAATATTTGATTTTTCTTTAAATTTTATTAGACAGCAAATATAAGATCATTTTTCTTTTTTTAGTAATTATAGGATGTAATGATTACCGGTGCCATATAAATATTGTCGAAACCGAGGCGATGAGAGTCTCACGGTTTTAAAACACTTCTACTAAATTTAGATTGAGGAGGCTCAAATGCACATATAGTGTCGGGAAGTTTATCTGTGCTCGATGTGAGATGTGACAAATCTTTGAAGTGCACAGTGTAGCGTTTCGTTGTGTCACATGGATTATTGAGGCGAAAGCGGACGAGCATCCATTCTGAGCCACATGGAACAAACCCCGGCATCGGGTCGGGGGTTGATTTGATCTGAATTTGTAATGAGCTCGGCGTAGTATAGATATTGTTCGCTGGGTCGAGGGGCGCCGCGGCTTTAAAGCGCGTTACTTGGTAGAGAGGAACCCGATCTTACATATAAGGTGTCGGAAGTTTTATCATTATCGGGTATGGGATGTTCTGAGCTTTGTCGCGTCGCGTCGGATGGGGCTTTCGTCTTGCTGTGGTATAGAGTTTTCTCAAGCCTGGTAGACCCTTTAAAGTAGGGAGGCACTTGGGTGCAAGCGGACAATATACATATGAGATTGGGGCCCGAGCCAAATGGTATCAACTAAATCTACTACTCCAATGTGGAAGTGCAATTAAGTTTGACATAGCAAATGGGGTGTTTGTCAGTTTGGCGCTCGTAATCGTAGAGCCTTGACGAAAGGATGTTATGTGCGCATGATGAAAAGTGTTTGTAACCATCTCATCGGATCTGAAGCTTTGATGTATATAAGTATCAATTTCATTCAATAGAGTAGGCGCGTTTTAAAAGTCGTGAAGAGGCTATATTGATGAAATGGATAATATCTACATGGTTGGACCGAGTTATTCTATATAAGAGCTAAACTCCTGAAACCAATAATTTTTTGGTAGGATATTTTTTGTCAATAATTTAAAAGGCATTATAATGAGGCTTGAGAGAAAGTATGGGAAGGAAAAAAAAAAATATCGGAGAAGACTAACCTTTTCATGAAATGATTCCGAGTTAACTTTCAGATACGATCACTCCCAAAAGTTTGGATGAAACTGAGTTGAATTCTAATAGGTATCTACCCACACCAATAAGGTCCGTAAATTAGGGAGGGACCCAAATGGACCTTTAGGATTCCATACATCCTTCAATTTGGGTACGTTATGAATTTTCAACTCCTCTAACTTAGTGAATGAAACCTGTGAAATAAAACTATCACATCATCAATTGGAAAGTTATGATAAATATAAATATAAATATATTCCTCAAATATAATTAATCAATTTGGATTATTCACATGTTTACTTTAATGATATTTAAAAAATGAAACCACGAGCGATTCTCATGCCCTAAATTATTTTTATTCATAATGATAAATTATTACATGCCTTTCTATTTCAAGCATTAATGAGTTCTTATTATTTTATTTTATATTTTTAAATTTCCTTCTTTTAAATGATTTCAATAATTTCACTCTTGAATTTGCTATGAATTTATTCCCATTAAGCCCTATTTTTTTTCTTGCTTAAAGTAAAATAAGATTCATAATTTTGCTTTATTTTTCTATTGAATTACTATTTAATGTTTCTAAAACTAATATTATCTAACCTTATTCTTTTTTTAACTTTTTTTCATATTGTATTTATTATTATTCTTTATTTTATATTATCAAGAATTAACTTTCAAATAATTTAAGATATTTTATCATTAAAAAAACAATAAGTATCACGAGGAGTAAAAGGCTTTAACATACCTTATGATTGTGAGGAGGAGTGTTTTGGCTTGCATTTTGTAATAATTCGGGGATGAATTGATGAGCTCGGCCAGATATTTGAGTTTTCGAGATTAGCAGGATTGGGAAATAGTTCAAGTTGGTCCCACCATATTCATCTCCTGACTCCTTTTCATATGAGTTATTTGCTGTTCCCATGGCATGTGATGTTCAATTATCAGGAAATTGTCAAGTTGGGAAGGCCTGCAGCCGTGGAAAGTGAAAGAGATATCTCGTTTATGACACGTGAGGAACACCTTGATTTTAAGTTACCGAAAGACCCTCTTGGAGGTGGCGCTCGCGCATACTTATTTATAGCTTCTCGACCTCAAAGAACCAATGACTCAGCGGAGGAAAGGCACTATGTTGTAAAAGCGTACGTGATCAATTGAATCAATGATATACTCAATCTCGTCACTGTTACTAACCTGGAGATGCTTCAGTTCTACAAAACTCTCCCTATTTGATGGGTACTGAAGAACATGTTTATTACCACTTAATTCCTCAAATTCTAGTTCTTCACTTCTCTCCAATAACTTGCGATTTGTCCCAATTATAAGCTTATGTTGGCTTTCTTCAGCTTCAGTATTACATCGGTGGTTCTCCTCGACTCACATAGCAACCACCTATATGTATAGCATATCTTGTCAAGTTCTCAAATTGAATGTCTTCTAGCAACTTGACATCTGGTATTCCTATATGTAATGTTGTCAAACAAGACAGATGCTTAAGCTGAGATAAATAAGCATTGCTTTGATGATCACCTTCCCATTCTGGAAACCTATTTATCATGAACAAACATTCTAATTTGGACAAACTTGATAAGACATTCTGTGGAATAACTGCAAGTTCCTTGGAATCACTTAAGTCCAATAGCCTTAGGTTGGTCAATTGTGACACATCATCGGGCAATTGTTTGATTGTAGTAGCCACCAAGCTAAGAACTTCTGATTTTGTTAACACCAATTCAATGATATTTACCAAGCGTAGCACCGATCTAGGCCGCCGTCCAGGAGATTTGCAAAGGGAACAAAGTGATGAAGGTAGTTCTTTAAAATGCATTTTTAGACCGAATCTAAAACTTTGGAGTTTTTCATCCCTTGGAATGTGTTTGGGATATTCAATGAAGGTTGCCAAATGCAATAGAAAAAAAATTGGGTTAGGTTATACCAGCGCTTAGGGAAGGCGTCATTGATAAGCTTGCAATGTAAAGAGATGAGAGTGCAGCTTTTGGATTCATCACTCTTTGACCATTCTTCCAACCTAACAACATCTTTTCTGAATACAAATGGCGGGGATCGCGGATGCGGTTTCGCGTGACATCATAAACGACATGGTGCATCCTCACAAGGTGTCTATCTTGAGGGACAATGATCGTGCTGAGAGACTCCACAAATTGGGCGGGTCTCTCTCTTTTGCTTGCTTGATTTGTCGTGCAGTCAAACAAATCCAAACCCGATATATTGTGGCAAGTGATCAATTGAAATATCACCATTGTCGACATACCACAAAGTAACAACAGCGACTTAAAGTGATCACCCTTACCGGACATCTTGGAGTAAACCCAGCTGCCCACCTTTGCCCTGACTCCTTATTTCTTCCAAGGCATTCTTCATACGACCGGTTAGATTCGTCTTTTTAATGCCTTGGCATTTTATTTCTAAGTGAAGAGTGGAGACCTCGCATTCTTCAACCACTTGCTGGGCTATGGATCTCGCTTCTGGATTCTTCTCCACCATGGAATCAACACCTAATGCTGTCTTTTGAAATAAAGTCCAAGCTTCTTCTGGTTGTAAAGTATCCACTGGAAAACATATTTGTGCGCCCAAGTATTTGCATAATTGCTCTCCTTCTCCATCTCTACAAGTCAACACTATTTTGCATTCGTTTTCATCATCATCATCTTTACAAGAAGAAGGAATTCCAATTTCCTCCAAATCATGAATCTCCTTCCAAATGCCATCTAAGATTATAAGGATCTTCTCCTCTTGATCTCTTCTTGACTCATTGCTCACAAGTTCATCCAGGTACCCTCATTTTCAACTTCTTCTGTAGGTTCGAGCCAATCCCATTCTTAGATTTCTATGGCGCCAAAAACTTATGTAAGGAGACCAAAAAAGACATACAAATTTATGACACACTATACCAAAGGACTATTGTCTAATCCCCGTGACGGCGTGGCTTGTTGGGGAGACGAAATGATGTATATGTGAAAATATGGCCAAGGGAGTGAATGTGGTAAATACTAAGCGATTTGAAACAAAAGTAAGTATACTCAAAAGCGAAATGAAAAGTATTGCAACACTCGACCCAGCCCCTTTCATGAAGTGCAGATGTCCTGATAATAAAGTGGACTGCAGGAGTCGGGATGCCGTACCACGAGTTGGGGTTCTCTCTAATTGGAATTTGATCACCAGATTACAAGGGCTGCTTCACTATTTAGGCGACCAAGTAGGATGTCGAATAAAATCAATTTAATTGAAACAAAAACTGATTTAAAACTAATCTAAAATCTACCAAATAGAAAATTAACTACTTAATTCTAAAAGGTATGAAGAGAGTCACTAGGGATAGGGGATAATTGTTTACAAAGCAGGTTGCATTTCCTTGAAAGTGCAACATTGTGAGAGAGTTGAATGGATTTGACAAGGAAGCGATATGGTATAGCTTAAGTTTCTCCCATACACCATCATTTCACTAGTTAGAATCGTATTATTTTGAGACAAATAGTCACAAATAATTTCTTATGGGTGGCGCTCTTTAAGATTTGATTGTTTTCTTTTTAAATCTTAATGCATTTAAATTGAAGAGGTGCTTTGCTCTATAGACGAGGATAATGCAAGCCTTCTCAATGTAATTGGTATCTAGATCCCTTTAATCTAATAAAATTCCATCTCTCCTTGATTAGATCTTCTTGTCACGGTCCAGATCGGCTTCGTCGGACTAGGAGAAACCTCACGATCAACTAAATTGATACATCCTGTCCCAATTAAATCCTCACACCATGAGTAAATTGGTGATCTATCGAAGTAATTTTCGAGTTCATTAGTTTCGAGATATTAGTCTAGCATTTTACTGAGATTCTTAGCTCTTTCTTTCTCGGGAATCTGCATCTACGGCCGCTCGGAGGGCCTCACGGAAATCGGAGAGCCCGAATCTGACTCTTTTGTGGGTATAAGCTACTAATATTCAGAACATTCATTATGAACTATACCAATTATATAAATTCAGTTTTTCAAACCCCCTGAGAATAAATGAAAAAAGCCCACTTAGTCCCGAATGTTCAACAATTAATCCCCTGACCACAGAGGGTGTTTAATGTTCCATTCTTGGATTCCGATCATCACTAATCAAACAAAAGTAAGAAAATGAAGAAAGAAATCGAGAAAGAAGAGAAAACCGATTTGAGCTTAAATCTTCACCTCAACGATGAAATAAATTGAATATCACGGTGCAGTATTCAAAAATCTCTTGATAGAAGCCAAAAATGCTCGAAAACTATTCTAAGATACAGTAAAATAAAAATCTGCAGCAAAAACTAAGAAAATGGCGGAGTTTAGAGAGAAAACCATTGAGAGAGAGAAAATCGATTTTAGCTTCAATCTTTGTCGAACCTTAGTGAAATCTGAATCTCTATTATACAACAGAAATATGCCCCAGTAAAGCAATATCTTACAAAGCTCTCCAAATAAAAATCAAATCTCTGAAAAAATGGGCAGTCTGAGGGAAACCCCATGAGAGAGGCTCTTAAAATCTTAAAGCCTGTATAACTTTCATAAACAGTATATATATGGTCTTTAAGGGTGAAAGAAATAAAGGCAGGTGGGTGAAAACTCAATTTTCGGCCTTTTTCAAGTTTCTGCGACGTGCAGTCGCGACCGCGGGTTTTGCATTAGCGACACCATTCTGTCGCGCTTGTCAGTCCGCGACATACTCTCTGTCGCGACATCGATCCGCGACATACTCTGTAATTTGCGACATACTCTCCTGTCGCGTGACTCTGTCTACGAATGTGGCTGGTTTTTTCTTCTAACGCCGGGGCCATAAACCTTCCGTTTTGCTTTCGGATTTGGGCGTGTAGTCACTAAGTTGGAAACTCTTTGAATGTAGAGAGATGCAGCCATGAGAATTTGAACCATTTGATGTTCCCAGATGGTACAGAAAAATTAATCTTTCAGTAGCCGCACATGATACTCTCAGGTTGACTCTCTTCTTTTGAAATAAATTGCTCATTTCTTTTGAATCACTTGCTTCGTGATAATCCCTGAAACCAAGTTTGGAAATTTATGAGTTTACGTAGACTATGGATATAAAATACTTAAAATAACGTGTAAATAAGGCTGCAACGTAGATGAGTTTGCGCTCATCCCTTGACTTCTTTATATCTAATATTTTGAATCCTTTGAAATTACTTCTTCTCCAAGTTCATCCGAGTGTCTAGTCATGGAGGATAAATCGATATAAACATGTGAGTGAAAGGAAACAATTATTCTTCTGTATTTTGATAAAAATGGCTGTTTGCAGCCAGTGGTTTTACCACGCCCCCCCGATCCCACTGCTCCAATGCGGTTGATGTCGTCTTCTTAAAGCATCCATAATTTAGATCGAAATGGTGACTCTTGGTGGCTTTCGTAATTACTCAAGGAATGGAACCTGTAGTAGAAACACAATATGACCTATTGTGAAAGGTTGGAGATGTACCTAAAATAAAACAAAAAATAAATTTTGAAGCACATAAAAAAGCATATATATTCTTAGTTTATTGGTTCATTAAATAAAAAATTATTTTCATTCTAAATTCTTTCCCCAAAAATCAAACAAGCGTAGTAAATTAATTTTTGAGAAATATAATTTTTTTTTGTTAGACCATGAGATCTTACTGGGCGATGCGCACATGAAAGACACACTTTAAGCCTCTGGCCTTTCAGCCAGTGCTTGTCAGTAGGAGAGACTACAAAGGCTGGTAAAACTCTGCCTTGAAACATTGTTACATTAAGCTCGAACTCGAGGACTACTTAGTTAGGATTAGGAACCCCACCATGTCACCCACATTTTAGGTAGTAAAATATAATTTTAAAACAATAAAAAAGTATGAAGAATTAAGAATTAATCAAAACACACAAATTAAATAACACTAAAAGTGAGACTAAGAAAAAGTTTATATTTTTTTGTTGAAAATATTAAGTCTATTTTGATGTTAAAAAATAATACGTATTTTTTTTTATAAAATAAGTGTAAAAGCCAGAAATGATATCCAATTTTTTTCCAAGCTAGCAGAAAATAATTTTTATGTAATAAATAACATCTAGAATGTGATTTTTTATGTTTTTTGAAAATCTTAAAAATAAGAAATAATAAACTTAAGTTTGATAATTATTTTAAAAAGAGATAGTTTATAAACGATTTCGTTGACATTTCAAGAAGAAAATTTGGTTTAAAAGGGACAAAAACAAAAGTTATTTGCAAAACTAACCTCTTCCAAAAGTAACATTGAAAATGTCTCATTTCAAACAAAAATGCTACTAAAAGTGTAAAGGTAAATCCCTAACATGATAACAAAATGCCCAAGGTCATTTTGCCCATTTATAACTAAATGCTCAGGGGCATTTTTGTTTGAAAGTGTGTGTTTATGTACTTGTATTTGGATTTCAATAATAAAAGATGTTGCTTCTGATTTTTGTTGGAATTTTGTACTCTTTTAAACTATCTCCTAATAGTATAAGGAAAATAAAAGACTAACCTTTTCATTAGAAAGCACTAAGCCATTAGTAGGAGTATGAACATATCTTCTATCCTCCATCTTACAATCAATGATTTGCAAACATTTGAGGCTGTGAAAAATCTCGGACATGGAAGGAGACAAACGACATATCTTACTGGCATTCCCATCCTTGTACCTTACAATACCTCTTAAGTTAGGCAGTTTCTTCAATGATAGGATTCTTAATTGTTGGGGGTTTTCGAAATCTATTTCACTCAATTTGGGAAAACGTTCTAAAACCAGCACCTCCAAATTAGAAGAGAATGAAACCTACATAAGAAACACAATATAATTCATGACATAATTAATTGTAAATAAAAACGGTAATAAACAAAAAAATATGGAGTCAATATAATTCATTAACTCCCAAGCCTTATACAAAATTTAATAATTTTCTTTTTGAATTTATTTTTCATTGCTATATTTATTTCAATTAACCATTGACCCTTTTTTTTAATCTAAATTAGCATGAAACTTACTATCCTTCCTTTATTTTTAATATTAGCATTAATCTTCTTAAAATTAAAAATTCAATTGTATTACTCTTATTTTCAACTTCTTTATAGTAACATGATTATCTCTGACTAGTAGACGCTCATCGTTTTTAAATAGGCGTATGGCCTTAAGGAGAGGTCTAGTAGAGACGGTTAATGCGAAATTAAAAAAATCTTTTATATTTTATTTACTTAACCTACTAGTTATTTTTTTTTAAAAACTAAATAAGGTATAAACATTGATTATTATTTTAGAATCAAAATTAATTATTCTCCTTATATGAAATAAAATATATTTCAATTAGTTTTCTTGTTTGAAATAAAATATAATTTTCTATTTTTCATTTTCAAAAGTAAAATGTTATCTTAATCATCTAACATGTTAACCCAATTTCCAAAATGTTATTAAAGTTTGAATATACTATAATTTAAATAGAATATTATTATTTGAATTGAAATTTCACTAATTCGTTTTTCCAATTCATTGTAATATTTATTTCAATTAGCACCTTATATTTTAAATTTATTTTTCCTTTACAAATTTCTTTTTTCAGCTTATTTGTAATGTACTTATTATTCATACTTTTTAATTATTTAAAAATTTAATTTCAAATTAATTAAATACATGTGTTATTAAAGATTCATGTGGTTTCTTCCACTCAGAGCTTTCCCTTCAATAAAGTGGTTTCTTCCATTTTATTTGAATTTTCATTTGATTTTCACTTGTTTTTTTATGTTTTTGTTGCCAAATTGTTGCAAGCGTGTAGTTGTTCGTTAGTTTGTTCATTGGTTTTTGTGGGCGATTTAGATGGCATCACTGCTTCGATTAGATAGAAAAGTCAAATCAAATCCCTATTTGTCAGTATGCTTCATCAGATCTGAAATCTTAGGTATTCTAAACATATTAGGATTATTATTTGTGTAGGTCTTGAGCCGTTTTTCTTGCTATTAACCTGGATGTAGTACCATCCTCTAATGTTTTTAGCAATTTGATTTTTGTGTTCAACTATAAAAGTATTGCCATTATGAATCAATAAAATTTCATTTAAAAAAAAAGATTAATGTACTCTTCTCATACTTTTGTTTTTAATATATATATATATATATAGTAAATGTTTAACTATTTCAAGTGGTATAAGGAAAAACAAAAAATATGGGAGAAAACCTTATGTCATCAGGCATTCCGCAGTGTGTGATATCACGACTCTTTCATGTAGTGATCTTGTGAGACTTTGTAAAATATCTGTATCTAATTTACTTTATGGATAATTTGAAGAGATACTTTAGTTTAGGTAGTTCCCTTAACCCGAATTTCCATTTTTGGGGAAAATTCTATTTTCTCCGTTAGGTTCTCATGACCAAACACACGTTAAAGGACTTATAATCATCACAATCCACTTCTTTCAAATTCTGTAAGCTCTGCATCAAATGGGACGGAATAAGATCGACTAAACAACGACAAGTATATATACACTCTTAAGATTTGTACCTTGTCCAAGGATTTAAGTGAAAGTTGGGGATGCCATATCGTCTTCAACATGGAAAGCCCTTTGAGTTTTAATTTCTCCAAGTTCGGGAATGAAACCTACAACAAAGACACAATGTATTACATAATAATTGTTAGCAATTATGTGCTCTTGGGTCCCACTTAGTATTCTCAAATATATGTATAAATTATAAATTTATAATAAATATAATTTATTATATGAGCAGTTTTTATAATAAATATAATTTGTTATATGAGCAGGTTATTTATAATAAATATAATTTTATTATATGAACAGTGTTCCCTTGATGTAATGGGTTTTGGGTTTTTATAACGAGTTTTTATATACATTTTTTGAGAATACGAGTGAGAGAAAAGAAAATTTTTTTAGATGCTTTGGTTTTTTTCTACAAGTGTTAAGATTCGATTCACGTCGATTAAATTTGTGCCCACCACTTGGCATTATACGGCGCAGGATAGATCTGGAAGATCGGGTGGTCTGAGGTCAGCGATCACGTAGATTGGACTCGGTGTAGATCGTTGGTTGCGTCTTTGATGCTTTATGGTCGTGATTGTATTGGGTCTTCCCGGTTGGTGGTGATCTGAAGTCTAGTTGACGGATCTGTGATCTACTCAGAGTAATTTTATTTAATATTGAATTTAGATCTGATTGCGTGTTTAATCGTATTCTTCAGATCCATTACTTATTGTGTGTTTTTCCTTGATTGGTATCGGAGTAACATGATTAGATAATATTATCTAGGTATTCAATAATGCATGTAATTTTGATGTTGATTTAGTATACTTGGCACCTAGGTTCTATTTGTTGTTAGATGCTTGTGGTCGTCACATTAATTTTATGATTTTTGTTCATGAATGGATGTATTATTTTAATGGTTTTGCCCGATCATGGTAGATTTTGGTTATATTAATTTTTGGGTTTGTAACGGAAATTTGAGTCTAAGATCGGGTTTATTCACAGTTTTATTTATTATTTACATTTTTTTAATTAAAAATAGTTGTAATTTTAAATTTCAAATCCACAGTAAATGCATTGCACCATTCATTATTTGGAAGCCAGGAGAAGATCTGGACACCATCTGACGTGAAGGCAGAGTGAAAAGCGTTAGAGGAGGAGGCGAGTGGACGGGATCGGTGCAGAAAGAGCGATAGATCCTTATTTTCTGGCCGGTGGAAGTTTACAGCGGCGTGGTCTCGCTCGTGATAGTGCTGGCGTGAGGCGCGTCTTGGTCGTTTTGGCGGCTGCTTACCGGCGAGGCGCTCGTCGTGCGGTGGTGGTTCTTCCCTGGGCGGTTTTTGATTTGGTGGACGCGGGACTACTACGCTAAATTAGAACATGTTAGGGTTTTAGGGTTTTAATTTATTTTAGTTTTGGCCTTTATGCCTTTGTAAACTAAAATAGTGGAATGAAAGAACCTTAGGATATTTGTAATAGGCCCGATTTTAATTTTTAGGAAAACCATGGATTAGGGTTATTTAATTAAATACTTTGTGAATGGTTTAAATTATAATAACATAACATGTTTTATGTGATAACATGCCATATAAATAGATAGATTGCCATATAAATTTGCATCAATGATAATTATATTGCATAATAATTATTATGAGGATTCTATTATCTAGTTTAATAATTATTATGGAAAAATTATTTTATTTTTTGAAATAATTTTAGAAAATCCTAATATTAAAATATTGAATGAGTGAAGTTTTAATTAATTTGTTAATTTTAAACCTAAGAGGCTCCATTGTGGGTCTAATAATAAAATGATCATGTGATGCCCCAGCGGATAAACGACATGGTTGGATTTTGTGGATTAGGGCCTCGATTAAGTTCAAATTTTAATAAGATTGATCATTTGGCGTCGGCAATCTTGGATATTAAAGATAATATTGAAATTAAAACAATGGTTAAAAACATTCAAGCAAATTTAATTGTACACCACATTGAGGCTATGATATTTTTATTAAGTGCCCAAGTTTGGAAACAATTAGAGTGAAATGATTATGTATTATCTAGGAAAGTTCTGTCTAAGAAGGTGGGATTTAAGTAGTCCGCTTGTGACTCCCCATCTTTCCTAGGAACCAACTTAGTAGGATACTAATCATTTCATGTGATCAGAACTAGTTTATTATAAATATCTTGCCCAACGTAAGTGTTTATAATGGAAACGAATAATTGTTTACAATAAAAGCAGAAAATAGTTTTGGGATTAACTAAATTTTAAGATTATGTTTATTGTAGATATTACGTTTTAATACTAGTGTGTATTTTTTTCGAGAAAATGGCATCATTTAACACTTGCAATGATTTTGAGTCAAAAGCCTATGGATGGAAATAATAGTATAGTGAATGGAAAACCAGCACATGCATTGTTACGGATTTTGGCAGGATTTGTCAACAAAGCCAATGGAGCCGCGACAAATGCATCGACGAAGTCGAAAGACTATGAAGCGGGAATGACAAATATATCAGTTCATTGCTATATTCTTACCCGGTGTTCTTAGTCATTTTGAAAGGGCAGATATCTCATCTCGAGAGTGGAGGCGAGAAGCCTGATCGGACTCTCGATAAGATGTTTGCCACGATCAGCAAGTTCTTTAATCTGATGCGAGTTAGAGTTTATAATAGTTTCTTAAATGACCCAGAGGGGAAGTGTGAGGGATCATTGTGCGAAAATGATGTCACATCTCGATCAAGATTTGAAGTGTTAGGGATGAAGATCAGACAGGTCCCAAATTGATTTTCATATTTGAATCCTACCACGATCGTTTTACTTTCGGTTTAAAGTTAATTATAATATGAGCAGATGGATCTAACTCTACGAGTTGATGCATGAACTGAAAGTCTTAGAAAGGGCTTTCGGAAGAATCGAGACGGTGTTCATATGGCGAGGTTCTACTTTCAAGCGAAACCTAAGGGTGGGAAAAAGAATAAAGAGACAGCAGAAGGTCAGGTACGATTACCAAAACCACGCTGAAGCCCAGAAGGCGAAGTGGCAGTGCGGACCAGAGGGTCATTTAGACGAAATTGCCCTCGGATTGCCAAAAAGCAAGGTATGGAGTAATTTAAATGTGGTTGAAGCTTGTTTAGTGGAAATTATAATGATAAATGGATCATTGATTCGGGAGCACTAACCGTATGCGTACTCTTTGCGGTGGTTGAGACAGACTAAGCTTGGTTGGGCCGAGAGCCGGAGGTTTTTTGAGGCTTGGAAATGGAGAACATGTCAGTTAAAGCATTAGGACAAGTAGAATTATTTTTCAATAATGATAGGACTTTATGTTTAGTAGGCTTGTTTATATGTCTTACAGGATTTTAAAAGGAATTTAATTTACGGTAGTTGTTTATTTGAACAAGGTTTATGATGGAATTTAATTCCTTTATTACAATAAGTTCAACTTAGTTATTTATGCCAGGTGATTTGATAGATGGTCTTTTATTATTTAAGTCTATGTCCTGATGTTTTAATTACAAGTGGTGATAAGCATGATCACCTAGCGAAGGAAAGTTTCAAATCAAATGCCTTTGGCACAATTGCGGATTAGGTCATATTAATCCTAATAGGATTCATGGTTTGGTAAAAAGTGGGATCTTAACTTCCCTAGACTTTGAACCTATACCAGTATGTGAATCTTGTTTGGAAGGTAAAATGACCAAAGGCCCTTTAATGCCAAAGGATATCGCGCAACCAAACCGCTGGAATTGGTGCATGCGTGTGTGCGGACGATAAATGTCAGCGAGAGGAGGGTATGAGTATTTTGTCGCTACGGATGAAGCTACTCGAAGATATGGATATATTCTGCATAATGCGTAAAGTGCGAAACTTTCCTTTAAATTTCGAGTGTAAGGCTGAGGCAGAAAAGCAGTGGGAGCTTACTTATCAGGAAACCCCGATTACGGCCCAGGGTGGTGAATACTACGGAGAGTTTAAAGTCTTACTTGACTCGAGAGGGGATAGTTTCTATTATCGGCTGGAACACCCATGAATGGAGTTGAAGAAGAAATAGAACTCTTTCAGGATATGGTGAGGTGATGCTTAGTTATTCATCTCTACCTATATCGTTTTGGGGATATGCCACATAGAAGCGCAATGTATCTTACGATTTAGTTCCTTAAAACGGTTCTAAGACACCAGAATTGTGGAAAGAGCGTAAGCCTAGTTTAAATACTATCGGCGAATATGGGGTGCTCACACGTGTCTTAAGAAAGGATCTGAATAAGTTGGAATCGGCGTCTCAGAGGTTTGCATGTTTGTTGGCTACCCTAAAGAGCGAGAGGTGGACTATTTTATAGTCCTTCGGATAAAGGTTATTGTGAGGTACTCCACATGACTTTTTTTTGGAGGAGGCATATAAGCGATTTCAAACCCAAGAGTAAAATAATTCTTGAGGAGCTTGACTCAGCTCAAGAACAAACTGAACCACCAGTGTCTTGGCCTCTAATACCACTGATTCCTATGCATGTTCAAAGAGGGGAAAATGTACCCGAAGGTGAGAACGAGCACGAGTGTTTCCAGTGGAACAAGATCAAATACATGTGGAACCCGGAGCAGAGAAGAGCACAGAGACTAGCACGCTACGGGCTGAACAATGAACCACAACCCGGTGGAGCTTACGTGGCGTAGTGATAGAGCAGGCGGAAGCACACGAGATATCTTCTTGTGAAGTCTTACCAGTTATTGCTATTGACGGTGAAGATGATCCCATCAATTACAAAGAAACCTTGGAAGATGTGGATACGGGGTGGCAAAAAGCCATGGGCCAGGTGAAATGGAATCTATTAATTGATGCGAGATGTCTCTTAATAGAGAGGCACGAAGGGGTAAAGCGATAGGGTGTAGGTGGATTTACAAGAGAAAAAGAGAGGATCGAGATGGAAGGTGACAGCAAGCTAAATTAATTGTGGTTATACCGAAAAGAGGGGATAGTTGTCAGAGAAACCTTTTAGCGAGTAGCCATCTTGATCTCTCACTCACACACACACTGTTACCCCATTCCTTTATTATCGGTTCTTTGCGTGTAATTGCTAGATCACCGTTAAGTTTGGCGGATGGATGTCAAAAGCAGCCTTTTAAATGGCAATTTAAATGAGGACCTTGCCTCGTCACGACAACTGAGAAGGGTTGGTTGAAACTAAAAGCGAAAGACATGGTATGCAAGTTCTGAAAGTCCATTTATGGACTTAATGACATCGAGATCATGGAACATCAGGTTTGTCAGACCGTACTTCTTTTAGTTTTAAAAAATACGATGAACCTTGTGTTTCTGAAAGAATCGAAGCACGAAGGTAGTTTTCTAGTCCTTTACGTAGATGACATATTGTTAATGGAGCGACAGACAAGTGTTGTCGGGTGTAAAGGTGGTTGCATAAACGAGTTTGATATGAAAGACTTGGGAGAAACTGACTATATTCTTGGAATCAAACTATCAGAGGCAGGAAGAATAAGTTGTTGGCCTTATCTCAAGCCTCTTATATTGATAAAATTCTTGTCGGAGTTTAACATGGAAAATTCCAAAAAGGGGATCTTACCACCCTTTAGACATGGAATTCATCTTTTCGAAGCGATACCAAAAACTCCTGGCAGAAGGCATTATGAGTAGGATACCTTATGCCTCGAGTTTGTGATGATCTCATCATGCCGTGTTATGTACCGGACGGATATCTGTTATGCGGTACAAGGAGTTGTAAAGCGAGATATCAAATGATCCGGTGAAGAACCTTGGATTGCGATAAAGCATATCTTAAGTACTCCCCAGGAGAAACAGGGTATATGCTAGTATATTCAGTGGGAGTTTAGAAACCATTGGTTTCACGGACTCGAACTTCAAGGGGATATTGACTCGATCTACCTCGGTTATGTGTTTACACATATGGTGGAGCTATGCGATTTGGAGGAATTATTAAGCAGACGTGTGTAATTCCACCCACAGTGAATATGTTCTTTGCTTGCAGGCGTGAAGGCGTAGTGTGGAAGTTCATTATGGATCTTCGGGGTGATACCCGGTCTTGGTCGGCCCATTACCCTTCTTGTGACAACGGTGGTAGTGTGATCAAAAAGCGGTATCACAGAAACAAAACACATTGAGAGAAGTACCATGATGAGACATCATTGAAGCGAGAACACGGTGATTACCAAAATAGCGTCGGAAAACCTAAGCGAGACCCAGGCTGCACAAGGCTTACCTGTTCGAGTTTTGAAAGACATGTAGATTCTATGGGTGTTAGGAGGTGCAGAGGACTTATTTTAGGACTAGTGGGAGTTTTTTTTTTTATTTGAACTTTTGTAGCAAGACAAATAAAATTATTGTATTTTACATTGCTAATAAAAATTTCAATGAGGTATTATTTTCTGCTTGTACACTAGTATTTTTTAATGTGGGTCCGATTAATTCATGCGGTATATGGTCGCATGGATGCGTCAGCCAGGAAGGTGTGATCATAAGTTCTCATGGTGGCCGAATAAGATCCGCAGTTATTGAATAAAGTTGGGCCGCTTTCTTTATTTGCAATATTTATGAAATAATCTGCTCTTGAATTTATTATAAAATAATGATGCGATTATGTTTGCATTGATAGGATCAAGAAAATTTATTAAAGTTAAATTTACGTGAGAATTCAAATCTCAGAAGTGATATTTAATTATTATTTTTATCCTGATCTAGGTTTGTTTTAAATGACTAATTGAATAATTATCGATGCTGGATTGTCAATATGTGGTACTGTTTTGACGATACCTAGATGATTTGGGAGCGTGATTGTTTGAGTACCGGTATTTCTCGAAATAAAACAAAAATGGAGAGGTATGAAATATCCTCTTGATATGTTTTGGGCTTGGATGTAATGAAGTCACTAACTTGATTGCATTTTGATCCATTAAATGTTAAATCAAGAAGATGCTTTAAATAATTAATTGATGACGAGAAAATATAATCAATTAATTATGCCGATATTCTTTACACAATGGAGAAATTAATATATATCAATATTATTAATTTGGAGTTCCAACTGCGGGCCTTTAGTGGAGTGGCAGGATTAGATAATTCTTTTCGATTATAAGGCGGCAATTAATAATAGCAGTTGGATGAAATTGGCTCGAGAGAAAGTGGCGGAGCTCGTATCGATAATGGAGCTATATACTTGAGGATTGAGTCTGTGGTTTTGGGCTTATCTTTCAAGTTTGTACTTTCGAAGAGCAAGTGGGAGATTGTTAGCAATTATGTGCTCTTAGGTCCACTTAGTATTCTCAAATATATGTATAAATTATAAATTTATAATAAATATAATTTATTATATAGACGGTTTTTTATAATAATATAATTTATTATATGAGCAGTTATTTATAATAAATATAATTTATTATATGAACGTTATTCGCGATATAATGGGTTTTAAGGTTTTTCTAACGAGTTTTTTTATATCGTTTTTGAGAATACGAAACGAGAGAAAGAAAGAATTTTACATTAACTTTTGGTTTCTAAGTGTTAAGGTCGATTAAATCGATTCGTTGTGCCTTGGCGCATATACCACTTGCACGAGGATAGATGCGGAAGATCGGACGGTCTGAATTCTTGTCTGTAGATTGAATGATGTGAATCGTTGGTTGATCTTTATTCTTTGTAGATCGACGGTGTAGATTCTTTGGTTGGTGGGCGATACAGAAGTCTAGTTAATGGATCTGCCAAATCTACATCAAATGAGAATTTTATTTAATATTGAATTTTAGATACGGGTTACGTGTTTGTCATGTGCTAGATCAGTACTTGCATTGCGTGTTTTCCTTGATAATATCATCCACAATAAATTTATGACAAATACAAAAATACTCCTTAAACATAATTCATTAACTCTTAGATATTTGCATCTTCATTATTGTCATCCTTAGAAAATGAGGTAAATTAAAGGAATTATATTTTATGGTTGTTGATTAGAGCTTTAATTGACAAACAATCATTCATTTTATTTCATTTGCCATGGATGTGTTCCATATGCAATCATTTGTTATTTCATATTAAATAATACACACACTTGAACAAGTTCATTATAAAAATTTACTTTAACTATTAAAAAATTTGAATAATTCTAGGATCGATTTGTTAATTTGTTTTTCATTGTTTTCCCTTCAAAATATTATTTCAATTTATTTATAAAGCTTTTTAAAGCGTAAAGCTTTTAAAGTTTCTTCTTCGACTTAGTTATTGATAATTTTATGATAAACTTTCTCGTTTATTTTTCTCTAAAACAGCATTTGACATTATGAAAGCAAATCTTTGTATAATGTGCTTCCCATACTAACAAACTTAAATTTGGAATATGTGATAAATTCATGATTTTTTTTTTTTGTCCAAAAGTATTCTTGATTGAAGTTTTGACAATAATAAACTAAATTTAAGGATTAACAATGATTTGAAATATTTTTCTCTCTCTTCTAGAAGTTCTGCTCGATCAAATGAGGGAAAGGCCAAGGTCATCTAGATGGTAACGGTTACCTACTATGCATTAAATATATCTAGATGATCAAAGAATCATTGAACAAGGCCTTTTTCATACATTTTATTAGTGCTCAAAACCCCATATTTATAAACAGAGATGGACTTCATTTATATTCAAAGAACACCCCATTGAAGCTCCTATCATTTTTCTTAACTAATTGCTCTCAAACTCAAATTCTTTTGTGCATTTATTTCACTTGCATACCTAAAGTCCACATTATGTCCATCCAAGCTTCTCATGGTATTTGAGTTTTAAAGTGATTGAGTTTGGGAGACCTTTCTTATATCAAAGAGAGAAGATATCAAGTGTGAAAAGTTTCAAGCTAGTTGGTGATTACTTGAAGGAGATTTCTAGGAATCTAGTAGAGCCATAGTCCAAATATAAACAAAGAAGCTCAATTTGAAACTTGAACCCTAAATCATATTAGAGGTTGAAGATAAGTGTACATAACCAGGAAAGTATCAAACTGTTATAAAACTGAGTTTGCTTATCTTTATTCTATCTCTATAATTTGTTTCTAATAATTACTTGAAAGTGATTAATTTTGTAGAAGTTTTTCAAATACCTCCCCTATCTATTGTCTGTTTTTCATAGTCATTCGATTTTTCACTATTTTATTTATTATTAAAAGAAAAGGATATAAAACTACTACATATCAAGGAAGTACGTACACTAATGGTGAAATATAAAGAGCACATTGAGTGATTAGACTTGATAGAGGTGACAAATTTTATTCTCATGCCACAAATTATTTTTATTCATATAAATCATTTAATATTTTAAATCAGATGCACTTTATATATATATTTATTCTAAAATTGATTTTGTTTTAAGAGATTTTAATAATGTCGTTCCTAAATTTATTTATGTATTTACTCCTATCAATCCAATGTTTTCTTTATTTAAATTAAAATAATATGATAAGTTTTTTTACTCCTTAATTTTCCTATTTATATTTTAATTTTAAATTCTTTATTTACCCCAAAAAAATTCTTTATTTATCCTTATTCATTTCTCAACTCCTTTATATTTTATTGTATTGATTATTTTAAATTATTTGAAATTAAATTTTTCTATAATTCAAGAAATTGATTATTAAAGATAAATACCATATACTCTTTTTTTTTTAAAGTAATACAAATACCATATACTTATCACACTCTTTTGTTATATTATTCAAATATTAATTTGATTATGCATATTTACATCACTCATAAACATCACTAATACATATGTGTCAGTGCATAACATGAGATGTCTGCTCTTTTTTTGAGAAAAAACCTTATCAATTAAAAAATAAAAAAGTTAATTTTGAGAAAATCTTATTTTGATAAGATTATAAAATTATTTTTTGAAGGGAAATTATAAAATTAATTTTTAAATAATAATAAAATCCTTACATGTTTCAAGAATATAATTCATTATTTTTTTATAATGAAATTAGAATTTTAGAATACTTTAAGAAGTTATCATTAAATGTTACTAATAAATATACAAAATATTTGTACTATAAACTTTATGTCATATCATTTACAAAATATATTATTTGATCAATAGTATCTATATCAATTATTAATTTAGTAAATATTAATTCGGTCATATTTATTTTTTTATATGTTAATTAGTTATTATGTTATCATTTTTAATCTTTTATATGAAACTTATGTTTTGTTTATTTTACCATTAGTTGAATCATACATGTATCTATATATTGTTTATCGTGTTATCAATTTTTAAATATTTTAACTGAAATTTTTATTTTTCTCCTTTCAATTAAGTAAACCATTCAGATCTTTATATATTATTTATTATGTTAGTATTTTTAAAAGTTTTATCTTCAATTTCAATATTTTATTTATATTTTTTATAAATATATGGATTTTTCATCAATATTTCAATGAAATAGAATTACCAAAAAAAACAGTTCTTTATAGTAAAGGTAAACCATTTAATTTAGTTAGATAAAAGATAAAAAAGTTAATTATTAGGGGAATAAGATAGATTATTTCTTAAATACATAGTACTATAATATAATATGAAAAGTGAATAAATAGAAAAAAAGAAAAGTTACGCTATAATAAAATAATAAAGAAAATAAAAACATATAAATAAACAAAATGTCCATTCTTTTTTTCTTCATTTTACATCTAAAAATTATTAATCTAATTTCATTTGACTTTGTTTCTTGTTAATCCTTTTTAAATTTTTTGATAAATCTTATAAAGTACTAATAATATTTTAAGGTTTTTTTTATCCAACCCTGACCTTCCACAAAAAAATTAATGTAATAAATTCTCGTCTCATCTTTATATTTTTTTAACACATGTATAAAATGTAAAGTGCAACGTAGAATTGAATGTGGAGGCAACCTAGTTTTTTAATTAAAACTGAAAAGAGATAGAGATTGGTTGGCAAAACAAAGGGAGAGTTCAAGAAATGGTGATCTTCATTTAAAAGTATTTTATAAGTTAAATAATGTAAATAAATAATTTAATGATAATTAATTGATCTAAAATATATTATTTTAATATTTTATATAACAAATTTCATAAAAATATTTAATTAAACATAATAAGGGATGATGAAATGTAATGAGAAAATATATCAAGAAAAACAAATCCACTTTATTTCAAAATATTCTTACGGTCGTATAGGAGAAGCAAGAAAATGCACTTATAATATTTGTGTGGTGATTCATTGTTTTAAGATTAAAATTTTGATTTTGATTTATTCTATTTTCAATTGCTTCATCATTAGGAAATGACCAAACCATTTTTATTATGTAGATACAATTTTAAATTAATTTAGTATATTTGTTATTATTTATAAATATATAACATTTAAATAATATTTTTTAAATTTGTATGGTATATTTTTGTTAATATCTCCCAAAAATAATATAAGGACCAATTTAAAAAAAAGGTATTACGATGAAACTGCTGTTCATTGAAAACTTCTCATTGCTGATTTATTGTGAAGCCAAGAGATGGATAAAGCATTTGAGAAGGTTGTGAAAAACTATGAGCAGGAGGAGAGAAAAGGCCTTTGGCTCAGTACAAGTGCTTAATTCTAGTTCTTCAATTTTACGCAACAACTTTTTCTCATTCCATTCCTCAAAAAGTAAGCTTAGATAACACCCCATTGAGCCTTAATATTTTTGATCTTTCAAAGTATTTTTCGAAATCATCGAAAACTCCTATACATATTGCACAACTTGTTAAGTTCTGAAAGAACGTGTCTTTTCGTGTGATCTACACATCCCGATACATGTCTATCTCTGTAGTCTCCAAATGTTCCAAATGATTCGATTCAAGATAGACAAGCATTGTTGGCACCTCCATTACTAACTTCAGCAACTTCCCATTTCAGAAAAACTGAATCTGAACAAATAACTAATCAGACAACTTTGATAAAGATATTTTGAGGAATTACTTTAAGCCCCCTGCAATAATTCAAATTCAATAGCCTTAGATTGGTCAATTACTTACATTTCTTTAGAGCAGTTGTAAAATACCAGAACTCTTATGCTAGAACTTGTAGTTTCTTTAGCTCTCAATCCCAGTTATGTCTATCAACTTATAGCACTGATCCAAACATAACGTTCCAAGATTTTAAGAAATTGAAGTGTTGGTAGTGTCATAAATCCATTCTGAATAGTCAAAACTTTGAGTTGGTTCATCCCATCAAAAAACGTGTTTGGGATTTTAATATTCAAATTGGACCGCAATAGCAAAAATTGAAGTTTCGGACATACTAGCCTCTGAGGTAGCTCATGCACAGCTTTGCAGATGTATTTGTACTCATCAGTCTCTGACCAGTCGTCTTCCCTAACCACAAATCGATGAGGATCCTTGGATGCAATGTTTCAAGCAACGTCACGAACTTCGCTCATGCATCCTAACATACTGTTATCATCGTCCACGAACAACGTTGGTTCTCTTCCTCCAAAACGCCTCTATAATCACCCTCAAGTAATAAGCAGGGTTTGAGGAATTGTCAACAATGCAATCAGTTTATTTCTTGCTTCCTCCAATGATTTGATTTTGGTCGACAAATCCAAACCCATAGCATAACTTAACAAGTCATCCCATCCAAATATCACCATAACTCAACATACCACAAAGTAAGAACAACGACTTAAGTTCAGTACCTTTCAAATGATTGTAGCTCAACTCCAGACATGCGTATACCTTTTCCTCCACTCCTCTGATGTTGGTTGGCGCGGAACTCCTGAGTTCTTCCAAGGCATTCTTCCATACGGCCATGTTTTTACCTTTTAACGCCTTTGCAGTTGTTACAATTGCGACTGGTAGACCTTGGCATTCTTCAACTACCTTCCTTGCTGTGGGTAGCAATTCATGATCATTCTCCACGGAATCACCTGCTGTCATCTTAAATAACTGCCAAGCTTCTTCTGGAGGTAAATGTTGAACTGGAAAACATTCTTGTGCGCCCATGTCTTGGAGTAATAGGTCTTTATCTCTAGAAGCCAACAGTATTTTGCAATCCTTTTGATCATCGTCTTTACAATAAGGAATTCCGACTTCCTCCAAATTAACTTCCTTCCAAACGTCATCTAAGACAATAAGGATCTTCTCCTTCTTCAGTCTCTGCATCAGTTGAGCTGCGTTAGTGGATTGAGCCTCGTTCTTGAATTCCAAGCCTAACATGCCTCCAATCTGTTGTTGAATATCCAAAATTCCCTGTTGAAATTTTTCTGGTTCTCGAGTCCAAGATACCTGTACGTAGACTTGTGTGGCGAACAGCTTTTCTTGCTTAGCTTGCTCAACCACTTGTTTGACCAGAGTGGTTTTGCCCACGCCGCCCATCCCCCATACCCCAATCATCTTCGTCTTATCATCTCTTAACGCATCCATAATTTTGTTCAAAGTCGAGACTCTTGAATCAAAAGGTTCATATTCTTTGAAGGTTGCAGTCCGTGGAGGGAGACGATACGATACGCCATCAGGGAAATCGCGAGCTTCTTGGATTTCAACAATAACCTGTGCCTTCTTGGATGCTTGTCTGCCAAGCTGGTAACGGGACTTGAGATTGAAACAGCTGATCTTGTTGTTTTCATCTTTCATCATCGATTCCTCTGCCTCCCCTGTAATCTCATCTACCCGCTTCAGCCAATATGAACTCTTGGTCTGATTTCATCCTCTTCTCCTTGGCTTATCAACAGTTATCTGTACCTCACCTTGCCTCCCAGCGTAACATTTATTGCGTAGTTCACGTGTTATGGCTGCGGTAGCAAAACAGATAACCAAGATGGCGACCAATAGGATCTACCATGCACTCTGATACTTTTCCAGCTACGGCAGTAACTATCTCTGTCATTTCGTCTCAGTTGGATTTGTTTTTTCTTCGATGTGTTTTTTTGGGGAAAACGGAAGGGAAATGAAGAAAAAACCAGAAACAAACGGAAGCAGGAACAAGAGGAAACTAGAATAAGTGAGTGGAAGAAATGGAAGGAGAAGAGTATAAATTCCAACCAGAGAAAGGGGTGACCGAGATTATGAGAAAAACCGACAGGTATGGAGAAACCTCAAGAAATTCAGGCAATATTCAGACAAGTATGGAGATTATGAAGATCTCTGCCATTTTGTCTCGGTTGAAAACAAATGGGAAGCCAGGAAATGCAGGAATAAGAAACTAAAAGAAGAGAGCGCAAGAAACGAAAGGAGAATGAGTATTAGTTCCAAGCAGAGGGATGGTGAGTGGGAAAATGGAAAGGAGTTAAGAATGGATGATAAAATGGCAAAAGGGTAAGAGAGTCCAGAGATGGAGAAATTAAGCTGAAGGAATTCTTATAATTTGATTCAGTACTGTGACCAAAACCAGAAGAAGGAAAAAGCTGTTGTTTTGGTGATGAGTAGATTACCAAACTAATACAGACGGGATTTTTTTTTTTTTTTTATGGAATTTGTTTTTGTTTGGAAACAGAAGGGAAATGAGAAACAACAGAAGTGAAGGAAACAAAGCAGGAATGAGAAGAAACTATAAGAAGAGAAAGAGAGAAAGAAATGGAAAGGAAAGTATTTGTTCGAAACAGAGGATGGTGATCAGAGTAGGACAATGGAATTGGGGTTTTGTTGGAATAGTGTTGAGGAATTGAAAGTAAACAAGGAAGGAAATCAAGGAAGAGAGCAAGAGGTTTACAATACATTTAAATAGAGATCAGGTGACAGGAAACAGAGTGAAAAAGAGTGAACTTTAAAAAAAAAAAAATTGAAAATAATTTTCAAATCATGTTGATGATCCTATTTTTACTTGCAGTTTTAAATTTAGTAACAAATTTAAAAAATAAACATATAATTTTTTATTTTTAGATTTTAAAAATTAAAATACAAAATTATCTTATCACCAACTCCCAAGTCTCAACACACTATCATTTAAAAAAAAAAAAAAATCATTGATTTAAATTAGCAATACATCTATCCAAACATAAAATCAAAATTACTATGTAAATAATGAAGCGATATACAATTTAATAGCGTAACGAAATAAGCTGAAAGCTATCACGTTTGAAATCGTTTGATATTACAATTTTATTATAATATATTTGACTCAGTTAAGTATATCGACTGACCAGGTGATTTTGATTTTTGTCTCTCTGACAGAACCATGCTTTCTTCCGTTCAGAGATGATCTAGCGTAAATAAGCGTTGCGCGATAACGATAAAAATAAAAAGCATTATCTGAATAATGGCGTTCTTGAGATGATGAGAACGGTAGCTAGCGTCGTAGTGCGGCGATGCATCGTGCGTAAAGGCGATGATTAAATACAAGAAAAAATATAAAAACCCCAGATATAAGCATGGAAGAAGCCCTTTTATTAAGAAAAAAAATGGAAAAGAAGTGTAAATGAGTGATTTCAAGTCAAAAATGATAAAAAAAAACACTTTTATTGTTTAAGGAAAAGAGGCTAACAGATAAAAAATTGAGAGAAAGGAAGACTATGGTTTTTAATTTTATATATTTTAACACACTATCATTTTATGTTATTATAAGTGGAACAAAATTTTGATAGGAAATGTAAGGGAAAGAAAATAAGAAAAATAAATAAAATAAAATAAAAAAATAAAGAAGGGTAAAATTCAATATATTATTTTTATTTGCTGTTATTTTAACTCATTAATATAACAATTAAATAATATATAAGTTTTCAAGTAATTTTATTTATAATTGATTTTAGTTTAAATTCTTCATTAAACAATCAAATTTTTAAAAAAATTAACATTTTTTTATTTTCTTATTACTTTCCGATAACCTAATACAACGTTTAAATTTTTAAATAATAAAACAAAAGTGAGGTGTATCATAAATATAATTTTTTTTCTAGAAAATTTTCAACACTAATCATTGAAAAACATTTTTCAGAATATATAAACATCCTATCTTAATGTTATCAAATTTGCCTAAGTATAAGAAGATCATGCTTCAAAACAAAAAACAAAAGGCTATGCTTGATATATTGTTGAAAGAAAATGTAAATGAGAAAAAATTAGAGAGAAAAAGTAAAAATAAATAAAATGAAAATAGAGTTAATTTTAACATATTATTATTATTTATTATTTTAAGCTCTTTATATTGAATCATTTAAAAAATATAAGATTTTAAATCCATTTTATTATATTTAATTTTATAAGTTTATGTAGAAAATGATTTTTATATTATTTTAATAACAACAACCACAATAAAATCTTCAACATCTTTTACACGATTCCCCGTATTCTTAACACTATTGTGGAGCCCTTGCCTGCCATCTGCACGTCTGAAAACGGTTTCAATTATTAATGCTACTAATAGGTGGAAACAGCTGTGGATCTCGCATTCAAAATAGACAAAAAGGGGAAATTTGAAACATGTTGACATGTGCATGGAAAATATAAAACGACGAAGACACATAATCCGAGGAAAGTGGCTCGGAAAATTATTTGGGAAAAAATGTAAAGTAATCGTGAAGAAACGATGAGATTCATTTCGAATTGTAGACTAAAATATTTGTGGAGGATGAGGATTTCAAAAATGCCCTTCTATGCCAGCCTGTCTGACGGCGTCCGACAAGCTATGGCGTCTGCCTAAGATATTTTATTTCCAAAGAACTAAAAACCTTTCGGTTGTTTTTCTTTTTAATCAAAAGTGGATGTGATACGTGACGCGCCATAAGGAGGGTACCGTTGACAGCTGGTGTGGTATTGGAATTCTTGTGATTTTGCAGAGTTCTGCTCGATATCGTAGCCAGTTGTATGTATTTATCGAGGATCATGTTTCGTAAAAAAAAAATCGACCAAAGAGTTTTAACTTTGTTAGGAGGTCTGAGCCTCTGACAGAGTATATATAGCAGATGATAAAGTAAGGGTTTATTTCAACACTTTTATCTGAATGTATATTAAAACTGAAACGTTCTATTATAGTTTGCAGGCCGCATATCGATACTTCACGAGAGACTCGTTCATTCGTATTTAAATCAAAAATATGAAAATTAACTTGATTAATAATGATTCATAAATTAAGATCATGACCACTCTTACCCGCAGTACTTCACGAACTATTCAATAGTCAAAAATAATTCTAATTACAATTCTTTTTGCTTATCAAGGCCACATGTCGGCCTTGCCATGTGTGATGCAATTAGGGCCCTTTGTCTATATCGTCTTTCTGTGCACGAAAGGTCCCATGACAGGGTGAAACGCTGTAGAAAAATTCTCTACAAGAGCACTCCGCCCCTAAAATGCATGTAATGGCGTACATAAAATATCAATGCATATTAAGTATAAAATGTCACGATCTGTATGGAATGTTACATGTCATCGTGAGATGAGACTCCTCATTGCCACGCTTGTGGAGATCTAGATAGACTCCCTCACACTGCAAGCCAAATTGTGAAAAATCGATCATTGGGTAACTGACAATGACTTCAACCGACTGAATCTGCTCAAGATTTTAATTTATCAAATAAGTGTGTTTATTTGAGAACAATTTAGGTCTCCTGTGACCATCGCCTTAGACACTTTAAAACTTTCATGTTTGGATCCATATGTTTGACCAAGAATAAAATTTGGGTCTTTCACCCCTAGGGGAGATACCGTCACATCTTCAACCATTACAAAAAGCACTTGCGTGATTTATTATTATTATTTTTTCTCGGCCATGAAGTCGCAATTTTGGGCGTTGTCCCGTTTCGAGTTCCGCGCGTTAAACCGAGAATGGTGCGAATAACGTTATCATGCACACCACGCCCGATTAAGCGGCGATGTGACCGTGCGACGTAAATGCGTAATCTTACGTCGCGTTTTCGCCCGTGTTATGTATATGTTTCTTGCAGCGAAGCATTAACACCACCATGGACAATTATAATTTTTATATAATTTACCATCATGCAATCCACGATTAATACATCAAATAGCATATATCCAGCATGATTTTTTAAACCGCGACAAGCATGTTGTTTAATATTTTACAATAATAACACATTTGGATAAAGGATATTATTAAGAACTACAGACATCACTGATCAAAACTAAACGAATCAAACCAAAATCTATCCAAATACCGAATTTAATGAATGATCCACATTCATCCAACAGATTTATCCAAAATGTCTGGGTTCAACCGGACTGTCTGGTAATAATCTCAAAAAATTCCACTACAAAAAACGAGATCAATGGCGGTTTACGCCTTTTAAGTTAACTGCCACAACGATTTTTAGGCTTAATACACATAAGTGAGGTACTTCACCTCGGTAAATTTGATCAACCCACATTTTAACGTCAACTTTCAAGGACTCGTTATGCGGAATAAAAATGCCATACATAAAACCCAACGCTTCTTCTTCCTACCATTCCTTTTCCTTTGATTTTTGTCGCTTATCTTTTTGAACATATTATTATTATTTGTTATAATATTCATGATTTATCGTCCGCTTATCCGAACAATTTTTCTTTTATTTCACTACTTAAATGGAACTTGTTCTTTAAACCATTTCACTGCATTTTCTGGGGAAAATCTCATCCCCTGTCACTCAACACTACTTATCACCCGTAAAATCAAAGATTCATTGCTGAATTCCACAAACTTTTTCTGCGTCATCAGATTTCGCGAGACGAATTTAACGACGTAGTCCGCTTTCACAGTCTGAGATCTATATAATTTTTCAAGTTTTCCCCAAACTATTATGAATAAATTATTACATATTACTATTTCATTGGTGAATTTACCTTTCGGCCAGATATTTTTTCCCTTAATATAATTTCGCCTCAATTACAAGATATTATAGAACATATTAATACATGCATATGCAATATTCTAATGCCAAATATAGACCATGACTTGGCCCCTCAACAGAAGACAGGCCCGATCGTCTCGCCTCACACGCTCTTCTCACACACAACACTACGAACCCACGCCTGGCTTCAGAAACCTTATTCCGGGCTATCTAAGATAAGCATTGGTCCCTCCGGCGTCCCATGCGTCAATAGTAATATCTCCAACCCAATACAAGAGCGGATCGAACATATTTCCTGAAAGATGGCGACGGAACACCTATGACACTGATAAATTGTAGCAATCAACCATATAACAAACACCCCGCAGTAATCCAGGTTTGTCAGATACCTCATGGCTTTCTCGCCATTGAATCTGATAAACAACTTCGGTAAATACCTTCCGCGGTATACGATTACCAACTAAACCTGTGAGGCTCCACACCATTCACACCTCTCGCATCGCTGGTTTTAGAGACGATCAAACCATCTTCGAGGTTTCAATCATATCCGGACAGCCATTTAACGCTTCTTCCATCTCTCGTCTAATGACGGTGATCGGTTATGGCCTCCCATATAAGGTCTCTGCCGGTGCCATCCAACACTACTTCATGGACCGCGTTTAGGTACCTACCGAAGCGTCTGCAGATTCGTGGCGATGCTCGTGAATATGTCCTAAAATCTCGTATGGTCCTCCTGACTACCACCGCCAAGATGAAAAGTCGCGCTTTTATCTGACCACGTAACCTGCTGGTCAGATCGAACTCTTCTCTAAAAAATGAGCCGAAATTGGCCCTGAATCTATACATGGATACGGGTAATTCGGCGTAACCGTACGACTTCGTGATATATTAAATTCCGCGGTAATCTTTGTTAATATCTCGTTATCGCTGGGAAGCGTGTCGACTTAGTGAGCCTTATCCACCATAACCCATACCATCATTCTTCCAGCCAGAACCGGCGCCGGGTCAGCAACCACGACATGCCCCAATTTCCACCTCACTTATCACTTATTAGTCGGGAGTACCTTTGTCATTTCGATGTCTCAACCTTTACCCGCCATCGAGACACTCATTTAATCAAAATCCTCCTGGAACTGTCACTTATCTCACTCCAATGTCACCTGCACTGAAGATCTCTTGCGATATTTTCGTATACCCTCGATACGCAAAAACCAGGTTGGGCTGGAACCCCCAGGACCCCTCTCTCAAATCGTCCGCTTAGGAACTACACTCGTCCCCAATCAAGACTACCATCCGTGTTGATGCATTCAAGCTGGTTACTCGTATTTACATTATTTCATTCCCGGCGGACACATTCAAGGCCTTAGTCTCGGGACTCAATCACTCATTTAGTAAGATGCAGAAGGAATAAATCAAACCTCCCTGGCACTTCCTCGACCGATCACTATACGAGTTTTAAACCCGTCCCAATGGTCGGCGATCACTAATTTTTGCAGAAACGCGTACTAGCTAAAAATTTCACGACTTCTCTGACTGAAGTATTAGCTACGGCGATTTTGGCTCTTTACCGGTGATGGTGAATACAAATGGGTCATAAATCCTCCTGAGACTTCATCCGATTCTGCGCTGGGCTTCATGTCAGGTCTCGCAAAGATATACCGCAGATTTCAGGTTTGAAAACACCTCAACCGCTTTCACCTACAGATGAGGGCGCCAAACTTACAGCAAGATCAAAGGTCATGGGAACAATCAGATCATGTGGTAATTTACCAAGATTTTGAATGTCTCCCAACATGTCATGTCCTTCCCATTAATCAAGATTGAGCATCCTTGCATCCCATTCCTTATAACACCATAGATAATCGCGTACCCCGTCCTGTTTCCAGATTCATTTAATAGGAGTCAAGTAAGCCTCCTTTCAACTCTTGAATGCCTTCAGCCACAAATTATCCACTAAACCCCACCTCCCTCAACGAATAGCAGGTGATGCTACGAGAAATCCTCAATAAATCTCCTCAGAATACCCCCGCTAACCCCAAGAAACCAGATCTCAGCACCCACTTCAGCCTCCACCATAATGTTCTCTACCTCTCGGTATCATCTATAACACTGGCTTCAATAATGAACCCTTAAGAATCTCACCTCAAGAAGCCAAAATCCCACCTCACTAACTCGCATGACAAACTCCATGGTCCCCGAAAGTCAGAGAAACACTCGCAATGATCCTCATGTCTCTCTCCCTCAAACCCGGGAGTAGATCGGGAAGATGTCATTAAAAAGACCACAACAAACTGATCTAAATAGGGCCTAGTCTACCTTGATGATGGAGATCCATGAATGCCACGGAGTGATTCAATGAACCCTGGTATCATCAGGAATAACTAATGCCCCTATCATTCTAAACGCGGTCCTTGAGGATATTAGTCTTCCTTAACTCAACGACATGATAACCGGCATGGTTTATCTCTGGAGTAGACTCGCGCCTTTCTCATGAATCAAAATGTTTATCGATCCTGCAGACACCGTATTCTGCGATCAGAATCTGGTCTGAACTCGTCGCACCTCTAATGTACGTCG
The DNA here is from genome assembly GCA_016808115.1 of Tetrastigma voinierianum. Lineage (NCBI taxonomy): Eukaryota > Viridiplantae > Streptophyta > Magnoliopsida > Vitales > Vitaceae > Tetrastigma > Tetrastigma voinierianum. The sequence continues at coordinate 178,234 of JAEQBH010002464.1, read as the reverse complement.
TGCGGTCTCGTCTTTCTTCTTCTGCAATAAACCTGAGCGCCTCTAATGGCATGGCTCACTCTATCAATACCTCGCGCCGGGACCTGAGTTCCTCGCAAATGAACCCGCGCATCCCGGCGAGATCGCAGAAATTGAGCGGCGCAAACTGCAGAAACTCAATGACAAAGTCCACATTCCCAGTTATGTAATCCCTTAGCTAACCTGAAAAAACATCCTCATATCAAATTATCAAGGTAGATCCACTCCTCGCCTCACTTGCGTCCTCCAAGGTGTGGGTCATGAAGCTAATCCCATAACCGCCCAGAATTATCGAGTCGTGTAACGCCCATAGCACGCGCCTTCGAAACGAATACACACGCCTGTAGCCAGAACTCACCTACATTTATTAACCAATGATCACTCTGCGGTCATTAACTGAATTTCATCCCGGCGACACCAAACCCCATAAGGTCTGGCGTAACCCAAAGGTCCACCGTGGAGTAACCTAGACTCAACTCGCCAATCCCACCATGACCGACCAAACACTCCACCCCCAGATCCTGTGAGAATTCTTCCACATAATGATTTGGCTAGAGGTCTCTCAACCTTCAAGCCTAAACCACCACACAAGATAAATTTATTATTTATGATGCATCTCTGACGGAACAACACATGGCAGAGCGTAACGTGACTGTGATATCAGCCGAGCCGCACGCCACCAATAGAGTACAACGCTAGACACCAATTTTCAAATCCCGGCCTGCGGCCCCGTGACTTACTGACATATTCAGTTCTTCACCCATCCGTGATACCGGAGAAGCTGTGGCACAACATCAGGATCTAAACCAGTTCCTTGAATCATAATTGAGCGCGGTGAGAAGAAACAAATGTTCGGTGGTCACTCCATCGATGACCCGAACCCTACCAAAATCCCGACCGGCGCCCCGAGCAAATCTCGCTTTCATACGTCCGGCAAGATGATGGCAATAGAAGCATAACATCGGCCCCGCCGCCCTGCATTCGACGCCGAAGCGGACAAGTCCTAGCGGTCTCTCTTCTCAACCCGGGCTAAGGCTTCCATCCCTCCTTCTCTCCCAACTCGCGACTTCATCCCTAATGCCCGTTGAGGTCTCCTCCAGAATCCTTCTCAGCACTGACCTATCCCGAATGATAGAGTCCATGTCCCATGTGGCGAGGCCCTGATGGTTCTGCCTCTGAACGGAACAACTTCCTGCCTCATTCTCAAACTTCCCACCGGCCATGTTTAAATTACACGAATATCACCAAAATGATGCCAACTAGTAATATGGTCACGATCTATCACTTAACGCCCTACTACCCTCTAGGAACCTTGAAGCCTCGTAATATTCCAGTAGTGGCGTAGAAAATACTTGCTCATAAAGAGCCCATGAACTGCCCGTTATTGCCTCAAGTCTCAGATATCAACCCGGCCCCACCACACTTTGACCCCTCTGGGCTTAAACGAGTTAGCCTCGATTCTCGTCACATCGTGAGGTAATATCCATAGCCCCAATACCTTCTCAATCGCGTAACCAATGGTCTCACCACCATCTTATCTTCTTCCCAGAACGCCAAGATGACGTGACTTTAAGCCTTTGTGAGGTTATCAACTTCTACGCCAAATGCATTAGTTGTGCAAATGGCAAAGAACAGAATCCCAACAAATTTCAACAAAGGCTGTCGCAAAACCCGGAAGAAGGTTTCTCACGCCCCTATCCTCAACTCGCCATCCATACGTCAAACGGCGTCAACTTTATTTCACCTACCATTTAATTAAGACCACGGCGCCAATTCACGAATAGACTCGACATCCATGAACCACCAACATCACCTATGGTGCTTAATCACAAACCGTTCTTTGCTGATTTTACAATCAAACTTTCATCATTTTGCCCAACCCAAGGCTGAGAGGTTCCAACCTTGATGACCATGATTTTTTCCATATATTTGTGCCATAAAAGAGAATACTAATAACCATGAATCGTTATCTCACATACATCAATGGTATATGTTTTCCACGCAATGTAACACACAATCACTGAATCACAAACATGGAACACATATTCAATAAATAAACGCACGCATGCAGAATGATTCAAAACCCCAAACCCTGCACCTCAGGTATTAGTACCAAACTTGAATACCAACCCATGATACTGGTATCAATTTCACCGCGAATAGCGATGGCCTGGGCTTCATGTCCCCAAGCCCTAGGTAGTGGTATTTATGATGATTTAACAGCGCCGAAGTCGCACGCACATCGCACCGTAATCATAACCAGCACTACATCGCGAACCGTCATATCCTAGGCTGCTCATGCCCATCACGCCAAAGAATATACTTTAACTCTCGACATACCGTAGTTTCGCACAGATCACATATGATACCTGTTCCAGCCCTAGGTAATTGTTTACCTAAGCTCGATACGTCACACCCTATCCTGTGGTCCCGTTAACCACCCGTCAACTCACAGGTGGAATTCTCGTGGATTTCCTGTGTTCACCCGACACTACATGGTTGCGTCCTGAGTCATCGATCCAAGATTTCACAAAAAATCGCGAAATCTACGACCAGTCATTCAACATACACTGAGAATAATGAACCATGAAGAGTTTATTTCAATATCGATACAATGGCATAAACCATTGTTCTACAGAAGCGATCTTCCATCACTAATACGCTTTATCGACCCATTCATTCATATTTAATTAAAAACAATATGAAAATAATAAAGAACATGTTCATATATCCAATGCGACCCTTTTTAATAAGGTCACATATCTCACTACGATAATAATATCAAGAATTTAATTATACTCTTTTATATTACATCGGCGCCAGGTCGATCTTTCTTCAAGAATCACACCGTTTGAGCGCTGACTTCGCATAACTTCCAGGACCAGTAACCCAATATTTGAGGAAGATAACTCACCAGTAGGTGTACCTCCGCCGGCAGTTACCCGCCGGAACGCATACGGACTTTACAGACATAAAACGATCAACCATGACCATATAAATAACGCAATCCTAGCGGCGCAATGGTTCTCGGTCGTATGAGATGAGACTCCTCATGCCCACAACCCCAGTCCCGACAGACTCCCTCACACCCGCAACGCTGGCGGGCAAAACCAAACACGCCGCGCTTGTTTGCGATTTCAACCATCTGAATACCTCCACTTGACTATCAAATCCCGTGTGTTTATTTGGGTCAGAATTTTCGGTCTGTTCCGGCAAATGACGCCTCAACACTTTCGAATCTGTCACTTCGATCCATACGCCCGACGTTAATAAAATTCCGTCCTTCACTTAAGGGGGATTCGCCCTATCTGTCAACGGTCATTGACTTATTTACGGTTATTGTTTTACCTAACCGTGGTCTCAATTTTGGACGTTGTCCCATTTCCGGCTACTCACATATTCACCAAGCACGCATGGTCAATAGCACTACGCACAGCACACCGACTGCGGCACGTAACGCGCGATGGCAAAGTTCATTACGAACCATTTTCTCTCATGTTATATGGCATATAGCACAATAAACACTATCACACTAACAATTATAATTTTTATATGATATCAATATCCATGCAACCCATCGCGAATATATCAAGAGATGGAGATTACAGACTTTAAACACGATAAGACGTTATTTAATATTTTACAATAATAGCATCACAAATGGTCTTAATCTTGTAATTCAATACAAACATGATGATCTCATCTTTCCACGTCACACTCACCATGGAGGGGTTAAAGACACACTATAAACCCGCGGTATTATCACTTGATCAAAACCAAAATAACCCACTGGAACAAATTAAAATACCGAATTTGGTCTTAATTATTCAATAAACATTCTGGTGATTCACAGAATATCCAAAGCAAATTCGAATTCAACCTTGACCGTCCAAAATAACAAAAAATTTTGGTGACTTCACCTCACCAAAATTATGGATCAACTATTAATGTTTGCTAACTGCCGCTGAATCATGGAAATAAATAATAAAAGAGAAATTTTTACTCCTCATTGAATATTGAATAAACTCCATTTTGACGTCCATTAATGACTTTCTGAAATATGGATCGAACTTTCCCTTCAAATCTTAAGGAAACTGCATTTGATTTATTTTATGGATTTGCAAAGGAAAAAAAAACCTGTAGCCTCTCCTTCCCTCTCCTCTGCCTATCTTTTCTGATTTATTCTTATCTTCTTCTTTAACATACACATACATATTTGAATATACATTATATTACTTATCCGTTCGCGATATCCAAAATAATTTATTTCTTTTCATTCACTTTATTTTAAACGAATCCAAATTTCTGCCCATTTCTCACTTCTGCATTTGAAAATCTCATCCCAAGCTTCACCTGATAATTAATACCAAAATCGGTATTATTCGTTTGGTTTTTGTAATTCTACTAACTTTTTCCGTTATTAGATTTTATATGACTAATCAACCATGGTAAATCCGTCATACCATCCTGGAGATCAGATAATTTTTTAAGCCTTCCCCAATTATCGCTTTTGATAATTTATTATTACGTATTATTTTACCATAAAAATTTGAATTTTTCCATTTATGATTACCTAGAACATAAGTTGATCTTCTCCATAGGCTATTATCCGGCCAAAGGATACCCAATTGCCTTGATCTAAGATTCGGTGGTGGGAGACCCATCTTCGACTCGCTGTCAGATTCATAGATAAGCTCGCAGCTTGATTGGCTTTCCTATATGGTATGCAATGAATAATTCAATCTATCCAATATAATGCAGTGTGCACTTTTAAACTGAAGGAGTGCTTGAACACACGACTGTCAGCGACAACTAGGTATATGACAGAAGATGATTGAATTTTATTTATATTTTAAATGGTACAAATTAAACAAATTTAAAAGATACATAAAATTTAATAAATGTAATGCATTAATTTTTAAATAATATTTAACAAATAATCAATAATGATACTTAATGATAATGAACCCAGATAAGTATTTAATTTATATAAATGATTATAATAGAACTCTACACATTATTATGACTAACTTGTGATCATTAATATAATATCTCAATGTATTAAAATGTATTCCAGATTATAGTTAAGATCTGCGCTCAAAACAAGCTGAACCATCTGGTACTTAATTATGATTGTCTTACATATTTCCACAAAGAAACACATGATCAACTTCATGTTTCTTTCTTATAATAATGAACTCAGCTATACATCAAACCAGGAACTTTACACTTCCTAAAGATTGAATACATTAACCATCAATGTATTACAGTTTTTACCTTTTATTAAAAATAAAACATGAAAATAATTAATTCACATGATGAAGTGTGAAATTATTGATTAATCGGAATCATTACTAGAACTTACATCATTTAAGATACATTTATACCACAAGAGCAAGATTCTGGCTGGCACAGTTTCGAAGCAACTCACAAATAGTTTTAAACTAATAAAGTCACTTGTAATGAGTTTACTTTAATGGATTTAATAATTAAATAAAGATCAAAATAATTCAATATAAAAATTATTTGAAATAAATATTTAAAGATTAACTCATATGAAGATATAAAAACAATGAACAAAACTGCTAAAATTTTAAAATAAATAAATAAATATATTGAAAGAATTTATATATTTTATGGGTATTTATCATAATCAATATCACCTTTAATTATATTTTATAAATATTTTTTATCTGTAATTTGTTCTAATTTTACTCAATTTTAATGTTAAAATATTTTATGAACTTGATTTTTGTCATCATATTTTTAATATTTTTTAAAATAATCATCATGATGGTTTTGATTTTTTTATGATATCATTTTTTGATGTATTTGGTAAAAACTAAAGAGTATTTGGCTCATATTTGATCACACTGAGTGATGTGGAGATATCCCATGCAACAACAAATAAAACTTCACGTTGTTTTTAATAGTTCAAAATTTGATTTTAATTTAATTAAAATAAAATGTTAACTTATTTTTAAAATATTTAAATTACTTATTTTAAATTTGAATTTAATGAATTATAAAGTCTTAAAGATTTCTAAATTTTTAATTAAAATGTCAAGATAAAATATTAATTAATGCAAAAGAGTGGTTATTTGACAGAACAACTGAAAAACCAAAAAACAAAAAGTTCAATGTTTGACCTGAGATTTAAGAATATTTTAATCTATCCTTTCAAACCACTCAAAATCTCAAAATGAAATTAACCCAAAACTAAAAACAAATGATAAATTAGTTTAAAACTAAAACATTATTTTTATGTTAATATTTAATTTTAATATATATTTTGTCATATAGCTTACTGTATATGAGAGACTAGTATAAGAGTTTAGAGTAGTTTAATGTATATAAGGTGGCGAGAAGAGAGAGAGATAAAGGCATAAGAGCAAGAACCACACAACATGAGGTATTGAGTAATTTTCTGTAAACCATTATGTCAACTGGATTATAGAACTGATTTCGATAACGATGGTATTATTTTTTCCATGATTTTGCCTTCTACTTTTATTTCGGTAGATCATATCTCACTTTATTTTACATTTCTGCCCTCACAAACTCCTAAATTGTCACCAGTATTTTTTCAATGTTGATATTTAACGTCAAGAATAAAATACTCCGTAGTTCTGCGCACTCCTCCTTCTTCTTCCATTTTTTTCTACTTTAAAGATAAAACCTTAATTTTTTTCAAAGAACTATAAACCCAGTCTATAATCATATACACTTTCTCTTATATATGAGAATACATCTGTTCATAAAACCAAAAGAGGGTGATATGGAGGAAAGAATGCACAAATAATTAACATATAAGACATTTAATATATATTTTTATTTTTATAGTCTTTTTGGCTTTTAGCAATAATTAATTAATAGGTAATATTTTTAACGCGCTAATCGTGAATTTCTCAACGCTGAACTGAGGAATTATAATCTATATGAAAATAAAGTTATACATTTTAATGGTCCTCAAAATAAAAGAGGCTGATCAATACTTAAAATGAGTAAAATATAAAATTTCAAACTTGCCTTGCCATTATAAACATTTTTTCCAATCATAATATGAATCATGGAAAAGAAAATCATACCTTATGTAAAAGCAGATTTAGAACTGAAAGGAATTTTGAGATGAAAATCAAGGCCACAATGACTTTGATGGCTCTTTCTCTTGTTCTATATTTATGATTTCAAATATAACAGCTTTGTTCAACTAATCACATAGTTATGAAACAAATCATCCTAAATACAATGAAATGGTAAATGGTAATCAATAAATAACATAAAGTCAGCAAACAAACCATGAAAATACATTTGATAAGATAAAATAATAATTTATTATGCCTCTCAAGATGAAATCCTATAGAGGTAGCCACCAGTCTTTAAGAGTAAGAAAATGGTGTTCGGTAGGGCCTATGAGGACTACAAGTTTGTCTCTTAATTAAAAACATATAAACATTTGGAGAATTAATCTAATTCAATTTTGATCTTAAGAAAAGAAGTCATATTACATAAGCTCATCTCTGTAATGAAACCATGAAACATATACGTCTAACGCACGCAAAGAACGGAACAGGATAGACACCGTTCATCCAAGAGAGCGCACCGGGCTTGAGTTCGCAGCGTTGGTCGGCAAACGACCCATATTTCGCTTCAGCGGCTGACCAGCTTAACTTCGCCGATTCGCGAACGGATTGTTCAAAGATAAAGTCAATGACGGCACCGTAGCGAACGATCTTTGTTCCAAAACAATCGACGCCAGAGAATGGCACGCGGGCGACCGGCGAGTCACGCGGAGAGAAGATAATTTCATTAACGCCACAAAGACAACACAAAGCCCCAATAAGAAGCCAACGATCCGGCGTTGATTGGTTGACGAACCAGATTAATTACGATCAAAAGCAATAACTCAACAGTGATAGTGGATACGCAACTCCAACATAAAACGGATCGAGATCATCGGGCGTGATAACGTGGTGCGCGTGATTGCGCGAGGAATAGGTGAGAACGTTCGCTTCCACCGCGCTGGTAATGGTAAGAAGATCCAAAGATATTGTTTTGAGAGATAATGCATCATGAGGATGGGACACTCACCAAAAAGAAGAGATGTTCAAGGTCTTTAATGAAACTCGCTGATATTAATAGAGAGTCAAATCGTTAACAAAACCATCATCACACCGCGATAATATTATCATTTACAAATCAAGAGATAAGATATGATCACCACGTTTGAGAATGAAACAGATACCGTTGTAAGGGAAAACAAACCAGCTGAAGTAGAGTTCCGCGGCTCGTGATACCGCGCACGGGGGTTTGCTTCTCAGACCAAAGTTTTCAGCTGGGTGCATATGGCAGGACACGTGACTGTCAAAGCTCGGGTCGAAAGGATAGCAGACGTAAACAAAGACAGTCTTTGTAAAAGCGCATCGCTGAGATCGGCTTACAGATGATCATTACCACGGCAGACCACATTAAGTAACGAGTCGTTTGACCAATAGTAATAAAAGTAACGCGAGAATGGATACCAGATGTTGATAAAACCTTTGTTATACGAGATGGGTTTCTTATACCGCCAATAAACCATCTGAGTAACGTTTAACAAAATCCACTTACAAACTAACTATATGGCGGATCGAAGCAGAGGCACGTTCTATCGCCCATTTGGTCAAGATTTATTTTTGGCGAGACAGCGGTCTCAACGCCACGATCCTGATAGTCGGTGGGCACGCCGGGTCTGGCGTCCGCCGCGATAAAGTCGGCGGCGCACCGGCTGGTTAGCTCGCAACGTGACGGCCTTCGTGACCGCGCCAGCGTGGTCGCCGACGTGGAGAGCGAAGTGGCTATCGATGAGGCGTGGTCGATAATGATTACAACGACGGCGGGAATTGGGGGGCGTGATCGTGTCATCGGCGCTACGATCCGAGAATGCGCCGGTCCACAACACAGTAATGCCCAGATATCAGAACGCATGGCGACGATCCATGGGCTAAGGTGTCGTGGCGCACCGCGCGGTGGTGCAAACGGTCAGCTCGTTAACTGCCATACGTTAATCGGTGGAATGGGAAACATGTGAAACCAAATGACACCATAAACGGCAATGAAGCGGACCGTTATCGCCCAACCTGTTGGTCTTCACCCCAACCCGCGAATCGCTGCTGATCGAATGCGAACTGTCAGCGAATTCGATGACCCAGTCGCCACCATTAGTAAAACGACGTAGGGAAACAAATATAACCGTAAATCGTTATAAACCGTTGAAGAAGGTCCGTCTGGAACACAACTCGTTATTAACTGAAGAATCTAAAGAACTGTGTTGATTGTCTAATCATTAGGTCCCCGTCTTTGTCCCCGCTGACCGCTATGAATGTGTCTGTTAGACCGGGAATAAGGAATTTTGACAAAGCCCACTGGTATGCACAAGAAGAGGTTGAGAACCAGTAATAATTTAATCGCTGCAGATATGAGTGGATGCTTTTGAAAGGGAGATCAATCAACAACTAATATGCCTTATAATATATGTTCAGATGTGGTGATTGGCACAAAGATGCATAACTGTGTGAGAGAGCAACCTAAAAAGACACATGCATAGCTGGTTTTGGCACTAAGTTTATGGAGAATAGAATGTCATTATATACTACTGATTCAAAATCTAAGTTTGAAGAATAGAGAAAAGCAAATCTTTTTGATGGTGATCTGGGGTGACATCTGTTTAATTTAAATAAGGTATAAGATAAAAGCTGAGGCCAAAAGGTTGGGGAAGGTATGGAAGACGGGTAAGAAGAGATAAGCCTGAGCCAATTAATATGTCTTGTCGCCTCCCTAGAATGATCCACTGATGCCCATGAGTTATACGGTGGAGGACAGAGACTAATGATAGCAAGAGGCCATGGAAGCTAAAGATTCACCAATTCATTATTCCAATGAAAGTTTGCAAATTTTGATGAAGGTTTTCCACCAGGGTTGTAACTGATAAAACACCTAACCTAAGATTATGTTTGAAGTGATAAACTGCATGTATTTAGTATGGACCCGCAACATTATTATAATATTTGAAACCGACTGAAAACAGAGGTCCAACATTCTATAAGATGATCGAAGAGGCCAGCACACTGGAAGAATAACTTACAGCAAAGCTCATGACTTTTATTTGTTGATACGCGCTAAGAAGAAAACTGTAAATACAAGATGGAGGAGTCATCGGACACTGATATGAATGTCGAAAACAGAGATACTGGGTGACCAGTCATGATGCTGTTCAAGAAGGTTCTGGCTAACTGAAAATGCTAAACGAGAGATGTATCAAGCAGAGATAATATTCAGTGGCACCTCATCTTATTTGTCCCTTCAAGAGAGCTGTCCTCATAAGGATCCTTCCACACAAAAAGAAGACGAGAACCATATTTATTATTAGAGACAAAATCGTGAGATGGATTAACGCTTCCTCATCAGAGGTCGATAGATAACATCGCTAATCGAAGAGGGGGTGCCGGCGGAAGATAGATGAACCCGGTGAGTGATGGGGAGACCAAAGGCTATCGCCGATCATGATATCATCTCGAGCCTGCGGTAAGGTGCAGAAGTGGATCGGACAGTCCACGCGATATGATGTGAGAAGCAAATCGTCGGTAATCCAGCGCTTCAGATTATTTGATCGATATTGCACCAAAACAATCTGATAAGATGAGTTGAGAACATCGCTAGATGAAGGAAAGAACTGTGTATTGATAAGAATGAAAAAGAAAAATTAGAATCCATTCCATACTACAGCTACTTTAGAAACAAGAGCTAATTAGAGATGGAATCAAGGCCACAATGATGAAGGTCTTCTTGTCTCTATATTATGATTCTCAAATGATAACAGCTGTCTGTCTGAACGCTTATAGATTGATGAAACTTAAACGATCCCTAAATATGAAATGAAACAGAATTTTTTATAATCCAAAAGAATTAAAATTATAAAGTCGGGAAAAATGAAAACTTATTTGAAAACAACATTCTGAGAAGAGATGGCGTAATACGGCCTATTGGTTTAGGTATGGTTTATTTTTATCTTAATGAACTGAAACCACTTTCCCGGAATTGGAGTTTCCAAGACTATAAATAATCAGTTTGGTTCGGCTTCACAACAATATTTAAACTGAAAGTGAAACTATCTTCACAAGTTGGGGTACATTTTGGCAAAAGTAATTTATTCACTGAAAAAGAAGTAATGAATTATAAAAATAATCCAAACCTACTCCTAGATCCCAGACAACTTATGCTAACAATCTTACGAAAGTCAAGTAAAAAAATAAAACTGAATCTCACCGCCTTCTTCCCTTCCCCAACTATCATTTTCCTCCGCCTTCGAATCGCTGATAGTCCGCTACTCTTCTTTCCTCACATTGTAAAAGCATTTTTTTTCCCATTCTCACATTTTTCACCTCTCGACAAAGCGAAGACGAAGGAAAAATAAGCCTTTTTTCCCGCCATCTTCTTACATGAAGTACAAAATCAACCATTATTAATAGATGGATTTTTGTTATTCTTCCGGCAGATCCATTTGTTCAGTTTAGCTGTAAAGTTTTATTACAGCTTCAGTTACTACTTCTCGTTATTATTTCTTCATTTTTGTAAGATATTTAAGCCTTGGCATTTTCGGGTGTTTTCTTGTTTTGTAAGGCAGCCTTGGCTTTGGTACTTTAAATATTTTTTCAATATTTAAAATATGTTAATGATAAGGACCACTGCGCTTTGGGACTAAATGATAAATGATAGATGATGAGGGCACACCAAGTTAATCATCTAAATAGTTATATTTTATGGATATAGCTTGCAAGAACTAAAGATAATAAACCACATGAGTAATCAGAAACTCAGAAACCTCAAAAATCTGATAACTTTTCAAAATGGTAAATGGTAATTCAAATGAATCCGAAATTTTTTAGATCCTGATGATCAAACTGACTTAACGTTGAATCGGCTCACAAATCTAGCTACCATCAGCCGAATTTATGAGAACGAACTCACGCTTCGCGACATCGTCGCCACAGAAAATGTTTCATTATTAGAATGATGTGATTAAAACAATTTTAGCTTATACCACGCACATGAAGCATGATTGGAGATTTTATATTTGTTGACTTGACGTGTCGTGTCAAACATTAAATTGAAATGAGTTTAATGGAATTATTTGAAAATATTGGCGTATGTTATAAATGAAATAGTTTTTCTCCAAACAAAAGAGAAATCAGGCAGTGGTAAGTGTTAGATCCAGATTTTGAGATATATGAGTGACCTTCTGAGCGATTTTTGCTGCTCGGACCGCTTCGCCTCACTTACAAGAAGTTACTGATCACGCAGGCCAGGGCGTAACACTGATTTTGGTGAGTCCACAACCTCGCGATAAATTTCTCCCACTGGTAAAGGCCTTGCTGGCGAGCCATGAACGGTTATGATATTCTCCTACGTTTGATTTGAACGCGATTTCGTCTCAAAACATTTAACTATGAGAATCTGACCGTGGTTTAATGTTGCCAACCCGAGGTTTGAAGATCAAAATATACTCTGTTTATTTATAAATACGTTTTTATAATAAAGAAAAGAATATTTTCTGAATAAATAATATAAAACGTACATAAAACTTTAATTCATTCAAGAGTCAAGGGTCAACTCAGTCAGGCTTAATTAATTAGACCAAGGATCAGACCAGCAGAATATATAAAGTGAAATAAGACAAGTCAAGATTGCAATTAGAATAAGTTGAATTGAGACGATGACAAATGAAGGACTTAAATGAAAAACTTATGAATTCAATATATAAGGCCAACATAGCCTTTAATTAAGAAGATCTCATTTAATTTCATTTAGATGCAAAACTATATGAATAAATAAGATAATAGCTGATATACAAAGGGAAAATATAAATACACATATGAAGAGAAGAGAAGGAAAGAAGGAAAAGAGGAGTTCGTGCTAGATCAAATGTATGGAATCATGTGTACTTTTGGACTTTGGTAGATTTATATGGTTTCAATTTAGGTTAGTTAAATTCATCCTAATCTTAAATTGTTGGCATTAGGCTGATAAAAACCCCAGCTGAAGTAATGGAATGCATGGAACCTCCTTATGTTTGATCCATAGTTTGAATGATGTTAATGAGGTCGTTTAAGCAAACCCAACTGAATCACGTTGAGTTTATGCATGATGATGATCCAGCTTGAGAGCTATTTTATAACGATAGGTTTTTGAAGTAAGATAGAAGGAAGAGTATGGAAGAAAAGTGAATGGAAATGAGAAAATCTGGTCATTTCTGCACTTTCCATCGACCGTATCGCCTGCACTGGTAATGTGGTAAATCATGACACTATATAGTGGCAAAATGGCAACTAATCCATCCCAGTGGTGACGTACCACCACCGTATCAGATTTAAAATGGAACCCTAGACGGCACTGATGCGTGATCACTCTTCCTGCAGCCTCAGCTTGTATTTTCGACATTTTTAAGCCTGATTCATAGGTTTAATGTATAGGGAACCTTAAATATTCATGGGGGTCTAAATAAGAGGAAACTCATGAAAATGTGTGATCAGACACATTTCTATTGGCGAAGTTTGATGTGGAGCAAACTTAATGCCCTATAATGTGAATAAGTACAAGCATATGTATAAGCTTAATATATAAAAGCTAAAGAGAATAGATGATAATTGGCTGGCAAGAAAAAGTATAGTAAATGTTTGTATAGATGCGCTTGATACAATCAATATATCTCTATAAATATACATTGATGATTTAGGTATCAAGTGTATGACATCATTTACACAAAGAAACATAAGAAAACCAATGTCCGCCAAGGGACCCGGGGTAGGGATGATGGACAGCATGCTCATAGGTAACACACAAACACGCAGTTATAGATACGTATATCGAGGCCTCCGCTGAATGAAGGACATAGATCCCGCTGAGATCAATTATGAGTCCCTTGCATGCGGTACTCACACAGAGATCAAATCGTTTCTGATATGATATAGGCAACTTCTATGTGACAGATCACCTTGTAATAGCGTGATAAGACTTCGCAAGATTCACTGGCTTCCCAGACCGCCTTTATGTATTCAACAATGATTATAAAAGAAATGACAAGTATAATGTACAACATGTACATATGATATATTGATATGAAGGTATATATTGTTATGTAATTATGATAGTTATAATAATCAATAAGAAAGTACAATCGACATGAAAGTACAAGGAACAACTTTGTTATGAAAAAGTGAGTTGGAAAGAAGGTAAACGTGTACAAAATATGAATCACTGCATGATACTATAATGGAATGGGAGGTGATCCATTAGTCATCCATTGCATTTATTCTAATTGCCAGAAAGATTGAAGACAGCGTTTGTCCAGATGATAGGTAGAGAACCATAAAGACGAACCAGCAATCAAACGCCAAACAACATTAATAAAGGGGTCCACCTGAAGATTTTCGTATAATGTATAGCGTCTTTGTTTCTTTGTAAAACAATGGGGTCGTCGAACACTTCCATATATGGAGCTCAGATACATTTTAATCCGCCACATGTATCATGTCAAAGTAACCAGCTTAACCCGCAGAAACGGTTCGCTTTAGCACATGCTTAGTGGGCATCCCAGATTCGACCAAATTCGCCAATCGAGCCTGACCGAGAAGGGGTGTTACGCCAACTGCTCACGGATTCGTTGTATGACTGTGGTGTTTTGGTGGTGATTCAAAATGAATTGCTTGGATTTGTTATTAGCCTACGTGAGTCATTTTGCAAGTTATTGATTAATTGAATAATGTGAATTAGAATTAATTATGTTGAATATACATGTAAAATGATATTAGTATGAATGTTTCGAACTGGCACACATTCCACAGCAATTTAGCACCTGAAATATAATGCAAATGCATTGAAGTTAAATGTTAAAAAGGAAAATGAGTGTTTTTTCTGATCACATAAAGATATGTGAGGGAGTCAAGAGGACTCGAGATAAGGGCCGTGGCAAACAGATCAAAGTAGAATCGCATTACGATGATTGTTTCATTATTGGTGGTACCAGTAGGAGTAACCTAAGTAGGGTAATTCTACCATCTGGCATTGCTCAATTCGTCGAGGGAATATTATTTCGTGATAGAAAGACGTGAAGAAGATCATTAGAGTCGCTTTTAGAAAGAAAGTCGACACGCATTTGATAATGATTTATGTAAAAACATGTATTAACTTAATTTTAATATATGTTCAGATTAATGTGATGTATCAACCCTGGACCATTGGTAGAAGATGTAATTTTAGTGAGTATTGATGTGTAATGTTCTGCCGGTCGCTTTTGCTCACTTAATTGGGGTATATGAACCCGCGGTACGTTGTTAATCGTCGGGATAGGTTTGTACCTCGGGAGTCTCAGCCAAATAGACTCACCTACTTTGATGGTACCAAAGCATCCACATCAATGAGTATTCATAATGACTGTTGTCAATCTGAATTTTGAAACAACACAACTTGCAGAATTAGCTTATGTAAACGACACTGGGGGTTTCCACAAGAGCTAGGTAAATGAAACCTAGACTTGAGACTAATAGGTCACATCATGTGTAAGAACATCACAATGAGATAATGAGGCTGGACATTAGAGCAGAGAGTTTACACTTGCAGGTTAGGTATGCGATTTACGGACTCGATGGGTAATGTTAGATCATGCATCCTTTTGTAGTACTGATAATTGTCAGATGTGTGTATGTCAGGATTGGTATGATTGCAATAATAGAAAAACATGAGTCAGACTAGCTCAGAAAGATAACTTTAGTGTTCAGAATCAAGCAAACAATCTGTAATCGAATCAAAATATATTTTCTCGGGATTGGGCTGTCTGGGGCTTTTTGAACAAAAAATGGCATTTGTATTGTGAATTTTAGAAAATTTTCCAGTTTTTAAGAAGTGAGTCAGGAATCAACTTAAAATTTAAGAGCCGTAAATCGTAGGTTCAAGCCATCAGACTTGTATGCAATGAGGCCACTGACGAAAAACAACAGTAGGCACGTTTCAGCTTTAAGAAGATGAATAGAAAAAATATTTTAAATAAATATTTTCGTTCTATCAGAAATGAAAAAAAAATAATAAATATTTTTGGTCAATAGGCAGCACAAATGCAAATGGCGGAAAAAAACAGAGTTTAATGAAGATCGATCTTTACTTCGCCAAGTCACATATTAACGGTCAACGATACGTTATGAAGCAATGTATGATAACGCCGAGCTGAATGCCAATGGTCACCACACACCAGACAGCCACCACGCCAGACGGTCGACGACGCTTCGCCGCGCTGCGCCTATCGATGAGGTGGGTCGGTGACATAACTAACGCCATCGCGATGAGATAGTTTGACTCACTGTTGAGGTGTCACTGATACTAACTGCTTAATGTGATAAGAGGGAGAGGTCACACCCGGCCAGATTGTAGAGACAAATGGAGAATGTTGTGTGCGCCATTGACATACAAGCAGGAGCCATATCACTAGTGATGCAAGACTGTGGCTGGATGACACAACGCTGCACGACATCGTATCTCAAGGCAGATCAAGAACACGGCCAATAACTGACATGATAAGCTGAAGTTAACACACAGATATTATAACAAATACCAACAAGCTCAATGGGTGTGACCGCAGAATGATAACTGGGGCTTGAATCAGACAATCGCTTTGAGTCACCCATTAATCGAATTCTATGGTTACCGCCTAGAAATAAATACTAATAATAATAAATGAAATGAAACAAATGCAATCTTAAATAAACAAAAACATAATGGTTCTTTTTATTATTAGTATGATTAAAGAGAGATTATCATCGACATTCGTTAACAATTGATACTGCGCCTGGAACATTTTTAGTACAGAAATAGTGTCTGAGGGCATTGTCAGACCTGATATCAAGGAAACTGAATCTTACTATTTGACATGCGTATGGCAGTGTGTATGAGACTGAGGTCGTTTCGACTTATAATCGGTCAGCACCACTCCGCACCAAGAGTCTTTGGCTGAGGCCGTAGGGATTGCAACCCCCGCATCTCATGTGCTAAGAGGAGAGCCGGGCGAAGGTCAAACGGTTCTCTAGCGCTAGTGATAATATCATCCCTATCTAATTATAAGGAGGAGTAGATGACATAATGAGACATCCAAGATATGAGGCTGGTAATTTGGCGAGGGCTGAAGATTCATCTTCTTCAACCCGAAAGAATGCAGATTTTCTGCTTTCAAGACACCCAGATAGTAGCCAAGGCTTATCAGATTCAAGGCCAGACGGGAATATTTAGTCGCATGGCAAGATGATGTTATTTCGGGCTAACAAAATGATGCTTTGACTGGATTTCGTTGAAGGCAGAACCCAGTTATGGACACTCCCACCTCAATCAAGAGACAGTTAGGTTACAATAGATGGATGATGGTGTAAGCACTAATGTCAAAGAATGACATATGTGAGGAGGATCGCTCTTCCAGTGATAGTGTGATCTGAGTTTCTGGATGAGGCAAATGTTAACCACTGGAGATGTAAGGAGATTATTAATTCATTCCTCCACAACTTTAGTATGGTCAGTATAACCATAATGGATTAAACACAGGCTTGACTCACATCACCATTTATAGACGGGTCATAAATACGCCAGAGTAGTCGGCAATGCACTATAGATTGACAGTCGAGAGGTCTGGTCAGTCAAGTATGATGATACACATCACGCCAACCTAGTATACAGAGCTTTAGATCATCTCAGAGGCAAGAGATGAAGTCCGCGCGTACAAATAGACCGAGTGTTCAGATACGCAGTGGATGTTCTTCCCTATGGTGAGAGTCGACTCCTCGATAGGTCGGATCATGGAGTTAGAGATCTCGCAGAGATTCCGTCATGGTGACTCGGGGGATCGTGATCGAGTCGGTGTGTGGGGGCACGATGACATCGCGCCAGTCGGGTGGGTGCACTCCAGACGGTCATTCACCACTCATAGCCACGGCCAGTCTTCTTTACCACGTCCAATGAAGTACCTACGGTTCGGGACGTGAAATGAAGAGTAATTAATGTGTGTTGGGCAAAGCAAGAAGAGGGTCGTTAATCCCTTCAGGTGAAAAAGCTTGGAGTTTGGGTGAAGGAGACCCGCGGTGATATCCGAATTTCTGTGTGGGTGTAAGAGACCCGAGGAGATATCCCGAATTTCTGTGTGGGTGTAAGAGACTCGGGGAGATATCCAAAATTTCTATGTGGGTGTAAGAGACCCGATGAGATATCCCGAATTTCTTTGTGGGTGTAAGAGACCCAGGGAGATATCCCAAATTTCTGTGTGAGTGTAAGAGACCCGGGGAGATATCCGAAATTTATGTGTGGGTGTAAGCAGGTTCGAGGAGATATACCGACTTCAGGTGTAAGAGATCTCGTGGAGATATCCGAAATTTCGTGTGGGTGTAAGAGACTGGGAGATATCCCGACTTCGTGTGGGTGTAAGAGACCGTGGAGATATCCCTACTTCAGGTGGGTGTAAGAGACCTGTGGAGATATCCCGACTCGTGTGGGTGTAAGAGAATCTCACATTCAAAATTCACAGTGGGTAAAGAGACCCGTGGAGATATCCGAAATTTCTATGTGATGAGACTATAGCAGGCTGAAAAGTTTTGTTGCTCTCGAGAGCAGGAACACATGGTCATGGTTATCACGTAGAGACTTAGGAGTTGGGGTGATAGAAGCTCGGGTCATACCAGATTAGTTAGCCATCATGATTTCCAGATTGAGTCGTGAGCGGCAAGTAAGGGCTCGTATATGGATGCTGGTCTATGATAGATTAGATGACGACTCCATTTGGGTTGTCAGTGATTGTGACTTTGGGAAGGTCAACGTTTGCACACGTAGCAGGGATTGTGTAAGGTTACATAGGTACGTGGTTTAATCGTTTAATACTTAAATGACTAGTTTACATAAATGGCATAGTGCACGTTGCATATGCATGTGATTTTTAGATTGTACGTAATTCGACGAAATTCCTTTAAGGTGAGGGGGAGAATAAAACCCGAGAAAATTCAAATTTTTCCAAAAAGTAAAATGGTACTCTCGGGTCAAAATCCAAAAAATTTTAGATCACGGATGACGAAACGGACTTCACTGCAACCGCCCTCAAATCTAGCTACCTGCTCGCCGACTCCTATACAAATGAATTTCATCGCCGAGGCACCTGCCCGTGTCGTGAAATGGTTTGTGAGAGATATGTGATATGATAAAAGTCACCTACTACATGTACTCATGTGACACATGTTGCATGATTAGAGAGAGTATGAAGATTAATGGCTGGATTGCTTGCTATGTGTCAAATAGTTAAATGAGAGGACACAAATGGAATTAATGAAAAGGTTATGTATAAAGACAAAAATGAAAATAGTTTTTCTCCAAACAAAAGAGAAATCGCAGTAAGTGTTAGATCCGCATTTTAAGAGAGAGATTGAGTGACTTCTCTCTAGGATTTCCCGGGCGGTCGACCGTCGGGCCTCAGACACCGACAAGAAGAAAAGTCATCTACGCGGCGACCCGGCCACGCGTGGACACCCCATTTGCGTTCGACAACCCAAGAGGTAGGGGTCTTCTCCTACTTGTGTTATTCTTTGGCTAAGAGCCATGTGAATGGTTAGAGATATTCTAAGGCTTGATTTAGGTCTCAAAACATTTGAACCGAGTGGAGAAAATCCCTAATCGTGTGGCCGTGAACAGTGCCAACTTGAGGGTTTCACTGTTCATGTGATATGTTGTGTGATTTTGTGTGTTTTGGGTGATTCAAAATGAATTGCTTGGATTTGTTATTAGCCCACGTGAGCTAATTTTGGTGTTATTAATTGTTAATTGAATAATGTGAATTATGTGAATTAATTATGTTAATATATGCATGTAAAATATATTAGCATAAATGCGCCTGGGAAATTCTTGCCAATGCATTCCATATGCACCGAAGCACCCTAGAACGATAGGTGTGAGTGCATTGACATGAAAATGCAGCAAAGTGAACGATGTTTTCCCCAAGATTTGGCTTGGGGGCATATGTGAGGGAGCCTGGGTGAGGACTCTGAGATGAGTTTGGGCATGCGTATCCAAGTAGGATCAGCGCATTTGCTCGGGAAAGTGATTATTGCCATGGTATGTGCACTTAGGTGGGGAGTAACCCAAGTAGGGTAATTCCATTACTGGGCATTGCTCACCTTGTCGAGGGAATATTATTTCGTGCATATGGAGCGACGGAAGGCGACACTCATTGCAGGTCGCTTTTGAGAAGAAAGTCGACATTTGACTTTGACATGGATTATGTAAAACATGTATTAAATTTCAATTTTAATATATGTTTCGTATTAGTTATGATGTATCAACTTCAACTATTGTGCTATAGTTGATGTAATTTTAGTGAGTAGCTGATGTATGGGCCCACGTGGGCCGCTTTGCTCATTTTAATTGTGCATGAAGTGGACCTGGTGTGGTCAAGCAGGTTAATCGTCAGACAGTTGCACTGCAGAGCCCTCGTACAAATGTGAGACTCGTCGATTGCGGAGTGCAGGCTCGTTACCCGACATCCACGAGTATTCCGCTGCTGATTCAAGGTTGTCAATCTTGCATTCTCGAGAAACGGGCATCACAAAACTTCTTCCCCAATTTCTGTCCACTCTTAACCATCTCGACTTTGAATTAACTGTGGTGACAAGCATTTCCAAGAACTTCACTACGAGTTGAATAGGCGAAAGCCAGACCCGCATCGCATTCAAACATTCACCGATCAAATGAAAAAGACATAAGGCAAGTGTTATTAATGGCGGGTCAAGCCAGATTAATCCTATTTTGGTAGTACCATGTAGTACCCCTAGTGTGTTATGGTAATACCCCCAATATGTTATGGTAGTACCAATGCAACAAGTGATACTAAACAGTGCTTTAATTGATTCATGCCAATTCATTGACTTCAAGGATGCTAATTGATTAGTATCTTAAATACTTATTTTATCCCCTATTTTTTTCTTAGGTTTTAGTAGTTTTATGAGATAAATAAGTGTTGGCAAGACGTTCCCTACTATTTTACCTCACTCTTGCGATTAGGGGTCAACCATTGAGTTTAAAAATGAGCAAAAAAAATCGAAGAATACCTAAGAAAGTCAATATGCAAGGTACCGCAACATACATGTGATATTCTCGTCTGCATGATATCCTTCCATGGCTCCTTCATTGATATAGCACATTCTAGACTTCGAGGGCTTTCCGTAGACACTAAGATCGTGCGATTCGGAGTCCAGATGAGCAAGATACAACATCAGGAATGAAAGGACAAATTTTTGGATTAAGAGTGAATTACTCACGCTTTAGTGTGAGCATACTCATTCTACGGCATGAGTCCACTCACGCTATGTAAAACTCGGGAAAAATTTAATTTGTCTGAAAAATGGTAAAAACAATAAAAATGTTGAAATGGTTTAGGGAAGCCTGAAAATTTTTTCTAGATCTCGGATGACGAAACAGACTTCACCGTTGGATTCGGCTCCTCAAATCTACCACCCGTGTACGTCTAATCTCGAGTAGTAGTCGGATTTTTTTATTTTCGTGCATACGCTGAATCTAATCAGAAGATATGTACTCCTACGGAGAGATTTAACATCATGTTTGTTTAGTGAAACCCCGAGAAAATCTAATTTTCTGAAAAAGGGTAAAATGGTAATTTCGGTCAAATATGGAATTATTCTAGATTTCGAATGGCGAAACGAACATCACCGTTGGAATCTTCTCACGAAATCTAGCTACCACGTCGAATTTCGTTGAATTCCAAGACAGTCGGAATTTGCACGTTTTTCGAAAACGAAAGGCATGTAGATTACCCTGACACCTTGAGAAAGTGGCTCATACCGTGCCAATGCGGTCGCGCAGTAATTAGTCAACTCGGTTCGTCATGTCTGTTACGGACATCCGCATCACTCCTAATCGGGATGAAAATCCAAAGTGGGTGGATGAAATGGATAAGGAAATCCAATGAGCCAATGAGAATTTGACAAGTGGCAAGTGAGAGGACAAAAGAGGAATAAATGAAAAGAAAAAGAGAACACTTCTCTCGTTTTTGGCTAGTACGTGCAGTGGAGGAAAAAAATCAGATCTAGAGAGAGAAGTTTCAATCCCCTTCTGTATTTCTCGGGTGTTCGACCGCCGTTCTCGCTGGTCAAGAAACAAAGTTGTTCTACGTTGCAAGGGCTACGTGATTTGTGCCACAGTAAGTGTACCGGAATCAACAAAATTTGTATCCTAAAATTCCTCTTATCGCGTGACGAGCTAATTGTAGTGATAAAGGGGCTCTGTGGTCGAACACGTGGATGAGTTTTCTTGTACAAATGATTTGCGCTGATTCAAATGGTGAATCTCACTTCGATTAAAGGGTTTTGTAAAAAGTGTGAGGTTGATGGTGCGCATTGAAAGCAATGTGGATGTAAAACGGAGTAAACTATGAAAAGAACTTCAAGTCTCGGGTTACTAGGTCAAGGAGTGGATATACGAGTTCTCGGTTCATTTCCTGCAGACAGTGATGATGACATATAGTCATTTCTCGAACCGGATCTTCATTTAACTTTAAAAACTAACCCTCATTGCATTTTCCTTTTGATAGAAAGCATTTACTAAACATTTATGTTTCTTAAGTGAGAATCCAACACCTTGACCAACTCTACAGAGGCTCGTACATCACAACTAATGGATGTCAGTGATCTAATGGTAAGCATCCACTGAATCCAAAAGATCACGAGTATCGCCTACGAGCGATCTAAGGGCTTTTAAACCTAAAGTTAAAAGGTAGGAACATGAATGACAATAAATGCTTGCATTAAAAACAGGGAGAACCGGCGTATACCTCACATCCCTAGCCTAGTAGCCCTCCTCTTTAAGGATGAGGGGTTTGAGCTACATTCCTCGAGTCATTGGCCTCAACGGAGTGTTCGTTGCCAAGAAAGTGAGAGAAAAGGAGAGAAAAGAGAGCCACAATGACAATAAAACAGGCACCTGTTTTTTCTATCCCATTGTCAGTTAGGTCAATAGTGTACAAAATGGGTATATATAGCCTTGCAATGAAGTGAAAAACCAAAATACCCATGTTAACAGTGTTATAACAAGGCAAAGGAAAGCAAAACGAGTCGTTTCCGGCTGAAAATAGGAAGCGTAGATTCTCAAGACAGCCAGGAAATTTCGCGCGATGCGTCACCAGAAGGTCAAATTTCGCTCATGTGCGAAATTTCCTCAATGAGACGTGCGAAATTTTGGGCGATTTTCGCATTACGCGCCGAAAATTTCACATTGCGTAGGCGACAATGCACAAATTTTCGCTACAAAGGCGCTAAAATTTTCTGTTTCCCGTGACTTCAGGTCTTCTGCACTTCAAGCTTTTCTGCACTTCAAGCTTTTCTGCTAGTTTCTATTGGATTAAAAGGAGATTAACCCGAATCCTTTATGCTAGGACCGATTCGACAAAAAATGGTATCAAGAGCCAGCTAAAACTATAAAAATAGCCACAAAAAGCGATCAGAAGTATAAAAGGGACCTTAACATGCCAATTAGGTTAATTTGAATGATTAGAACACAAAAAGCACTCAAAACCTATAATAACTAGGGTTCAAAATAGCATTTTTTGGGAACTAATCACACCCCCCAACCGACACATTGCTAGTCCCATAGCAATGCAAGAAGGAATAATGAGCAAATAGCAAGAATATAGTAGCTCAAAAAGGGTGAGAAACAGTAAAACGTAACCTACAATGAGAATTATCGAAACTTAGCCGAAAAACTATCTCGAGATAAAGAGTGCCATACAGAATTGAATATCCAAAGAGTTTCCTCCATGATGCATCAACCCGGAACTTCCACCAAAATCTAAGTGTTCGTTGGATCAGCTTTCAATAATAAACTACCAAATGCACCTCCCCCGCCCCCCAATTTCCAACCAAGTTATACGCCACAACCCAGTTCAAACCAACCTAAATAGATCAGGACCCACCTCCTATTCCACAATTCTCTTTGTTTTGTGCGGTGTCGCTGGAACTAATTTCACCCAAGTCCTCAGAACGGGATCACTCGACAACTTCCAACCAGTTAAGGTTTAGGGAACCAAGCCATGAGGATCTTTCGACCACAAACTCTTAAGGTTTCACCCCGGACTCCGAATGATTTCGAGACTCCAGCACCTACCACTTGCTAAACTCCACCCATCCACCCGTGTAGTGAACACTAAGTCGATGGCTCCCAACCACCGGGCTAGTGGCACGAAGCAAAAGGTCGTCGCCATAAACCCCTTGACCCCGTGCCTCCTGGTTTCAAGGTAAAGCGTGTTTCTTTTTTTTTGGAAGACTCATTGGCCTTCTATTCACGGGGGGTCCTTAACCTATTAAAGCAGTCAACAAAACTAGGATAGGTTTACAAAAGGCAGAGGTTATGCAGCTTCTCAAATTTACTACTGGAACCTGAATGCCTGTGTGGTTAGCTAGAGGTGGAAGGAAAAGGTTAAAAGCAACACGAATTTAGCTAATCATCTACTCAATTAGGCATGGAACCAATCTAACAACAACAGAATTTGGCAAAGCTTAAATTCTTCAAATCGTAAGAAGTCAAGAATGAAAAACCGAGAAAAAATAATGCTTAAAATAAGAAAATGAAAATTGTAAATGATGTTGTATAGTCTGTATTATAAAACAAAAGTGACTATATTTTTCAAAAACAACTGAAAGCTTTATAGTAGCTTGACAAAACCACCCACTGCTAGCTATAGTGGCTTTATGCCTACTACCACTTTTGCAAAATAGATTAAAAGACAATACAAGTAATGTAAATATCACTTCCTTTGCTAACTCTTCACCCCCCAACCAAAAATCACATTGTCCTCAATGGGAGTGGATTGGAAAGTTAGCAAAGGAAGTGTAACCTCCTCAGGGTGCAGCTGATGGTGGGTCATCTCCATCCCGCAGAAGCAGAGATTGATCACAGAGCCGAGACCTGAGACGCCGCGAAGAATGCAATGTAATCAGGATGCCACTGAGGCAATGCTGCTCGCTGAAGGTCTCTGAGTAGTGGAGCATGAACTTAGCTACTGGCAGGCCCGTGTGACCTCAATCTAAAGAAGAATGGGTATGATTCTCATGAAAGGGTCTCATGCAAAGCATCCGCGGCATGATGCCCTGGCGGCCGCCAATGAAGCAAAAGTGATCGAAATGTAATGGACCGCGATCCATGATAAATACTAGAAAATCCCGAGGTGATATGGGGACATGCTGCGATGCGGTAGAGGATGAACCAAAGAGCTTCATGAGAGACAGGGCACTGGAGGTGACAAAGGCTCGCGACGATGGCAGATATAAGAAATACAAGACGAACTGGCGGTGAATCTGAATCGAACCTCTGGAATGGCACGTACCGGGATGGTCGCTTCATCCGGGGGCAAGGGTAAGGTCCTCTACTAGGATCAGTTCAACAATATCGGGAGGCCGAAGATGAAAATAGCGGGGCACACTCCATGCTCGATCCAGAGTCATGACGACATCACAAATATGCCGGCGCCATCCGCCCATGGTGGAACCCAAGATGCTCGGCGACCCGCACAGAGTCTCGAAAAGCAGGGATGGACTCACTCGTTGCAAACCCTTATATGGACTCGGTCTCGAAATGGAACAAGGAAGCCGCGATCAGCTCCATGTGGATCGAACCAAAATCCTCGAATCCGTATAGAGCTCAAGAATGGCCTTCCTTGGACATGGTGTGCCAAGCCGGAACAGATGTAACTGTAAAATGTGATCGATGAGGAGCATGTTTGGGGAAGTTGTCGGGCCGAATAGGGATAGACCCATGACATGTCCCCAGACAAAGAATCGAACTGGGCGTCCCGAGGCGCAGGGATGTGGCCATTGAAACCGTAATATGCGTAATTGGCAGAACTACCGTAACCGTGCAGCACGGCGCCGCGGGTCGTGAACTCGGCGCCATTAACATCGGCGAATCAGGCTGGCCGCCTCCGCTGTTTGGTGTGATAAAATTTGATGACCACCCAGGGGTAAAAATACTGCCTCGGGGTAGTAAACGGCTCTAAGAAGTATCGGTGAACTAGCCGCATGTGAGTCTCCGAAATTCGGGTCACCGCCAATGTCGTAGATTGTAGAATTCGAATGAATTTAGCCCGACAATCCAAATTCCCGGGAATCGGATCGCGGTGGAATATTGGCCTCTGGATCCTCGAGGCTGGAGATAACTAGGGAGAGCTCATTCACGGTCCATGAGTGGTGACTGTGGGGCTTGTGCCCAGAGCTATGACCCTCGGCTGATGTCCAAGCTCGTCAGCCGGTCTTCTGGTGGAGGCTCGAGGGTGCTCAGATAGGGGAATAGGGCCCACTGACATGGTAATCGCATGGGTGGAGGACGCGACTTGAGCACCAGCCGTGGCGCCAGATTTAGGACTCAGCATGCACTCACGCCGCACGCAGATCGGTGAATCACAATGCACTACTGAGGTGGGGCACCACACGTTAGCAGGTCGATCGTCGTGACCTTGGGCCGAAATCGAAGGCCACCCTTAGTGCGAACCATGTTTTGCAGGAGCGACAGACTGAAGGGAAGGGGGCGCGCGCAGGTAAGGGAAACTACGCTGAGGAAAGTGACCTAAAAAAATGAGAGCGGGGTGGGGAGTGGGTTATTTAAAGAGGAGGATGGGCATGCGAAAGGGCAAGAAGACGAAGAGATTTTGCGCAGCGTTGTATTTCACAATGCCCTCTCCGTATTATAATTCTTCTACAAAGACTTTCACAGAATAAAACTCACCTGCAGGATAAATAAGGTAAGAAATTAGTTAAAATAACAAAGTTTTAAAACTAAGCTAAAAATACACAAAGAAAAATTTACCTTCAAGAAATAAAAACAAATTTTTTGTGCGCTTGTCTCAAAGGGAGACTAAGCCACCCGTAAATAGCTCGACGAGGTTCAAGGGGGGTCAGGCGGAGGGAATCTCCTTGTCTCGCAGTGTACCGGGCAGCATAGGTTTAACCTTTGCCCATCGACCTTGAACACCGGCTATCTTGTGCTGAAAGCAGGTCCACTGAGCCATTGGGGTATGCGTGATGGATGGTGAATGGTCCAATCCATCTTGATTTGAGCTTGCTCGGAAAAAGGTGGAGTTTGGAGTCGTAGAGTAGGACTTGGTCTCCCTAATTGAAGTTCTTCTGGGCTATGAGCTAATCATGCCACTTCTTTAATTTGTCCTTCACAATTTTCGAATTGAAGTAGGCGTCATTCCTCAGCTCTTCTAACTCATTGATATCAAGGAGTCTTTTAAGGCCCGCTTCCATATCCGTGTTCAAATTTTTATTGGCCACCAAGCCTTATATCCAATTTCTTACGTAGGTGGCATGCTTCACGCATGTACCAGGCGATAGGGGGACATCCCAAGGATGGTCTTGTATGTCGTTCTATATGCCCACAAGGAATCTAGAAGCTTAAGAGACAAATCCTTCTTGTTTGAGTTCACTACTTTACCGCATGGTTTTGATTTCCGTCATTAGCCCCACTGCCACCGGTCCGAGAATGATAAGGGGCTACCAGGTCGACACCATACTTGGATAAGAGATTCTCAAAAGATTTGTTGCAGAAATGTGAACCCCCATCACTGTTTATGGCTTTAGAGACCCCAAATCTGGAAAAAATGTTTTCCTTTAAGAATTTCAACACCACTTTGTGGTCTGCTGCCCTACAAGGCACTGCTTCCACCCATTTTGACACATAGTCAACTCCCACCAAGATGTAGACATATCCAAAGGAATGAGGGAATGGTCCCATGAAGTCGATGCCCCAAACGTCAAATAACTCAACAACTAGAATAGGGTTCAGCGGCATCATGTGACGACGAGATATTTTTCCCAACCTTTGGCATTTGTCGCATTGTTTGCACATGGTATAGGCATCCTTAAACAAATAAGGCCAATAAAATCCAGCTTGTAGCACCTTCATGGCAGTTTTTTGGGAAGCAAAATCGCCTCACTTAAAGTAATCGCCATGATAGTGGCTGAGTAGCCCCTTTGTCTACCTTCAGCAATACATTTTTCATGATTGATCAAAATATATATTTTGTACAAGTAAGGTTCTTCCCAATAGTAGGAGGATTTTGCATGGAAGAAATTGTCTCAGGCTTTCCATTCGTCGCAAATCTCCCTTTACCAAGAAGTTAGCAATGTGGCAAACCATGAGCACCATCCACTCCGTGAGTAGAGACTCCTCCGGGAATTCATCATAGATTGAGGGTTGTGGGTGTTGTGTGCTACAGCAGGTTAGTCCTCGAGAGATGATCAAGTACAACATTTTCCACAATTCATTTTTATCCCTGGACCGGGCAGTTGAACTCCCGTAGTAAGAGTGACTCATCCACGTTTAGCCTTGGCATTTTGCTTAGTGAGCAGATACTTCAAAGCTGAATAGTCTGTGAAGATAATTATATCTGACCCAATCAAATAGGCACGAAATCCTGGTCCAGGCATAGACCATCACAAAGAACTTTCTCAGTGGTAGTGTAATTCCTCTGAGCTTCATTCAATGTTTTGCTCGCATAGTAAACCACATACGGTTTGCCCTCTGCTCTTTGTCCGAGAACTGCTCCGACAACGAGGTCACTGGTAGGCTGCACATAACCCCAGCGGCAACCGCCAGGCCCCACTTATTATGCAAGCACAAGTAAGCTCCTGGAAAGCTTCAAACCTTTGTCAGTATCTCTGCATTCCACTCAAACTTTGGCATCTTTTCTAGAGCCATAAAGTGGCTTGGCACTTTTGAGAAGTCCCTGTATGAACTTCCCGTAGAAGCTTGTATGCCCCAAGAATTGGCCTCTACTGCTCTTCAAGACGGGTGAGAGGGCAATTTAGGAGACTAACAAACTTTTGCCTGGCCTGAATTCTGTTCCCTCTCAAATGGCATGTCCTAACACTCCATTCCTCGTTCACTCATGAAATTGGCACTCTTCCCGCTCAGCACTAGGTTCTTCTCAATACATCTATTCAGACATAGCTTCCAAATGGATGTGAGGCACTCGTCAAAGCTTTCCCCTAGACCGTGATATCATCCATAAAATTCCATAATGTGTTCTGCCAATCAACAAATGCCGAGCATACATCGAACGTGGCGCAGGCATTACACAAGCCGAAAGGCATTCCCTGTAGGCATAAGTGCCAAAGGGGCAAGTGAAGGTTGTCTTGTCCTCATCATCTACAAAGAATTTCTATTTGAAGTAGCCCGAATAACCACATCCGTAAAACAAGAGAAGGGGTGGACCAAATTCTTTCCAAAGAGTCGATCCATGAAAGGTAAAGTGGAAGTGATATTTTCTCGCCACCTCATTCAATCTTCTATAGTCAATGCATACCTCCACTTGGTGCGTGAAGGCTGGCAGGGTATTTCCTTTTGCATTCTTTCACCGTGGTTATCCCTAATTCTCAAGTAATAACTTTGGGTCGGGCTCACCCAAGTGCTATAAGATACGGGTAATGATATCGTCATAAAGAATCAGATCTTCAATGCGAACTAACTCCCATGTGAGGATTCAATCTCCTCCGTGGTTCCTAACAACTTTTGACACTTTTCGTTAATGTATGGTGCGTGATTGTTGGGCCGAGCACCTTAAACGAAAATTTTCCACCCCATTGCTTCGTTTGTTCCTCTGGGTGAGTAAAAGATTTTCGAGGAGTGGTCAATGCGATGAGACAACTGACATCACAGCTTTCTTCCAAAATGCATATTTTAATTCCACGCAGCAAATGGCATCCACTGCTGAGATTCCTTTTCTTTCTCCACCAATAAAGGTAGAATTTCCACTTTCTTTCTCCAAATAAGACCCGTGCACCAAGCTCATGGTCGGGGTCCTATTGTTTCACAAGTGCACCTCGTGACAACTCCTCGTTAGCACATTCTGCACTTGCCGCTCATTAGTTTGTTCTTCAAGAATTGTATCTATTATGCGATTTCTTCATTAGCTTTATCTTCATTGGTTATATATGCTTTTACTCAAGTGGAAGATATTTGTTCAAAGTCATGTTCCTAAAGGTGAGCCTATATAACCTCATTTCAAAGAATTTATAATGGCATTCGGCGAGTCAAGAAATGGCCTTCCCCACTAAGGATGGGTATGTGGTTGTCTCGTTGCAACCGCTTAGGTCAAGTACCATAAAATCCACTGGATAGTAGAATTTGTCCACTTTACAAAACGATCCTCAATAGTCCCCTGGGTATTTCCAATGTGACCGATCACAAGAGACGTACAGATTGAAGTATTTAAGTTCCTCCC
This sequence comes from Tetrastigma voinierianum, assembly GCA_016808115.1. Taxonomy (NCBI): domain Eukaryota; kingdom Viridiplantae; phylum Streptophyta; class Magnoliopsida; order Vitales; family Vitaceae; genus Tetrastigma; species Tetrastigma voinierianum. The sequence goes on along the minus strand of JAEQBH010002464.1, from coordinate 147,882 downwards.
AAACCAAGCTGCTTCAGACATGGAATATATGTTAGGTCCACACTCTGTTCCCAAGTCTAGTAGTGTTTTTTTTCTACACAGTGCTCTCCGATATTAACCGAGGATGTAGACAAACTCGATTTTGTAATTTTACCTGGGTCTTCAGACTCAATGATGGTGACCGACTTGTCGAAGTTGCTAGCGCCTCTTATTGATATTTAAACCTCTCCCGTGCATGTGTCCTTAAAATGAGATAAGTGACTTGCTTTATCATGTCAAGAAGAGGGATGTTGACCTTCACTTGTCTCAGCACTTGTAATATTTCTGTCTGATTGATGGCTTTCTTCTTGTTTCTCAATGCTTGTGGGAAAGGAGGGGGTGTACACTTATTCACTGTATCCCCTTTTGGTTCCTCATCCTCTAGTTCCTCAGTTCAACTACTTGGGGTCTTCCAACGCTGGTTTGGGGGCCGATATTTGATTCTACCAGAATTCCTCAAAGTGACCACGCTTTACTTCATCAACGCCTGGGTCACTGTAAGAGCCTCAATTCATAATTCTTTGATCTGGGTCAGGTCTCGAGAAGGAAATTCCCTTTTCTAACACTGTCATTGTTAACCTTGAAATTGAATACCGCAGTTGTCGAGTTTTGTGAGATCTCGACCGTAGTTATTCATCTTACTGAGTGTGCATTCCATCACATTAATTTTCTCGACATTCTGAAAGCATTTGTCGCCTTCCGTGGTTCCACAAAATTACCCACTACTTTGCTTAAGTTCATGATGGTTTGTTCCATTGTGACAGACTGGAGCTTCGTCGAGAGGTGAAACCGCATGTCGGCCGGGCCGTCGCTACACTTTGGGAACATGGAGGTTTAGTCTTCCAGAGCGTTTGGACGAGTCCTCCAAATGGGATTATAAAGCTACCATATGGCATTCGTTGATGGTTTATTTTGGCCTCACAACATTTGCATGCTCCATCATCAAATCCTCAATGAAGGGGCTATCGACGCTCTCCCGATGATTAGTGATTGCGCTTTCTAAAACAGGTCGAGTGCACTGTGTAGTTTCTAAATGGTCGCCTGACCTCATGCCGATTTCATTTCAAGCTCTTCTAATCGCTCGAGTCAATGTGGGACAATTTGCTTTCTCATCTCCATATCGAGAGTGCATAAATGCCTCCCTTTGATGGGGTTGGGTGTGCCTCATTTTCTCACTGGGTTTGGCTCATCCCATGCTTTGGAGGTCTCAATTACACCGAGGAAATCCATGGTTTTCATCTGGATTTATTTCCGTGAAGCCTCCACACATGGTTTCCAACAACTGCTTCATGGAAGGAGACATTCCATCATAAAAATGTTTGACTAGCATCCAAGTATCAAAGGCATGATGAGGGTAGGCACTGATGGTCTCCATATACCTCTCCCAGCACTGGTAGAACTTCTCATTATCATGGGCCGCAAATGTATAAATCTGCCTCTTTAAGTTATTATTCAGTAATCAAGAATTTCTTTAAAAATTTCGTCGTATAGCCTGCCCACCCCGATAGTTCTCGCCTTAGGAGAATTAAGCAACTTGGCCTCGTTTCGAGGGTTGGGGCAAAAGGCTTTCAACTTCAAGCAGCCTCCATATCTATTGCACCCTCCTTGGAAAAGTCGTGCAAAATTCCTCAAAATCCCTAGAATGTAGCGTATGGATTTTACTTTTCCATACCATGAAAAGATGGGAGCAAGGTGGGCACTGGGATAAGGCCTCATTGCTAAGCATCTCAGTGTGGATAATTTGATGAGGGTGCATCACTGTGGGTGAATGTGATCTCTCATTGATCTCTCAGTATCGGGATCCCTTCAACCCTTCGTCTGCTTGTTCTTCTCGAGTGGGGCCCATCTCATTCGGGTTGTTTAGGCTCACTTCACAACCCGCTTCCGTACATTGTCTCTCTAATCATTTATGTTGTTCCTATCCTGTGATCGCATATACCCTATGAAAATAAAGATAAGACATGCAACACAAACAGCATAGCTACGAAGCAATGTTATCGGTTAGCTAAAAAGAAAAATTATAAACAAGGAATTTGAGTATGGACAAGATAAAATTAATCTACCCAAAGCAGTTGAACTCAGAAATAGCAAAAGTGTAAAGTGTTTGCATCACCAATACTCATGATAAGGATCACAAGTTCAGCAATTCATCTGTTGCACTAAGGCACCATCCCCGGCAACGGCGCCATTTGATTCGTGCAACAGTAGGTGTACCGGAATCAAAAAAATTTATATCCTAAAATTCCTCCTAATGTCGTAGTAGAGCTACTGCAATATAAAGGGCTCAGGTCGAATACTGTGGATGAGTTTTCTTCGTACAAAAATGATTTGCGTTGATTCGAAAATGGTGAATCCACTGATTAAAGGGTTTTGTACAAAAGTGTGAGGATTGATGGTGTGATTGAAAGCACGGGATGTAAAAGTGGAGTAAACTATGAAAAAAGAACTTCTTGAAGTCTTAGGCCATGAATGGGTTGAAAGTGATATACAGAGTCTCTGTTCATTTCCCTCTGCTAGTGGATGATGACATATAGTCATTTCCTAACCATATCTTCATTTAACTTTAAAACTAACCTCGCATTTTCCTTTAGATAGAAAGCATTTACTAAACATTTATGTTCCTTAAGTGAGAATCCAACACCTTGACCCACTCTATAGAGGCTCGTACATCACAACTTATGGATGTCAGTGATCTAATGGTAAGCATCCACTGAATCCAAAAGATTGCCGAGTATTGGCCTATGAGGATGTATCTAAGGGCTTTTAAACCTAAAGTTAAAAGGCAGGAACATGAATGACAATAAATGCTTGCATTAAAAACAGGGAGAACCTGCGTATACCTCACATCCCTAGCCTAGTAGCCCTCATCTTCAAGGATGAGGGGGTTTAGCCAAGCATTCCTTGAGTTGTCATTCTCAAGGGAGTGTTTGGTTGCCAAGAAAGTGAGAGAAAATGAGAGAAAAAGAGAACAACAACGGACAATAAAAACAAAGCACCCGTGTTTTCTTCTATCCCATCGTCAGTTAGGTCAACAGTGTACAAAATGGCTATATATAGCCTTGCAATGAAGTGAAAAACCAAAATACCCATGTTAACAGTGTTATAACAAGGGCAAAAAAAGGAAAAAGCAAAACTGAGTCGTTCTGGGCTGAAAATAGGAAGCAGAGAATCCCTCGCGCAGAAAAATCTCGCGCGATGTTTGAAAGACCCCGCAATTGCTCGGAAAATCTCGCACGCTGCGAAAACTCCCGTGCATGCTGCACGAACTTCCGTCCTCGTGACTCGTGCTCCGCACTCGCTTCTTCTCGCACTTCCAAGCTTCTTCTCGTTGGCTCTTTTGGATTAGAAGGGAGATTAACCCGAACTTTATGCTAGGACCGATTCGACAAAAAAATGGTATCAAGAGTCACTAAAAACTACAAAAATAGCTACAAAAGCTGATCCAAAGTATAAAAGGGACCTTAACGTACAATCGTTAATTTGAATTATTAGTACACAAAAAGCACTCAAAACCTATACAACCAGTGGTTCAAAATACAAATTAAGTACTAATCACTACGTGTGGCATCGGTTTTGTGGAGTTTCGCTAACCCGGAGATAGGGTTTTCTCCACTTGATTTAATCCGCTAGGAGCCTTGTTAATGGTTTTGTATGTGTGAGGCCGAAATGGGCCATGGATTCTCGGTTCCACAAAGTGGAACTGATGCTTGGTGAGAGGGCTACCCACGGACAGCCCACTGCTCGTTTAAGGACGGTTAAAAACAACCCGGATTGTTTGTTGGACCAAGATTGTCCATGGGAAATGGTTTGCAATGTTATTACTTGGTGGATAAATAACATGTTGTGTGTTTGGTGCTTAGGGCCATTTTTTATGAAGGGGGAACGTATGTGGGATTGTTAAAAATAGTCCCGATATGCTTGTTGGACCGAACATGTCCACATGATGCTTGAATTATATGAAATATAATTGTGTGTGAGCCATTGGAATTGGATAAATTCGGTTAGTATATGCATGATTTATATAGTAACATGAATTGTTTGGAAATGACATAATGCATTCCATATGCACCGGGGCATCCTAGAATGGTAAGTGTGAGTGCATGACATGAAAGAAATTAAAATGGAAAATAGTTGTGAAAGGAATTTACATGGAAGATTTTCTCGGGAGAATGTTTGGTGAGATCATTCAACACCACGTCTGAGGGACCCAGCGAATTGTTTCGTAGAGTTGTCCAACAAATTCCGGCCTCGAGGGCTGTCCAATATATTTACCGAAACTCGATAGCATGCCAGCGAGGAACAAAAAACCCCTTGCTTCAAAACAAAGGTTTTTCACTCGCTTAGGCATGCGTGAGGAAGTCAATGAAGGCTTGAGACATGGGAGTGGGTGGGTCACATTCTCATCCATATCATGTAAACATTTGAGTAGAGACTTGCATGTTTTACTTGAATGTGTTTGTGTTGAACCATTGCATGTGCACTTAGGTGAGGAGTAACCCATGTAGGAAATTATCACTACTGGGCATTGCTCACCATGTCGAGGGATCATTATTTAAGGTACAGGGAGTGTTCGAGAAGACGACGCCTATTAGAGACCGCTTTTGAGAAGAAAGCCGGATTGTGGCTTTGACATGTATTTTGTAAAACATGTATTAGAACTCTAAATTTTAATATATGTTTTGTATTAGAGTGATGTACAACTCTTGAAACTATTGCAATATAGTTGGATGTATTTTGATGAGTTTGATGTGTAGGCCAATGTGGCCATTTTTACTCATGTATGGGTCTCATGATATGAGACAAAGGTATTCCACAGGTTGACGGTGGTCAACGGGAAACCCCGGGAAATGGGGCGTCACATGTTTACTATATTTGAGAATAGTTATAAGTGGTTTTGTTTTTATGTATTTTACTTTCCAAGCTATAAGCTTAACATGGGTGTTTAATCCATATAGGTGCTGAAGAAGTTGTTAGGGACACTTTATGCCTGGGCTGGCTACCACAGCCTTTAGGAGTGTACCCCCTTTCAGAGGGACCCTATTCTTTTTTGTAATAGAACTGGTTGTGTAAATTTTTTTTTTTTTATAGTGAAACTTGTATTGATACACTTAATTTTTTTTGAGACTCAAGTATATATATAGGACTTTTTAAACACCACTATGGTGGTAGTTTTACTTGGTTATATTTTGTAGTCTTGAATTTTTATAATTCAGACTTTTGAAGTATGATTATGTCATTTTTGACTTTTTACTTGAGTTGTTATCAATTATTTACCAAAAGCAAGTTTAGCTAGGTGTGGCGTTCCCTTACTTGCAATAGTTATGGGGTAGGGGCGTCACACTTCTGTTATATATTGTCTTGTTCCAACCATTATATATAAATAAAAATTATATATATATATATATATATATATATATATATATATATATATATATATATATATATATATATATATATATATATATTCATATAATTTTTTAAATAAATAATAATATTTAAAAAATAATATTTTATATTTATAAACTAATATGTATTTTTTTAATCGGGATAAAAAAATTCTTAAAAATAAAAAATAATCAAAATTAGAATGGGTTGGTAGATGAACTTCCCCAACTTATCCTCTAAAATTTTTGGGGATGAAGATGACATTTATGAAATGGCGTTGTGATAGGGATGACTATATGGTTGCTATTTCCTAGATTTAAAAGACAAAACAAAAGAACTTTTTATAGATTATTAAAAAATTTGCATATCTTCATTATTAGAGATGACAATGGGATAGATTCGAGATGAGATGACCTTATCCCGAATGCACACCATTTAATCTTAACCATTTCCCATTCCCGTCTTTTTTTAAAAATTAAATGGATCAGGTCTAGCAAGTATGAGAAATTTTCAAATCTATCATGTTTAGCTATTCTTTTAATGTTTAAAATATATATTTTTTAATTTTTATTAATATAAAATTAGTATAGTTTATAAAAAAATATATATATTGTGCGCGTGATGGCTCCCCTCTTTTTAAGTCTAATACAAGTTCATAATGTTTTAGTATATAAACCCAATAAAAACTCTTGGTTTTTTTGATACGGGACAACACTTTTTTAAAAACTATTGTTTACTAACGAACATGTATGGCTGGTAACATGGCCCAGGGTGAAACAGCTCATTGTTTGTCTTTCATCATCAATTCCTCAGCCTCCCCTGTAACCCGATCTACCCTATCCAGCCACTCTAGAAGACAAATGGGAATTTGTTGGAAAAAAGTTGAGGAAATGAAAGTAAACAAGGGAGCATGCATGCAGATCTCTAGAGTTTGTGTTCCAAACAGAAATCGAGGTGGTGGTGAAAGAATCAGAGGTGAATGCTTGTAAAGAGAACAAGAAAAGAGAGGAGCAGCAGCAGCAGCAGCAGAATGAGGAGGGTTCCAAAGAGAATACACCAATTACAATAATATTGATAAATGATTGTAGAGTATGTAGTTAATTAGGCTTTTTTAAAGTTGGAACAAAAACAAATATTTTGCAGCCTTCACATATATGGAGCACGCGGGACAACAGGTCTTCATGGCTGATTTCATTGTCCCCCACTAATCTAATCTAATATAATCATATCTTTCCATAGCTCATTCTCTTTCTCAAAAAGAATCACCCACTATATGAAAATAAATAAATAAACAACTCATTCTACTCTCAAAAAAGTCACCCACTATATGAAAATAAATAAATAAACAGGGAGAGAGAAACTGAAGCATGGTGTAGTATATCTCATAATATTGATTATGGGAGGTGACACCTTTGCTGCCCTAAAATTTTGTTTGTATTCAAAGAGAGTAAAATGCCCTTTTCAATGAGAAAAGATGGGTTTATGATAGTCTGAAGGTGAAACTTTCTCTCTACATAACTAAGGAGAAGAAAGAAAATTTGGGCATTTGTTTTATCAAAGTTTATATTTATCTATATTTTAATATTTTATTGGAAATGATACATTTTATGATGATTTGAGGATGTTATGTTATATTTTAGAATGATGCACCTTTTACCAAAGCCTTTTCATGTAATTTATGGTAAGAGGTTATGAGAATTAAATATATAATAAAAAGGGGTTATAATGGCTAAAGGGAAGTTACAAAATTCATCCTAAAATAAGAGGTTATGAGAAAAAAATCACTCCTTAATTCTCAGAAGTACTCGTTTATCCTATCTGTTGCCATTTTATTCTAGTTGTGTAAAGATGGCAGCATCCTATGATCATTGTTCCAGTGGATTTGGTTATCATTTTCTTAAACTATTTCCTTTAATTGTATCAGAAGATTGCAAGTTTGTGGTTGAACAGTTGTGGAGCTTGATCCACGCATAGCTTTGTTTAAAGTTTCTTCTGTTCTTGTTGCCTCTCGAAGCATTTCATCCATCCTTATATTCATTTATTTCTTCAATAGCATGGATTTTTGGCTTGAGTGAAGAAAGAAAAAATAGATAGATGAATAAAAATTGATGATAAATAAAAACAGAGTGCAGCAACTGTTTTGGTGACCACCCTCTCTTAAGATTACAGATATTTGCAGGATTGGAGGTTGAGGCCCTTGGTGACGAAGATCTTGTGCCTTATGTAAAATACTTGAAATTGATGGAATCTTCTTGGGGGTTGCTTGTATTGATCCATATATATATATATATATATATATATATATCCTCCTCCTCTATATATATATATATCTATATCTCTCTCTCTCTCTCTACATATCATATATATATATATATATATATTCTATGGAGATAAGTTAATGATTCAGAGCATCTGCTCCTTTTTATCTTATAGTTCCCTAATTATAATAAATGACAGCTCAAAAGTAAAAAGAAAAAAGATAAGGGATGTACCAAACTTGATTTGAAAATTGTGGAAATCGACCCCTTTTTTGTAGGGCTTTTAAAAATAATATTATAATTTTAAAAACATTTTTTAAAATATGATTCAAAAATAAATATTTAGAAATATATATATATATATATATATATATATATATATGGCACTTAGTGCTAATTAAATCTTTATATGGATTGTCGTGTCTTCAAGACATGATTTATGTGTGAAATTTTGAAGATGCGATTTCAGTGTAAAATTATGAAATCGTGTTTTCAAGACACAATTTCAATATAAAGTTTTGAAGTTGCGTTTTCAAGATACAATTTGAGTGTAAATTTTAAAGCCATGTTTTCAAGACACGATTTCAGTCTAGAATTCTGAAATCGTGTTTTGAAGACACGATTTTAATGTAAATTTTTTAAGTCGTATTTGAAAGATATGATTTTAGTGTAAAGTTTTGAAGTTGTGTTTTCAAAACACGATTTCAGTGTAAAACTATAAAAGCGTGTTTTTAAGACACGATTTCAATGTGAATTTTTGAAATTATGTTTTGAAGACACAATTTCATTGCAAAAGGGACAAATCACATCTTAGACATTGAAATGACCTTAAAAATGCATCAATAAATTTCTCCGATTCAACGTTTCATAAAAACCAAAACATCCAATCATATACCGTCCAATCACAGCATTAGCCATATGGTAATATCAAGTAGTATAAGTAAGCAGTCTAAAAGCTTTTAAGTACAAAGGTCATCATGTCCAACTCATACATAAAATCACTAATGTGTACCACATGAATAAGTCTTCTTCTCTCTTTGTGGCCGTCTATCATATACATGCAGCTTTGATGTATTAAAAGAATCCTTATGTGCTGCTCGATATTTTTACCCTCTTTCTCATCCACGTCCTTGTCTATCTTGTGTTTACTCCTGTTAGAGCCCTAATTAAATTTTGGTCGAGTTAACTTTTCAAGACTGAGTCAAATAGAAAGTGGAAGTGAATGGTTAGAGAAAATGAATTAGTGGACCATAAATAGATTTCTCTAGGGATGGAGTCAAACAACAATTTTTCTAGAGGTGGAGCTTGTACGTGGACAGTTAGAAAAAGTGAGTTATGGAGCAGATCTCAATAATGAAGAACATGGACAATAGTTTAGATATGATTGTTGTAAAAGGAGAATGAAATCATGAGAAAAGGAATGATCAATCAATCAACAACAACCATGAATCAACAATGACAACAAAGCAGTTTAGCATTTAAGCAAATTCAAGTATTTTAGGATTTTTAGTAATCTCAGTCTTCTTGTTTTCAAGTTCTAGTTTTCTTCTATTTTCTTTGATACTGTGTCGTTTCAAGCTTTCCTAGTGAAATATAACAATTCTTTCGACCTTCAATTTATTCTCTTCAATTTATTTATTATGACATTATTCACTTAGCATAAGAGGAATTGTCAAAGGAATTAAGAAACCTAATTTTTTATCTGATTAGAAGTTTGATTCTCAAAGTAATTTCAGTTTGAAAATATATTAATTTTCTGACACGCCTATATTTTCTAATTTTTATTTTTATACGTGAAAGTGAAATTCACAAAAATCACCAACAACTCCCAAATATCTTATATTGATAGAACCTTCGGTCTTCTTTCCATGTTCCTAAATCCTAATTAATGTAGCACTTTCTCCCTCATCACTATTGAACAAATAGTAAAAGGTAATGATAACAAAGATCATGAAAGCTTATGTAAGAGTAAAAACAATATAACTAATTACATATAATGTGCACATGATTTGAATATTGTTAGTCAATTGTGTCTAGATCCATAAACGAGAGAAATTATTTCATTACATTATAGAGAATGTCATAAAAAACAAATAACATATCAATTATTGGGCCCAAATCAATTTTATTAATTCATATTTAGACTTCGGGGAATTTTTTGGTATTATTATTAAAGTTTCATGAAAAAGTTTATCATTACCTAATAAGAGAACAATTCTTTTAGTACAGAAGTAGTGGTGCAAAAGTTAAATAATGAATTTGGAAATTTTTAACAATGGAGAAATATTCATGATAAGAAGGATTACAAAAAATATTTATAATTTTTTTTTTTAATTTAAAGGAGATATAAAATATTTTGAAATACTATCTAAAATAGATTATTTAATTCTTTTAAAAATATAAACATTTATATATATATATATATATATATATATATATATATATATATATATATGAGTTTTAGGCCGAGAAATAATTTGTTTGAAAAAAAAAATTATTAAATTAGTTTGAAGCCAAAATAATTAAAGTGATGCGTATCAACATTTGTTATGAACTGATGATAATTGGATTTATGAAATTACCGAATCTGCATTTGTTCGCGCGACGATTAAGTGTAAATTTTAAATGACTCAAATGTCGTTTGTCGTGATCGCATTGGTGAAATTGTAAATGTCATTTGTCATGGACTTTGATGATGAGCTTTTCAACTTGACCTTTTTAATGCGGCAATTGGGTATAAAATTTGCATTATTTTATAAACCTCAATTGTTTATCATTTCAACTTGGCCTTTTTCAAAATTTCTGCACACTGCCAAGGGAAAAGCTACGAATCATTTCCGATCGTTTCAGCCATGGCAAGTGCATTCTTCCCCTCTGGTCTTCGTGTTCTCTTGCTGTTGACGACGATCGAGCTTTTCTCAAGATTCTTGAGAAAATGCTCAAGAAATGTTCCTATAAAGGTTAGATTGGTTATCTTTTTCTAGGGAAGAGAAGAGATGTTACATTGAAATTGATTATAAGTTATTGGAGACACAAAAACATTCAGGCATAAAGACTGCTTAATTTTGGGCATCAACAAATCCTTGTTTCTGTTCAAGTCTGACATGGCCTGGATGGATGCAGGGGATTCAAGTTATTGTGTTAAATGATTGAGCTCAACATTGCAAGATTTTGCAAACCATACTTTCTTGGAACTTTTGATCTTAGAAAATCTGATTAATATGCGATTGGTTTCCTACGACCTACACTTTCATTCAGACTGAAACTACAAATCCTGAGTGGATAGGAGCATTAGAGGATGAAGATGAAGACTGCAATCGTGATGAGACTGATGATGAAGATGTAGTATGAATTAATTTCTCCTTCCTTTCTCTTTCTCTTTCTTTCTCTCTCTCTCACACACTCGCACATGGACGTACATATACTCAGACACATTTTTTGCACACTCACAACTTGCAAACGTTAAACTTACTTGGTGCAAGTAAATGATAATAAAAATAAATGCTTTTAATTGATGAATAGCAAGTCTAAATCCTGATCCAAACTAATGTTTCTAGAGAGTACTTGATTTTCCCCTGATATAGATATTCCATTTTTCTTCTTGCAAATGTGAACCATTAACTATACTTAGAATCTTTAAAGGAGATTCTGTTCAAAGTATAAGTTTCGAAAGAATATAAAAAGAGAAAAAAAAAAGGCAAAAAAAGAAAAGCTTCAATGCATAGTAAGATTTACTATGCGTTTAACTATGAATTGAAGTTTGAAAACCTAATCACATAGGCCCTACCAAGATCTGCACTAGAGGCACATCAGAAGGTAAAAGAGGATGAAAGAATAGGGCTGTATGGCTACAAGAGGCAGCAAGAAAACGGCAAGCTTTTCCAGCTCAGAATTAGTTTTCGGCTGCAATGGAATTATTCAAGATGCAATGAGTTGCTTTTTCATAATATTATTAGCAAGGATTGATCCGAGTTTTTGAGGCATAATAGGAGCGGAATTTGCATTTGCAGATGCTTATAATAAGTCACGTTTTTTTCTAGTTTTATTTGAAGTTTGAAAAACAAAATGGAACTTCTTTTAGTTTTATTTATTTTTATTTCTTTTACAACTCAATCAATAAGTTGACAGTACAACAGGTTTGCAGAGAATCAGCACATAACAACACTTCAGTTGCAGCATCAAACACCCATTAATGGTACAAAAGGTTTTCGCTGGCTGCTGAATGGTACAACTCAATCTATAGGATTGAGGTAAACTAAGGTTAAAAATGAATTCAGTGATTAGTACAATGAGTCTCACAGAGGAAATCAACCCAAAGAACTTCAGTTGGAGGCGTCGTATATGTAGAAACCAAAATGAAACTTTCTGGTGAAAATCATCGCCACAGCAAACCACAGAATCTATCATGTTTAATCCAATAGAATCTTATCTTGTTCCTTTTGAAGGAAGTGTGCACACGAATCCATCTTGTGCTTAATAATTTGAATCGGAATGAATCACAGTGCTTGAGAATGTGACGTGGTCGAGAGGGTTCGCCGGTTCTGCTTTGTTTCTTTACAGATTAATGAGAATATCGAAAAGAACTAACTTTAATTTGAGGCCAAGACCTCTTATCTTTAGGGAAGTGACTTCATAAAGCGGCACTTCTCTATTAGGGTTTTCTATTTTGGCCCATTGACAAAACAGAAAACTAAATGTCTCTACACATATATGAGGAAACACAATGCAAACTTGATGTATTAAAGCAGAAAAAAAAAAAACTTAAGGAAGATCACTTAAATAGGCTTTATCTTTCAGGGTTTACAATACATAATAATCACATATGAGCCCATAAATAAATTTAAATATATTTGCAAATCATCAAGTTTAAAAAAAAAAAAAAAAAAAAAATTCTTGAATATGTCGAACGAAACGAGAATATATATATATATATATATATATATATATATATATATATATATATATATATATATATATATATATATATATATATATATATATATATATAAACCTTTCCAAATAACAATGCTCCGAGTTTAGGCGCATTTCTTGTGGGAAAATGATTTTTCGTTACGGTTTTTTTTAAGTGTTTCTTTACCAGCGTAAAAAGAGGAATGGTGTGCGAAATGATTTTTGAGATTGGTTTAACATAACAGTATTTTTAATATTTTATATTTGTTTATACCAAGTACACATCTACGGAGAATGGGTTATACTTTTAAGCCAAATTTGAATTTCATAAAGTAACAGTGTTTTAATATTTTTATGTTGTTCCTCTAAATTACATACACAAATATAAACATTTGGTGTAATTTTAAATTCAAATCTTGTGTATATTTATACATTCTTGAATTGAATTAATTATAGCAATATGTCACCAAAGTGACCTCTCTTGTGAAATTAAGTTGATTTGATTCAAAATGTAGACAGTAGTGTAGTATATCATGTGAATATTAATTGGCCTAAAGGAAAATTAATATTTGACCAATTTACATATACACCCGTGGTGATGAACATGTGATGAGCATTTGGTTTACATGTGAATGATGAATATACCAAGGAATATTCATTGTTGGCGATAGTTATTATCGGTGTTTGATCACTGCGAGACATCAATTACGAGTTAATGTTTTGTCAAAACCGAAGACATTAATGGAGTCTTGACATCTTGGAATGGGATTTTTACTTGCATTGAATTTATTATTTTGATTTGGTTTGGAACTTATGTGAGCATGCTTATTTGTTTCTTATTCTCTACTCGGCTCTGCTTGCTAATGCGCAAATCTATCTACTCAGTTAATGGTATTCCCATGCTCAATGGGAGCAATTTCAAGATTTGGAAAGAGAGGCATTAGAAATTGTTCTCGGTTGTATGGAATTAGACTGCATTAAGAGGTGGAGCAGCCCTACTTCTACTGGGAGAAAACCTCAATGAGACTAATATTGAGAAGTGGGAACGATCCAATCGCTTGAGTCTAATGCTTATGAAACGCTCAATTCCAGAAGCGTTTCGGGGCTCTATCAATGAGAGCGTTAATGCTACGAAATTTCTTCTTGATATAGAGCAAGTCTTTGCTAAAAATGAAAAGGCGGAAACAAGTACTCTTTTAAAACTTGTTGGCATGAAATACATAAACAAGGAGAACATAAGGGAGTACATAATGTAAATGTCTAACATTCTTGGGAAGCTAAGCACTTAAGTTACAATTGTCGATGACTTGCTTGTGCATTTGGTTCTTATATCTCTTCACTGGTCAAATTAGGTTCATTGTGAGTTATAATACTCAGACGGATAAATGGACTTTAAATGAGCTTATTTCTCATTGTGTGCAAGAAGAGGAAAGGATAAAGAAGGATAAGACAGAAAGTGCTCATTTAGCATTAACTTCTCAAGAAGAAAGGAGAGCTAAAGACTCTAAGAATGACCTTTACTTGGATGTATATCCAAGCGGAAGAGAAGGCATAGGATAAGGAATTCACTTTATTTACGTAGAAGCGAGCCACTTCGAGAAGAGTGTCCCAATTTGTTTAGCAGCGGATTAAGAAAGGTACTCTTCGCTCTAGTTTGTTACGGGGTAATTTAACCTGGCCTAGTCATACTTGGTGGGTAGATTACGGTGCTACTACTCCGTAAGTATTTCCTTACAGGGTTGTCTTTGGAGCCGACTGCCAAATGATTATGAAAGATTCATCTATGTGGGCGATGGCAAAACGGCGAAAGTAGAGGCAATAGGGACATTTAGGTTGTTATTAAAAACTGGTGTTTATTTGGATTTGAAGGAAACTTATATTGTACCGTCCTTTAGATGGAATTTGATTTCAATTTCTGTATTGGACAGATCTGGATATTATTGTTCATTTGGAAATTCGAAATTTGGTCTTTTTTTAAATTCAAATGTAATTGAGTACTTGGTTCTTTATGCATGCATAGCTGACCTTTATTTGTTGGAAACTATTGCCTCATTAATGAAACCTTGTATACAAGTATACGTGGTACAAGCACATTAAGTGCGGTAAAGGATTCTATAATGTTATGGCACAAGCGATTAGGCCTATCTCTAAACGAGAGGAATTCAAAGGCTTGTGTCGGATGAAGTCTTGATTCACTCGATATGTGATTTCCAAGTTTGCATTGAGTGCATTAAAGGAAACAAATAGAGAAAAGGAAATTAGGTGCCAATAGATGTACAAATGTCTTAGAACTAATTCATACCGATATATGCGGACCATTCCCCATAGCTTCTTGGAATGGTCAACGGTATTTTATTACGTTCATAGATGACTATTCAAGGTATGGGTACCTATATTTGATTCATGAGAAGTCTCAAGCTTTGGACGTGTTCAAGTCTTTTAAAGCCGAAGTTGAACTCCAACTTGGCAAGAAGATTAAAATTTTCAAATCTGACCATGGTGGTGAATACTATGGTAGATATGATGGCTTAGGAGAACAACGTCTAGGACCTTTCGCTATCTTCCTAAAGGAATGTGGGATCATCCCGCAATACACAATGACGGGTAAGCTTAGCATGAATGGTGTTGCGGAGGCGAAATGAACACTTAGGACATGGTGAAGTATGATTAGTCATTCTTCTTTACAGATAAACTTTGGGGAGAAGCACTTAAGGCCCACGTGTACATTCTTAATAGGGTACCAAGTAAAGCGATAACTAAAACCTTATAGGTTGTGGGTGGAAAGAAGCCTAGCATTAGAGGCACTTACATGTTGGGGTTGTCAGCTCGGCATGACCTTATAGAGCGAATAAAGAAGTGGACCCGAAAGAAACGGGTTAGATTTGCTACTTTGTTGGTTATGTCGAACGCTCTCGGGCTTTAAGTTTATAATTACACTATTAGATCATTTGTTTTTGAGACGAATGCAAGATTCTTTGAGGATGTTGAGTTTGGAGGAAGATAACGTAAGTGTTGTTTTGAAGAGAGAGACAATCGGGATCGATTCTCATACACGGGTGTTGTTTTTATCATAATAATATTGCTCTTGACAATGCTCAAGCTATTTTACCTAACATTGTTCGAATGTTATTATGGTACAAGACAATGAGTTCTTAGACGCAGACAACATTGATCAAGTTATTTTACCGATATTGTTCAGATGATGCTTCCGCCTCAGACAACAATGAAGTTCTTCCTCGAGAGACACATGGTCTGAAACTCAACAACCTCAAGAAGTACATGGGAGATCCACAAGAGAAAGGAGGGTGCGATTCAGTTGATTATATCGTATTTCTTCAGAACATGAGGTTGATGCAAACTTAGCGAAGATGATCGATCAATCTTCAGCAATTTACATGATTCTATTCTCACCAAGTGATTGATGGATGAGATGAAATCCATGGAAGATAATGGAATTTGGGATCTTATTGAATTACTAAAGATCGAAAACCGTGGTTGTAAATGGATATTCAAAACCAAGAGGGATTCAAATGGCAATGTCGAAAGATATAAAGCTCGCTTAGTCGCAAAGGGTTTCACTCAAAGGGAAGGCATAGACTATAAGGAAACTTTCTCTCCAGTTTCTTCAAAAGATTCCTTTAGGACTATAATGAGACATGGCTCAAATTTGATTTGAGCTGTCGGATGGATGTAAAGACGGTGTTTTCTCAATGGTAACATTGACGAAACTATTTATATGGTACAACCAGAAAACTTTGTATCTGAGGATCCAAAGTCGATGGTTTGTAAATTAAAGAAATCCATCTATGGTCTCAAACAGGCTTCCCGTGAATGGTATCACAAGTTTCATCAAGTTATTGCACTCGATGGCTTTGAGGTAAATTTGGTTGAAGATTGCGTTTATCATAAGTTCGATTAAGGATAAATTTATCTTCGATTTTATATATTGATGATATTCTACTTCTTTAGTAGCGATATAGGCTTATTGCATGAAACAAGAATTTCTCTCAAAAATTTTGAGATGAAGATCTTAGAGATACCTCTTTGTATTAGGTATACAAATACTACGAGATCGCTCTCAAGGTATTCTTCGGTTATCACAAAAGAGCTATATCGAAAAGGTATTGAATAGATTCGGCATGAAGGATTGTTCATCGGGAGATACCCCTGTAGCTAAAGGAGACAAGTTTAGTCTCACTCAGTGCCCCAAAAATAATCTTGAAATTGAAGAAATGCAAAAGATTCCTTACACATCGGCCGTGGGGAGTCTTATGTATGCTCAAGTATGTACGCGTCCAGATATTGTATTCATAGTTGGCATGTTGGGCAGATATAGGTAACCACAGGTTGACCATTGAAACTGACGAAGCGGGTCATGCGATGCCACAAAGAGAACAAAGATTTTATGCTCACGTATCAGTCGAGATAGTTTAGAATCTTTGGGTATTCGATTAGATTTTCTTCGGATATCGAGAAGATAGCGAAGCGATCCGCTATCGGGTTACGTTTTCATCTTTATTGGAGGAGCTATATCTTGGAGGAGTGCCAAACGAACCTTAGCTTCCTGACTATGGCGGCGAGTTTATAGCTTCTTGAGCCTCAAACCATGGATATGTTGCGAAACTTTGTCCTTTATTTGCGTGTGGTGAAAGGGATTGAAGAAGACCATTAAAGTATATTGTGATAATAACTTCGGCGATGTTATATTCTAACCAACGAAACTCTTCAATCGAAGCACAGTGACATCAAGTTTCTTGTTGTTAAAGAAAGAAGGTCGAGAATGGCCGATTGTCTATAAGAGCACATTGGTACAAACTCTGTGATTCTTTGATTCTCTTACTAAAGTTGCCACCCGAGGTTTTCATCGACTATCTTTGCTAGTATGGGTGTCATATTTCACGAGGATATTCGGTTTAGTGGGGGTTTGTATTTGAGATCTTTTGTTATAGATGTATTTCAGATATTTCGGTTGTAAATATTTTGAGGTTTATGTTATGAGGAGACTTTGGTTTCTTGTTTTATTGATACTCTGAACTAATTTTGGTTTGATCTTGCACTAAAGAATAAAAGTAGGACCGGTTGGAAATAGGCATGTTAGATCACATCACATGTATTTCATGCTACACATCCACATTGTGATCTTTGTCATTCAATTATATCATTACATGTGATAGTGATGGAGTCTACAGTTATGACAAGAGTGACATAGGCCGCTATGATCTTGTGTTGATACAATTGATGGACTGAATTGGCTTCTTGATTCATGTTTTGGGTAATAAGGTAAAGCTCATATGTTTATTCATTTACCCAATACATAGTTATAAGGTTGGCACATATAGCCCCAGTGGGAAATTGTTGGATTGTTTAAATTTATTTATGGGCTCGTATGTGATTTATTATGTATTGTAAACCACGAAAGATAAAGCCTATTTAAGTGATGCCCCGGCCAAGTTTTTTTTTTTTACGACACTGTCACATTGAGTTTGCGTTGTGTTTGCCATTATATGTGTAGAGACATTTAGTTTTACTGTTTTGTCAATGGGTAAAATAGAAAACCTAATAAGTGGCGCTTATGAAGCGTCACTTCCTAACATAGAAGGCAGAAAAAAAAACTTAAGGAAGATCACTTAAATAGGCTTTATCTTTCAGGGTTTACAATACATAATAATCACATATGAGCCCATAAATAAATTTAAATAATCCAACACATCAAACACCCATTAATGATATAACAGGTTACTTACAACTCATTAATGGTACAACTCGATCTATAAGTTGAGGTGAACTTAGGTTAAAAAATGAATTCAATGATTTGTACAGCAGGTTTCACAGAGATCAAGCTAAATCTCCTCAGGTTCAGCCAAAAGTTCTGGTAGCAATCCATTCAAACCCCAAGGGCGTCACAGTAGTATGTCCCCTCAGGCTCAGCTAAAAGTTCTGCATCGCTGTAGTCAAAAAGGCCTACGTGCAGGACCCCATTAGTCTCGGTAGAAGCACATCCAACTAGAGACCCCAAGAGGGAATCGCCTACTGCAAATAAGTTTTGTCGGGCAGGTTCACAGTCATTCAAGGAATTTACATTGACCATTTGATTTTGCATGGCAACTTTGAAGCTGGAGATGGCATCTGAGATCACAGGATTTACAGTCTGGGCCATGGTCACTTCTGGATTGTGACCACAACGGTGTGATCATGACAGAGTCGGCCTTATCTTTCTCTGCAACTTGAGTTTCCAACCAACCAGTATGAGCAGAACATTGGGGATCAACTTCAAGAAGCATATCGTTGTCTCTGTATTCAGGATTGCAGTTGGGTGCATCAGAATTGAGGTTTGAAAGCCAATAGTCTCGATAGAAGCACATCCAACTAGGGACCCGAAGAAGGAATCACCTACTGTAAATAAGTTTTGTTGTGTGGGTTAGCGGTCATTCAAGTAATTCACATTGATATCTGAGATCTCTGGATTTACAGTCTGGCCATGGCCACTTCTGGATTCCGAGCACAAAGGTGTGATCATGACAGTGTTGGGCTTATCTTTTTCCGCAACTGAAGTTCCCAGACCAACAGTATAAGCAGAACATTGGGGATCAACTTGGATAAGATTCTCTGAAGCAGAGACTGCAATGTATGGCTAAAGTCATCATCTAGCATAGCATACTGCTCAGGATCTTGATTTGGTGGCTGTTTGAATTGCCCCATTGGGATTTCATTCCATGTCTGGTAGTTAAAAGGATGGGAAATAATGGTTTGAGAAGTATCAGCTGAAGGTGTGGCCTTCTTATCTTTCTCTGCACAACGGTTCCCAAACCAACAGAATGAGTAGAAGAAGATTGGGGATCAACTCCATTGGGAAGCATATTGTTGTCTCTGTGTTCAGGATCACAGTTAGATGCATCTTTTGGGTGCATCAGAGTTGAGGTTTGAAAGCCAAAACTTCCAGCAGGATGGGAAAAATCTAGCTGCTTCATCCCTTCAAAGGTTTGTACTTCATTCTCCTCCCGCAACTTACTCAGGTTGGGTCGGTACCTCTGCAAAAATGATAAAATTTATCAGAAAAAATCCCTTGAGAGTCAACCATCTCAAACAGAGTCAATAAAGAATTTTCCTTTTCTACTTATATCTCACTTTTGTAAGGGAACCAATTTTTAAGATTTCAACAGAATTTTAGTCTTGTTTACCTGTGCATCGAAGTAATGGTGGTAATTTCTGCCAGTGTTCTATTCAGGATCACATAGACAGCAATGGATTACACAATGCCTCAATATATCATATATTTGATCCTAAGTCTGAAACACTAATTGATCAAAGCTTTGGTTACAAAACCATTATTGAAAGCTTTTCTTTCACACTATATTTGAAAGCTCAACAACACATTTGTGCCTACTGAATTTGAGAAGTCACCGGTTTAACTTTCAGAGTTAAGTAGGATGCGATTTCCTAAATTAAGCTTGCACCTGGATGTGATGTCCTAAATGGGTAGAATTACCTTTTCTATTCTCAATATTTAACCTTGCTAATTGTCATTTATCATTGTGATGTAACATTTTCTCAATATTTAACTGACAAATGGAAGAAAAAAATGAGAATTACCTGCAGATGGCTGGCAACATTTGCTCTTGTCAACCCAGGAACATTCATCAAGTCCAGAATTTTCTTGGGTTTGGCCTCTATAAGATAAATTATATCATCAAAGACTCCGTCAATGCAAAACCAATAAATTATGGATAATTTGAAAGGTCAATGATCTGAATTGAAACAAACTAGTGAAATAGGAAATTCAAAACTTACTATCAAAGCCGAGCTGGGTTGTGGCTTTCTTTATTGTTATTGATTCATCTACTGATTCTGGCTCTTCCATATATTTTCGTTTCCTAGTTGCAATAGTCTCACCTGCATTTTCTTGGTGACCATCATCATCTGATCCACTTATCATCACCTGAATGTTTTCTCCCTTTTGTATTTTCTTCCTTATGACATGCTGCCATATACTCTGAAGCTCTTCCATTCGAATTGGCTTGAGAAGGTAATCGCAAGCTCCATGTTGAACGCCTTTCATCACTCTATCTACTTCCCCATCAATAGACATCACTGTGCAGTTACACAGCAATTGTTTTTAGAAATTACAAAAACTAAGGTATATGAGAGTGAAGAAGGGAAAAGATAAACAATGAACTCACTAATGATAGGGAGATCCATCTCAATTCTGACATGTTCCAGGAGTTGGAAGCCGTCCAGATCATGTATGTCAACATCAGTAATCACAATATAAAAATCGTCTTTTCTCTCCCAAAGTGTGTTCAAAGCATCTCTTGCTAAACAGAAAGTTGTCACTGCATGTACATGAATAAATATGATATAAAACAAAATAATCAGTGTTTGCGTGGGGGGACATCAAACACATGCTGCAACTTTTTTAGAACCTAAATAACAACATGGAGAAAAAAAATCGCATATTAAGTAATCAGATTTTCTAAGATCAAAAGTTCCAAGAAAGTATGGTTTGCAAATCTTGCACAAATAGCTTCAATCATTTAACCCAATAACTTGAATCCCCTGCATCCATCAGGCCATGTCAGACCTGAACAGAAACAGAGTTTGTTGATGCCCAAAAATTCAGCAGTCTTTATACCCAGAATGTTTCTGTGTCTCCAATAACTTATAATCAATTCAGTATAACATCTATACTACTCTTCTCTCGTTTACAACATATTCTGAGCAATCCAACTTTTTCAATAAAGAAACCCTAGAAAAAGATAACCAATCTAACCTTCGTAGGAACATTTCTTGAGCATTTTCTCAAGAATCTTGAGAAAAGCTCGATCGTCGTCAACAGCAAGAGAACATGAAGACCAAAGGGGAAGAATGCACTTGTCATGGCTGAAACTATCGGAGATGATTAGTAGAAGTGGCATTTTCCAATTACCGTTGTCACGAAAAAAGGTATTTGAGTCATTTAAAAATTTTACCCTGGACAGCAGCATTTGCGATTTTCAGAAATCCAATTATCATAACAGCGGCATTACTTATTATTTTAGTAATTATTTTGACTTCAAAACTATTTTTTTTTTTTTTTCAAACAAATTATTTCCTTCCAAAACTCTGAAAACTGAGAGGCTGAGATATGAGTAAGATGACATGGGTGGCTCAAGAACAGCCAAACGAACAACAAGAATGAGGACCACCGCCCGACCTACTGTTAGTTATCTTTCTCTCTCTCTCTCTACATCTTCACTCACATTATTTATCGGTTTGGCTACCGAACAAACCTTATTTCCAAACCCACATGGTTAAAACAATTAATTTTAGTTTCCTTTATTTTCCCAATCCATGGATTCATTCTCCAATTATTGATCCACAGTAAATTCTTTCAATTTTTTCCTTGTTCTGGAGACCCCACACATCATTTTCCTTTCTGGGTTTCTCTCAATTCTAGTTTTATTCCCACGTGGTTTACTCCATTCTCTGTATTAAACATTGTATATAGCCTTTTCTTCTCTAGTCCTGAGAGTTCTTGAAAGGAGGAGGGGTGTATTGTGTATTCCATATCCATTGCTTTTACAAGCCATGGCATCAGTTGCAAGTTTCCGGGTGTTTTTGCCTAATTTTGTGCTCAACTCAGTGTATAAGTCTAGGAATCCAGCGCAAATTCAGTGTTTGGCGGCTCCTGATTCGTCTATTGTGTCTTCACAGTTCTGTTGTTGTAAATGGTGCTTCTGTTGTGGAGATAAGGCCGGAATTGAGCCTTTGATCAATGGGGAGAATTAGGAGGTTGGTCTTATTTTGAGGGAGAAGAAGAACACTGTGAAAGATGATGGCGATGAGCACTTGGAAGTGTTGTGGGATGATGGGTATGGGACTGATACTGTCAAAGATTACCTTGAGATATCAAAGGAGATGATTAGGCAGGACGGCGGGCCCCCCTGGTGGTTTTGCCCGGTGTCCTGTGGGCAGCCAATGAAGGATTCCCCTGTTCTTTTGTTTTTGCCAGGTAAAAAATTTTGGGGAGAGACCCTTTAGTAGGTTTAATGTTTGTGATTGTTCTAGAAATAATGGGCACATGCAGATGGCTCTGGTTATGTTGTTTTGTTTCTTCCGCCTCTTAAAGGTTCTCGAATTCTTTTGGCTTTCTCTAGTTAAGTGGGTTTTCTTAAACTCTCAAGTGGTTAGTCAATTGGCCATTACATTAAATAATGGGCACATGTGGATGGCTTCAATTTCTTATATATTTTACTGGGTCTTTGAAAGGTCTTCTGTTCTTTTGTTTAGGCTTGGTAATCTATCTGGGTATTCAATTCTTGCTAGAGCTTTATGCTTGTCAACACTTAAGGGGGCCATGTAGATGACTTTAGATTTTTGAAAATATGTATCTTAGTTTCAAACAAGTGCTTTTCTTTTCAGAATTGTCTATTCACTGAGAAAGTTGAGATTTAAAATTAAAAAATTGAATGTTATGCAAATTTAATGGTTTCTTGGCCTCTTTAAAATGATTACCTTCAACAAAACTAAGTCAATATTTATATGTTGGCCAGCTGAATCGAGTTTTCTGTTTCTCTGTGGTCTTGGTGAAAAGTTAAGTTCGAACTCTATTACTTTTTTCTTTTCAATTTACTTGGAACTTTTGTTTGTGTTGATTTTTTTTTTGGGTAAAGATTTTATAGATTTAATCATTATTACTGGGTTGACTGGGTTTTGAATCTCAAGTGGCTGATATACTTTTGTTTTAATGTATGTAGGTATCGATGGTGTGGGATTGGGCCTCATTTCTCACCATAAGGCTCTTGGAAAGTAAGTCATAGTGTTCTTATTCTATCATAATTATATGGGTAAATAAGTGCTCTATGTATATTATTTTATAGGCTTAATGATTATCTGTTCTTCTGTAGCTCTATGTAGTTTTATTTGATTAATTACTAAAAGTATCAGTTCAGGTGTTACCCTTGATATCGAGGATCTGAAAACCTGTTGATTACATCCTTAGATGATAGTCTAGTTTTTTTATGAATTTACTTGGTCTCTTTTTGGCCTTGAAGGTAATGTTCCAGCTAAAACTTTACCTTTATGACTCTAGCTTCCATTCATTCATTTTTACTTTAAAAAGTGACTTCTTGATCATTGTTTTGGTCTACTTCTTTTGGATTTTGTTCCCTTCTTTTCCCTTCTTTTTCCATCTATAGGAAAGTAGAAAGATAGTATAAATAGAACTAGAAATGGGGTCTTACTAGAAGGAAGCATTTGCCATCCTTCAAACTGATACGTAAATGTAATCTTTGTGCTACTTAGTTTGTCAAACTAGAAATCCAAACAAGACATCCATGCCTCCTTGACAGGTCAATAATCTTAAAGTCCAACTATCTACTTTGTGTGCCATTTGACACCTGAGGAAATTCCCCTGTACTAAGAGCTTACTGACTTACCCTGACTTACCATGGGGCCACCTCTATCAACTGCTTCAATAGAACTAGGATTTCTGCCTCAATAGTCAAATCATAGCTAGTTGATATCTTCTCCAAGCTTCTGTATCTGTTATTCTTAATCGCTTTGCTGATTCTCATATCTCCTATGTTACCTTTGTCAAAAGCAAGTTTAAGGTAGCCATAAGATGGCAATGTCCATTTAATGTCTACTCCTGCATGGTCCTTATAATACCTGTGTACTCCTCTCATATTCAGCATAGTTTCAGTGATGGTAATGGGCACACCCCAAAACCTCTACCTCTAGCTGCATATTTCCAAATGGAGGGAAGGTAGTACATGGAATTCTAGAGGACATATAGTGTCCACCACCTATCTTCTCTTAATCCATATCTTCCAATAGTTCTCACTTAAGTTCTTGTCTCTGGGTCCCCAAAACCATGAAATGACATAACCACTATTGGAAATTTCAGCTCTTGAGAATACTCGCTGCCTTTTCCTTGCCATTGTCATGAAGGATTGTTTCTGCAGATTTTCCCATGGAACAATTAGAGGCTAATCAGACTTATGGAAAAGATTGGGAACATATGAACAATTTCTTCACATTTATGGCACCATTCTGAGAAACCTTAACCCTTTCTCTAGTGCCCCTTTTAGATAAATTCCTATTATAGAGCAAAGTGCCCTCATTTGGACTCATTGCTAACTGCCTTGTCTGTAATTGTTTTCTCTACTGCAGATATAAAATCAAATTGATAGAATAGCCAGAAAAATTACGATTGCGTTACACTGGGGAAACTCTGATACTTGGAAAGTGTATATGTTCTTGTAGTTTAATGTTGGTTGGGAAAGCATGATTGTTTTGAAGCTCTAAATGATGTTGCTTTTGTCTTTCCTTATTTTCCATGATGGGCACTACTATCCATTTTAGAATTGAAGTTGTATTGACAATGTCATAGTCGTACAAATGTATTGAATTCATGGTCTTCTTCTGCATTCTTTTCTTGCTTAATATGTGTCTGTGTTGTTTTCCGAGGTATGTGTGATTCAAAATAATGACTCATATCCACTCTTTGAATTGCACTTCTCCTGTTCAGGAAAATCCTCTGAGGTTTTAATTCTGTAAGATTTGGGTTAATTTAAAGTAACTTTCTGATTTTGAATTGTTCAATTTCAGGGTTGTTGAAGTTCGGTGCATGCATATTCCTGTTTATGATCGAACGCCATTTGAAGGTCCCAACGAAAAAGCTTCTAAATAGAGCAGAGTATTTTTATTTAGTTATAGAGTTTCACTTATTTATGTAGTTAGTATAATATTCATATTCTGTTATATTATATTATATCTTAAGTCTCTGAAATTAGTATTTGTTGAGAGATTTTTGGGAGTTTCCTTTGCTGGATTTGTAGTGTTTAGGATTTGTGCTTTGGTGCGTAAGAAATGTGCATTTCTGCATGTACACTTGCATGCCCCTATGGTTGTGCTTTTGCAACTTTGTTTCTCTATTAATAAGATTTTATTGTTTTTATTAATATAATTTGATGGTAATCCCTTATGGGCTCAACTGGTAGACACTTCTAGCTTAGTGGAAACAGTGGGTTTCTAACTTTCTATATTATTTAGGGGGAAAAAAGCTTGATGGTAATTTGTTTTCTTCTTTTTCTGATATGAAGGGCTGGTGAAACTTGTGGAAAAAACTGTGAGGCTTGAGCATGCTTCATCTCCAAATAAACCCATTTATTTGTTGGGAGAGTCATTTGGAGGATGCCTTGCGCTTTCTGTTGCTGCTCGTAATCCTACCATCGACCTGGTAGTGATATTAGTAAACTCAGGTCAGTTCCAGATTTACGGTTTTATGTGTCTTGTTGAACAACTCTCTTCGCATTTTATGTTAGTATTTTTTAGTGATGTCTTTGGTTGTCTATTTTAGCAAATCATTTGAGAGATTTTAGCTGCAGCCTTTGCTCCCTATATTGGGTCTTTGCCCGGATGGACTTCATTTCATAGTACCTTACCTACTCAGCTTCATTATGGGTATGTAATTTGAAATTCTATATTCATTTTCTTTATTTTTTATTTTTGAAAATTAGATGGAAATATTATGAAGTAGACATTTGTAAGACCATTACTGTTTTTATGAAACAAACATTTTGCTATTTGATGCTATGTGCTGCTTCTCAAAGTGTGAATTGCAAATTTTACTAAGTTTTGGCTACCTTCTGGAAAGCATGATAAGGAATTGTATTTCTTTCTCATTCATTTGATGAATTTTGTTTCATTTGCAATCTTGAACTCAACCTGAACTGTTGACAAAAAATTGACATTGTTGAAAAGCACAATCCATACACACAAATCATGAACCTAAATCCTACCAGCTCAAACTTTAAGGAAAATTAAGCCTATCTTATGGTAACGGCCTCAGGAGGTGATGAGTTTGACCCTCAACATCTCTTTATTTCCCTAATTTGTTGAGCCAATGTGTGAACCCAAAAAAAGACTTTTTTCTGTTTCTTTGCCCTACAAGCCAATTTGTCTTTCCATCTTACGGTATGAGGCTGTACATGAAGGAGGGTATTTCTTACGAAGATTGGTCATCCAACAGAAATACCTTTAACTACTTTTATAAATTTATGAATTTACCAGTAGTGTTAAAAAATCACTGTTGAGCCAAGCGGGGACAAGTCTTGTCAATCTAGTCATACTATTGTTTGGTCCTCAATAATCTTATCCATGGGATAATGTGGTAAATCCACTTTCATCTTTGTGGATTTACATGGATTCTTGACAGTTCCACCAAATTCATGGATTGAAATCTTTTGGGTACTTGGATTTTGTTAAGTCGGCTTGATAAGCTTAAAAATTATTCCTGATTGGCTCACTGACTTCTCATTGAAACCTACTGACAGATGAAAATCATGAACTTTTTTGTGAACTTTTCATGTCATATGGAAATCATGGTTTGAGTTATACTTTCCATTTGTGTGAATTTGGAATTCCCTATACATATTTAATCATATAGATAGTGCATGTGAACACTTATCAAAAAAAAAAAAAAATATATATATATATATATATATATATACATATATATATATATATATATATATATATATATATATATATATAGAGATAGATAGATAGATATGCATGTGAACATAAACATATTTGTAGGCTTGGGTATATTTTCAAAGACATAAATGGAAATATCTACAATTAATGTTGAGGTTAAGAAGATATGGAGAGATACTTGAAGGAAAATCTGATGAAAAATTTGACCTTATGAATATTAGACATCAATCTAAAATCTAATTGATGGAGATATCAATAACAAGCTTTTTATTGATGATCTAAGCATTTAAGTTATAAGTAAAGATATGTGCTAGTCAATGGATTTTGAAACTATGTATGCATCATTATGCATGCTTATACAGCTCTGAAGAATAGTTCCATCTCTGCCCTTCCCCCTTATATTCGTCAAATCACTCTCTTGAGTTCTTGATCCTGTGTTGCATTTGCTTTTGCTAGTTGCTTCAATGACTTTTACTTAAAGTGTATTTAGTTTTTTTTTTTGATAAGTTAAAAGTGTATTTAGTATTTTGAAAATAAAACTACAGAACACAATTTTCCCCCTTTAATGTTGCATCATTTTCCCTCTCAATGAGGGTTAATTTCTGTTGTCAACAACTTCATTATCTCCCATACCGACGTCAATAATTACAAATCTTTTGTGTGCCTATGGCAATTGCCCCTTTGGGATTTTCTAATGATGTTCTGTTTAAGTATTCTGTATGCACAGCGTGTTAATGTAACCCATTTTGAACTTGTATTATCTAAACATATCATGTTTGGTGCGGAGAGGAGGCATTGTGTTCTATTTACCCCTCCCTTTTCAATTTGGCTTTGAATAAAGAGGTCATGGTTGCGGACATCTAGGATAGCGTCAGGGGGGTTGGGTGCTGGTCCCCAATCTTCCTAAGACCTCTCAACGACAGGGAGATAGAAGAGGTGGAAAGATTCTTACAAACTCTTTGCGATCAAAATTCTCTTACCGGGTGAGGACAAAGTTCTTTGTTGAGGATGTCGAGGAAGGTTCTCGTGAAGATCATGTATAAAGGCTTAGATCCCTCCCCTGCCATTGATTTCCCCTATTGCTTGATATGGAATCCAGCTGTGCCTCCAAAAATAGGATTCTTTGCATGGGAAGCTACTTGGGATAAAGCGCTCACATGGGATCAACTTAAACGCTGTGGAATGACTTTTGCAAATAGATGTTTTCTGTGTGAGTAGGACGAGGAGACCACAAACCATTTGTTGATCCACTGTAACAGTGCTAAAATGTTGTGGAGTTTTTTTCAATTGTTGGGACCAATTGGGTTTTCCCGCGCTCGGTCCTTCACACCATTTTAGCCTGGCAAGGAGCTGCCATGGGTAAAAAAAAAAAAGGATGGCAGCACCTTTGTGCTTGTTTTGGACTCTTTGGCGTGCTAGGAATAGGTTGATGTTCGAGAATGAGGCCACCTCTACCCCAAAGGATTAAAGCTAACTTTGTATCCAATTTGTGGACTTGAGCAAACCTGTATAGTGTTGATAACACGAACTTTGTTTTGGACTTCCTCACTTGGTTGGGGAGTAGGTAGGGTTTTTCATGTCTGGTTTTTTTGGCTCCCTTTTGTTCACGACTTGTGTACTCCTGGGAACTTTTTCTATCTTTATAATATTTGCTTTTTACTAATAAAAAAAAAAACGTATCATGTTGATTTAATATAACCCATTTTGAACTTGTATTATCTCAGAATATCATGTTGATTGAGTCATCAGTGTGTTTTGTTGTGAGTTTGTTTAGAAGTGTTGAGTATTAGTTTTCTAATAGGACTTGAATTCTTTTTCTTCATTTATCCTTCTTCTATTTCCTTATTCTATTCTATTTCTCTTTCATTTCTCATCCTCTTCTATTATATATAAATATGTGTATTCTATTCTATTGTTGATTAAGAAATTCGAAAATTCCTTTTATCTTAATATGGTATCAGAACCAGAAAGAGATTAGGAAGATTAAGGTTAGATTTTAGCCCTATAGTCAATTCTAGCAACCTATCTAGTGACCGTATCTCATGGCAGTCGTGTCAATTTCATCACGTCAGATTTCCTATAGTTGGGGATGAATTTTTCTAGTGATCTCATCTTCGGCCAGCAATCCCACCATTGGAGTCGTTGGAGTTAGATATAACCACTGGAGGAAGAAGCTTTGGCCAAAGACTACCCATGTGTTGTTACTCGTGAAATTTCTTCTCAGCGCTGTCTCCCAGGCATCAGTGCGTGAGGGCACATGAGAGACTTTCTAAAGACATGCTTCCACTAACAACATCACCGGTCGCCGATAACCACTCCTAGCCCCTTGGTTCCCCTATCTGAAATCTGCATATTTTCCCTATTTTTGTCTATGACAACCTTAACTCTTTTATTTCTTGGTTTTTCCGAGCTTGGCGACACCTCAGGCCATTCTCACCTCTCGGAGTTGTGTTGTCTCCTCTGGGAGTTGTGTTTCATCCTTCATATCTCTCACGACCGTGATTTCTTTATTTTTTGGTTTCTATTGATGCTAAAGGTTCGATTTTTTCGTCCATCTTGCATGGATCTCTTGTTATTACCTCAGAAAAATTGATTGGCAATGGGAACTATCTAACTTGGGCATATTACGATTTGAATAAGGTTCATTGGCCCAAAGGCTATGAGGATCATCTCACTTGAAAAGAGCGGATATTCGAAGTTGATCGTGCCCAATGGAGAATGATAGATGCCTAATTGTGTAGTGTTCTATGAAAGTGCGTCGTGCAAGACCTTGGGATCATTTCTAGGCCTATAAGACTTGCTACAAGTCTTGGACTCAAGCCAAAAGTTTGTACACTAATGACATTCAGCGACTCTGAGTCATCTCGCCGTGTTAATTTCGGATAGAATAAGATGGATTTATCTAACATATTGGCGGATCTGCACACTCGAGGAAGGTTCTTATCCTTGATGCAGTTCTGCGAGGTCGAGACAGCATTCAGCCAGATGGGAGTTTTATGATACATACTTAATCTCATTGGCCTCCATTCAGACCTTGACACTATCTAGGAGCTGATTCTCATTGGTCTAATAGTTCCATCATTGGATGAGGTATTTACTTGGTTGTTTCGTATTTCCTCCACCATGACTCGGCCTTCTTGCTTGATAGCACTCTAGATTTTTCTATGGTGGCTTCTCAAAACAATTCTCAAGGTGGACGTTGTGGTAACCGAGGTAGAGAACAACGTGGGAGATAATGCAGACTGGTAGAGGAGCTACCATGTGTAGTGTCTAAGAGCATATTAGATATGGGTCTTTTTATTTTTGCTCACATTTCGCAGGCTCGGGATCTTGGTCAGCAGCAATGTGTTTATGCCGTGCATACAGATTCTGTCTGGGCACTTGCAAGCACCCCAACATTTGGCCATGTTTATAGTGATGGAGGGTTGCTTTCTGTAGTACAGTTTTCTCCCAGAACTCAACCCATGCAAATATTCCCTTGCCTCTTTTTTATATTTTGCCCTCTATTTTCCCTTTAGCATATGATGTAGTCCCCTTTCCTTTTATTTTCTTGATCTTTTGCAGCAGTACTCATATTTTGATGCCCTATTCTGTTTATACTTAAAGTTATACTTGACAGACTTGGCGACAAGAGAGAGTCTTTTGCTTTGCACAAAGGAACACCCTATTTTGCAACTGGCATTGCATGATGATGGCATTTGGGTTGCCACAACTGATTCTTCTATACACAGATGGCCAGCTGAAGGACGTAACCCTCAGAAGGATTTTCAGAGAGGTGGTTCATTCTTGGTAGGAAACTTGTCCTTTTCCAGGGCAAGGGCTTCCTTGAGGATGGATCCTAGTAAGTCATTCTTATTCTGTCTGTTCCATAATTCTAAGAGATGTCCAATGTGTGTACTGAATCCTTAGTGTGCATGATAATATACCATTAGTAGCCATCCTTTAAGACAGTAATCTGAAATAGAGAATCAGTTCAATCAGAGCTTGTTCTCTTTGTTTATTTCTTTCAAGAGAGGTATACTAAAGCTTCCTTAGCCAACTTAAACATTGACCTCTTCCAATGTTGTAGGGTTCCTGTTCACAAAAAACCATCCTATACTATTCCATGAACCCCTGGAATTGTGCAGCATGAGATTCTAAATAATAGAAGACATGTCTTGACTAAGGTAATTCAAATGCTTCCTCTTATGTTATGATGAGAATTATTATTTTATGATCAATTATTAGTTCAGGTTTGCATAGTTATTTTGCTTTTAATATCCTTAGGTTTCATTTGAGGAGAAGAAGGAAGAATTGTTCGAGATGGTATGAATTCCTAATTTATATTCACTATTTGTTTTTATTTGAGTGAAACATTTTGGTGTATCTTTCTTTTGATTGCATTATCTTCTCCAGGTGAGCATTCCTGCATGGTTTACTGTAGATACAAGACTGGGAAACTTGTCTGTCCATTTGGATACACCACAATGCTTTTCTGCGGAAATGTACTCTACTGACCTTGGTATTATTGGCAAACCCGAGGATGATAAGGTACATCTTAGTCATATCTATACACATTTTTTTTATACTTCTTCTGATAGATGAAGTGTCAGAATGCTATTTTACATTTTAATCAGCATATCTTGATGCATTTTGCCTACTTTTGTGTCCTCTGTTGGATCTCTGAAATTGACCTACCTATTTCAAATTGGCAAATTTTGTTCTTGTAAAATTTTTAGATTAAAAAAAATCATTTTATACAATGTGAGGTGGGAAGTGGTTTTTGCTTTACACTCTATGCGCTATGATTTATTTATTTTATTCTTCTCTTTTGAAGAATTCTTCTTCCTTTGTATACTCCTAATATTCAAGAATAGTTTTTCCTAAACAAAGGGTTTTCTTTTCTGCTGTTGTTACATATCATCGAAGAAGTTCTATAATCATCATTAATTGAAATGCGTTTGGAAGTCAATATATCCTGAAATGGTGTAACTTTGCTTTTTAAGAAGTTTAATTGCAATAATTCATTAATCGTATTATCTTTATGTGGAGTGCAACGAGTAAATTGGCATAGGAAACTCTTAAGGTCTGTTTAGCTCATTGGTTGACCAAGAAAACAAGATTTGGGTCCCAATACGTAGCGATGGGGAGGTTTCTTACGGAAAGGATATCTACGCGCTAAGTATTTCTCATTCAAATGGAAGTAGATGGTAATCTTGAAAATAATTCCATCGTTTATACCCCTTCGGAGTTTTCAACCGGTTCCCTTCCTTCCATTATTACTGAGGGCTCACAAGGAGGTCCATGGAGAAAGAAGATAACTGATCTAGATGGAACGGAGGATGAGAAGGACTTCCCTTGGTGGTGTCTAGATTGTACTGAACAATAAACTACCTCCTAGGGAAAATACCAAGTAATTCTTTGCCATCGTTGCATTCGCTTTTCTTTATTGGTTATCCTTTTTCACCCCTTTTCTTATAGGCTTTTCTTTATTGGTTGTCTGCTTGCCTGATACTTTGCATATAAGGAATTGTTTATTATTTCTTTGTTGTTATGTGGTTGAAAGATGCCGACTGCTTGCTTTTGTACCTGTTAAAAGATTTGGATAATTTATGGGATGTGGAATAGGTGATCAGTGGTTGGGGCCACATGTTGGATTGCTTTAAATAACTCTATGCGACGAGAATGAAACTTTTGTATGTTGAATTCTTCTCCCGGAAGCTATTAGAAGTATTCTGGTGTTAACAAGTCTTTGACATGTTCAGGAAAATAAAAAACTATATTTTTGTTATGTTTGATGTTGCTGGTGTTAATAAGAAACTGTTCATTATTTATTTATTTTACATTACCAATTTAGTAATTTTCAAAAAATTTTATGTAAACTACTGCAGGTGCAGCTTTTATCTACAAGCATGTGAAGGTTCAACTGTTCAGATCCTTACACAAGGAAAACTAAGTGCACCTCGTATATTGAGAATTCATAAAGTATGTTTTTCTTTTGGTTTTGCTAGTTTGGAAAAAGGCAAAGTTTTTGACTTTGTTCGTTTGGGTCCGATACATGTGTATTTTATATATCTGTGCATATGCCTTGTACATGCATATCATAAAATGCTGCTTGTGATTTTCGTCTCATATATTTTTTTTCATGTCATTCATTATTGAAGTCGAAATTTCTTTTCTTAACTGTGTGACGAACTCCATTGTATGTATCGGATAAATGGGAAATCGATGTTGTACCTTATATTTTCTCGTTTTATAGCATATGCTTTTGAATAGTGAAACAAAATGAAAATTGAATTAATTTCATTTCTTGAACCGAGATAAATGCCTTGTTGGACTGCGGCGTAAAATTCTTCACCTTTTTTTATTTTTTCCTTGCTCAAACACTTTTCAGTATTTATCTTGAGCACCATCTCACTCTTCATCTCCATAGCTTTCAAGCTGTTAGTGATTTTTCTTCCGTGTCTTTCTTGAGCTATGTAGTCGCCTTTCAATGCACTCTTGTGCTCGGGCATTCTACAGTGGAACAATGCCTTATTTAAGCAATGTTCTTTTGAAAATCTACTACTTTGCCAATCTCTGCATAGAATCTAATCGGCAATTGATTTATATATATTATATATAAAACTCAGGAAGAATTTTCTCATCGATTAGTCACATGAGGACATGATGACCAGAAATTGAAGTAAATAAAGTAGTGCTTAAATCCTTGACCATTCAAAAACAGTCCGTGGTGATTCTGAAGATGAGGGTTTAGCACCATGAATGGTTGGTACCATACTATTGTCTTCCTTCCTTTGTAAGACACTGATTAATGATTTTGGAATTCATGAACATTTTCAAGTTTTGTAGCAAACGATGAAAAACTGAAAAAAGGAAAATTGTTGTGTTACATATAAAGGTTTTAATTTCAAAATGTTTTTCCACAACGAAGTGCTTTATTGATGTGAAATATTCTAAAAATCTCCATTCCATTCATTCAGTATTACAAAGGAAAGTGGGTACAGCCTTTTTATACTACCAACAAAAAAAACACATAATATGTAAAGCGTATATGGAAGAGTAGAAACGAGGGACACGTGACCGGAAAGAAAAAATATCTTGCGCACGATAATCAGCCATCCCCTCAGTAGGACGGGGAGAAGGAACATCGGCCAAGCCCGACTTGGAAACGAACGATCAAATGAAGAAGAGGAGAGGGACGGTAAAAATATCGACGGCGAGAAGAAGAAGAAACGGGGTAAGTGACGAGACTAGCGTTAATTTCTCACAAGCGAATGGCAATCGATGTCCAAATGTTTGGTTCGTTCATGGAAGACGGGATTCTTGACAATGTGGATGGCAGCCCGATTATCACGCCACAGAGGGACTGAAAGCTGGAGTGGAACAGAAAAATCTTGAAGGAGATAGAGACACCACTGAAGCTCGCAAGTAGCAGTAGCCATGCTCCGGTACTCAGCCTCAGCGGAGGATCGAGAAACCGTGGGCTGTTTCTTGGTTCTCCAAGAGATGAGGGCAAGGCCGAGGAACATGCAATAACTAGAAAGAGAACAACATGTATTAGTACAGGAGGCCTAATCAGCATCTGAGAACACTTGGAGAAGAAGAGAACTGCCAGCTGGATAGAAGATGTCACGGGAAGAAGTACCTTTGAGATAGCGAAGAAGATGCATAGCGGCATCCCAATGAGGCGCGGGCGGAGCGAATTGGCTCGATTGTGCACCCCGTATATGTCTCCGGGCGAGTGAAATTAAGATAGAGGAGTCGACCAACAAGGCAGCGGTTGCGCTCTGGCTCATCAAAAAGAGGGTCGTCATTAGCTATAAGCTTGGAACCCGGTGGCAGAGGAGTAGACGTGGGGCGAGGCAAACATCGGACCAATATCCTTGATCGGATCGATAATGTATTTTATTTGGTTGAGATACATGCCCGCGGAGTGACGGGTGATCCTCGGCCTGAGAAAAAATGGGCATGACCCGAGATCCTTGATGGAAGCGAGGAGTCAAGAAGGACTTGACTTGAACCAAAAGGTGTTCATGAGTGCCAGTAACAAGAATGTCATCAACATAGACAATAAGGGCCAAAAAGGAGTCACCACTGCGCTTTGTAAAGAGGCAATGGTCATAAGAGGGCTATAGGAAGCCAAAAAGTAGGAGCTTGGACGAGCTCGAGTTCCATTGGTGAAGGCTTTGTTTGAGGCCCGTGAGAAGCGGCGTAGACGACAAACCTAGCCTGGCTGAGCAGTAGAATAACCTTCATGAGGCTCCATAACAACCTCTTCATCGAGGAACCCATGCAAGAATGCATTATTGATGTTGAGTTGATGGATAGGCTAGGAAAGGAAAGCAGCAACAGCAAGAAATAGGTGCACAGTCATCGGCTTGGAAACCGGAGAAAAATAATCAATATAATCAAACCCTGCAACCTAGTTGTAGCCCTTGGCGACAAGCCGAGCCTTGTAACAATCAATACTGCCATCCAAATTGTGTTTGAGCTTGTCAACCCAGCGGCAACAAATAGGTCGTTTACCGACTGGCAGCGAAGGAAGGTCCCAAGTGTGGTTGGCTTCCAAGGTTGCAAGCTCGTTGTGCATGGCATCAGCAGCGGGGGATAAACGAGGCACGGTGATGGGAGTAGTTTCGGTGGGAGCCGATGGGAGTTGTCAAGAGGAAGTGATGGAACAATGGGTGACATAATCGGTGAGCCAAGCAGGGGAGGTGTGGAACCGTGTGCCACGACGAGGAGGACGAAGAGAAGAAGCAGGGGGGGAAGGAGAGGGGGAAAGAGGATTAGAAATAGAAGGAGAAGGAACAGTGTCCAAGGTGGGAGAAATAGATTGAAAAGAGGACTCTAAAGAAGACAGGGGAAGGGGAGAAACAGAGGCTGGGGCGGGTTGAGAAGAAAAAGGAAAAATAGACTCGTGAAAAACGACATCCCGGGAAAATAAAACTGACCTGGTAAGCAAATTATAAAGCTTGTAAGCTTTCATACCAGGTTGGAAGCCTAAGAAGATACATCGAGAAGCCCTGGGATCAAATTTATCTAGATGGGGCGTTGTGACAGTGGCAAAACATAAGCACCCGAAACACCGCAAGGTTGTGTAATCGGGGGGGTGTGTGAAGAGGACTTTATAAGGGGACTTCCAATGGAGAACAGAGTTGGGCAGTCGATTAATAAGATAAGTGGCCATGAGGAGAGCATGATCCTAAAACAACTTGGGAAGGTGAGCATGGAAGAAGAGCACGAGCAATTTGAAGGAGATGTCTGAGATGTCTGTGCTTACATTCGACCACCCCATTTTGTTAGGGATAGTAAATGCAGCTCCGTTGATGGAGAATTCCATTTTGAGCAAGCATGGTCAGAAATTTGGTGTTGGTAAATTCACTACCATTATCAGAACGGATAGTTTGCACTTGAGAATGAAACTGGGTGGACACCATGTGAAGAAAATTAGTAACAACAGAAAGCGTCTGGGATTTGGCATTAATCAAATATGTCCAAGTTGCCCTACTATTGAGTTCTAGAACCAAAGGTCAATGTGAATGAGTTCAAAAAGAGCAGCAGCATGTGAAGTACTAAGGGAAAAAGGCAATGTGGTTGTGCGGCAGAAGGCAAAGCGAGAGCGGCGGGACGAGGGTATGGGTCGAGATGAGATAAGGAACATGTTTGAGAAGAGAAGCAGAGGCATGTCCAAGCATATGATGCCAAAGGTCCAAATCTTGCATTTTATTACTCAAAGAAGAACTATGTACACACGGTTTAGGAAAAGAATGCATGTTTAGTGCTTGAGACAAAGAATGAGAAAAAGAAGAAAAACAGGAATCATCCAAAATGTAAAGAGAACCAACAAGCTTCACAACAGCGATCACCGACTCAGTCCTTAGGTCCTGCAAATGACAAGAGGAGGAAGAAAAAATGAACCAAATGTTAGCAGAGGCGCTAAGTTTGCTAACGGATATCAAATTATATTGGAAGGAGGATAAGAAAAGGACATCAGTAAGCAACAACTTAGGGTGAAGATGAATGGAGCCAGAATGACTAACAAATTGAGAAGTGCCATCAGGGAGATAAACTGGAAGCAGTGGGTGAATGGGTTGGGGTTGGCCAAGAAAATCAAAGGTATTAGACATATGGGTTGATGCACCTGTATCAATGATCCATACACCTCTTCCCAAGGCGTAGTTTGCATGAGGAAGTGGGGCGATGGAAGCCATATACCGCATTTGCACTCGAGCAAATTGACATGTGAGAGAATTTTGTCCTTGAGATACTTGGCAACTTCTTTATGTATGATCTTTGTCCAATCTATGTTTCAATGGGCTGGTTGTTTTCATATCTGTCAATGTATTCTTCATTGATAATGAGGAGTGTCATGAGTTATGTTTGCAGCATTAGGACGCCTAAATATTTGAGCCTTTTGCGCCTTCAGATTCTTGTACCAGTTTGGGCCTCCATCGAGCCGAAAACATGTGGCCATAGTATGCCCATTGATATCACAATGATCACAATGCAACTCTCTTTATCCCTCTTAAAGTCATCAAATCGTTTGAAATTAGTACGCCCTGCATTTCCATTATACATGTAGTTCTCTGGACTGGTATAGGGTTTAGCCAATAATGCTGTCATATGACTATTCTCCATGCGTGTCATTTGGCTGCTTTTCTGTTTTTCTGTCTTGAGAATCATTGAAAAAACTT
The DNA here is from genome assembly GCA_016808115.1 of Tetrastigma voinierianum. Lineage (NCBI taxonomy): Eukaryota > Viridiplantae > Streptophyta > Magnoliopsida > Vitales > Vitaceae > Tetrastigma > Tetrastigma voinierianum. Next base: position 110,156 of record JAEQBH010002464.1, on the reverse strand, counting down.
TGCTAACTGCAGGTAAAGGTTCCATTAGTAAAATCTGGTCTTTTTCTCCTTCAAAATCCTCATTCAGTCCCATAAGGAATTGCATAACCTTATGAGACTATAATTTCTGAGATTGATCTCACGGCTCCACAGTCACAAGCAGGTAAGGGTTCTAGACAGTTCAATTCATCCCACAACTTCTTAATCTTGGAGTAATATTGTGTTACAGACATGTTCCCCTGTATAGTGGTACTAATTTCTTTCTGAATCTGATAGATCAGAGGAGCGTTGCTTTCTCCAAATCTATCTTCTACATCCTTCCATAATGCTCTTGCAGAATCCGCATAAACGAATGTCTCTGCTATTTCTTTCATCATGGAGTTCAAGATCCATGATAACACCATACAATCAATTCTTTTCCAGAGAGAATATTCCGGCGACTCAACCGAAGGCACCTCACATGTTCCGTCAATGAATTTCAACTTGTTTTTTGCCCATAAAGCTATTTTCACTGACCTGCTCCACGGAAGGAAGTTATCTCCGGTTAATGGCGCTGAAACTAGCGTCATACCAGGATGATCTGAGTTCTGTAGCTGCATCTCTTCATCCTTTTGAATCGTAGATGTTGTCTCTGTTCTAATATCTTCATCGTTCTCCATGGCTATGCAACTAGATCTGGTCTCCAATTGCCGATTTGGCATTTTCATTTAAGAAACTCACTTACTGCAGGATCTTTCAGCTTCATATGGTTGTTTGCCAAGAAACAGCGAAATATTTTTTCAGATACCTAATTCTGCTCTGATACCATGATGTGAAATATTCTAAAAATCTCCATTCCATTCATTCAGTATTACAAAGGAAAGTGGGTACAACCTTTTTATACTACCAACAGAAAAAACACATAATATGTAAAGCGTTTATGGAAGAGTCTAGAACAGGGACACATGACTAGAAGAAGAAAATATCTTACTGCATGTGATAATCCTTCATTTATGTCAAAGAAACTGAAGTCATTGTCTAGAAATATACTTCAGTAGAAGCTGAATGTATTAGACTTCTGGATGAGCATCAAAGAAAAATGTCCAGCGGTTAACTTGGAGCTTGTCTTTATGCATTGTCGTCCTCACCATGTTCTGTGATGGGAGATCACATTATCTTGTCTCACCAAGGTGTATGAGACTTCCTCACAGTGCTTGGGCATTTCGTAGTAGTCTTCTGGTGTCTGTTTTCTTCATTGAGACATGTAGTTTAAATGTGAACAATATTGTTATCTGAATGGACAAAAGATTTAAGGAGCTTATCCTCTTGTGCATGTGATTAGACTAGGTTCTACAAAACTGTATTTACTTCATGCTTTCAGAAGAATACTGTGTGTTGAAAATGATTCTACCGGATTTGTTTCTTCTAGGTTATTAATTATGTTGTGGAGAAGATGGTCCTTGACAAACCAACGGAGAGTGTAAACTCTGATGGAACATTTGCCCCGGGCCTCCCTGGTGGGCAGTCACAGCATTCAGCGGTTGGTGGAGATGGATCCTTCAGGCCTGGGTTGAAGCCTTGGCAAAAGCTTAAGCCCTCAATAGAGATCTTGTGCAATAAACAGGCAAGTTGTTATACTTTTTGGACGAGTAAATGTTAATGACCCGCTCACATTTTTTTTTTGATAAGTAAGCAAGGATGTAAAAAAAGACAGAAAAAAAAAAAAAAAAAAGTACGTGATTCTTGAAATTTTGAATTAAAACTGAAGAATCAGAATTTGAAAAAAAACAGTAAGAAAAATGGATAAATATTTTAATGATAATTCTTATGTCGTTTGAGCTTGTCTTTCTGATTTTGCACTGGTGTGAAATGTTTTCTTCTAGTTTTCTTTCATTTTTGAACATATTATTCAAGATGGACTAGGGGCATAGGAAAGTCTGCTGGCATCACTTTCTCAAGGAATTTTAGAACACCCATGACAGTTTTGATATTGTTCTTCTGTAAGACCTGCTTTGATATACTTTTTTTGGAAATATGTTTATTTATTCAAGGACCTGCCATATTTAAAGTACACTTTTGCTCAGATATTGTTCTTCTGTACGACATGCTGACATCCTTTTGATTGGGGTGTTTTGGAATGGTAGAATGGGTTATGGAGATTAACTCACTGATAATGGGATTTTTTTAAGCTTCATTTAGGTCATAAAAAGAACAAGGGAAATGGGGGAGAGATGCTGATATTAATTAGGTGGAGAAGGATACCATTTTGAAAATTTCCATATTTTACCATTGCCTTTCTTCTCTTCTCTGAGGATTCACACTGGGGCCCAGTATTCTTGATAACAATGTCATTTTATTTCTTGTGTTTTAGGTCTTAGCACCTGATATGAGCTTGTACAGTCGGCTTATATATGGAAGAAACCTGAGGACCTGGTTCTTAATTACAGAGTGGTGCAGGGAAGATGAGTCTAGGTGACGCATTTTGATGGAGGTTGAAATAGTGGTACTGATTTACATGGATATTGCATAAGCATTAGTTTTTTTATTTTTGATTTGAACAAGAAGGTTTGTCATGGACCTGAAATGTATCAATGGAACATCTTTTATTCTTTCTCCTTGAATTAGTGCGAAATGATTTTGGAGTGTGTTAGAACATGACAAGCATAGAAATAGTAGGTACATTTTGGTCAGTAAATTTGTCTCAGAATATATCATTTTTCATTTGGTTCTTTAATCTCAGAAAAGCATTTTAGAGTTCAATAAAATTTCTAAGCCACAGGAACAACATCATTCTTGGCTGTAGGTGACTCATCTATTCTATCTTTTACCATTATATTCTTGTTATGTAAAGATAGATAGAGATGGCAGCATCCTATGATCAATTGTTCCAGTGAATTTAATTGGTTGGTTATTCATTTTCTTAAACTATTATTTCCTTTAATTGTATCAGAAGATTGCAAGTTACAGATATTTTGAGTGATTAGAGGTTGAGGCCAATGGTGGTGACGATCAGTTGCAAAAATATCAATTGCTGAGTCAAATCGGTATTCTCAAAAATTTGATGAGGGGAAACCGGTTATAAGCTGTTTCATAGTTGGATGATGATAGTGATGTTTATAAATTTTGGCTATAGTGTGATCCTCTCTCTCTCTGTATCTATTTCTCTCCCTGCAGGCGGGATTAGAACGTGTTTTTTTTACTTTGAAGGGGAATTAGCTTGAAGGAGGTTGGTTGGAGCACACCCAAGTTTAGTTTAATATGATGTCCAAAGCTTTGTAGATTTATATATCATATTGTATTGGGTGCACAGTTGCAAAACCATGTTATGAGGGTCAATATTTTTTCTTTAATTTTCTCCTTTTGGAATAAAAAAAAACCATTCCCATTTGTGTCGTCTACCTAACTCACTTGATATATATATATATATATATATATATATATATAATATTAGATCATAGATTTCTTTTCCCCCTTCCATTGGGAGGGTTCCATTTCTGAAAAATAAGTGGTTGGTAAGGTGTTGGGGAATCACAGTAAATGTATTATATTGAATGATTAAGAGCATTTTGCTCCTTTTATCTTATAGATCTCTAAATACTAATATAGCGACCTCAAAAAGTAAAAAATAAAAAAAGGGATTGAAAATTTGAAGGGTTAGAGGTAAGTGCTTAGGCTATTCCAGTTCAACCACTCACAATATACCAAAACAGAAATTAGAAACATGAAATCAAATTTATAAATTTATACATTTTTTTTATAAAATGTATCTACGCATTCTTCTAGATACAGTTTTATTTATAAATTTTTTTAGAGAATACTTGATTTGTTTTTTAGAAATTTGTGGATCACTCTATTTTAATTCTTTTTCTGCCTAAAGGGTGTTTTTTTTTTAAAAAAAGTGAATTTTATAGACGAAATATATGTGTTGGGGAAATTTCAAATCTATGATAATAGTGTAAAAATTAACGTTATTTTTTTTTTTTTTGGTATTAAGCTGATTTTATTAAAGGGTGGGAGTGAAATTCGTCTATATTGAATCCCATCAACACTAAACATTTAATCCCATAAAAAAAAACTTAATCCTATTAAGTATTATTAAGAACAAAAGTTCTATTAAATAAAATTTGTTTTTTTAAGCATTAAGTAAATAGGATTTAGCATTAATTAAATAAAACACTTGTTTTTACATTGAATATAACTTTTGTTTTGAATAGTGCTTAATAGGATAAGTATTTAGTCGTTTGTCTTTTCCAAAAAAATTAATATTTTATTTTTTATCTAAATTTTGAAACAATAAATTTTTGAATACCAATATACATGCTTTTATTTTTTTATTTTATTTTAATTTTTAAAGATGCTTTTATTTAATTAGTGTCAAACGGATCATGATTCAATTAGATCATAAAGAATATGATTTTTTTATATTATAATAATATATAGTTATTTTACCCAATAGAAAAACATTCAAAAAAAGTCAAAAAGCTAAATATTTTGGTTTTTTTTATTTAATAAAAAATTTCAAAAATTTAGTAATAAGTCATGAAAAAAATAAAAAACACCCCGGCTAAATGTTGAAAGGACATTTGCTTTCAACAAAAAGCCAAAAAACAAACGCGGCATAAGATTAATTATCTAAGAACATTCTAACCAGGTAGACTAATTTAATAAATCAAAATATCTCTATTCTAATAATTATGCCTTCTTGAATATATTTGACTAATGAGTGTATAAATTAGCAGATTGACTAACTTGTGAATATCCTATCAAATAATATTATGAATCCTTCATCTACTATTCTATCGTATTTAATAAATTTCCACAATATCAAATTTCATTTTTGAAACAATAATTTACAATTTTAGATATGACTAAAGAATTATTGAAACAATATCATAAATTTAGCACATAACAAGGATTCCACAATAAAATGAATAAAATGTTAAAAACATCTAATACATGCAAGAAGTCCACTGGTGATAAATTAAAACTTCTAGTAATGTCTCAAATACCATAAACAATGTCTCTTACAAAGGTTGAAATTGCACTTCATCCCATGTACCTAAAAAACTGAAAATGATTAGAACAAATACAAACAATAAGAACTAAAGAAAATGAAACCATTCAATATAAATAAATTAATTTAGTAAATTTACTATTAAACATTAATATAATCTTTTGGTACTTTTTCTTTTAGGCTCCATTAGGTTTTGAAAAAATTTAAGGGAAAGAAAATAGAGAGAAAAAGAAAATAAAAATAGAGTACAATCTAACATATTGTTTTTACTTGTTACTTCAAATTTATTTTAACTTATCAATATGAGGATTAAATAATTTAAAAATATGGAAGTTATATATTTGATTTTCTTTGAAATTTTTTATTAGACAACAAAATATAAGATAATTTTTTTCTTTTTTTAGTAATTATCTAGGATGTAATGATTCTGTTCAACCATATAAATATTGTCCACTTCGAGCCCAATGAGCTCTCACGGTTTTAAAACACTTCTACTAGCTAGATTGAGGAGAGCTCATACTTATATGGGCCGTGAAGTTTGATTCATAGTCTCGATGCGTAGATGTGACAATACTTCATGCAGACAGGCCACAAAGGCTGCTGGGCCCCATGATCGTGGGGCAAAATGCACAAACATCCATTACAGCCATTACAATAAAACCCCACATCGAGTAGATTTTCGATACCATTAGACGATTGTCTAATCCATGTAGATATTGTTCACTTTGGGTCCAAGGGGCCTTCACGACTTTAAAACGCATTTACTTGGTAGAGAGGAACCAATACTTATATAGTGTCAGGAAGTTTCCTCATTATCCGATGTGGGATGTTACAAACTTTATCACATCCCACATCGGATAGGGGAGAAACTTTCTGATACTATATGAGTATGAGTTTTTCTCAACCTAGTAGACCCTTTTAAAACCTAGGCACCTGTATCCGTTTTAATAATATCTATACTACGTACCGAGTCGTTACAAATGGTATCAAAGCTCATCCTCTACCTCAATGTGGGGGTCTGTTCCGTTTGACACCGTAGGGGGTGTTTGTCCGTTTGGCCTCGTAATCCCATAAGACACAACGAGGATGTTGTGTCTGCATGATGAAGGTGTTTGTAACATCTCACATCGGATAGAGGAGAAACTTTTTGGTACTATATAAGTATGGACTCATTTCAACCAAGTAGACGCGTTTTAAAGTCGTGAAGACTCCCTCTTGGGCCCAAAATGGATAATATCTACATGGTTGGACCGAGTTATTACATAGGAACCAAACACAACCAATAATTTTTTCGGTAGGATATTTTTGTCAATAATTTAAAAAAAAAACATTATAATGAGAAACAGAAAGTATGGGAAGGAAAAAAAAAATATCGGAGAAGACTAACCTTTTCATGAAATGATTCCGAGTTAACTTTCAGATACGATCACTCCCAAAAGTTTGGATGAAACTGAGTTGAATTCTAATATCACCCACACCACTAAGAACCAGAATTAGGAGGGACCCCAAATGGACCTTTAGGATTCCATACATCCTTCAATTTGGGTACGTTATGAATTTTCAACTCCTAACTTAGTGAATGAAACCTGTGAAATAAAACTATCACATCATCAATTGGAAAGTTATGATAAATATAAATATAAATATATTCCTCAAATATAATTAATCAATTTGGATTATTCACATGTTTACTTTAATGATATTTAAAAAATGAAACCACGAGCGATTCTCATGCCCTAAATTATTTTTATTCATAATGATAAATTATTACATGCACTCTTATTTTCAAGCATTAATAAATTCTTATTATTTTATTTTATATTTTTAAATTTCCTTTTTCTTTTAAATGATTTCAATAATTTCACTCTTGAATTTGCTATGAATTTATTCCCATTAAGCCCTATTTTTTTTCTTGCTTAAAGTAAAATAAGATTCATAATTTTGCTTTATTTTTCTATTGAATTACTATTTAATGTTTCTAAAACTAATATTATCTAACCTTATTCTTTTTTTAACTTTTTTTCATATTGTATTTATTATTATTCTTTATTTTTATATTATCAAAAGATTAACTTTTCAAATAATTTAAGATATTTATCATTAAAAACAATAAAGTATGCAGAGTAAAAAAGGCTTTAACATACCTTATGATTGACAGAGGAGTGTTTTGGCCTTGCATTTGTATCTAATTCAGGGATGAAATTGATGAGCTCCGATAGATATTTGAGTATCAAAGTTCGCAAGTTAGGAAATAGTTCCAAGTTGGTCCCACCATATTCATCTCCTGACTCCTTTTCATATGAGATTATTTGTTCCATGGCATCGCAATGTTCAATTATCAAATTGTCAAGTTGGGAAAGGCCTCTAGCCGTGGAAAGTGAAAAGAGATATCTCAATTTATGACATGAGAACACCTTCAGAGTTTTTAAGTTACCGAAAGACCCTCTTGGAATTGAGCGCTCATGCCATACTTGTTGTAAGCTTCTCAGCCTCCAAAGAACCAATGACTCCAACAGAGGAAAGGGGGCACTATGTTGTAGAAACGTCTGTTGATCAATTGAATCAATGATATACCCAATTCACATCAAGCATTAAACTCCGAGATGCTTCATTTTACAAAATCCTCCCTATTTGATGGGCATCAAGAACACAAGTTTAGTACCACTTAATTCTCAAATTCTAGTTCTTCACTTTCCAATAACTCATGAATTTCATCCCAAATATGAGCTATGCCGACTCTCTTCAACTTCAATGTTCTGTCGGTTCTCCTCAACTCCTGCCAACAACCACCTATATGTATAGCATATCTTGTCAAGTTCTCAAATTGAATGTCTTCTAGCAACTTGACATCTGGTATTCCTATATGTAATGTTGTCAAACAAGACAGATGCTTAAGCTGAGATAAATAAGCATTGCTTTGATGATCACCTTCCCATTCTGGAAACCTATTTATCATGAACAAACATTCTAATTTGGACAAACTTGATAAGACATTCTGTGGAATAACTTCAAGTTCCTTGGAATCACTTAAGTCCAATAGCCTTAGGTTGGTCAATTGCGACACATCATCGGGCAATTGTTTGATTGTAGTATTCACCAAGCTAAGAACTTCCAGTTTTGTTAGCTTTCCAATTCCAAAGAATAATGTTTACTAAATCAGAGTAATCGATCTAGACAATATCCTGAGATTTGCAAGGGAATAAAGTGATGAAGGTAGTTCTTTAAAATGCATTTTGGACAAATCTAAAACTTGGAGTTTTTTCATCCCTTGGAAAAATGTGTTTGGGATATTCAAGGAAGGGTTGCCATGCAATAGAAAAAATTGGAGTTCCGGACATACCAACGCTTGAGGAAGCTGATCATTGATAGCTTTGCAATGTAAAGAGATGAGAGTGCAGCTTTTGGATTCATCACTCTTTGACCATTCTTCCAACCCAACAACATCTTTTCTAAATACAAATGAGCGAGGATCCTTGGATGCAGTTTCACTGACAACATCATAAACAACATGGTGCATCCTCACAAAATTGTGTCTATCTTCTCGTGATACCGATCGCTTCGAGAACTCCACAAATAGAAGCAGTCTTCTCTCTTGTCAGTCTAATTTGTCGATGTGGTCAAACAAATCCAAACCAATAGCATATTGTAGCAAGTGATCAATTGAAATATCACCATTGTCCAGCATACCACAAAGTAACAACAACGACTTAAAGTGATCACCCTTACCCAGACATCCTGAGTAAACCTTCTTACCCACTGCACAACTCCTTATTTCTTCCAAGGCATTCTTCCATATGTTCGCCGGCCTCATCTTTTTAATGCCTCTGACGTTACAAGTGAAATCGAGACCTCGATTCTTCTTCAACCACTTGTTTGCCATGGATCTCACTTCTGGATTCTTCTCCACCATGGAATCAACACCTAATGCTGTCTTTTGAAATAAAGTCCAAGCTTCTTCTGGTTGTAAAGTATCCAATGGAAAACACATATTCAGGCGCCCCAAGTATTTGCATAATTGCTCTCCTTCTCCACTTACAAGTCAACACTATTTTACTGCTTTCATCATCATCATCTTTACAAGAAGAAGGAATTCCAATTTCCTCCAAATCATGAATCTCCTTCCAAATGCCATCTAAGATTATAAGGATCTTCTCCCTCTTCAATCTCTTCTTCAGCTCAACTGCTCCATGGGATTCATCCCAGTACCCCTCATTTTCAACTTCTTCTATGGGTTCGAGCCAATCCCCATTCTTAGATTTCTATGGCGCCAAAAACTTGTAAGGAGACCAAAAGACATACAAATTTATGACACTATTACCAAAGGACTATTGTCTAATCCCCGGCAACGGCGCCAAAAACTTGTTGGGAGACCAAATGATGTATATGTGAAAATATGGCTAAGGGAGTGAATGTGGTAAATACTCAAAACTGGATGAAACAAAAGTAAGTATACTCAAACTCGAATGAAAAGTATTACTCAACACTCAACCCTTTCCGCAAGTGCACCCGTCATACAATAAAGGGACTCTAGAGTCCTGATATCGTATCTACGAGGATCGAGGTTCTCTAATTGGAATTTGATCACCCCGATTACAAGGGGCTCTTCTACTATTTAGGCTAATTAAGTAGACGCTTGAATAAAATCAATTTAATTGAAACAAAACCTGATTTAAAACTAATCCTAAAAATCTACCAAATAAACAACTACTTAATTCTAAAAGGTATGAAGAGAGTCACAGGATGAGGATAATTGTTTACAAAAACAAATTTTTGCATTTCCTTGAAAGTGCAACATTTAGAGTCAATGTCTGACGGTCTCAAGAGCAACGTAAAGATAATGGATTTCCATACACCATACATTTCACTGAAGTTAGAGATCCATATTCTTTTCAAAGACAAATGGGTCTAAATAGCTACTTGTAAAATTCTAAGACTCTTTAAGATTTTGATTGTTTTTCTTTCAATACTTCTCACAACCATTTCTGGTGATCAAGAATTCCTGCCCCATGTATGTGATAATGCAAGCCTTCTCCACGACCTAAGATCTCGTCCTTCAAATCTGTTAATAAAATTTTCTATCTCCTTGATTGTATTCCTTGCTAACATGATCGCATCCTTTCATCGCACTATGGGAGAAACCTCCGATTAACTAAATTCGATACATCATCTAATTAATCCTCACACCATGAGTAAATTAGTGATCTATCAAAGTAATTTTCGTAGTTCATTAGTTCCAAGATATTAACATACCCCTAAGTTACCGCTCTACTCAGAATCTCCATCTCTCGTGTCACCGGGAGGGCCTCTGAAATCGCAGCAAAGATACAAATTTCAGGTAGAAAACATTAATATTCCGAATACCCATTATATGAACTATACCAATTATATAAATTCAGCTTTTCAAACCCACAAAATAACTAAAAACTGCAAATCGAATGTTCAACAATTAATCCCCCAACCCTATAGTATATTTAATGTTCCATTACTGGATTTCAATCATCACTAATCAAACAAAAGTAAGAAAATGAAGAAAGAAATCAAGAGAAAGAAGAGAAAACCCGCATTGAAGCAATCTTCACCTCAACAAGAATAAATTGAATATCCGGGAAAGTAATGTAAAGACCAAAATCTCTTCAATAGAAATAAAAATCCGTCGAAAACTATTCTAAGATCTATTAAAATAAAAATCAAGAAATTACAATCATCGCCATAACTCTTCGCTTTAACTCTGATTTGGGCGTGTGAGTACTCGTTGAAAGCTTCCTTGAATGTAGAATGCAAATTAATGGCGACTGGAACGGTTTGATGTTCCAAATGGTACAGTAAAAATTAATCTTCCAAGAGCTACCGTGATACTCCGCTGACTCTTTGGAAATAAATTGTTCATTTCCTCGCCAAATCACTGCTTTTCATCAATAATCCTACAAAACCAAGTTTGTATAAATTTTGGCTTAGTTTTATACTTAATACTGATATAAAACGCACAAAATAAAGATGTGAAACGAATCAAAACATACGTAGTTTTCAGACCATCACCGCCTCTAACATGTCTACAATATTTTCTTGAATCTTTGAAATTACTTCTTCTCCAAGTTCATTCGAGTGTCCAGTCATGGAGGATAAATCAATATAGACTTGTGTGGTGAACAACTTCTCTTGCACAACTTGATGAGCAACTTGTTTGACGAGTGTGGTTTTGCCCACGCCCCCAATCCCCACTACTCCAATGCAGTTGATGTCGTCTTTTCTTAAAGCATCCATAATTTCGTCGAAAATGGTGACTCTTGATTGAAAAGCTTCGTAATTACTTTCTCAAGGAATGGAACCTGTAGTAAAAACACAATATATGACCTATTGTGAAAAGGTTGGAGATGTACCTAAAATAAAACAAAAAATAAATTTTGAAGCACATAAAAAAAAGCATATATATTTCTTAGTTTATTGGTTCATTAAATAAAAAATTATTTTCATTCTAAATTCTTTCCCCAAAAATCAAACAACTATGATAGAATTAATTTTTTTCAAGAAATATAATTTTTTTTTGTTAGACCATGAGATGCCCTGGGCGGTCTGCACACATGAAAGACACCTTTAAACTATACCACACCCTAACTAATTCTTATTCGAGTCGAGAGAGACTACAAGGGCGGTAAAACTCTACCATAGAACACTGTTACATTCCCAAGGCTCGAACTCGAGACTACTTGGTTAAGTTAGGAGGAACCCCACCATGTCACCCACATTTTCGGTAGTAAGAAATATAATTTTAAAACAATAAAAAAAGTATGAAGAATTAAAAAATTAATCAAAACCTACAAATTAAATAACTTACAAAATCGAGACTAAGAAAAAGTTTATATTTTTTTTGTTGAAAATATTAAGTCTATTTTGATGTTAAAAAAATAATACGTATTTTTTTTTTTATAAAATAAGTGTAAAATAGAAATGATATCAATTTTTTTTAAAGCTAGCAATAATTTTATGTAATAAATAACATCTAGAATGTGGATTTTTATGTTTTAAAAATCTTAAAATAAGAATAATAAACTTAATTTAATCATTATTTTAAAAGAATGGTTATAAGCAGTTTTCGTTGACATTTCAAGAAGAAAATTTGGTTTAAAAGGGACAAAAACAAAAGTTATTTGCAAAACTAACCTCTTCCAAGAATATCAAAATGCCTCCTTATTTAAACAAAAATGCTACTGTATGTAAAGGTAAATCCCTAACATGATAACAAAATGCCCAAGGTCATTTTGCCCATTTATAACTAAATGCTCAGGGGCATTTTTGTTTGAAAGTGTGTGTTTATGTACTTGTATTTGGATTTCAATAAAAGATGTTACTTTTACAATTTTTGTTGGGATTTGTCTCTTTTAAACTATTACCCCTTTCAAGAAAATAGTATAAGGAAAATAAAAAAAAGACTAACCTTTTCATTAGAAAGCACTAAGCCATTAGTAGGAGTATGAACATATCTTCTATCCTCCATCTTACAATCAATGATTTGCAAACATTTGAGGCTGTGAAAAATCTCGGACATGGAAGGAGACAACGATATATTCCATCGGCATTCCCATCCTCAGACTCCAAGCAAATACCTCTGCTAGGTGCGCTTCAATGATAGATTCTTAATTGTCGGGGGTTTTCAAATCTATTTCACTCAATTTGGGAAAACGCCTAAAACTCAAAGACCTCCAAATTAGAAGAGAATGAAACCTAAGCATGTTAAAACACAATATAATTCATGACATAATTAATTGTAACAAAAACTAGTAATAAACAAAAAAATATGGAGTCAATATAATTCATTAACTCCCAAGCCTTATACAAAATTTAATAATTTTCTTTTTGAATTTATTTTTCATTGCTATATTTATTTCAATTAACCATTGACCCTTTTTTTTTAATCTAAATTAGCATGAAACTTACTATCCTTCCTTTATTTTTAATATTAGCATTAATCTTCTTAAAATTAAAAATTCAATTGTATTACTCTTATTTTCAACTTCTTTATAGCCAACATGATTATCTCAACTAGTAGAGCACTCATCGTTTTAAATAGGCATATGACATAAGGAGAGGGTCCTAGTGGGGACAGTTTATTACCTTGAAATTAAAAAAAAAATCTTTATATTTTATTTATAACCTACTAGTTTTTTTTTTTTTAAAAACTAAATAATAAAATTATAAACATTGATTATTATTTTAGAATCAAAATTAATTATTCTCCTTATATGAAATAAAAATATATTTTCAATAGTTTTCTTGTTTGAAATAAAATAAAATTTTCTATTTTTGATTTTCAAAAGAAAAATGTTATCTTAATCATCTAACATGTTAACCCAATTTTCCAAAATGTTATTAAAGTTTGAATATACTATAATTTAAATAGAATATTATTATTTGAATTGAAATTTCACTAATTTTTTTTCCAATTCATTGTAATATTTATTTCACTAGCACCTTATATTTTTTAAATTTATTTTTCACTTTACAAATTTCTTTTTTTTTTTCAGCTTATTTGTAATGTACTTATTATTCATACTTTTTAATTATTTAAAATTTAATTTCAAATTAATTAAATACATGTGTTATTAAAGATTCATGTGGTTTCTTCCACTCAGAGCTTTCCCTTCAATAAAGTGGTTTCTTCCATTTTATTTGAATTTTCATTTGATTTTCACTTGTTTTTTTATGTTTTTGTTGCCAAATTGTTGCAGCGTGTAGTTGTTCTGCTAGTTTGTTCATCGGGTTTTTGTGGGCGATTTAGATGGCATCACCGCTTCCGATTGCATGTAAGCTCAAATCAAACCCTATTTGTCAGTATGCTTTATCAAATCTGAAATCTTAGGTATTCTAAACATCTTAGGATTATTATTCTCACAGAGTGCCTGAAATGCTTTTTCTGTTATTAACCTGGATGTAGTACCATCCTCTAATGTTTTTAGCAATTTGATTTTTGTGTTCAACTATAAAAGTATTGCCATTATGAATCAATAAAATTTCATTTAAAAAAAAATATTAATGTACTCTTCTCATACTTTTGTTTTTAATATATATATATATATAGTAAATGTTTAACTATTTCAAGTGGTATAAGGAAAAACAAAAAATATGGGAGAAAACTAACCTTGTCATCCAAGGGCATTCCACAATTAATGATATGCAGCTCTTTCATGTGGTGAAAATCCTTGAACTTTGATAAAAAATATCTCATGTCATTATTGTCCTGGGTGTTGAAGAGATGCTTTAGTTTAGGTAGTTCCCTTTAATTCCTAATTCAGCCTGGGAAAATTCTATTTTCTCCGTTAGGTTCTCCATGACCAAACACACGTTCGAGGACTTCACAATCATCCACAATCACTTCTTTCAAATTCTGTAAGCTCTACATCAAATGGGACGGAATAAGATCGACTAAACAACGACAAGTATATATACACTCTTAAGATTTGTACCTTGTCCAAGGATTTAAGTGAAAGTTGGGGATGCCATATCGTCTTCAACATGGAAAGCCCTTTGAGTTTTAATTTCTCCAAGTTCGGAAATGAAACCTACAACAAAGACACAATGTATTACATAATAATATCATCCACAATAAATTTATGACAAATACAAAAATACTCCTTAAACATAATTCATTAACTCTTAGATATTTGCATCTTCATTATTGTCATCCTTAGAAAATATGAGGTAAATTAAAAGGAATTATATTTTATGGTTGTTGATTAAGAGCTTTAGTTGACAAACAATCATTCATTTTATTTCATTTGCCATGGATGTGTTCCATATGCAATCATTTGTTATTTCATATTAAATAATACACACACTTGAACAAGTTCATTATAAAAATTTACTTTAACTATTAAAAAATTTGAATAATTCTAGGATCGATTTGTTAATTTTGTTTTCATTGTTTTCCCTTCAAAATATTATTTCAATTTATTTATAAAGCTTTTAAAACATAAAACTTTTTAAAGTTTCTTACTCAACTTGGATTATTTCAATTTTATGAATATTGCTTATTTTTCTCTAAAACAACTTGTTTGACATTATAGAGAAACAAATCTTTGTATAATGTGCTTCCCATACTAACAAACTTAAATTTGGAATATGTGATAAATTCATGATTTTTTTTTTTTGTCCAAAAGTATTCTTGATTGAAGTTTTGACAATAATAAACTAAATTTAAGGATTAACAATGATTTGAAATATTTTTCTCTCTCTTCTAGAAGTTCTGCTCGATCAAATGAGGGAAAGGCCAAGGTCATCTAGATGGTAACGGTTACCTACTATGCATTAAATATATCTAGATGATCAAAGAATCGTCCAGACAAGGCCTTTTTCATGCATTTTATTAGTGCTCAAAACCCCATATTTATAAACAGAGAGATGGACTTCATTTATGACTAAAAGAACACTTGCATTGAAGCTCCTATCATTTTTCTTAACCAATTGCTCTCAAATTCAAATTCTTTAGTGCATTTATTTCACTTGCATACCTAAAGTCCACATTATGTCCATCCAAGCTTCTCATGTTATTTGAGTTTTAAAGTGATTGAGTTTGGGAGACCTTTCTTATATCAAAGAGAGAAGATATCAAGTGTGAAAAGTTTCAAGCTAGTTGGTGATTACTTGAAGGAGATTTCTAGGAATCTAGTAGAGCCATAGTCCAAATATAAACAAAGAAGCTCAATTTGAAACTTGAACCCTAAATCATATTAGAGGTTGAAGATAAGTGTACATAACCAGGAAAGTATCAAACTGTTATAAAACTGAGTTTGCTTATCTTTATTCTATCTCTATAATTTGTTTCTAATAATTACTTGAAAGTGATTAATTTTGTAGAAGTTTTTCAAATACCTCCCCTATCTATTGTCTGTTTTTCATAGTCATTCGATTTTTCACTATTTTATTTATTATTAAAAGAAAAGGATATAAAACTACTACATATCAAGGGAAGTAATGTACACTAATGGTGAAATATAAAGAGCACATTGAGTGATTAGACTTGATAGAGGTGACAAATTTTATTCTCATGCCACAAATTATTTTTATTCATATAAATCATTTAATATTTTAAATCAGATGCACTTTATATATATATTTATTCTAAAATCAATTTTGTTTTTTAAGAGATTTTAATAATGTCGTTCCTAAATTTATTTATGTATTTACTCCTATCAATCCAATGTTTTCTTTATTTAAATTAAAATAATATGATAAGTTTTTTTTTACTCCTTAATTTTTCCTATTTATATTTAAATTTTTTTAAAATTCTTTATTTACCCCAAAAAAAAATTCTTTATTTATCCTTATTCATTTCTCAACTCCTTTATATTTTATTTATTATTGATTATTTTTAAATTATTTGAAATTAAATTTTTCTATAATTCAAGAAATTGATTATTAAAGATAAATACCATATACTCTTTTTTTTTTAAAGTAATACAAATACCATATACTTATCACACTCTTTTTGTTATATTATTCAAATATTAATTTGATTATGCATATTATATCACTCATAAACATCATTAATACATATGTGTCACAAGATAATACAGAGATGTCCGCTTCTTTTTTTTTGAGAAAACCTATCAATTAAAAAATAAAAAGTTAATTTGAGAAAATCTTATTTGATAAGATTATAAAATTATTTTTTTGAAGAAATTATAAATTAATTTTAAATAATAATAATCCTGCATGTTTCAAGAATATAAATTAATATTTTTATAATGAAATTAAATTTTAGAATACTTTAAGAAATTTATCATTAAATGTTACTAATAAATATACAAAATATTTGTACTATAAACTTTATGTCATATCATTTACAAAATATATTATTTTGATCAATAGTATCTATATCAATTATTAATTTAATAAAAATATTAATTCGGTCATATTTATTTTTATATGTTAATTAGTTATTATGTTATCATTTTTAATCTTTTATATGAAACTTTCATGTTTTTGTTTATTTTTACCATTAGTTGAATCATACATGTATCTATATATTGTTTATCGTGTTATCAATTTTTAAATATTTTAACTGAAATTTTTATTTTTTTGCTCATATTTTCAATTAAGTAAACCATTCAGATCTTTATATATATTATTTATTATGTTAGTATTTTTAAAGTTTTATCTTCAATTTCAATATTTTTATTTATATTTTTATAAATATGGATTTTTTCATCAATATTTCAATGAAATAGAATTACCAAAAAAAACAGTTCTTTATAGTAAAGGTAAACCATTTAATTTAGTTAGATAAAAGATAAAAAAGTTAATTATTAGGGGAATAAGATAGATTATTTCTTAAATACATAGTAATTATAATATAATATGAAAAAGTGAATAAATAGAAAAGAAAATACGCTATAATAAAATAATAAAGAAAATAAAAACATATAACAAACAAAATGTCCATTCTTTTTTCTTCATTTTACATCTAAAAATTATTAATCTAATTTCATTTGACTTTGTTTGTTAACCTTTTAAATTTTTTGATAAATCTTATAAAGTACTAATAATATTTAAGGTTTTTTTTAGATCCAACCCCTGACCTTCCTTGGCTGTACCATCGTAATAAATTCTCGTCTCATCTTTATATTTTTTTAACACATGTATAAAATGTAAAGTGCAACGTAGAATTGAATGTGGAGGCAACCTAGTTTTTTAATTAAAACTGAAAAGAGATAGAGATTGGTTGGCAAAACAAAGGAGAGGTTCAAGAGAAATGGTGATCTTCATTTTTAAAAGTATTTTATAAGACCAAAATAAATATAAATAAATAATTTAATGATAATTAATTGATCTAAATATATTATTTTTAAATATTTTATATAACAAATTTCCATAAAATATTTAATTAAACATAATAAGGGATGATGAAATGTAATGAAAATATATAAGAAAAAGCAAATCACTTTATTTCAAAATATTCTTACGGTCGTATAGGAGAAGCAAGAAAATGCACTTATAATATTTGTGTGGTAGTTGTTGTTTTTAAGATTAAAATTTTGATTTTGATTTATTCTATTTTCAATTGCTTCATAATTGAAGTATTCCAAACCATTTTTATTATGTAAGATACAATTTTAAATTAATTTAGTATATTTATTATTATTTATAAATATAACATTTAAATAATATTTTAAATTTGTATGGTATATTTTTGTTAATATCTCCCAAAAATAATATAAGGACCAATTTAAAAAAAAAAAGAGTATTGATGAAACCTAACCTGTTCACCGAAGAGCACTCCATTAACAAATTGATAGTAAGAGACGGATAAGCATTTGAGGTCATGAAAACTCACAGCACTGGAGGAGAGAAAAGGCCTCGCCCGTACAACCGCTTTAATTCCTAGCTCTTCAATTTTCTGCAACAACTTTCTCATTCCATTCCTCAAAAGTAAGCTTCCGATAACACCATTGAGCCTTAATATTTTTGATCTTTCAAAGTATTTTTCGAAATCAACGAAAACTCCTATACATATTGCACAACTTGTTAAGTTCTGAAAGAACGTGTCTTTTTCTGGTGCCATCTCTACATCTGGTATGTCTATCTCTATCGTCCTCAAATGTTCCAAATGATTCAATTCCGATAGACAAGCATTATTGCTTTCTCCATTACTAACTTCAGCAACTTCCCATTTAGAAAAACTAGATCTCATGAACAAACATTCTAATCCAGACAACTTTGATAAGATATTTTGAGGAATTACTTTAAGTTCCATGCAATCATTCAAATTCAACAACCTTAGATTGGTCAATTGCCCCATTTCTTTAGGCAGTTGTAAAATATAGGAGCTCACCATGCTAAGAACTTGTAGTTTCTTTAGCTCTCCAATCCCAGTTATGTCTATCAACTTATAGCACTGATCCAAACATAACGTTCCAAGATTTGCAAGAAATTGAAGTGTTGAAGGTAGTGTCTCGAAATCCATTCTAGACAAGTCTAAAACTTTGAGTTGGTTCATCCCATCAAAAAACGTGTTTGGGATTTTAATATTCAAATTGGACCGCAATAGCAAAAATTGAAGTTTCGGACATACTAGCCTCTGAGGCAGCTCATGCATAGCTTTGCAATACAAAGAGATGTATTTGGACTCATCAGTCTTTGACCAGTCGTCTTCCCTAACTACAAATCGATGAGGATCCTTGGATGCAATGTATCTAGCAACGTCACGAACTACATCATGCATCCTAACATACTTGTTATCATCGTCCACGAAAAGCAACGTTGGTTCTCTTCCTCCAAAATAACATCTATAATCACCCTCAAGTAATAAGCTTGAGGTTTTGAGGGTTGTCAACAATGCAATCAGTTTATTTCTTGCTTCCTCCAATGATTTGATGCGGTCAAACAAATCCAAACCCATAGCATAACTTAACAAGTCATCCATCCAAATATCACCATAACTCAACATACCACAAAGTAAGAACAACGACTTAAGTTCAGTACCTTTCAAATGATTGTAGCTCAACTCCAGACATGCGTATACCTTTTCCTCCACTCCTCTGATGTTGGTTGGCGCGGAACTCCTGAGTTCTTCCAAGGCATTCTTCCATACGGCCATGTTTTTACCTTTTAACGCCTTTGCAGTTGTTACAATTGCGACTGGTAGACCTTGGCATTCTTCAACTACCTTCCTTGCTGTGGGTAGCACCACATCATTCTCCACGGAATCACCTGCTGTCATCTTAAATAACTGCCAAGCTTCTTCTGGAGGTAAAGGCGGAAACTGGAAAAAACATTCTTGTGCGCCCATGTCTTGAGCAATAGGTCTTTATCTCTAGAAGCCAACAGTATTGCAATCCTTTGATCATCGTCTTTACAATAAGGGAATTCGACTTCCTCCAAATTAACTTCCTTCCAAACGTCATCTAAGACAATAAGGATCTTCTCCTTTCTTCAGTCTCTGCATCAGCTGAGCTATGTTAGTGGGATTGAGCCTCGTTCTTGAATTCCAAGCCTAACATGCCTCCAATCTGTTGTTGAATATCCAAAATTCCTGTTGAAATTTTTCTGGTTCTCGAGTCCAAGATACCTGTACGTAGACTTGTGCGGTGAACAGGTTCTGTTGCTTAGCTAGTTCAGCAACTTGTTTGAGCAGAGTGGTTTTGCCCACGCCGCCCATCCCCCATACCCCAATCATCTTCGTCTTATCATCTCTTAATGCATCCATAATTTTGTTCAAAGTCGAGGCTCTTGAATCAAAAGATTCATATCCTTTGAAGGTTGCAGTCCGTGGAGGGAGACGATACGATACGCCATCAGGGAAATCGCGAGCTTCTTGGATTCCAACAATAACATGCGCCTTCTTGTATGCTTCTCTGCCAAGCTGGTAACGTGACTTGAGACTGAAACAGCGGATCCTGTTGTTTTCATCTTTCATCAATTCCTCTGCCTCCCTTTTGATCTGCTTCACCCGATTCAGCCAGTCTTGAACAATAGGTCTGATTTCATCCCCTCTTCTCGTAGCTTCATCAACACTTATCTGTACGTCATCCCTTGCCTTCCCCAGCTTCTCAACAATTTTGCGGAGTTCATCAATATGGCTGCGGTAGCAAAACAGATAACCAAGCTGGCGACCAATTGGAGCTACCATGTACTCTGATACTTTTTCAGCAACGGCAGTAACGATCTCTGTCATTTCGTCTCAGTTGGATTTGTTTTTTCTTCGATGTGCTTTAAAAACGGAAGGGAAATGAAGAAAAACCAGAAACAAACGGAAGAGGAACAAGAGGAAACTAGAATAAGAGAGGAAGAAATGGAAGGAGAAGATTATAAATTCTGCCAGAGGAAAGGTGACTGAGATTATGAGAAAACCGACAGGTGTGGAGAAACCTCATAACTATGGCAATTAGATCCAGACAAGTATGGAGATTAAGAGGATCTCTGCTATTTTGTCTCGGTTGAAAACAAAATGGGGAAGCCAGAAAAGGCAGGAATAAGAAGAACTAAAAGAAGAGGAGCTGCGAAACAAAAGGAGAATGAGTATTAACTAAGGGAGTGATGGAGAGTAGGAAAATGGAAAGGATTTAAGAATGGATGATAAAATGGCAAAAGGGTAAGAGAGTCCAGAGATGGAGAAATTAAGCTCAAGGAATTCTTATAATTTGATTCAGTACTGTGACCAAAACCAGAACAAGGAAAAAGCTGTTGTTTTGGTGATGAGTAGATTACCAAACAAATACAGACGGAATTTTTTTTTTTTGGAATTTGGTTTTGTTTGGAAACGAAAGGAAATGAGAAACAAATAGAAGTGAAGGAAACAAAGAGTAACAAGAAGAAAGTAAAAGAAGAGAAAGAGAGAAAGAAATGGAAAGGAGAAGAGAGTATTTGTTCGAAACAGAGGGAGGGATGGTGATCAGAGTAGGACTATGGAATTGGGGTTTTGTTGGAATAGTGTTGAGGAAATGAAAGTCAACAAGGAGGAATCAGAGGGAGCAGAGTTTGTCTTGTTCCAAACAGAGATAGAGGTGATGAAGGAAACAGAGGTGAAAGAGAGTGAACTTTTAAAAAAAAAATTTGAAAATAATTTTACAAATCATATTTGATGATCTATTTTTACTTTTTGATTTTTAAATTTGGTAACAGAAATTTAAAAAATAAACATATAATCTTTTATTTTTAGATTTTGAAAATTAAAATACAAAATTATCTTATCACTAACTCCCAAGTCTCAACACACTATCATTTAAAAAAAAAGAATTCATCGAGTTCAAATTAAAGAATACATCTATATCCAAATACTTAAATCAAATTACTAAAAACTATAAATAATGAAATAATATCTAATTTAATAGCATAACGAAATAATTCAAAGCCTATACATTTGATAGTTAAGTCTACACATTTGATATTACTATTTTGACTATAATATATTTTACTCTAGTTCTACAGTATATCGACGACTATTGATTTTATTTTTTGTCTTTAATAGAATATACTTTGCTCGTTCGAATCGTCTAAACATAAATAAACATTACACAATAATGACAAAAATCAAAACATCATACTGAAACGACACAACCATCCGTCGTACCAAGACGACGAAAACAACCATCGCACGGCACGACGACAATCATACGCACTGGCCACGGCGACCAAATCATTAAAAAAATATATAAAACATAGATCCATACAAGAATCACTCCAGATTAAGAAAAAATTTCAAAAGAGCAGAACGAATATTTCTGCTCAAAACGATAAAAAAAAACTTTATCATCAATGAAAATATACTGACAGATAAAAATTGAGAGAAAGAAAGACTATGGTTTTTAATTTTATATATTTTAACACACTATCATTTTATGTTATTATAAGTGGAACAAAATTTTGAGAGGAAATGTAAGGGAAATAAAATAAGAAAAATAAATAAAATAAAATAAAAATAAAAGAGTAAATTTTAATATATTATTTTTATTTGCTACTATTTTAACTAATTAATATAAAAATTAAATAATATGGTTTCTCAAGTAATTTTATTTATACTGATTTTGGTTTAAATTCTTCATTAAACATCAAATTTAAAAATTAACATTTTTTTATTTTCTTATTACTTTCCGATAACCAAATACAACCTTTAAATTTTTAAATAATAAAACAAAAAGTGAGATGTATCATAAATATATTTTTTTTTTCTAGAAAATTTTCAATAATAATCATTGAAAAACATTTTTTAGAATATATAAACATCATATCTTAATGTTATCAAATTTGCTCAATTATAAGAAGTTCATGCTTCAAAACAAAAAACAAAAGACTATGCTTAGTATATTGTTGAAAGAAAATGTAAATGAAAAAAAATTAGAGAGAAAAAGTAAAAAAAAAAATGAAAATATAGTTAATTTTAACATATTATTATTATTTATTATTTTAAACTCATTTTTTATATTAGATAATTAAACAAATATAAGATTTTAAATCATTTTATTTATATTTAATTTTGTAAGATTTTCTATGACAATGATTTTTATATTATTTTTCAATAAGCAAACACAGCCAAAATCTTCAACATCTTTTACACGAATCCCCGTATTCTTAACACTATTGTGGTGCCCTTGCCATCTGCACGTCTGAAAAGGGCTTCAATTATTAATGCTACTAATAGGTGGAAACAGCTGTGGATCTGGCTTTCAAAATAGAAAAAAATAGAAATTTGAAACATGTTGACATGTGCATGGAAAATATAAAAGGACGGAGACACATAATCCGAGGAATGTGGCTCGGAAAATTATTTGGGAAAAAATGTAAAGTAGGCGTGAAGAAACGAAAATCAATGATTCAGTACAATTGTAGATAAAATATTTATGGAGGATGAAGTTTCAAAAATACCCTTCCTACTTATCCTAATCAGCAGCGTCCGACACGCTATGGCGTCGGCCTAAGATGTTTTTTATATTTTAAAATTTATTTATTTACCCTTTTGTTTGTTTTCTTTTATCAAAGTGGAGGTGATACCCAGAAAGAGGCCATTATCCTTGGCCAAAGGATACCCAAATTGCCTTGATCTAAGACTCGGTGGTGGAGAGACCCATCTCTTGACTTCGCTGTTTGTGAGTTCCATAGATAAGCTCGCAGCTTGATTGGCTTTCCTATAGACGTGGTGGTGCAGGTTGACACTCCAATTTCTCCGAAGCAGGTCGTAGCAATACTCTTGAACTAGGTTGGAGTGCTTGACGCTATGATCGTCGGCGTCAACCAGGTATATATGACACAATTATTGATTGGATTTTATTTTATATTTTAAAATAAAATATTAAAATTAAACCAAATTCAAAGGATAATAGAAAATTAAATAAATGTGAAGTGTATTAATTTAAAATAATATTAACAACAAAACTAATAAATATTAGTAAATATATAATCCCAACCTATACATTAATTAAGATTTGTACTCAAGATCATAAAGAGAATATCTTGTGAATAGTTACGAAGATTCAAGTATTGTAGTGTTTAAGACGGTGCTTAAATGAAGTTGGGAATCAATTTAGCTTCTACTACGATTAAGTTACACATTTCTATGTCAAACACATAGATGTCACAAAAATCCCCAATGTTTTCTATAGCTTTTATGACCTCATTCATACATCAAACTACGAATTCTACAATATCCCCAAGCATTAATAATACCCACTAATGGGTATGCTATAGTTTCACTTTTATCACACAAAATGAAATAAGAACTACTTAATACCATGTATGTGCTTTAAAAAGAGTTTATCGATACTTCATTTGGTTACATAGTAAATTCATTTAATTATTAAGATAATATTTATAATAAGATAATAAAGATCTCAAAACATAAGCCTCCTCAGAAATAAAGCTTCAAACAAGCCTAATCCAATAAGCTCAATCACAGATTGTTTCATTTAATTGATTTGAATAAATTAAATGGAAACATTAAAATGTTATCCCATGAGTAAAAATTATCAAAACAAATATTTAAAATAATTAAAATTCTATCAATATAATAAAACAATTTCTTTAACAAAAACTCGTTTTTAAAATTTTAAAATAAATAAATAAATATAATATAACTGAGATATTTTTTAAAAATATTTATCATAATCGTACCTACCTTCATTACATTTATAAAATATTTTTTATCTGTGTTTTGTTCTTAATTTTATCAAATTTTAAATGTTTAAAATATTTTTATGAATGATTTATATTTTATGAATATTTTTTAAAAGTATCCATCAATATATTTTTGATTTTTTTATATATCATTTTTTATATTTTCTCGTAAAATCAAAAATATATTTATCGAGCATATTTTCGAATATTATTTGAGCGATGTTGGGATGTCCACTTGTCAACCAGTTTAACTTGTTTTTAATAGTTCAATTTTGATTTTAATCATCAAAATAAAATAAAGCCAGCTTCGCCATAGTTTCATAGATTTCACCCTTATAAATTGAAACAAATGAATTCAAACCTATGTTTTATTAATCATATTTTCTTTGTAATGTTGAGATTTTAGTTAGATTTTTATAGTTTAATGTTACTCTTCACTTATATGTTAATCCGAATAAAGCTAAGACTATTATAATTTCTGGTGAATTAGTAATTCAACTCGTGGATGATACTCATGCTTCATTATTACTCAGATTACTTACTTACTTCATATAGGCACAATATTTCAGAGAATAAAAACAATGCTTCACCTATATTACTAACTATATGAATTTGAATCACTACTCGACTTATTAACAATGCAAAACAAAAATGTAATCACAGAAATTGTAGACTTTCCAACCACCATGCGTACACTATACGCCACACTCGTGACTGGACTCTTAATCTTTCTTCCTCAAAACACACTCGTCCGTTCATTCATACGTAAAATAAATTTTGTAATGTAAAATTTTCTATATATATTTATACATACTAATATAATAATATTCATTTATATTCACATATTTGACGACTATTTTACTTTTGATTTAAATTTAGAAATTTCAGCAATAAACGTATAATTTTTTATTTTTAGATTTTAAAAATTAAAATACAAAATTATCTTATCACCAACTCAGAAGTCTAAACACATTATCATTTAAAAAAAATAAAAAATTTCATTGATTCAAATTAGCAATACATCTATCCAAACATAAAATCAAAATGACTAAAAATCATAAATGACAAACAGTTTATCGTTAATACATAAAAAACAAACTCAAGCCTATATTCATATTTGAAGAGATATTTGATATTACTTATTACGATCATAATATATTTGACTAATGAAAGATATCAACGATCGTTGATTTGATTTTTTGTCTCTAATAGAATATATGCTCGTTCGAATTGCCTAAACACAAATAAACATTACACAATAACGACGAAAACCAAAATATCATACTAAGATGACACAACTACCAATCGCACCAAGACTATGAAGACACCCACACGGCATACACAACCATGTGCACTGCTCGCATCAAATCAATAAAACATATAAAAACTTAGATCGTTCATTTTATCGGTAAAAAAATGTAAAATATGCAAATGAGTCGATTCGTCAAAAATGATAAAAAAAAAACTTTTATTGTTTAGGAAAAAAAGGCTACCATATTAAAAAATTGAGAAAAAGGAAGACTATGGTTTTTAATTTTATATATTTTAACACACTATCATTTTATAAGTATTATAAGGGAACAAAATTTTGAGAGAAATGTAAGGAAATAAATAATAAAATAAACAAAATAAAAAAAATAAAGAAAAATAAAAATAGGGTAAAATCCAATATATTATTTTTATTTGCTGTTTTATTTAATCACTAATATAAAACTAAATAATATATAAGTTTTCAAATAATTTTATTTATAAGTAATTTGAAGGAATTTTCAATAAATAATCAAAATTTTCAAAAAATTAACATTTATTTATTTTCTTATTACTTTCCGATAACCAAATACAAACTCAAATTTTAAATAATAAAACAAAAGTGAGATGTATCATAAATATAATTTTTTTCTAGAAAACAATACTAACTATTGAAAAATTACTTTTCAGAATATATAAACATCATATCTTAATGTTATCAAATTTGCTCAATTATAAGAAGTTCATGCTTCAAAATCAAAAACAAAAAGCTATGCTTGGTATATTGTTGAAAGAAAATGTAAATGAAAAAAATGAGAGAGAAAAGTGTTGAAAAAGAAAATAGAGTTAATTTTAACATATTATTATTATTATTATTTAAACTCATTTTTTTATATTAGATAATTTAAAAAATATAAGATTTTAAATCATTTATTTATATTTAATTTTAAAGAGTTTCGCTGAAATGATTTATATTATTTTCAATAAGCAAACACAGCCAAAGTCGTCAAACATCTTTGCTAATGAATCCCCTGCACCTAACACTATTGTGAGTTCAAGGTAGTTCTGAAAAGGCTTCAATTATTAATGCTACTAATAGGTGGAAACAGCTGTGATTCGGTATATTCAAAATAGAAAAAGTAGTAAATTTGAAACATGTTTATATGTGTTAAAATATAAGGATTTGATAACACATAACCGGAGAATGTGGTCGGAAAATTATTTGGGAAAAATAAAGTAGGCGTGAAGAAACTAAAAAAATCAACGATTCATAAGAATCAGATAATGATTATGGAGGATGTAGTTTGAAAACACCCTTCCCATTATCCGATCAGCAGTGTCCATACGGTATGTCGGCCTAAGATGTTTTGTAATATTTTAAAACTTAATATTTACCCTTTGCTGTTTTCATCAAAGTGAGGTGATGACTATGAAAGGTACATTACCTCAACAAAAGGATCTAAATCTGCCTTGATCTAAGATCATGGGTGGAGACCCATCTTCTTGACTTCGCTGTTTGTGAGTTCCATAGATAAGCTCGCAGCTTGATTGGCTTTCCTATAGACGTGGCAGCAGGCTGACACCCAATTTCTCTAAAGCAGGTCAAAGGTACTCTGAACTGTTGGAGTGCTTGATGCTATCTATCGTCATGCCAACCAGTAGATGAGACAGTTATTGAAATTGAATTTTATTTATATTTTAAAATAAAATATTAAAATTAAACCAAATTAAAAGGATAATATAAAATTTAAATAAATTTAAAGTGTATTAATTTTTAAAATAATATTAACAAAATAAACTAATAACATTATTATCAATAAGAACTGAATCTATAAGTATTAAATTTATATAAAAGTTAATGATTATAATATAACTTATTATTATTACATTATAATCAAGAATCATATAATATCTGTGTACTTATTGCCAGATCGTTATTTAAACAGATTCATGCTCTAAACTCAAGGAACCACTGAAATGAACATATTTAATGGACAGATATTCCACGCCAAAACACATAATGCTGTAAGAAAACTCAACGTTTTCCACAGATATAACTGATCCACATCAAACCATTGATTCACAATTTCCTGCTAATTTAATAATAATACGGTCCACTAATGCGGTATGCACAGCTTCTACCTTTATTACACAAAAACGAAATATTAATCACCAATATAAAGGTGAAAAGAAATATCGGGACAACATTTATTATGATAGTACCTACGACTATTAAGATAAGACTTATAGCTTATCATTAAGACTCTCAAAGATATTGTTACAAGATCGCAACTGAAGTTTAAAACGGTTTAACCTTTTAAAGTTCAATTATGTATTGAGCTAATTTTAATTATTTGAATAAATTAAAGTGAAATGATCAAAGTTATCCCCATGAGTAAAAATTATTGAAATGAAATATTTAAAATAAATAAAATTTTATTTAAAATATAATAAAACAATTTTAACAAAAAGTTTAAAATTTTAAAATAAATAAACAAAATAGTATTGAAAATTTTGAGATATATTTTGAAACATTATCATTATACCTACCTTACTCCCTGGTATTTATAAAAGATTTTATATAAGTTTTATAATTTCATCAAATTTTAAATATGTTTAAATATTTTGGTGAATGATTTATATTTTATGAAAATACTTTTTGAAAAGTATCCACTGGGATGTTTTACTTTTTATATATTCATTTTTTTATATTTAAAATTAAATATATTATCGATATTTTGATCATTATTTGAGGGGATGTGAGATGTCACAAGGTTCAACAAATAAAGCTTAAATTGTTTTTATTAGTTCAAAATTTGATTTTAATTTTAATTAAAACAAATAAAAAGCCAATTGGCTTTTAAGTAGAGCCTCACCAGAATAATAGATAAAATTAAAAACCCTATGTTTTCTAATTACATCTTCTTGCATGTTAGATTTTAGTTAGGATTTCTTTAGTTTAGTTTGTTTCATTTCCTTCTTTCACCTTTGTGTTATCCAAAGAAAGCTGTAATTATACTTCGGTAATTAGTAATCTAATCCATGCATTTATACTCTTGCTACCCATTATATTACTGAGGCATAAGCTACACTTGCCATGACATATAGAGACACACATATTTTATATAGTACACACCGCTCATCATAATAACTCATAGAATTAACCCACGCTCGACTTCCATTACTTAGTAAAAAGTTTAAAACACCATAAATCAATGACATTGTCATGTTAACAGAAAGGTTTGTCGTTCTATGTAAACTTAACAATTATTCAAATGAAGAGGGAAAAGAAGAAAGATGTTAGGTTTGGAAAAGGTTTTAGTGATACCGGTGCCATAAAAAATATCACAAAAAATGTTAGTGATAAGCTTTCTTCTTTTCTGCATATTAAATCAACAGCGGTCGTAAGAAGAAAGTTAAGAAGAAGATGTTAGGGTTTTGAGAATACCTTATCAGATCCTCAGGGTCACTAACGCAAGGAGGAATTGTAATAACATTTGATCCAAGACAGGAAGAAGAAGATGCTATAATATGTTCGGGCTTTAGGATATATGCAATTACCTTTTACCGTATGGTTCAGTTTAACTTAGACTAGATAAGAGAAGAAAGTGTGGTTGTATACTGGAGGAGGAAGAAAATAGTTCTAGATTTTTTTGAACTAGTTTCACTGTGAGGGGTAGTCAAGTATGGGTTCACATGATAGTGGTGGTCAGTTATTTTTTACAATCATTAACGATGATTCAATATGACTACAACCTAACCAAGAGGGGTGAATTGGTTTTCAAAAACTTTTTCGTGACACATCAATAAATCTTTAATTTAAAATGCAATAACAACCAAAAAGAGATAGCTGATAGAGAAGTTAAACCCACACTGAGTAGTGGTTCGGCACAACCTTGCCTACGTCCACTTCTCCTCAACTCTTCAACCGAGGTCTCCACTATGTCAAGTTCCAACTCATTTTTCTTTTATGACGGATTATATTCAATGGGCAACTTCAGTTATGCACACTTGAAGTTCCAAGCTTCAAACCAGAGCTGACACACTGGATTTGGTCTAATGGTCTCAGCAATTTCTTCAAGCTTATACACACTTGAAACTTTCTCACTTTAGGCAATAAACTAGATACTCTCAAGCTTCAAGATCTTTCAAATACAACTCAAGCTTTGATAAAACAAAGGTAAGAAAATTCAAAATATGCAAATGTAATGAATGCACTCACAAAACTTAGTTTGAGAACTAATAATAAGAGAAAAGATGGTTGAGAGTGTTGGTCATATTACAAATATCCCCACACCTCCTCCTATTTAGAGTGGGGATTGATTATTCATGCAACGCCTGCATTCAGCCAGTTTTACTGTCACACTGCTCACTAACCGCCATCGCTAATAAGGAAGCATCGTCACAACATCTGCTCACTAGCAGCTGTGGAAGTATCGTCACATATAACATCTGCTCATGTATACGACATCATCACATATACTTATCATCACACATCAGTTTTTCTCAATGCTCATTTTAGATTTATCATCAAAGGTTTATGCCTAAACCCATGTTTTCAAAAGATATGTAATTTTGATTTGAAACCAAGTTTGTGGGCATGGCGACAAATGATTATATCCTCAAAGTAAACTGCACGCATTCACCTTACATAGACCTAAGCTATCAAAATCTTCACTTCATACTTGAGCTTGGAATCTTGGTTACTTGTCATCTTGGTTCTTGATTTGAGTGAACTTCATTTCCAAGTGCTTGATCAACTCACTATTGTCATTTAGCTTGTATTATCTTCATTTGATGCTTTGATCGATTTAACCCACACCAACCCACTGAATCCATTAGTAACTGACAACTCTATTTATTATCATCAAAATCAACAGAGGTCTGGTCACTAATCGCCTTTGATGATGACAAACCATCGGAGGAGTAAATCTCCCTCAAACCAATAGGCTCCAAAATAATCGCATAATATAAATGAATCACCCAAACACATGTAAATCACATTCAACATACATAAGATACAATCATGAAATGATATAAATGTGGCATTCTTTTAGCACTTGATGTATATCTTTTCTCTCCCCTTTGATACATACTCATTCACTTCACTAGCACTTGATGGTCACTGACACATCTTTCTCCCTTGTGACATATCATTTCTCATTTAACTCCATACATTTTTCTCCCCTATGGCAAAGATCAAAAAGGAGCAAGAGACTTTGGTATTACAAAGGCATTCCCTTTAAAATCATACTAAGTAAGGGTTAAGAGTTTAAGGCACAATATTTTTCAATCAATATTGACACTCTTGAGTCATTCAAAACAATTTTTCACAAAGAGATGATTCCTAATTGTCTTCTACATTGATAAATTAATTCCATTTAGGTTTAGAAAATATCCGCAAGCATCCTCTGCCAACAAAAACTGGTGTAATATTCCTTTTGTGCACACATGATCTCTAAGGAAATGATGTTCAATCTCATATGCTTGGTCTTAGAGGTCAGACGGGATTCTTTGATATTAATGGCACTTGTGGCTACCATTTAATGGGAACAGAGAATATGTCAACCGCAATCACTAAGGTTGTTTAATCAAAGCACAAAATCATTCAACTTTCATAATGTATTTCTGCTTTCCGCCAAGATATAACCAACATAAGTTTTACAAAGGGATACAAAGGATGACTGTAAAACATAACGTCACTAGTGCTTTTATTTAATTGCAATCCACCGAAACTGATCCGAATAGCAGTATATAATCTAAAATTATCACATTTGATACCAAAGATCAATTACCATTAGTGCCTCTTCAAATAATTTAAATATATTCTTTAAATTTATCAAATGAGATTCTTTAGGACATGCTTGAAATTCAGCAATACAAGACACTATACATGATCGGGCCTATCAGCCATATACAACACAAAGAACCAATCTCATGCTCTTGTTATTTAGTTTGGTCAACGCATTTACCTTTTTTCATCCATGTTCTGAACTTCGATGGATGAGCCCATGGGTGTGTTCTTGGCTTTTACTTCTTCCAACAACCTCTGAGAGATCTTTATACTTTAGTTTGATCATAATGTTCCCTCTTGCTGTTTGATTTGAACACTGCAAGTCAGAAGCCTCCCACTGCTGCTCATCCCAAATTCACTATGCATAGATTTGCAAATTCTCAACAAAGTGAAACATTAGTAGCACCAAATACTATATCATCAACATAGATTTGAAACAAGAATGTCATTTTCTTAGCTTGTATAAATTAGAGTTGTATCACTTATTCATTTTGAATCAATAGATATAAGAAATTTGTTTAGCCTTTCATACCTAAGTCAGTGTTGTTTCAAGCCATAGCGCTTTTTGAGTTTAAACATGCTGATTAGGGGAAATTAAAACTCAAACCTCGAGGTTATCCAACATATACTTCCTCATTTATGAAACGATTTAAAAAGCACTTTTCACATCCACTGATATAAATGAAATTCTTGTGACAAGTAAAGGTAACATTCTATACTTAATCTAAATTTACGTGGAGCAAAGGTCTTTCTATATATAGTCAATTCCCTCATGATTTGAAATCTCGCCACTAATCTTGCTTTATTTCTACTGATTACATATTTTCATCCATTTTGTTTTCTATACAATCATTTTGTTAACACACTTTCACTATTTGTTTGAAATAACTCCCAAATCATTTTTCAAATTGATTGAGTTCTTCTTGTATTAAATACCTAATTCTCATATATTATAGCATCATTTAAACTTCTTGCTCAATTTGAGAGATAAAAGCAAGTGTTATTGTAAGATTTCAATATGAGAGGATCAGTCCCACCTAATGAAGGATTACCTATAATTTGATTCAGATGATTTGTAGACAAATTTCCATTCTTTTGGAAGTGACTATTCTCTCGCTCAAGTCGAGGAGGTGGAGATGGGCAAAGGTGATTCTTCCTTAGTTTGAATCAATTCCTTCTTGTTGATGAATCCTTATCATCACCTGCACCTCATGAGAACCAACCACACCATCATTAATATCTTATGTAATCTATCCAATGATTCTACCTTTCCACATTCTCCAAAAGCTTCATCCTCCTTTCTCCTTTGTAAGGGAAGGCAAATCCACCCATCTCCAGTCATATGTCTTGAGCAACCAATCGCCCAAGAACCATTCCTCTTTGATCCCTAAAAATCATGATTTAGGTACCCAAATCTTTGGGTCCTTGGTGGTTATAATCTGACTTTTCAACTAAAGTCTTCTTTGACTTGTAGTTGACGCCTTTTAGATCCAGCCTTCAAGAGGACAAGCACGCCACGTGTCCCTCCTCACCACAAAATCATATAGTTTGATAGCTTTCACTGTGTGGATTCTTTGACAAAGTAGTTTTGAAATATTTTTCATTCTTTGGAAGTTTTGTATCCTAGCCCCTTTTATCAAAACACATTTTGGCTAAAGAATCATTTCAAAAGCCTTTGTCCACAAGAGAATTTTTGAGAGTGAGGATAACAACCATTCATTCTTTTTTGAGTAGTTCCTCATTTACCTTTTCAAGAGAAATTTTTGAAGCTCAACTTTTGAAAATTTTCTTGATTTCATCGCGTTCTTTCGCTTCTCAAAATTCTTCTTCTTAAGTGAGGTAATATTTCACCAAACCATAGAGAGCTACATAATTCATCATTCAAACTAACTTCATCAATGTAATCAACTTAACTACCTTATCTTGATTCGAAGCCATGGCTATTATGTTGGCAAATCATTCGCTTTCATCAATAACATGAGCTCACTTTAATCCCATGTTGCCATCATAGCTCTTCTTTCTTCTTGGCTTTGTAGAGGACAACTATATTTGATATGACCCGCTTTCTTGCATTTGCAGCAAGTTACTTTGGCTCCTTCTCTATTTCTTTTTCTCTTTCAAGGACCTTCTTTCTTGTAGTTGCTTTCTACATGCTTTTCCACCAAATTTATTTTTTTTCAACAGAATTTTTGCATTTTCTTTGTGATGAGGGCGATATCATCTTCCATGTTGCCGAGCTGGCTTCCTCAACGACATTTTCTTTCTCGAGCTTTGAGCGCAATGCTTGGCTTCTTGCATTTCTTTCTTGTCTTGCAATCTTCATTTCATAAGTCATCAAAGAACCTATAAGTTCTTCAAGAGTAGCTATTTTATCTCTTTGCTCTCAATAGCTTCCGCTTTTGGAATTCCATTTGGGAGGTAGGCATCTTAGAATTTTAGATACCTTGTCTGTCTACTTACCCTCTTCCCAAGCCTTCAAGACCATTTACAAATATCTGTAAACTAGTAAACATCTCTAACAATAGATTCATTAGGTTTCATTTTGAACATTCCTCTATAATCATTTTCAAGAATTCAACTTTAGAATCTTGACTTGGTGGTTCTTCATGAGTACTTCTAGTATTCTCAAAATCTCCTTGAGCCGCTTTACATTGACTATTTCTATTATACTCATTTCTATCCATAGCACATACAAGAATATAAATGGCTCTAGAATTTAATTGAAATTTTCACTTCTTCTGCTATATTCACAAGGGTTTTCTTATTTTTCCTCCATCAACATCTTTGTAGGAAGGTGTGTAACCTAATAAGATTGAGCCTTTCATACTTCCAAATCAAGAGATTCTAAATACCAAGTCATTTTTGTTTTTCCAAAATTGATAATCTGGACCCTATAAAGAAGGGTGGTTTATTGATGGGAAAACTTTCTACATGAAAAGGCTGTGCTAGTTTTGGTGCTAGTCATTTTTCTCTTAGACGATTAAATCTTAAAAACAAAATAAGAGGCTTAGCTTTGATACTAATTGAAGATTCAATATGACTAAGCAACCTAACCAAGAGGGGGGTGAATTGGTTTTCTCAAAAACTTTTTCGCACAATAACAATAAATCTTTAATTTAAATGCAATAACAATAAATTAAAGAGATAAGGATAGAGAAAGCAAAACCCGAATTTATAGTGGTCCGGCACAACCTTATCTACGTCCACTTCTCCTCAACCTTCAACCTAAGTGAGGGTTCCACAGTGTCAAGCTCCAACCCAGCTTCTTTCTTTACACTTGGATTATGGTCTAATGGGCACCCTTCAAGCTATGCACACTTGAAGTTCCAAGCTCCAATCCCGAGCTTGATTAATTTGGATTTTGGCCCAATGGGCTCCTAGCAATTTCAAGCTATACACACTTGAAGCTTTCTCACTTAGGCACAACAAGATACTCTCAAGCTTTCAAGATCTTTCAAATACAACTCAAGCTTTGATGAACACAAAGGTGCACTCTAAAATATGCAAATGTAATGAATGCAC
This sequence comes from Tetrastigma voinierianum, assembly GCA_016808115.1. Taxonomy (NCBI): domain Eukaryota; kingdom Viridiplantae; phylum Streptophyta; class Magnoliopsida; order Vitales; family Vitaceae; genus Tetrastigma; species Tetrastigma voinierianum. The sequence goes on along the minus strand of JAEQBH010002464.1, from coordinate 75,021 downwards.
TCACAAACTTAGTTTGAGAACTAATACACAAGAGAAAAGATGGTTGAGAGCAAGTTTGTTTTACAAATGATCCCCACACTCTATTTATAGAGTGGGATTTTTGGACACTATTCACTTTAACCGTTTCACTAGCCGCTTTATCGCTCAATTAGATCGCGCATCGCTCATGGCATTGTTCACTAGCCGCTTTACTATTTACTAGCCGTTATACTGTTCACAACACTGCTCACTAGTCGTTGTGAAGTTAATGTTCACATATACGATACTGTTCATGTATACGGTACTGTTCACATATACGGTACTAGCATCATTCATACGACCAGTTTTTTCTCTAAATGTTCATTTTTAGATTTATTTATCAAAGGTTTTATGCCTAAACCCATGTTTTCAAAAGATATGTAATTTTGGATTTGAAAACCGAGTTTGTAAGTAATGCATGATTAATGATGATATCCTAAAGTGCACAAATGCATTCACCTTACATAGATTCCTAAGCTATCAAAATCTTCACTTCATACTTGAGTTTGGAATCTTGGTTACTTGTCATCTTGGTTCTTTGATTTGAGGAATCTCTATTTCCAAGTGATTGATCAACTTCTATCATTGTCATCTTTAGCTTGTATTATCTTCATTTGATGCTTGATCAATTTCAACCAAGTAATTGGTCTCCAATTTAAACTATTAGTAACTAATAACCTTGGTTTGTTATCATCAAAATCTCAACGAGAGGTATCCTTGGGCTAACAATTACTTTTTTTCTCAAATAACAATTACTTTTTGTAAGAATGTATTGACTAATGCAAAATGAATTATCCCTTTCGGTTTTTATAATATTTGTTTCTTGATGTAGTCAAACACAGTTTTCCCCTAAAAAATTACTTGGCCAATTATATGTGTTAAAAAATGCATGTGAATTAATTCTACAAGTTAATATGTACACTTTCTATTTCTCCATCTTTAAAATAAAAAATAATACTATCTTTTATGCAATATATCAAGTCTTTTACACCTTCATTCTTTTTATTGAAAGGCAATGGTTTAATTGAAGTTTAATATCTTAAGACACTGTGAAATATGAAAATAATTTTTATAATATAAGTTAAATTGTATTTCTTTATGCAATGCATTTTACTTTTATAGTATTTTTACATTTAAAACATAATCTAATAACCTTTGGCTAAAAAATCTGATATTTTCTCTCAATTTTCACTTCTAGTTACTAATCTTTCTAAAACAATGAGGGGTTTTTTTTTTACCATTGTTACTCTGAAATCACCGCTCTACATCTCTTTCTATCAATTGATTTTTTAATAAATTGGTTATTCCACATAGATATGAGTTTTAGTTTGTTTTTTGTGATTTTGTCGTCTTTAGGTTGTGTGTCATTGTTTTGTTACGACGTTTTGTTTTTAGTTGCCTTGTTGCAGTGTTTTATTTATAATCATTAGTATGTTACAGAACTAAAATCATAGATATTATAATTACTACAGCATTATTAAATTTGTAAGTTTTGAAATCTGGATGTTATTATGCTATTAATCTAGATGCTATTTTTATCGTTTTTAGCGATTTCATATGTGTGTTTCTATCGATGTATTGATATCTATGTTTCTATTGATATATTGATATTTATGTATTGCTTGTTTGAATTAATAATTATTTTCCTTTATTTGGCTTCCATTTTTCATTTCTCCTTAAACTATGCATAGGGTGATGATTTGGTCCACTAAAAGATAAGATTTAAAGTGATTATTTGTTTCCATTTAATTGATTTTTTTTTAAATAGAGATTTCATTGATTAGAACTAGTATAAATTCGTCTGAAACGTCTCAGTTAAATTTAAAAACTTTAAAGGATAAAGCAGCATCTAGAATAATAGAAAAATAGATCCACTCAAATACTACGCATTTGATAATTTGATAACATTAAAATCTCTTTAACTTAAGTTCACAGGTAATATTGACTCAAGATTTATTATTTTCTTATTGATTCAGCGCTGTTGCGTTTTGATCAGATATTTCATGATAAAATTTGTAACGAGATGATGAAAATAAACCTATACTAAGCGATATAATTCACTTCAATAAAGTAATAGTTGGCGATAGAAAATGTAAAAATAAATTAAAATTTAGATGTATGAGAACCATTTTTATTAAGGAAAAGCGATAGAAGGGTATATAAGAAAGATAAAAAAAATATATAAAAAAAACAAAGATTCTTGTAGTTGATGTGTTGGAGTTGTCGGAAAACAAAGATTAAAATAACAAAACAAAGATTACTTGATACATCGAGTGATCAACTTTCACTCGATGATGTGTTGGAGCTGTCGGAAAACAAAGATTAAATCAATGTTTGTAACATCACCTTCAGCATCAAATAGTATCTATAATGTCAAAGCATTACTTTAAGATTATATAGTAATTCAATATAGCAACTACAAAAAATTGCACCACTTTCAACCGTAGATCTTAGATATAAAAAACAGAGTCAGCCACTGTGGACCCCGTATTTGTGGTTATTATGTGCGTTTCCCACTTAAAAAAAGCAAGACTCATTTTTTTTATTTTTGAAAAACCATTTTTAGAAAAATGTTTAGATTGTATTTATTTTGTTTCATTTAAAAGGGAAAATAAAATAAGAAAAGAAAGCCAAATGTGGCTCACGATGAAACTTGTGAGTCACAGGAAATAAGTGCAGGTACGTAGATTGAGTTCACTTATCGGGAGATACGATGGAGCGTGCTTGTACCTCTAGCCCTCAAGTCGGGTCTCTGCCGTAGTAGAAAATATAGGCTTTTAATTAATCGATGTTGAATATCGAAGATAAGCAATGTAATCTAGCTTGTCGAGCGTATATAAATAAATATTGACAAAAGTTAAATTGAGAAAAAAATATGCGCAGATGGCACATGTTAGAAGCGCTACTCGGTGGAGGCTTGATATTAGATGCAATTCTAATAGTATTATTAAGTTTAAAAATTGGTTACCAATTATATGTCAAAGTATTCATTAAATGATACATGGAATGTGGACCCTGGCTTCATTTATATATTGTAATTACTTCCGAGATTAATTTATAAATTATAGAATTAACCGTGTGTTTAAGATTTTTGAAGGCCATTTTGAAATTGAAGTTTTAAAAACTAGAAGTTTGAAGTTGGAATTTGAAATTTTAGATTTTTGGGGACTTAGAAATATAGAAATTAGGAATTTCAAGAATTTAGAATGGGGTGGTAGATTTTTGAAATGGAGTTTGAAATTTGAAATTGTCGTTTGAATTTTGAAATTATGAATTTTGTAAATTTGAAAATTCTCAAGCTTCAAGGTGAAGTGGAAATTGTGGAACTTGAATTTTGAAATTATGACACTTGATTTGTGAAATTAGAATTTGCAATTTTGAAATTGAAGCATTGAAAATTTGAAATTTGAAGCAGGACTTGAGTTTTAAAATTGAAAATTTGAATTTTAGAAAATGAGAAATTTGGAATTTGAATTTTAAATTTGGACACTTAAAAATTGAAATGAAAATTTATAACTTGAATTTTTAAAAATTAAGGATTTATTAAATTAAGAGTGGTGATAAGTTGTATGTTAAGAAAAAATAAATTGAATTAAAAAAACCAATTTATTAAATAAGAAAGCAAAAGAAGCAATATATACATTAGAAAATAAAATAATAAGACTATAGAATTAAATGACTAATATATATACCAAGAAAATTAATAAATAAATAATAAATAAAATAAAATTAAGCTATATAAAATGAAGTAAAAGAAAATTAAAAGAAAAAAACTTGGTAGGCAGATGCTTTCTCGGATGACATGCTTAAGTGGAAATACCTCCAAAGCAGGTTGTCTCCCAAAATTGCATGACCAGATTTTCCCCAGTAGTAAACTTTAAAGCTTTGAGGCGAAGCTTGGGACCTCACCCGATGTGGGGAAGGCCTCTTTGCTAAAAAATAAATTTAAGGAGCTAATAGGGCTTTAAATTATATGGCCATGCCAATTTATTCTCCAACAAAATATATTTAATCGATAGGCAATTTAGGGTCTGCAACTTTTTTTTAGTGGAAATGGCCTGTGATTTTTTCCTCAAATCAAGGGAAGATGACCATTTTATAGGAAAGGAGACCTATCTCCCTTATAAATTTCCAATGTGGGATTGCCTTGCAAGGGAAAAATCTAAGCACCGGAAATTGGTGTCTGAATATCTTACTCGATAGAGTTTATGAGTGTAACGAACAGAACAGTAAGCGATGTGTGAAAAGTGAGTGAAGAGCGAGATGAGCTCTGAAAAAAAAAGGAGACCCCAAAAAGTGTCAGAGGGACACTAAAGCGCGAGGGCTGGAACCTTACTGAGGGTGGAATGAAAAAAAAAAAAAAACAAGATAACACATGGTGCCCGCTGATATAGATCTGACACCAGTCTAAGAAGGCCTCTGAGAGTGAGCTTGTGAAATCTAAGCGGCGGAAGTCGGCCGCGTGGGTACTAGAATGGTCATGTGTGCACATTATAGCGATCAACACCGTCGTGGAGAAACTCGCGAGAAATTTATCAATGGAAATGCAATGACCGGAAATAAACTATGTGATCAAGTTTGCGATGATAACGATCATGAATGCGAAGTAGCGATATATATCTCTAATGGGATGAAATACGAGAGTCACGGATGTGGTGAAGACCTCCCGGAATGTACGGCACGAAGCGAGGAAGCCATGAGCGAAGCCTAAGCCCTTTATTCAAGATGTATAAACGTAAATCGATAGTCTAAGCGTCGTATATCACGAGAAGATGAAATTAGAATCTAAGCGTGGTCTTTATGAATGTGATATAGATAAAGTCTGAACATCTTATCCATATAAAGGCAGTCACGAGCAGCGATATCGCGAGAAGACGAAGTACGGAGCGTCGGCTGTGGCAGCAAATGTATGATTGGATGAAGTCTGAACATCTTTATCAAATATGAAACAAAGAATCACGAGCGCTGTATGCGACGAAGTCGAACGTCGATCGTGTATAACGATGTGATACAGGATGAAGTGCGAACATCCCGATTCATATTAAGGCGAAGTGCGAGCGCGATATCACGAGAGAAGCGAAGTCACGAGCGTCCTTGTGGTGCTAGCAAATGTGATACAAATGGAAGTCAGAACATCGATCCGAAAAAATATGAAGGTGGAAGTGCGAACCGCCTAATATGCGAGAAGGCGAGTGCGAGCGTCTGACTGTGGTGCTAGCAAATGTGTTGATACGGATGAGTGACGCGTTTGATCAGTATGGCGAAGTCGGAACGCCCTATTATGTGCAAAAAACGAAGTGTGAAAGTGCGATCTGTTGTCTTTAGCGATGTGATACGGATGAAGTTTGAACATATGATCGTATGAAACCAGTGCGGAATGCGATATGCGAGAAGGCGAAGTGCGGGCGATGCGATTGCGGTGTTAGCGAATGTGATGCAAATGAAGTCTGAACATTTAATTCATATGGCGAGAAGTCGACGCTGTCTGTGACAATCCCGAGCGTGCGTTTGCTCGGCTAGCGAATGTGATGTAAATGAAGTGCGAGCTTGTCTGATCCGTATGAAGGTGAAATAAAGACGATACGGAAGGCCAGAATCTGAGCATTCACGATCTATTGAAATTTAGCGGTGTGATGTAGATGAAGTCCCGAACATTTTGATCTATATGAAGAAACGAAGTCCTAAGCGCACGTCTGCGAAGACGAAGTCACGAACGTTTAATCTGTTGAGGCTAGCCAGATGTGATCTGAATGAAGTCTGAACGTCGGTCGAAGTATGGTAGTCACGGGCCTTTGATCTGCTTGACGAGTCGAGCGTCCCGATCTCTTGAATTATGAATGTGATGGGATGAAGTCTAAACATCGATCATATGAAGGCAAAGTGCAAGATGCACGATCATATCACGACGAGTCTGACAATGCGAATGCCGATCTTTAGCAAATGCTGATGCAAATAGAGTGAACATCGATCATATAAAGTGAAGTGAATGCAATATCACGGAAGATGAAGTCACGAACGTCTAATCTAAAGATAGTAAAGGCGAAGTTATAGGGGTATGCCCTAGTATGACATCCAACAGAAACATGATGAAGTCCAAAAATGTCATAACAAATGGCTCATATCCTTGATAAGAACTGTCTGGACAAATTGACCACCTTCAAACGATCTCGAAAGATAAGGGATATGCCCCAGTGTGGCATCTATCAAAATATGATGAAATCCCAAAAATGTAAATAACAGAGACTCATCCTCTTGGATAACAATTGTATGCACAAACAAAACAAATTCTGATCTTGGCGGGATAAGGGATGTGCCAAGTATAACATGTATGTCATTATTAGAAGATGTGATGAAACCTCGAATATCAAAATATGGCTCGACATCTTAACGATAATCCGTCTACACAAACAAACACATCAAATGATCAGACGGATAGGCGTATGCTGAGTATAGCATGTCGAGTCAGTCTAAATCCCTACGCATCTGATAACAAAAGGCAATCTCGGATGTCTAGTAGTGTGCAGTGAATCTGACGCTAGCAAGACATCTCTAGAAAAAGCCACGTAATGTCAGAGATATGAAGCCAAGTCTCAAATACCTAGCAAAGTAAATGTTGTCAAAGAAAACGTTAAATACCATGGTCTCAAGGTGGTCTTATGACACGGACCGTAATGTAGGCTTAGGGTGATAAGGTAAAAGAAATGAAGGAAACTAAGACTCAGGCAATGATCAACCCATTGCCCTCGTGTGTGGAATACCACATGTAGAGATCTCATGAGCCATGGATTACAAGAACATCGATGGAAGTGCTAATATGATGTAATGCAAAAAAGTGTAATATGTAGTGAGATAGGTAAGAGAAAGGATGTAGAGTGAAACATCAAACTCGAAACCAACCAAACATATGAGGGTGATAAATGTAAGAAAATAGGGAGGTATAAAGTCGAAGATAAATAACGATATGGAAAAAAAAGCGATGACAAACTATAGTGGTCCCTATCCAAATCTTTGCATGAAGGAAGACATGTACGTGAGCAGAATTGGATGATGAATATGACACTAACTCGGAGCCCCTAGGAGATGATTGATCATCTCATATACCACTAATAAGCTACAGAGAGTCTACCTTGTAACCCGATCTACCCGATTCAGCCACTCTAGAAGACAAATGGGAATTGGTTGGAAAAAAGTTGAGGAAATGAAAGTAAACAAAGGAGCATGCATGCAGATCTCTAGAGTTTGTGTTCCAAACAGAAATCGAGGTGGTGGTGTAAGAATCAGAGGTGAATGCTTGTAAAGAGAACAAGAAAAGAGAGGAGCAGCAGAGTATGTAGAGTATGTAGTTAATTAGCCTTTTTTACAGTTGGAACAAAAACAAATATTTTGCAGCCTTCACATGGAGCACGCGGGACAACAGGTCTTCATGGCTGATTATATAAATATGAGGATGCCTTCTCCAAGAATCAAATCTCGATAACCGAATATTTCATTGTCACCCACTAATCTAATCTAATCACCTTTATGTTACTCCCACAACTCATTATACTCAAAGAATCATCTAATGAAAGTATGAGTACAACAAATAACAACTCATTCACTAAAAAGAGTCACCTAATTATATGAAAATAAATAAATAAATAGGGAGAGAAAGTGAAAGCATGGTGGTATATCCATAATGATTATGGGAGGTGACACTCGCTTTTTTAAAAATTTTGAGAGAATAGAAATATTTTAATATTCAAGAGAGTAAAATGTTTTTTTGCCCTTTTTCAATGAAAAAGATGGGTTATGATAGAGGAGAGGTAAACTTTTATTCTCTCCCCATGACTTAAGGAGAAGAGGAGGTGAGGGCATTTATGTTTTATCAAAAAGTTTACTATTCAAATACATATTTTTAATATTTTATTGGAGATGCTATATTTTGGTGATTTGAGGTTGTTATGTTATATTTTAGAATGATGCATCTTTTACCAAAGCCTTTTCATGTAATTTATGGTAAGAGGTTATGAGAATTAAATATATAATAAAAAGGGGTTATAATGGCTAAAGGGAAGTTACAAAATTCATCCTAAATAAATAATAAGAGGTTATGAGAAAAAAATCACTCCTTAATTCTCAGTTTCATTTATCCTGTCTGCTACATTTTATGAAGGTAAAGATGGCAGCATCCTATGACTGTTCTAGTGGATTTGGTTATTCATATTTTCTCTTAAATCAGGTTTCCTTTAATTGTATCAGAAGACAAAGTGCTTCAGGTTGAACAGTGGTGGAGCTTGATCCACGCATAGCTTTGTTTAAAGTTTGTTCTTGTTAAGCCTGAAGCATTTCATCTCATTCATTTATTTCTTCACAGTGTGGATTGGTTTGTGTTATTAGAAGAAAAATAGATAGATAAATAAAAACCAGAGTGTAGCAGCTATTTTGAGTGATACCCTCTTAGTTACATGTATTTGCAGGATTGAAAGAGGCTTGGTGATGAAGATCTTTGTGCTTTGTGTAAATAATAAATTGATGGAATCTTCTTGGGGTTGTTTAGATGATTAAGTATATATATATATATATATATATATTTCTCTTGGAATGAAGTTAATGTCCAGAGCATCTGCCTTTATCGTATAGTTCCTTAATTATAATAAAATGAGACAGCCTGCAAGTAAAAAGAAAAAGATATGTGGGATGTACCAAACTTGATTTGAAAATTGTGGAAACTGACCCTTTTGTGGGCTTTAAAAATATTAATTTTAAAACATTTTTTAAATTATGACTAAAATAAAATAAATATTTAGAAATATATATATATATATATATATATATATATATATATATATATATATATATATATATATATGACACTTATTGTCAATTAGGTTACATAGTTGTTGTAAGATATTGATTTAAGCGAATTTCAAGTCACAGTTACAAGATGGACATTTCATACAAATTGGCTGTGAATCAAAGAGCCAACATACAATTTCAATATAAATTTTGAAGCTCAGTTTCAAGACAATTTGAGGTAATTTTTAAAGTCAGAAACATACGATTTCAATCTGTAATTGGAATCGCTTTCAAGATATATATACGAGCTTTTATTATAAATTTTTAAGTCAGATTCAAGATAATGATTTTACTGTAAAGTTTTGAAAGTTTACGCTTAAAGACACGACGAATGTTAATTTTGAAATCACAAGCTAAGATGTGACTTCATCATAAAAGTGGTCAAATCATCTAGATACTGGAAATGAATCTTACATCAAATTTCTCCGATTCAACGTTTCATAAAAACCAAAACATCAATCTATATACCATCAATGCAACATGTATGGTAATATCCAAAGTAGATATAAGTAAAAACCGTCTAAAAAAGCTTTTAAGTACAAAGGTCATCATGTCTAACTCATACATAAAATCACTAATGTGTGTCACATGAATGAGTCATCTTCTTTCTTTGTGATCGTCTATCATATATATGCAACTTTGATGTATCAAAAGAATCCTCATGTGCTGCTCGATTTGTTTACCCTCTTTCTCATCCACGTCCTTGTCTATCTTGTGTTTACTCCTCTGTTATTATTTCCAAATTAAATTTTGTGGAGCACTTTCTTTCTTTCTTTCTACTCGAGTCAATAGAAAGTGGAAGCGAATGGTTAGAGAAAATGAATTAGTGGACCATAAATAGATTTCTCTAGGGATGGAGTCAAACGACAATTTTTCTGGAGCTTGTACGTGGACAATTAGAAAAGATCTCAATAATGAAGAACATGAACAATAGTTTAAATATGATTGTTGTAAAAGGAGAACAAAATCATGAGAAAAGGAATTATATATCAATCAATCAACAACAACCATGAATCAATAAAGCAGTTTAGCATTTAAGCAAATTCAAGTATTTTAGGATTTTTAGTAATCTCGGGCTTCTTGTTTTCATGTTCTAGTCAAGTTTTCTTCTCTATTTTCAGACACTCACAAGCTTTCTCTAAATAAATAAAAAAGAATTCTTTCATTTCCTTTAGTTTATTCTCTTCAATTTATCTATTATGACATTATTCACTTAAAATGTGAGGAATTGTCAAAGAAATTAAAGAACCTAATTTTTATCTGATTAGAAGTTTGATTCTCAACGTAATTTCAGTTTGGAAACATAGTAATTTCTTGGCATACCCATATTTTCTAATTTTTATTTCTATATGTTAAAATGAAATTCACAAAAATCACCAACAACTCCCAAATATCTTATATTGATAGAACCTTAGGTCTTTTTTCCATGTTCCTAAATCTTAATTAATGCAGCACTTCTCCCTCATCACTATTGAACAAATAGTAAAAGGTAATGATAACAAAGATCTTGAAAGCTTATGGTAAAAACAATATAACTAATTACATATAATATGCACATGATTTGAATATTGTTAGTCAATTGTGTCTAGATCCATAAGCGAGAGAAATTATTTCATTACATTATAGAGAATGTCATAAAAAACAAATAACATATCAATTATTGGGCCCAAATCAATTTTATTAATTCATTTATGACTCTGGGAAATTTTTTTTGGTATTATTATTAAACTTTCATGAAAAGTTTATCATTACCTAATAAGAGAACAATTCTTTTAAAGGTAGTTGTGGTACAAAAGTTGGGAATGAATCTGAAATTTTTAATAATTGAGAAATATCATGATACAGAAGGGATTACAAAAAATATTTCTAAATTTTTTTAATTTAAAGGAGATATAAAATATTTGAATACTATCTAAAATGTTAGATATTTAATTTTTTTAAAATATAAGCATTTAAAAAATCTTCATTATATATATACAAAATAATTATCAAATACTAAGGTAATGCCATTGCTATAAATAAAGGATATTCCATTTACGAATTTTCAAATATCATTGTCATTATCACGACAACAAGCGAAATTTCAAACGACTAAATGGTCATGACCACACACTGCAATCGAGAAATTGGTTAAATATCATCACATGACAACCACACCGTTTTTTCACCTTGCCACAGCATCGTATAAAATTGCATTATTTTATACACTGATTGTCACTACTTCAACTGGGTTTTTCTGTACCCCCTGCACACCGCCAAGGAAGGGGAAAGGCGAATCATTCTGACGTTTGAGCCATGGCAGGCGCATTTTTCCTCTGGTCTTCGTGTTCTCTTGCTGTTGACGTGATGATCGAGCTTTTTCAAGATTCTAGAGAAAATGCTCAAGAAATGTTCCTATAAAGGTTAGATTATTATCTTTCTAGGTTTCTTTATTGGTGCTGGATTGCTCAGAAATATGTTAAACGAGTAGATAGAGAAGATGCGTTAAGTATTGAAATTGATTATAAGTTGAGACAAAACATCTGTGGCATACACTGCACAAATCCTTGTTCTGTTCAGGTCTGACATGGCCTTGATGGCCGAGGGATCTGCTATTGGGTTAAATGATTAGAAGCTGTTTTGCAAGATTTGCAAAACTATACTTCTTGAAACTTTTGATCTTAGAAATCTGATTACTTAATATACGATTATTTACAGATTCACCTTTCATTCGGAACTTCAAACTTCTAAATCTGAGGAGGAGCATTAGAGGATGAAGATGAAGACTGCAATCGTGATGAGACTGATGATAAGATGTAGTATGAAATACTCTTCCTTTCTCTTTCTCTCTCTCTTTCTCTCTCTCTCTCTCACACTCGCACATGGACGTACATATACTCATAGACACATTTTTGGCACACTCACAACTTGCAAACGTTAAACTTACTTGGTGCAAGTAAATGATAATAAAAATAAACGCTTTTAATTGATGAATAGCAAGTCTAAATCCTGATCCAAACTAATGTTTCTAGAGAGTGCTTGATTTTCCATGATATAGATATTCCATTTTTCTTCTTGCAAATGTGAACCATTAATTATACTTGGAATCTTTAAAGGAGATCTGTTCTAAGTATAAGTTTCGAAAGAAAATAAAAAGAGAACAAAAAAAGGCAAAAAAAGAAAAGCTTCAATGCCTAGTAAGATTTACTATTCGTTTAACTATGAACTGGGAAGTCGAAACCTAATCACATAGGGCACTGGTCAAGATCTGCACCACAGAGAGGCACACTTCATTAGTAAAAGAGGATGAAAGAATAGGAGAGTAATGAGAAAGAGAGAGAGAGAGAGAACAAGAAAACAGTGCTTCAGCCTCAGAATTAGTTTTTTATTGCAGTGAATTATATTCAAGATAAATGAGCTGCTTTTCATACATATACAGCATTGATCCGAGTTTTGAGGCATAATAGGAGCGGAATTGTATTTGCAGATGCTTATAATAAGTCACGTTTTTTTTCTAGTTTTATTTGAAGTTTGAAAAATAAAATGGAACTTTTTAGTTTTATTTATTTTTTAAATTCTTTACAACTCACAATCAAGTTGACAGGCAGGTTTGCACAGAATCAGCACATAACAACACTTCAGTTGCAGCATCAAACACCCATTAATGGTACAAAAGGTTTCATACAACTGATGAATGGTACAACTCAATCTATAAGTTGAGGTAAACTTAGGTTAAAAAATGAATTCAGTGATTATTACAATAGGTCTCAATAGAGAACTGTGAAAAGTACAACACTTCAGTTGAGCAGGAGATCAAACACCTAATAATGATATAACAGAGTAGGTTACTTACAACTCATTAATGGTACAACCCACCTATGTTGAGGTGAACTTAGGTTAAAAATGAATTCAATGATTTGTTGTGCAGGTTTCAGAGAATCAGCCAAATCTCTCAGGTTCAGCCAAAAGTTCTGGTAGCAAATCCCATCTAAACCCCAAGTCGGCCACACAGTAGTATGTCCTCAGGCTCAGCTAAAAGTTCATCGCTGTAGTAAAAGGTGCCTACGCAGGACCCCAATAGTCTCGGTAGCTATCCAACTAGAGACCCCAAGAGGTCGTGCCTACTGCAAATAAGTTTTGCTGGGCAGGTCTACAGCTATTCAAGGAATTTACATTGACCATTTGATTCTTCCTGTATGGCAACTGAAGCTGAGATGGTACTCCAGGTGATCATAGTCTGGGCCATGGTCACTTCTGGATCGTGACCATCGGTGTGATCATGACAGAGTCGGTCTTATTTTCTCTGGGTAACTTGAGTTTCCAACAATCCAGTATGAGAACATTGGGGATCAACTACGAGAAGCATATTGTTGTTCCTGTATTCAGGGGATTGCAGTTATTGCTATTTCTTGGGTGCAAATTGAATTGAGGTTTGAGAGCCACAGTCTCGATACACATCCAACCCGAATCTGGGAATCATCATCAAATAAGTTTTGTTGTGTGGGTTCGCAGTCATTCAAGTAATTCATTGATATTCAGATCTCTGATTTACAGTCCACATGGCCATTTCTGATTCCGAGCACAAAGGTGTGATCATGATACAGTGCTGGGTTTATCTTTCCACCGAAGTTCCTAGACCAACAGTATAAGCAGAATATTGGGGATCAACTTGATAAGATTCTGGCAGACTGGCTAAAGTCATCTAGCATAGCAGCATCATGTCTAGATCTTGATTTGGTGGCTGTTTGAATTGCTCCATTGACTATCCCATGTCTGTAGTTAAAGGATGGAAAGCACGGTTTGAGAAGATCAGCTGAAGGTGGCCTTCTTATCTTTCTCTCTGCAACTTGATTTCCCAAACAGAATGAGAGAAGAAGATTGGGATCAACCTACTAGAAAGCATATTGTTAACTTCTGTGTTCAGGGATCACAGTTGATGCATGTTTTGGGTGACTCAGGAGTTGAGGTTTGAGCCAAAAAACTTCCAGCAGGATGGAAAAAATCTAGCTGCTTCATCCCTTCAAAGGTTTGTATCATTCTCTTCCGCAACTTACCTTAAGCTGTGTGGATCGGTACTGCAAAAATGATAAAATTTACTAGAAAAAATCCCTTGAGAGTCAAATCCATCTCAAACAGAGTCAATAAGAATTTTGCTTTCTACTATAATCACTAAGGGAAACTAATTTTTAAGATTTGTAATTCTTAGTCTTGTTTACCTGTGTATCGAAGTAATGGTGGTCATTTCTACAAAGTGTTCGTATATTCAGGGATCATAAAGACATAAATGGATTACACAAGCTTTCTCTCAATATAATAAGTATATGATCCAAATTATTGTATATCTGAACACTGACTGATCAAAGCTTTGTCATAAACCATTATTGAAAGCTTTTCTTACACACTATATTTGAAAGTCAACATATTACTTGTGCCTATTGAATTTGAGAGAAGTCAATATTTAACTTCAGAGTTAAGGATGCGATTTCTTAAATTGCTTGCACTGGATGTGATGTTCTTCTAAATTGGTAGAACTACTTTTCTTTTCTTTTCTTTTCTCTCAATATTTAACTACACTGTCATTTATCATTGTGATGTAACATTTTCATAATATTTAACTGGACTAATGAAGAAAAAAAACTGAGAATTACCTGTAGATGGCTGGCAACATTTACTTTAATAACCCAGGAACATTCATCAAGTCTAGAATTTTCTTGGTTTGGCCTCAAGATTAATTATATCATCAAAGACTGTCACACACAACATATGGAAAATTTGAAAGGTCGATGATCTGAATTGAAACAAACTATGAAATAGAAATTCAAAACTTACTATCAAGCTGAGCTAGCTGTATTTCTCTTTATTGTTATTGATTCATCTACTGACTTGGCTCTTCCATATATTTCGTTTCTTAGTTGTGCAATTGTCTCACCTGCATTTTGTTGCGAGACTATCATCATCTCAATCCACTTATCATCACCTGGAATGTTTTCCCTTGTATTTTCTCTTCCCATGCTGCCATACTCTGGAAGCCTTCCATTCGGAATAGGCTTATAGCTGTAATCGCAAGCTCCATGCTGAAGGCCTTCATCACTTCATCTACCCCCATCAATAGACACTGCAAAGCACAGCAATTGTTTTAGAAATTATAAAACTAAGGTATATGAGATGAAGAAGGGAAAAGATAAACAATGAACTCACTAATGATAAAGATCCATCTGCTAATTTGACATGTTCCAGAGTTGAAGCCGTCCAGATCATGCGTATGTCAACATCAGTAATCACACATCAAAATCATTTTCTCCCCAAAGCTTGTTCAAAGCATCTCTTAAGTTAAACAGAAAGTTGTCACGTACGTACATGAATAAATATGATAATAAACAAAATAATCAGTGTTTGTGTAAATAAACACATGCTGCAACTTTTTAGGAACCTTCCACAATAACATGGAGAAAAATCGTGCAGGTATATTATAATTATTAGATTTCTAGGATCAAAAGTTCCAAGAAAGAAGGACGGTGCAAATCTTGGTGCCAGACAGCCTGTAATCATTTAACCCACAACTCAACTCTGCATCCATCCAGGCCATGTCAGACTTGGAATACCAGAAATCATGATTTGTTGATGCCCGAAATTAAGCAGTCTTAATGCCTGAATGTTTTCGTGTCTTCAATAACTTATAATCAATTTCAATGTAACATCTCTTCTCTTCTCTCGTTTACAACATATTCTGAGCAGTCCAACTTTTTCAATAAAGAAACCTTAGAAAAAGATAACCAATCTAACCTTCGTAGGAACATTTCTTGAGCATTTTCTCAAGAATCTTGAGAAAAGCTCGATCGTCGTCAACAGCAAGAGAACAAGAAGACCAGAGGGGAAGAATGCACTTGTCATGGCTGAAACGATCGGAGATGATTCATAGCTTGACAGGGGCATTTTCCAATTACCGTCGCCATGAACAACGGTATTTGAGTCATTTAAAAATTTTATCCTGGACAGCGGCATTTGCGATTTTCAGAAATTTAATTTCCGTTGTCATAACAGCAGCATTACTTATTATTTTAGTAATTATTTTAACTTCAAAACTAATTTAATATTTTTTTTTCAAACAAATTATTTCCGTCCAACACTCTGAAAACTGAGAGGCTGAGAGACGAGTCAGATGACATGGGTGGCTCAAGAACAGCCAAACGAACAAGAAGAATGAGGACCACCGCCCGACCTACTGTTAGTTATCTTTCTCTCTCTCTCTACATCTTCACTCACATTATTATCGGTTTGGCTACCGAACAAACCTTATTCCAAACCCACATGGATTCAAGTAATTAATTTTAGTTTCCTTTTATTTTCCCAATCCATGGATTCATTTCCAATTATTGATCCTGATAAGTTCAATTCAATTTATTCCTTGTTCTGGAGACCCCACACATCATTTTCCTTTCTGGGTTTCTCTCAATTCTAGTTTTTTTCCCATGTGGTTTACTCCATTCTCTGTATTTAACATTGTATATAGCCTTTTCTTCTCTAGTCCTGAGAGTTCTTGAAAGGAGGAGGGGTGTATTGTGTATTCCATAGCCATTGCTTTTACAAGCCATGGCATCAGTTTATAAGTTTCCGAGGTGTTTTGCCTAATTTTGTGCTCAACTCAGTGTATAAGTTTAGGAATCCAGCGCAAATTCAGTGTTTGGCGGCTCCTGATTCGTCTATTGTGTCTTCTGATTCTGTTGTTGTAAATGGTGCTTCTGTTATTTGAGATAAGGCCGGAATTGAGCCTTTGATCAATGGGGAGAATAGGAGGTTAGGGTCTTATTTTGAGAGAAAGAAGAACACTGTGAAAGATGACGATGAGCACTTGGAAGTGTTATTGGGATGATGGGTATGGGACTGACACTGTCAAGATTACCTTGAGATATCAAAGGAGATGATTAGGCTTGGACAGGCCCTGGTGGTTTGCCGGTGTCCTGTGGGCGGCCATTGAAGGATTCCCCTGTTCTTTTGTTTTTGCCAGGTAAAAAATTTTGGGGAGAGACCCTTTAGTAGGTTTAATGTTTGTGATTGTTCTAGAAATAATGGGCACATGCAGATGGCTCTGGTTATGTTGTTTTGTTTCTTCCGCCTCTTAAAGGTTCTCGAATTCTTTTGGCTTTCCTAGTTAGTGGGTTTTTCTTAAACTCTCAAAGTGGTTAGTCAATTGGCCATTATTAAATAATGGGCACATGTGGATCTTCAATTTCTTATATATTTTACTGGGTCTTTGAAGGTCTTCTGTTCTTTTTGTTTAGGCTTAGTAGTATGTGGGTATTCAATTCTTGCTAGAGCTTTATGCTTGTCAACATAGAGGCTATAGATGACTTTAGATTTTTGAAAATATGTATCTTAGTTTCAAACAAGTGCTTTTGTTTTCAGAATTGTCTATTCACTGAGAAAGTTGAGATTTAAAATTAAAAAATTGAATGTTATCCAAATTTAATGGTTTCTTGGCCTCTTTAAAATGATTACCTTCAACAAAACTAAGTCAATATTTATATGTTGGCCAGCTGAATAGAGTTTTCTGTTTCTCTGGTCACTTGGTGAAAAGTTAAGTTCGAACTCGTACTTTTTTTCTTTTCAATTTACTTGGAACTTGTTTGTGTTGATTTTTTGGGTAAAGATTTTATAGATTTAATCATTATTGCACTGGGTTAGTGGGTTTTGAATCTCAAGTGGCTGATATACTTTTGTTTTAATGTATGTAGGTATCGATGGTGTGGGATTGGGCCTCATTTCTCACCATAAGGCTCTTGGAAAGTAAGTCATAGTGTTCTTATTCTATCATAATCATATGGGCAAATAAGTGCTCTATGTATATTATTTTATAGGCTTAATGATTATCTGTTCTTCTGTAGCTCTGTGTAGTTTTATTTGAAAAATTACTAAAAAAATCAGTTCAGGTGTTACCCTTGATATCGAGGATCTGAAAACCTGTTGATTACATCCCTAGATGATAGTCTAGTTTTTTTTTTAATTTACTTGGTCTCTTTTTGGCCTTGAAGATAATGTTTCAGCTAAAACTTTACCTTTATGACTCTAGCTTCCATTCATTCATTTTTACTTTAAAAAGTGACTTCTTGATCATTGTTTTGGTCTACTTCTTTTGGTTTGTTCCCTTCTTTTCCGCTTCTTTTTTCCATCTATAGAGTAGAGATAGTATAAATAGAACTAGAGAAATGGGGTCTTACTAGAGAGGCTGTTGCCATCCTTCAAACTGATACGTAAATGTAATCTTTGTGCTACTTGGTTGTCAAACTAGAAATCCAAACAAAGGAACATCCATGCCCCCTTGACAGGTCAATAATCTTAAAGTCCAACTATCTACTTTGTATTGCCATTTGACTTACCTATGAGGAAATTCCCCTGTACTAAGAACTTACTGACTTACCCTGACTTACCATGGGGCCACCTCTATCAACTGCTTCAATAGAACTAGGATTTCTACCTCAATGGTCAAATCATAGCTAGTTGATATCTTCTCCAAGCTTCTGTATCTGTTATTCTTAATCGCTTTGCCGATTCTCATATCTCCTATGTTACCTAGCATAAAATTGTCAAAAGTAAGTTTAAGGTAGCCATAAGATGGCAATGTTCATTTAATGTCTACTCCTGCATGGTCCTTATAATACCTGTGTACTCCTCTCATATGCAGCATAGTTTCAGTGATGGTAATGGGCACACTCCAAAACTTCTAGTTGCATATTTCCAAATGGAGGGAAGGTAGTACATGGAATTCTAGAGGACATTTAGTGTCCACCACCTATCTTCTCTTAATCCATATCTTCCAATAGTTCTCACTTAAGCGCTTGTCTCTGGGTCCCCAAAACCATGAAATGACATAACCACGGTTGGAAATTTCAGCTCTTGAGAATACTCGCTGCCTTTTCCTTGCCATAGTCATGAAGGATTGTTTCTAAGATTTTCCCATGGAACAATTAGAGGCTAATCAGACTTATGGAAAAGATTGGGAACATATGAACAATTTCTTCACATTTATGGCACCATTCTGAGAAACCTTAACCCTCTCTCTAGTGCCCCTTTTAGATAAATTCCTATTATAGAGCAAAGTGCCCTCATTTGGACTCATTGCTAACTGCCTTGTCTGTAATTGTTCTCTACTGCAGATATAAAATCAAATTGATAGAATAGCTAGAAAAATTACGATTGCGTTACCTTTGAAACTACGATACTTGGAAAGTGTATGTTCTTATGTAGTTTAATGTTGGTTGGGAAAGCATGATTGTTTGAGAAGCTCTTAATGATGTTGGTTTGTCTTTCCTTATTTTTCCATGATGGGCACTACTATCCATTTAAATTGAAGTTGTAGTGACGTGTCATGGTCGATACAAATGCATTGAATTCATGGTCTTCTTCTGCATTCTTTTCTTGCTTAATATGTGTATGTGTTGTTTTCCGAGGTATGTGTGATTCAAAATAATGACTCATATCCACTCTTTGAATTGCACTTCTCACAATTCGAGGAAAATCCTGCGAGTTTTAATTAATAAGATTTAGGTTAATTTAAAGTAACTTTCTGATTTGAATTGTTCAATTTCAGGGTTGTTGAAGTTCGATTATGCATATTCCTTTGTTTTATGATCGAACGCCATTTGAAGATCCCAACGAAAAAGCTTCTAAATAGAGCAGAATATTTTTATTTAAGTTATAGAGTTTCATATGGCCATGTAGTTAGTATAATATTCATATTCTGTTATATTATATTATATCTTAAGTCTCTGAAATTAGTATTTGTTGAGAGATTTTTGAGAGTTTCCTTTGCTGGATTTGTAGTGTTTAGGATTGTGCTTTGGTGCGTAAGAAATGTGCATTCTGCATGTACTTGGCGCTGCTATAGTTTGCTGCTTTTACCTTTGTTTCTCTATTAACACGATTTTATTGTTTTTATTAATATAATTTGATGGTAATCCCTTATGGGCAGCTCAACTGGTGAGCACTCTAGCTTAGTGGAAACAGTGGGTTTCTAACTTTCTATATTATTTAGGGGGAAAAAAGCTTGATGGTAATTTGTTTTCTTCTTTTTTTGATATGAAGGGCTGGTGAAAAAACTGTGAGGCTTGAGCATGCCTCATCTCCAAATAAACCCATTTATTTGTTGGGAGAGTCATTTGGAGGATACCTTGCTCTTTCTGTTGCTGCTTGTAATCCTACCATCGACCTGGTAGTGATATTAGTAAACTCAGATCAGTTTCCAGATTTACGGTTTTATGTGTCTTGTTGAACAACTCTCTTCACTGATACATGTTAGTATTTTTTAGTGATGTCTTTGGTTGTCTATTTTAGCAACATCATTTGAGAGGTCACAGCTGCAGCCTTCGCTCCCTATATTGGAGTCTTTGCCAGATGGACTTCATTTCACAGTACCTTACCTACTCAGCTTCATTATGGGTATGTAATTTGAAATTCTATATTCATTTTCTTTATTTTTTATTTTTGAAAATTAGATGGAAATATTATGAAGTAGACATTTGTAAGACTATTACTGTTTTTATGAAACAAACATTTTGCTATTTGATGCTATGTGCTGCTTCTCAAAGTGTGAATTGCAAATTTTACTAAGTTTTGGCTACCTTCTGGAAAGCATGATATGAATTGTATTTTCTTCAGTCCATTTGATGAATTTTGTTTCATTTGCAATCTTGAACTCAACCTTAACTGTTGACAAAAAATTGACATTGTTGAAAAGCACGATCCATACACATAGATCATGAACCTAAATCCTACCACTCTCAAATCAGAGGAAACAGTTTCATCTTATGGTAAAGGCCTTAGGAGGTGATGAGTTTGACCCTCAAAATCTCTTTATTTCCCTAATTTGTTGAGCCAATGTGTGAACCCGAAAAAGACTTTTTTCTGTTTCTTTGCCCTACAGGCCAGTTTGTCTTTCCATCTTACGGTATGAGGCCGTACATGAAGGAGGGTATTTCTTACGAAGATTGGTTGTCCAACAGAAATACCTTAAACTACTTTTATAAATTTATGAATTTACCAGTAGTGTTAAAAAAATCACTGTTGAGCCAAGCCGAGACAAGTCTTGTCAATGTAGTCATATTATTGTTTGGTCCTCAATAATTTTATCCATGGGATAATGTGGTAACCACTTCATGTCAGGATTCATGGATTGCAAATAGCCCACCAAATTCATGGATTGAAATCTTTCGCGTACTTGGATTTTGTTAAGTCTGCTTGATAAGCTTAAAAAATTATTCCTGACTGCTCACCGACTTCTCATTGAAACCTACTGACAGATGAAAATCATGAACTTTTTTGTGAACTTTTCATGTCATATGGCAATCATGGTTTGAGTTATACTTGCCATTTGTGTGGCTGGAATTCCTATACATATTTAATCATATAGATATGCATGTGAACACTTATCAAAAAGAAAATATATATATATATATATATATATATATATATATATATATATATATATATATATATATATGCATGGAACATAAACATATTTTGTAGGCTTCGTATATTTTCAAATACATAAATGAAATATCTACAATTTAATGTTGAGGTTCAGAAGATATGGAGAGATACTTGAAGGAAAATCTGATGAAAAATTTGACCTTGTAAGATATTCTGACATCAATCTAAAATCTAATTGATGGAGATATTAATAACAAGCTTTTTATTGATGATCTAAGCATTTAAATTATAAGTAAAGATATGTGCTAGTTAATGGATTTTGAAACTATGTATGCATCATTATGCATGCTTATATGCCTCCTCAAGAATAGTTCCATCTCCTCGCCTTCCCCTTATATATTCAAGCCAAATCACTCTCTTGAGTTCTTGATCCTGTGTTGCATTTGCTTTTGCTAGTTGCTTCAATTACTTTTACTTAAAGTATATTTAGTTTTTTTTTTTTTGATAAGCAAAGTGTTTAGTATTTTAAAATAAAACTACGTAACACAATTTTCCCCTTTAATATCAGATCATTTTCAATGAAGGTTAATTTATGTTGTCAACAACATCATCATCTCCCATACTGACGTCAATAATTACAAATCTTTTGTGTGCCTATGGCAGCTGCCCCTTTGGGATTTTCTAATGATGTCTTGTTTAAGTATTTTGTATGCACAACGTGTTAATGTAACCCATTTTGAACTTGTATTATCTTAACATATCATGTTTGGTGCGGAGAGGAGGCGTTGTGTTCTATTTACCCCTCCCTTTTCAATTTGGCTTTGAATAAAGAGGCCACTTCGCCGCGACATTCAGGATAGTGGGGCGGGGGTCGGGTGTCGGTCCCCAACCTTTCCTAAGACTCCTCTGAACCACCGAGATAGAAGAAGTGGAAAGATTCTTACAAACTCTTTACATCAAAATCTCCATTTCTTCGGTGACAAGTTGTCAAGGATGTCAAGGAAAAAGGGTTCTCGGCAAAGATCATGTATAAAGGCTTAGATCCCTCCCCTACCATTGATATCCCCTATTGCTTGAGATGGAATCCAGCTGTGCCTCCAAAAATAGGATTCTTTGCATGGGAAGCTACTTGGGATAAAGCGCTCACATTGGATCAACTTAAACGCCGTGGAATGACTTTTGCAAATAGATGTTTTCTGTGTGAGTAGGACGAGGAGACCACAAACCATTTGTTGATCCACTGTAACAGTGCTAAAATGTTGAGTCTTTTTTCAATTGTCAGACCAATCGGGTTTTCCCGCGCCTACCACACCCTTTAGCCTGGCAAGGAGCCGCCGTGGGTAAAAAGAGAAAAAAGGGATGGCAAAGACTATGCTTTACTTGGACTCTTCTGCCAGAATAGGTTGATGTTCGAGAATGAGGCCACCTCTACCCCAAAGGATTAAAGCTAACTTTGTATCCAATTTGTGGACTTGGGCAAACTTGTATAGTGTTGATAACACGAACTTTGTTTTGGACTTCACTCGGGTCGGGAGTAGGTAGGGCTTCGGGCTTGTTCCTTGCCCTGTTTTTTTGCCTCTTGTTCACGAATTCGTGTACTGGAACTTTTTCTATCTTTATAATATTTGCTTACTAATAAAAAAAACGTATCATGTTGGATTTTAATATAACCCATTTTGAACTTGTAATATCTCGTAATATCATGCTGATTGAGTCATCACATGTTTTGTTGTGAGTTTGTTTAGAAGTGTTTAGCATTAGTTTTCTAATAGGACTTGAATTCTTTTTCTTCATCTATCCTTCTTCTATTTCCCTATTCTATTCTATTTCTCTTTCATTTCTCATCCTCTTCTATTGTATATAAATATGTGTATTCTATTCTATTGTTAATTAAGAAATTTGAAAATTCCTTTTATCTTAATATGGTATCAAAACCAGAAAGAGATTAGGAAGATTAAGGTTAGTGTTTAGCCCTATAGTCAATTCTAGCAACCTATCTAGTGACCGTATCTCACGGCAATCGTGTCAATTTCATCACGTCAGATTTCCTATAGTTGGGGATGAATTTTTCTAGTGATCTCATCTTCGGCCAGCAATCCCACCATTGGAGTCGTTGGAGTTAGATATAACCACTGGAGGAAGAAGCTTTGGCCAAAGACTACCCATGCGTTGTTACTCGTGAAATTTCTTCTTAGCGCTGTCTCCCATGCATCGGTGCGTGAGGGCACATGAGGGACTTTCTAAAGATGTGCTTCCACTGACAATATCACCGGTCGCCGATAACCACTCCTAGCCCCTTGGTTCCCCTATCTGAAATCTGCATATTTTCCCTATTTTTGTCTACGACAACCTTAACTTTCTTTTATTTCTTGGTTTTTTCCGTTTGATAAAGACTCCTCCAGTTTCATTCTCACCTCTCGTGAGTTGTGTCAGTTCTCCGGGAGTTATGTTTCATCCTTCATATCTCTCACGACCGTGATTTCTTTATTTTTTGGTTTCTATAGATGCTAAAGGTTCGATTTTTTCGTCCATCTTGCCTAGATCTCTTGTTATTACCTCAGAAAAATTGATTGGCAATGGGAACTATCTGACTTGGACATATTCTGTTGAAATAAGGTTCATTGGCCAAGGCTATGAGGATCATCTCACTGAAAAGGAAGCAGATATTCTCGAAGTTGATCGTGCCTAATGGAGAAAGATAGATGCCTAATTGGGTAGTGTTCTATGAAAATTCGTCGATGCCAAGATCTTGGATCATTTCTAGGCCTATAAGACTTGCTACAAGTCCTGGACTCAAGCCAAAAGTTTGTACACTAATGACATTCAACGACTCTACAGAGTCATCTCCTCCATTGTTAATTTCAGATAGAATAAGATGGATTTATCTACTTATATTGGCCAGATCTCTACACTCAAGGAAGAGTTCTTATCCTTGATGCCAGATTCTACTGAGGTCGAGACACGACATTTGAAAACCGATAGAGTTTTTATGATACATGCTTTATCTCATTGGCCTCCATTCAGACCTTGACACTATCTAGGAGCTGATTCTCATTGGTCTAATAGTTCCATCATTGGATGAGGTATTTACTTGGTTGTTTCGTATTTCCTCCACCATGACTCGGCCTTCTTGCTTGATAGCACTCTAGATTTTTCTATGGTGGCTTCTCAAATCAATTCTCAAGGTGGACGTTGTGGTAACCGAGGTAGAGAACAACGTGGGAGATAATGCAGGCTGGTAGAGGAGCTACCATGTGTAGTCTCTAAGAGCATATTAGATATGGGTCTTTTTATTTTTGCTCACATTTCGCAGGCTCTGGGATCTTGGTCAGCAGCGATGTGTTTATGCCGTGCATACAGTTCTGTCTGGGCACTTGCAAGCACCCCAACATTTGGCCATGTTTATAGTGATGGGAGGGACCTTTCTGTGAGTACAGTTTTCTCCCAGAACTCAACCCATGCAAATATTCCCTTGCCTCTCTTTTTTATATTTTGCCCTCATTTCCCTTTAGCATATGATGTAGTCCCCTTTCCTTTTATTTTCTTGATCTTTTGCAGCGGTACTCATCTTTTGATGCCCTATTCTGTTTATACTTAAAGTTATACTTGACAGACTTGGCGACAAGAGAGAGTCTTTTGCTTTGCACAAAGGAAAACCCTATTTTGCAACTGGCATTGCATGATGATGGCATTTGGGTTGCCACAACTGATTCTTCTGTACACAGATGGCCAGCTGAAGGACGTAACCCTCAGAAGGATTTTCAGAGAGGTGGTTCATTCTTGGCAGGAAACTTGTCCTTTTCCAGGGCAAGGGGTTCCTTAGAGGGATCAATCCCTGTAAGTCATTCTTATTTCTGTCTGTTCCATAATTCATAAGTAGCCATCCTTAGTGTGCATGATAATATACCATTAGTAGCCATCCTTTAAGACAGTAATCTGAAATAGAATCAGTTCAATCGAGCTTGTTCTCTTTTGTTTATTTCTTTTTCCAAAGAGGTATACGAAAGCTTCCTTAGCCAACTTAAACATTGACCTCTTCCAATGTTGTAGGTTCCTGTTCACAAAAAACCATCCTATACTATTCCATGAACCCCTGGAATTGTGCAGCATGAGATTCTAAATAATAGAAGACATGTCTTGACTAAGGTAATTAAAATGCTTCCTCTTATGTTATGATGAGAACTATTATTTTAAGGATCAATTATTAGTTCAGGCTTGCAGTTAGTTATTTTGTTGAATGTTATTTTAAAAATTCTGAACTTTGCATTTCCTCCAATAGGATACAGCTGGCTCAGTGAATATAGGAAGATCACCAGAGGCGTTGTTGTTGAGGACTATGGACAGGTTAAAAGGAGTTCATTTTCTGTCTATTGACACTAGAATTATATGATTGGTGCCCCAAAGTTAAGGCCTGATTATTGGGGTGGGGTTGCAATGGCTATGCTGAATTATGATGTGTAGCTTTTTATGTCTCATGATTTTCTTTTGGACCAATTTCTAATCATTTTTGCTTTTGAATATCCTTAGGTTTCATCAGGAGAAGAAGGAAGAATTGTCTGAGATGGTATGAATTCTAATTATATTCACTAGTTTGTCTTAATTTGAGAAACATTTTGGGTGTATCTTTCTTTGATTGCATTATCTTCCCTCCCGTGAGCATTCCTGCATGGTTTACTGTAGATATAAAGACTGGGAAACTTATCTGTCCATTTGGATATAATCACTAAATGCTTTTCTGCAGAAATGTACTCTGCTGACTCCTCTGGTATTATTGGCAAACCCAAGGATGATAAGGTACATCTTAGTCATATCTATACATATTTGATACTTCTGATAGATGAAGTGTCAGAACGCTATTTGCATTTTAATCTGCAGCATATCTTGATGCATTTTGCCTACTTTTGTGTCCTCTGCTGGATCTCTGGAATTGACCTACCGGCCTAAACTAGCAAATTTTGTTCTTGTAAAATTTTTAGATTTAAAAACGATGGCACAATGCGTAGGTGGGAAGTGTTTTTGCTTTAAACTCTATGTACTCTGCATTTATCGAGTTTATTCTTCCTTTGAAGAATTCTTCTTCCTTTGTGTATACCCTAATATTCAAGAATAGTTTTCCTAAACAAAGGGTTTTCTTTTCTCATTGCTATTATATATCATCAGTTTCACAATCACTACACTAAACGCTTAAAGTCAATATATCCCGAAATGGTAACTTTGCTTTTTAAGAAGTTTAATTGCACACCACAATTTATCATCTTTGCGTGATCTTACGTAAATTTGCACTGTGGAAACTCTAGAAAGTCACATTGCCTACTGTCATCAAGAGAAAACAAGATTCGGGGTCCCAATCAGAGAGCCAATGGGGAGGTTTCTTCCCGGGAAGCATATCTCATAGAAGTATTTCTCATTCAAGAATGGAAGCAGATGGTAATAGCTGGAAATGATTCCATGGTTTATCCCCTTCGAAGCTTTCAACAAGCCTTTCCATTAATACCGAGGCTCACAAGTAGGTCCATGGAGAAAGAAAATAACTGATCTACATGGAACGGAGGATGAGAAGGACTACCCTTGGTGGTGTCTAGATTGTGTACTGAGCAATCAACTACCTCCTAGGGAAAATACCAAGTAATTCTCTGCTTATCACAGATTCGCTTTTTCTTTTATCAGTTATCCTTTTCACCCCTTTTCTTATAGCTTTTATTAATGGCCTCATTATTCGATACTTTCTTGCATATAAGTAAATGTTTATTATTTCTTTGCCGCTCGTGGTCAAAGATGCCGACCGCTTGCTTTCAGACCGTTAAAAGATTCGATAATTCTCTGGACGTGGAATAGTGATCGGTCAGCCAAATGTCGATTGCTTTAAAACAACTCTATGCGACGAGAACGAAACTTTGTATGTCAATCTCTCCAAGCTATTAGAAGTATTCTGGTGTTAACAAGTCTTTGACATGTTCAGGAAAATAAAAAACTATATTTTTGTTATGTTTGATGTTGCTGGTGTTAATAAGAAACTGTTCATTATTTATTTATTTTACATTACCAATTTAGTAATTTTCTATAAAATTTATGTAACCATCGCGTGTGCAAATTATCTACAAGCATGTGGAAGGTTCAACTGCTCGTGATCCTTACACAAGGAAAACTATGCACTCAGATATCGAGAATTCATAAAGTAAGTTTTTCTTTTGGTTTTGCTAGTTTGGAAAAAGGCAAAGTTTTTGACTTTGTTCATTTGGGTCCGATACATGTGTATTTTATATATCTGTGCATATGCCTTGTACATGCATATCATAAAATGCTGCTTGTGATTTTTGTCTTATATTTTTTTCTTCATGTCATTCATTATCAAGTCAAATTTCTTTCTTGAACTGCGGTGACGAACTCCATCAGACATGTATCGATAAATGGAAATCGATGTTACTGTACCTATTTTTTCTCACTTTATAGCATATGCTTGTGAATAGTGAAACAAAAGAAAATCGACTCGCTTCAATTTTCTCGAGGCAAGTTAAATGCCCGCTGGACTGCAGGTACCTTCTCGCTATTTTTTTTCCTTGTAAAACACTTCTTTCCAACCCGTCCATCTCGAAAGACCATCTCACTCTTCATCTCCAGCTTTTTGAGCCGTTAGTGATTTTTCTTTCCAACCTGTCTTTCTGAGCTATGTGTCGCCTTTCACCGCATCAGATTTGCATTCTCTGGTGGAACTTAATGCCTTATTTCTCGTAATGTTCTTTGAAAATCTACTACTTTGCCACCTCTAGCGAATCATAACAAAGAATGATTTATATATATTATGTAAACTTCATGCAGGAAGAATTTCTATAAATCGATTCAGTCACACGAGGACATGATGACCATGAATTTGTACAAATAAAAATGGTGCTTAAATCCTCGACTAAAAAAACAGTCCGGTGATTTTGAAGATGAGGTTTAGCACCATGAATGGTCAGGTGCCATACTATTGTCTTCCTTCCTTTAGAAGACACCGATTAATGATTTTGGAATTCATGAACATTTTCAAGTTTTGTAGCAAACGATGAAAATCTAAAAAGGAAATTGTCAGGTTAGTTACGCAAAGGTTTAATTTCAAAATGTTTTTCCACAACGAAGTGCTTTATTGATGTGAAATATTCTAAAAATCTCCATTCCATTCATCTCAAAAGATACAGCGAAAGTGGGTACAGGACACGGACTGTAAGAAAAATATCTTACTACACGTGATAATCCTTCATCCCCCTTAAGCTGGAGCGGGAGAAGGAACATCAACCAAGCCCAACTTGGAAACCAAACGATCAAATGAAGAAGAGGAGAGGGACTCGCAAAATATTCCGGCCTAAATGAAGAAGAAACATGTGGGGCCGGCAAGACTAGCAAGAAATCCTCTCACGAACCAAATGGCACCGATGTCCAAATGTTTGTCTGCTCATGAAGTACTGACTTTGACAATGCGGATGGCGGTCCGATTATCACACCATAGGGATCAAAAGTCGGAGGAATGGTAAAATCTCAAGGAGATAGAGACACCAATCGGTCGCAAGTAGCAAGAGCTATGCCCTAAGATCGCCCTCGCTGAGGATCGAGAAACTGCGTGGTCAAGCCGTTCTCCAAGAGATGAGGGCGAGGCCGAGGAACATGCAATAACTAGAAAGAGAACGACGAGTATTAGTATAGGAGGCCTAATCAGCATCTGAGAACACTTGGAGAAGAAGAGAACTACCAGCTGGATAGAAGATGTCACGGGAAGAAGTACCTTTGAGATAGGGAAGAAGATGCATACAAAGATCCTGTCTGAGCTGGCGAGGGGCGAGACGAATTGGCTCAATGGTCGTAATTCCTATATGTACATCAGTGGCGAGTGAAATTAAGATGGGGAGAGCCACCAACAAGGCGGCCGCCTCTGCTCATCAAAAAGAGGGTCATTAGCTATAAGCTCGAACCCGGCATAAGAGGAGTAGATTTGGGCTAGCAAATGTAATTAATATCACTAATCGATCGATAATGCATTACACCGAGATACATGCCAGTTTTAGAGAGTGACGAGCGATCTCGACACCAAGAAAAAAATGGGCATGACCAAGATCCTTGATGGAAAAAGCAAAGTCCAAGAAGGACTTGACCTGAACCAAAAGGTGTTCATGAGTGCCAGTAACAAGAATGTCATCAACGTAGACAATAAGGGCCAAAAAGGAGTCACCACTGCGCTTTGTAAAGAGGCAATGGTCATGAGAATCGCTTAAGCCAAAAGTAAGGGTTTGAGCAGCCTGCGAGGTTCCATTGGTGAGAGAGGCCTATTCGAGGTCGTAGCAGAGCGGGCGTAGATTTACAAACTCCACTGGCCGAGCAAGAAAATAACCTTCTGAGGTCCATAACAACCTCTTCATCGAGAACCCATGCAAGGAATGCATTATTGATGTTTGTTGAAGATAGGCTAGGAAAGGGACGCAGCAACAGCAAGAAATAGGTGCACAGCCACCCAGCTTGAAACCGAGAAAATAATTCAATATAACTGGCCCCGCAACCTAGCTCGAAGCCTCGCGATGCCGAGCCTCAGAACGAGATCAACACCGCCATCCAAATTGTGTCTGGTCAGGAACCCAAATGTGGCAACCAATGAGTTCTTATCTACTGAAGTAAGGTCCCAAGTGTGGCTTACTTCCAAGGTTGCAAGCTCAAGTAGCATGGCATCACAACCCAAGCAGGGATAAAATGTCCCGCATAGGAGGTAGGTTCAGTAAGGGAGACAATAGAGGTTGTCAAAGAGGAAGTGATGGAACAAACAGACATAACTCCAGGAGCCAAGGTGAGGCGGGACCGTGTGCCGCCACGACGAGGAGGACGAAGAGAAGAAGCAGGGGGGGAAGGAGAGGGGGAAAGAGGAGCAGAAACAGAAGGGGAAGGAACAGTGTCCAAGGTGGGAGAAATAGATTGAAAAGAGGACTCTAAAGAAGACAGGGGAAGGGGAGAAACAGAGGGTCGGGGCAAAGTCGAGAAGAAAGGAAAATAGACTCAGAAAAACGACATCCTCGGGAAAATAAACCGACCGGGTAAGAAATCTATAAAGCTTGTAAGCTTATACCTGTGTCGGGAAGCCTAAGAAGATAACGCGCCCCCGATCAAATTTATCTGGGGATGGGGCACCGTGGATGTTGGCAAACAAGCACCTCAAACACCGCAAGGTCGTGTAATCAGAGGGCGGTGAAGAGGACTTCATAAGGGGACTCCAATGGAGAACAGTCTGACACAAGATAAGTGGGCCATAAGGAGAGTATGATCCTAAAACAACTCCTGAAGGTGAGCACGGAAGAAGAGCACTTGTTAATTAAGAGATGTCCGAGATGTCTATGCTTACGCCCACCACCCCATTTTGTAGCCAGGAGAGTAAATGCATCCGTTGATGGAGAATTCCATTGCAAGTACGTCTGAAATTGGTATTGGTAAATCTACTACCATTATCGAACTATAGTTTACTCGAGAATGAAACTGTGGATACCATGTGAAGAAAATCGTCCAAAATAACAAAGCGCCGATTTATATTAGATCAGTTCAGCCGCCATTGGCAACAATCGTTAACAGATCAGAACATTCCGTAATCAAAACGGTCGGAATATTCCAAAAGAGGCGCCAAAGATGCGTGGGCATCAGCGAAAACGCAGCAATCCGGACCGCGCCAAAGAGCGCCGCAGTGATATGTACAAAGTTTCGCAGCGAAGAATAAAGCACGCGCTTCAGCAGCGATCCGGCTTCCGCGATGTCAAAGGTCCAATCCAGGTCGGCGTCGCAACGGTACACGCTTTAGAAAGAACGCGTTTAAAGCAGAGCAATAGTCGGTAAGTAATGAAAAACAGAACGTTCAACAAGAGAACTGGAACAAAGTCACGCCAGGCGATCGCTCATCTCGCCCAAACTATAAC
This sequence comes from Tetrastigma voinierianum, assembly GCA_016808115.1. Classification (NCBI taxonomy): domain Eukaryota; kingdom Viridiplantae; phylum Streptophyta; class Magnoliopsida; order Vitales; family Vitaceae; genus Tetrastigma; species Tetrastigma voinierianum. The sequence goes on along the minus strand of JAEQBH010002464.1, from coordinate 43,849 downwards.
GCAACACAGAAAGAGCGAGTTATACCAGAACCAACGCAGCGTAGTTGTCAGCACCGAACAAAAGTCAAAGCCGGCTGATGATAAAGAAAGCGACACCAAAGCAACAACCAGCAGACAATGGAGCCCAACGGTCAACGCCCGAGGTCGCCGCCATCGCAGACGAACTCAGCTGCAGAAGCCGGTTAGTTTCATTGGGAAATCAGCAGATTTTGATAGGAAGAAAACAATCGTAGAGCTGGTCGACCATACACCCTCCGCCGTGGCCACGGTACGCATTAGCGGACATGCAAAGTAAAACGTTACCTGAATTCTGGAAAATGAGTACACAGAAGCAACGTTGTCCTCACGATAATTTATACTCTCTGCAAGATCTGTCCATCTGGTGTCTGTGTTGAGTTAGCTACATCCTGGCTCATTTGTCTTCTATTATTCATGATGGAGTCATGTCGTAAAACAGGACAGACCCAAACACTGGTTCTCTAGGCCAGATTATCCTAAACAGTCTGGTAATCATTGAGTCCAAACATGGGCCAGAACATTTGATACCAATAATGATCATAAACAAAACTTATCCCCAGTCATCAATTGTTAGTCAGTAACTCGTACTTCATTATATGGAAGTCTCCCATCTCCGATAGGGTTTAGCATAATGTTATCAGCTTCACCCGTCTCCATAGAACATGCTGCTATTATATATTATTAGCTACATGCATTATTGTTTTTCAGGTTTTTCTATCTGAGAACCAATGAAAACTGTTAATCTCTATAAAGGTTCCACGAAAACTGGTCTAATTCTTCAACCCTTATTCAACCATGAGAATCAACTTATCAGACTCCATAATTCTGAGAGATCTGATCCACGGCCCAGTAAACATAAATACATACGCTCCTAAGAATATTTGAACTAATCTACATCCTGAATCTGGTACAGCAGAAAAATCTTCTGGGATAATAAAATGTCATTTCTTTCTTGAGTCTGGATCAGAGGTGAGCTAACGTCTCCAACCCACTTCTAAGATCTTCCAGCAACGCCTCAGCGCGTTAAACCAAGACAAACGAATATCTCGATGCGCATCGTTGGTCAGATCCGCGATCGGCGCGGCAACGTCCTTTCCAGAATATCGTCAGCTCGTCGAAAATCTCGCATGTCTGCCGGCGAATCTCGGTTCGGTACAACGGCGGTGCCGGTCCCGATCAGTTCACAGGCGTTATCTCCGCACGGTCGAACCGGCTCGCGCCCAGATGATCTGAGTTCGTAGCCATCCAATCCTTTTGACGGATGCGTTCTCACCAACACTTCGGTCACGCCTTCCGTTGCGGCGATCCAGTTCCACTGCCGATCGGGTTTCATCAAAGTCCGCTCGCCGCAGATCTCGCCCGGTATATTACAGCCAGCAGAACATAAATTTTTCATGAGCGCCCAAACGCCTGATAACGTTGATAGAAACATCAACCCCATCCGCTCTGAACCGGCAAACGCAGCGGAGGCAAAGGTCTTTATGACGCCGTCACAGAAACATCAGTTGCCAGGCGGAGTGAGCCTGAACCGCGAATAACGCGACTCAGCGGCGCCACGAAAACATCTGTCGATAACCTTCACGGCGCCCGCGAACCAGTCGGTTTGTTCAGAAGTTGAACACTGTCACGGATGCCAGACTCACGACGCCAAATCAGCGTTAATGGAAGCATAAACGGAATACGCAACCACGCACCTTTCGTATGGATCGGTTGTTTTCAAATCACCAATGCCGCACACCCAAAGCGCCAAGAGGTTCAGTGTCCCAGTCTTCCACTGGAGGAGATGTGTGAAGAATGCAACAATATTCATGAGTCACAAATTAAAAGATCATGAGTTGTCCATGATCAGACTAAATCTCAAACAAACCAATATCCAGTCCAGTAAATAATAAAGTTGAACTACCTGATTTATTTCTTCATTTGAAGGTTAGAATTGTTATAAGATATCTTTGACAACCAACAGATAAAACCCCTGATAATATTTCTACCCAGAGGTACTCAGTTAAGTCATAAACCCACGGTTTGTGAGAGTTTGATCCCCCAGTATCAGAAGTTTCAGCCTGAAGCCTCGCTCCCAATCAGACCTGTGTAATAGAACTGTAAACAAATATTCGTGATGCGCAAAACAACAAGAATTTGAATTTTGAAACTGAATCAAAACTGAAGGTTAACCGTAATTCAAAGAAGAAAAAGAAACATATAATATTTCAATATATAATCTTACGCCAGTTTGATTTGAAACCTTCTGATCACCAACTGAAGTTTCCGTTTCATCATTCACTTTTCGCCCGCTAATTTTGAAGTCGAGCGGTTTCGATATTAACTGTAACTGGGTTTTTGATATATGTCTTTGCGAAACAGCAGCGTCGCATTATCCAGTGAACTGCGTTATCATTATGGGTACACTTCATCGATATTATCTTCCCAACAAAACTTTTTGTATACCTTTCGTACTGCGGCTTCGTGAACATCGAACAAGCCATGAGACAACCTGAGCACTGACTTTAGTCACTGAATGCAAAGTTAACATGGGAAATGGGAGAGATGCTGATATTAATAAGGAGAAAGGATACTACTGAACATGAGCAAATACTTCCTTCCAGATATTCATGTTATCTGTTATCTGATACACGTTGTTTATTTTTAACAGGTCCCAACCAGATAAGTGAAGTTTAATACAAACCTGGGCGTCATAAGGTGAAATAAAAACCCTATGGATCCCATTTTTCTTTAATCTCAGCAGATAGTGGTGAAGAGTTCAGTGACATTTGATGAAACAACAAATGAAAGATCAGTCAGACAACAGTCGCTACCAGGATTTAATTCTTCGTTTAGTCAAGAAGGCCTGTCGCGACCTGAAATACGAAACACTAAACATCTTTCTTAGCTCTTTCTCGGTCAACCAGAACACTGATAAAAGTTGTAACAAACATGCCGTTAGAAAACATGGAATGCGATTCTTTATCGCAAATTCGTCCCTGGTTAGTGTTATCCTTCACTCTGTTCTAATCCAAGTCATTTAGAAAGTTCAATAAACCGGTCACAGGAAACAATACATTCTGGTTTAGGATCAGATCGCCCTGGTCTTTACCATCATCCGTTGTGTTATATAAATAAGACGGCAAGCATCCCGCGAACATCATTGAGCCACCAGCAAAGAACAAGATTCCTGCCAAACATTCTGAAACATAACTTTATAACAAACGTGATGATCAATATAAACAATCATGAGCAACTGGTATTCTCTGCATTCAGACGAGGAAACTAAAAACATAATGTTTTAAGATATTGATGGCATGATGATAAACACAAAACTCTGTTTGCGTAAAATCCTTCCTCCTTTATCCATCCTCGCAAGGCTAAAATCAGAACCGTCATCATGGTACGAGGGCTGAAGGAGTTGTCCATACACCGTGTTTGGGGTTTAAGATGTTCAAGTTTCATGTAATTATGAACGCATTCAATAAAACAATAACAACATACAGAGGTCATATTTTCAAGAATCTTCCTGAACAAACAAAATAAAAAACCATCTCATTGTTTACCATATCCAACCCATTTGATAGCAGAGTATATATAGATATATATGGCAGTATATATATATATAGAGTATAATAATATCGTGATTTTTTTCCTTCCACTGTCCATTGAGTGCCATAAGTTGAATGTAGAACTGTGCAGTCAACAGAAGAATGACAGATATTTGTCTTTTATTTTAGATTCAATATTTAACATATGATATCTGTGTAAGAAAATAAAAAAGATTAGTACTGAAGGTTAAAGAATAATTATTCAGTTCCGCAACCACCCACACGATATCAACGCAATTTGAATATAAACCAAAATTTATATAATGGATAGTTTTTATAAATGGTCGTTTATTTTTGGGGATGTTAGTTTAATACACTTTATAGGGTAATATTTGATTATTATAACCTCAAAGACCACTTCTGATGTGACTTGCCTGTTATTTAAAAGTAATTTACAGATTAAATATATATTTATAAAATTGTAAATCACTGATACAAAAATCAATTTAATATTTTTTGTGTCAAGACTACTATGGTGGAGTGAAACTGTTCAAAAACAATCTCATCAATATTTGAATCCACTGAAAAAATTATCCTATTAATATTATGAAGAATAAAGTCTATTAGTTACTAAAGTTAGTTTAAATAATAGATTTATGATTGAATCAAATAAAATCTTTTTTTGATACGAATAAAATTTTTATTTGAGAATAGGTCTAATATGATAACATTTAACTAAAACAGTTCCTCCTTTCTCAAAAAATTAATATTTTAACTTGTTCAAATTTTGTACTAACAAAATTCTTAAATAAAACTAATAATAAAGATGCTTTATTTTTGTTTTTATATTTTTACTAATTAACAACTGAATCAAAGAGTCCACTATAGAATTATATAAATAATGTTATCTTTATATTAACATATATAGTCTATTTTATGAAAAACATCAAAACATTGTTAAAAGTCAAGTCAATTGTTTTATTCAATAAAAATTAAAAATTTTTAATATTGTTGCAAAAATTTAGTAAATGTCCGTTAACAACATGTCGTTTAATAAAACAACATTGTCAGATTAATGATCCAAGAAATATTCCAACTAGTAATTCGAATTTAATAACTCAAAAAACAACCCTATTCTAATAATTAAAGGTTCAATATAATTAGACTAATGAGTGTATAAATACAGATTGACTAATTCTAGGAATATCCTATCAAATAATATTATAAATCCTTCATCTACTATTCTATCGTATTTCCTAATAAATTTCCACAATATCAAATTTCATTTTTGAAACAATATTATTTAATATAAATAAATAAATTTATAAATTTATTATTAAACATTAATATAATCTTCATACTTTTTCTTTTAGGTTCCATTAGTTTTGAAAAATTTAATTCAAGAAAAGAAAATAAAATAGAGTACAATCTAACGTGATTATGTTTTTACTTGTTACTTCAAATTTATTTTTATTTTAATCTTTATCAATATGAAGATTAAATAATTTAAAATATGGAAGTTTTATATTTGATTTTCTTTTGAAATTTTTATTAGATAACAAAATATATGAAAATCATTTTCTTCAAATTACTTTTTCTTTGCAATTATCTTGTGATGTAATGACATTATCTGAACCATATGATATTGTCTACTTTGGGTTAAAGGGGCTCCTCACTACTTTAAAACGTGTTTATTAAAGCTCGGCATTTAAATTATACTTATGGGCTTTAGAAGTTTTTCCCATATCTAATGTGTGATGTGACAAACACCCCTCCCCATACAAACACAACGTCCTTATTGTGTTTCATAGGATTGCAAGGCCAAACAGACTTTGATACTATTTGTAACGACCTGGTCCAACCATGTATATATTATCCGCTTTGGGCCAAATGGATCTCATAGCTTTAAAACGGGTTTACTAGGTTGAGAGAAACTCATACTTATATAGTCCTAAGAAGTTTCTCCCTTATCCGATGTGGGATGTCACAAACTTTGTCACATCCTGTGACGCCCCGAACCCGGGGGGTCCGTTGACTCACCACAACTCCGCATTTGGCAGAAACGCTCGCGACCCGAAATTTTTCACGTAAAATCGCAGTCTCCTTTGTACGAGCTCTACCTAAATACAAACCCATATACTCATGTCCCAAATGTCGTAATATATTCATCACATATAAAACCGCCACTCTGGGCCCATAAAACAATACTCATAAATAATATACCAACTATATCCAATAGTTCTAAGAGTTCAAATGTTTTACCTATACAACCCTTATATTAAAATGAAACAATTTAATAACACATGTTTAAATGATCAAAGTCACAACCCTACTTCTCTAAACTCCGCCTCAGACGAGCCTGGTCCCCGCACACCCCCACCAGAAATAACATCCCCCGACGTGGTGAGAGCCATAATGTTCAAAAGATGAATCGCTCTGGCGCTACTCTTCACCGTACGCAATGCAATGTCCCAACAAACACACACTTTCAAGCAAATGCATGATCCACTGTGCTCATACGACCAACCCACCCGGTCCATCGACTTTCTCACACTCGCCTGCCCTCGTACGCCACTATTATTCGATTCATAGCTGACAACCCTCCAATGATATATCAACGCCAAGCCTCGACGATCGACATTATTCATGACCACTCCGATGTATATCAATCTGGGCTGCCTCCGACATTGATATTTTTAGCTTGACTACCCTTCTTATGAATTAACATTTTTAGACAACCCTCCAACCATTTTCTTATACTTTCTATCTCTTTGCATGCACTCTTAATTCCTATAGTCCTAGGGTGTTCTAAATAAGATACGAATTTACGTACGCCAATTCCAATATGCCTAATTCATATAAATATATAAACATGCATATATTTACAAAATATTCAATTCACACACAATCATGCTCATGTAAATTCCTACCATACATCAAAATTAGCTCAGTTCTGGCTAATGATCAAACACTTATAACTTAACTCGAATCACTCGACTAAACACATTTCACTAAAATATATTTTGAGAACACCTGCTTCGAATAGTGAAACCCTCGCCTACTATTCCCTGAAAATCACAAACCATCGGTTCACTTAAATAACCCGCTTCTCTACTCATTCCGCCTCATACAAACCAATACACACCAACACATAAATGCACACTTATCCACCTAATCACCATGCATGTCACTTCAATTGCCCCAATTTTACTTCAAAATTATATCAATTCGGTCCCAAGTTTTGGGATCGATCAAACGGCCGTTCAAGGCCTCAAGCTAATCGAAACATTGAAAAACACTTAACATAAAGTGTAAAACCCAAGTAGGGAGAAACTCTACTTCACTGAGTTTGTCAAACTCCTTAAATCCAAGGTCCACACGAGCTGGCCCGCTGCAGTAATGTACCTTTCCTTCGCTCCCGGGCACTCACCGACGATCTGATTTTGCTTGAACCAGAGAAGTTCGATCTTTCTCTCACTAAACGCCTACTGTCGACCACTACCACTTCCGTCTTTCCCTTCACGTTTTCGCTTTTGATTTAATGGTACATATTCAACACTCATTCAATTTTGTCATTTAGTATTTAAAACTTCCAAAATGACCATTATGTCCCTTAATTTCCCAAGCTTTGAGGTCTTGCATTATTTCCTCATTCCATCCATTTTCTTATCATTTCTACTCATACTAATTTATGACACATGAGGCTTGTTATATGCGATTTCATCGCATCGAAAATTGTTTTACTCAAGACTAAACGCGACGCCGAAAAACGCTAGCCACTCTTGCATCGTCTCTCGAATTCACGAAATTTTACGCATAATTTAGATTTCTCACGGCATTTGATTCCAATCTGCAATCCATTTCATTACAAGATCTGTAGAATAAATTACGGATTTTAACTAAATTGCAATTTCGTAACCAAATTACGATTTTGCCTCTTTTTCCGTAAATTAATTTCGTCTTACATTCCTCCTCCTTATAAGGAATTTTATCCCAAATTCTTGGATAATCATAATCACTACATGCATATAACGCATATCTACCATGTATGTAAATGGGCTATTTAAATCTTAAACGACTGGAACCATGTACCTTCATCCCTAAACAATAGTGTGATAGGTGGCCCCATCGCATCCTCGCTCCCACGCTTGATTCCTCCACTCCCATAGTGTCACATAATAGCCTCACGGTCTCTATGCCGCAAAACCCGATCACGGCCATCTTCAAAATGCACATTGGGCCATCCAAACCACATCGTTGTCAACCTTCTATCTATCCCCAATCCAACACATGAGTCGATCCTGAGCATACTCCAGCTGGAGACGTGAAACACCTCGTGACACCGACATGGTGGGCGGTAAAGCTAACTAAGACGAATAAAGGCTCTATCCTCTCGAGCATCTCGAAGCAATAAACCCCTACGATAAGCTTCCCGCTTTGCCGAACCTAACCACCCTCTCTAGGCATCACCTTCAAGAAGACGGATCCCTAACCTCGAACTCTAAGGGTCGACGTCGTGACATCCGCATAGCTCTTCCGCCGCCTCGAGCCGTGAGGAAGACACTATCGTGATCAAGCCCACCTTCCTGGTGTGTCTCAATCGTGATCGCGACTAAAGGATTTGAGCTCTCTCCCACTTCATTCAACATAACGAAGGATCTATACGGCTCTCTATATAACGCCCCTTACACGGTGCCATCTCAGATACTCGCTTGGTAACTGTTGTTGCAGGCGAATTCCACTAAGGGCAAATGCTCCTCCCAATTAACTCCTTATGATCCAGACGCATGCTCGCAGCATGTCCTCTAAAGACTGTGATAGTCCTCTCGGGATCAATTCATCCGGTCTGAGGGTGGAACGTCAGACCATCGCCACTGCAGTGCCCATAGCCTTTGGAAACTCTTCAAAAGTGTGTCAGAAACCTGGGTCCCTCCTATCCGACACTATGAGATATCGTGTACCCATATACCGACTGACCGAATGTATAACCCCAGAATCTCCAAGACGGCGTCATCCGCACGGAAGAAAATGTGCCGACTTCGTGAGCCGGGTCCACTATCACCCATACCGCCATGCTTCCCGCCGGTCCGCGGGCAAGTGGGTCACAAAGTCCATCGCGGACGCGTTCCACTCCACCCGCCCACTTCCAATGGTCGAACAAACACCGCTTCCGTGCTCACTTAACCTCGTCGACATGTGAGACATCGCCGAACAAAGTCCCCACGTGTCTCTTCATCCTATTCCACAAGATCGCGACAAGATCCCCGTACATCTTCGTGCTACCCGGATGCACTCCAAGAACCGAGCAAAGCGTTGAAACTCCCCGAGAATCTCCTCTTCAAATCTCCATTAACTGGGAAACCACTACCCGTCCCTATATCAAGACTACCATCTACGTGACGCACCCAAATTCTCGTCAATTGTGACCGACCCAGACTCTACCCCGATGGACACTCATCTCGCCCCGCCACTCAGACTCCAATCACTCCGCTTCACGCAGATGGTGTAGCCACTAAACTCCCTGTTGTACCTTGAGTCTCCGTTTCGCCGCACCGTGTTCCCCAAATTGTCCCACGCCAGCATCCGCCACTCCCGAAGCCATACTTGCATAACGCTCTTGTGACTTCCAACTGAGTGCATCAGCCACCATATTTGTCTTACCGGGGTAGTGATGCAAAGTGAAATCATAATCCTCTAGGAACTCCATCCATCTACGTTGCCTCATATTGAGGTCCCGCTGCGTGAAAATATACTTCAGACTTTTATAGTCTGAGTACACCTCGAACTCCCCTCGCCATATAAGTAGCCGGGCAGAAAATCTTCAAGGCGAAGACTACTTATCGCCAACTCCATGTCAGGTGGGGTAATTTTGCTCATGATTCTCTAACCGACGGAACCATAAGCTACTACCTTCCTGACCGCATCAAAACACATCCTACCGGCCTCGAGAGGCATCATAATACACTGCGGTACTCGGGTCGCCCGTCCGGACTATCAAGATAGGAGTTGAAGTAAGTCTCCTTCAACTCGAATGCCCCTCACATCGATCATCCCAAGCAAACTCGACCTTCGTCAACTCCAGTCATAGCCGCTATCCCCGAGAAATCCTCAATGGATCTCCCGTATCACCCAAATTAATCCTAAGAAACTACACGTATCTCGAAGATCGACTTCGTCTTTCCTGTAACCCAGTCACGCTCAACCTTCAGTCGACCGACACTTTATGCCACACCACGGCCCTAAAAAATCTCACCTCAATAAGCTAAAACTCAGACTAATTAACTTAGCGCATAAACTCCATGGTCTCTCACCAACTATAAAACAATCCTCAAATGATATTCATGCTCCCACTCACCGAGAGCAGATCAAAAAATGTCATCCACTAAGACTACGACAATCACCTAGATAGGGTCGGGAATAATTCCATGTAATGAGGTCCAAGGATCGTCACCGCACACCACAATCCAAAGGGCATCACCAGAACTTAAAGTGCCCATAACGTCCTAAACGTCAAGGCCTTAGGGATAACTGGTCTCTCAATCCTCAAATTACTGCAACTAGTGCGAAGGTCTATCTTGAGTAAATCCTGCGCCTCCTCTCAACTCGATCAAATAAATCATCACTCCTCGATAATAGGTATCGATTCTCATCGTAACCCCCGTTTCACCGGTCTCGAGTCAACGCACACCCGAAAGGTCTTGTCCTTCTTCTTCAGAATAGAACCTGAGCGCCCATGGTGAAGTGCTCTGGCCTTATGAACCCTTGTCCGGGAAGAGCTCCCGTAGGCCGACTCGAGTTCTTAACTCAACCTGCCATCCTATGGAGTCATAGAGATGGGTGAAGTAATTAGTGGTGTAATCTGACACCGAAGACTACTAACACCCTCCGTGGAGGTGCCCAGGTAGCCTATCCGGAAAACATCCACATACTCTCGCACACTAGGTAGATCTAAGTCTAGTCTCCGCCCTCTAAGGTGCGCCCGCTAGCCAACCCGCTTAACTCCGGTCCCGACACTTGACCCGATACCATATGGGAAAATACTTCAAGCCATTCCCTAAATACCACACGAGTACTGGCCCCCGCGAGTAAAGCAGAACCCCTCCCACGCCTCACAATCGATAACAACTCGTAAGCCATCGCCCAATCCATCCCTAGATGACATCGAACTCCCGACATGTCCATAATCCTCGTGTCCATTGTATAGAGTTCCGAGGATTCCAACCCGCAACCCCGACATATCATCCCATTCCCGCCCAAACTCTAGGAGAGAACTCACATATTAATGCTCCTCTACATTCCCAGAGGTCCTCGCTTCATTTCCACCATATTCGGGTCTTCACTCTAGCCGGAACATGCCTAGTCTATCCCGCAGTACAGGTAAACTCCATAGCCTCTAACACCTTCTCTATCCAGATAAACCAAATTTGTCCGTCAATTACCCGATCTCCTCCCGTGAATGCCTGAGGATAACGCACCAAACCTCTAGAGGTTACTAGGGACATCCCCGACCACCAAGCAGCACTCACTCATGCGATACAGCCTACCAATACCCATGCTCCTCGCAGAAAGCCCTGCTGGATCAAAACACCGTGGTGTCTAACCAAGACTCTTTGACGCCCCCCACGTCCTCGTCTCAACTAGCCATCTACACGCTTAACACAAGTCTAACTTTCAATGCAGATTCTACAACTCATACACAAAATTCGAGGACACTATTCATACACATAAATCAGTGTATACACATTGTCCTTGCATTCATAAGCAATGCAAGACCATTTATCCTATATTTTAAATCATATTTATCAACAAAAATTTTATTTTCGAAAATTTCATTTTTTTTTTTTCAAAATTTTGTCCCATTTTGTTTCGATTATTTTTATTTTATTAAATATTTAAATTTTTTTTCTTTTTTTTTTTTCCAATTATTTCCAAATATTGAAAAACACTCCAAAACATATCCATGTTTTTTTTTTTTTTTTTTTACCTTTTCTCGCTATTGAGACAAAATTTACTCTATTATATATATACATATATATATATATTCATTATTCTCCTAATACATCAAATAAACTTAGTAAAAGTTTGTCATTTGATTTTTTTCATTCTCCAAAGACACCAAAATAAACTTATAAAAATTTATTTTCTTCACTTTTCTTCAGCTTACACTGTAAAATCTTTGAAAACCATATTTTCACTTTTTTCATTCTTTCCAAATTTACTAGAAGATACACAAAAATATATATATATATATATATATACTCATTTTTTTTCATTTTCCTGTATCACTCAAATAAATTTATAAAATTTATTCTATTCAATTTTCAATTTTATAAACTTGTAAAACCTAGGAAAATTATTTGTTTACTCTTAAACCAAATAAATTTATAAAATTTATTTTATTTATTTTTCTTTATTCCGACCATGTTGTCCAAAAAATTTCTCAAAACCTCATGACTTCAACATTAAAACCTAGGTTCAACCTTAAAATCTTATTAAAATCCTTCATTATCCTACAAACCAAATAAATTGAACATCATTTATTTTCATTTCATTAGCATTAATCGTGAACTCCTAAGATTTGTTTTCCAACATAATGTTTCACTAATTACCCAAGACTCCAAACATCATAACATATCACAAACCATGTTATAAAACATCATTCACGTGAATATACAACTCATGTTATACACGCAATCACGCATCAAACACCATGCATGCAATGTTCTATTCCCATGATTTCCTAGGTAATCTCATACCTACACTTACATCAAACCACCCAAGTGGTGATGGATACCCAAACCCGAGCTCCCTAGTATTCAGATACCCAGTTCTCCGATACTAAGTCACGCCCGAACACAACCACAATACCATTAACTCATGGACACTGTGGAATGTCGAGCGATCCGACATTTTCACGGAAATCGGCAGTAGCCCCCTTTGTACGGGGAGCTCACCAAATACAAACCTCGTGACATAATTGCCCCAAACAAAGGTAATATATCCATCACACAGCAGAAACTGGCCCACTCAGCCCCATAAACAATACTCATAACAATATACCAACTATATCCATCAGCCTCAAGTAGCCTAAAATGTTTTTACTCTTATACAACCCTTATATTAAAATTAAACAATTCTAATACATGTTTAAAATGATCAAAGCCACAACCCGGCTTTATTCTAAACCTCAGTCTCTAGGACGAGCCGTCCCCACGCTCCCTCGCATCAGAAAACATGATCCTCGACAGCATGAGAAATGAACGTCGCAGCGAATCGTCCCAAGTGGGCTACCTTCACCTAAGCGCAGCGGTAATGTCCCAAAATAAACACACATTCAAGAAATGACGTATCCACTGATGTCTACATTACTAACTCGCATCCCGAGTCCTCACTCACTCTCTCTACACTCCCGCTAAGCCTTGTATGAGAATTATTATTTGATTTGTTAAGGACAAACTTTCTCCGGCGAGACACCGCTCGTCTCCGAATGATTGATATTATTTGTGGACTACCCCGATGTAGATATCACTAATGCCTCTCGACGAATGATATTTTAATTTGACTACCCGATAATTAACATTTTTAGACAACTTCCAAACCATTTCTGTGATCATCTCATGCACTCACTCCTATACCCTAGTATGTTCCAAAGGCATAAGGCGGAATGCATGTACGCCAATTCCAATACAAATTAATTCACGTGAATATATAAACACGTGATATATTTGGCAAATATCCAATCACACACCATGTCATGTAAATTCTCATTTCATATCAAAATCACCATTGGCTAATGATCAAACACTTATAATTCGACTGACCACTAATCAAACACATTTTCACTCAAAAAATATATTTTGAGAACACCGTTTAGGGAATAGTGAAACCCCTTACATTTATTATCTAAATCACAAATCATCTGGCTCACTTAGTGAACCCGTTTCACCGCCATTCCTACCATACAAAACCAATCTATGGATCAAATACATAAAATGCGCGTCTGATCCATCCAACCAGCCACACAGTTACAACGCCCCATTTTGGTTTCAAAATTAGATCAATCTCGTCCCAAGTTTTCGGGATCGAACAAACGGCCATTCACGCCTGCCTAACCGAACATCGGGAAAACAATTTAAATGGGGTAAAACCCAAGTAGGAGAAACCTCACCCTACCTGGAGTTTGTCAAACTCCCAACCCAAGTGGTCCACGCCGTAGCCCGCTCCTCAAGGTGAGCGCCTTCCTTCTTGTCCCGAAGACCGCCGACGATCTGATTTAAGCCGTAAAAACCAGAGAGAAGTTCGATCTTTCTCCTCACTAAAACGCCATTGTCGCACTCCCACCGCCAATTTCTCCGGTCTTTCCTTCACGCTTTTTTTTTTTTTTTGCCTCGATGAATGGTTAAGACCAACACTGTTCATTCAATTTTGTCATTTAGTTGACTTAAAACTTAAAATGACTATTATGTCCCTTCATTTCAGCTTTTGATATCTAAGACTATTTCGCCATCCATTTTCACTATTTCTCTACTCATACCACTTATGGCACATAAGATTTCATTATATGTGACTCTATCGTATTTGAAATTGTTTTACTACAAGACCAAACGCGATGCCCTCAGCCTTCCCCTGTGCTGACCCTACTATCTCGAAATTCTGACGAAATTTTTTAATGCTAGCTAGATTTCACAGATTTACTTCCACCCAATCCAAGCCATTATCCGAGATCTAGAGAATAAATTACGGATTTTTAACCGAAATTACGATTTTGCCCTTTTTCCATAAATTAGAATTTCTCGGGTCTTACACATCCCACATCGTATCGGGGAGAAACTTCCTAGCAAGTATGAGCTCATTTCAACCTAGTAAACCCATTTTAAAGCCTTGAGGGCCCCTTAGGCCTGAAGCGGACAACATTTACATGGTTGGGCCGGGTCGTTACAAATGATATTGGAGTCAATCCCCAACCTCAATGTGGGGGTCTGTCTGCTTAACTCTACAATCCTGCCGAGACAAATGGGGATGTTGTGTTTGCATGCATGAGGCAAGCCTGTAATATTTCACTCTGACATGGTAAACTTTTCGTGATTATATAAATATGAGTTTCATTTAACAAAATAAACGTGTTTTAAAGCTATGAAGACTCCTTGGGCTCAAAGCGGACAATATCTATATGATTGGATCGAATCGTTACATAGGAACCAAACACAACCAATAATTTTTTCGATAGGATATTTTTATCAATAATTTAAAAAAAAAAAACATTATAATGAGAAATAGAAAGTATGGGAAGGAATAAAAAAAAATATCGAAGAAGACTAACCTTTCCATGAAATGGTTCCGTGTTAAATTTCATAATGTATCATTCTAAAAAGTTCGATCGAACTAAGTTGATTGGAATTAGAATTCGCCACACACCCATAAGGTCCTCAGAATTGTAGGGACCCAAATGGACCCTTCTCAGATTCCATACATTCTTCAACTCAGTATCACGCCATAAAGTTTCCAACTTCTCTAACTTAAATAATATAACCTCGTGATATAAAACATCACATTATTATAAATAGATAACATAAATATATTCCCCAAATATAATTACACCAAATGGAATATTCATATGTTTAATTTAAGAATATTTAAAAAAATGAAAACCATCTAGCACCTCATGCCCTGAATTATTTTTATTCATAGAACATAATTATTACATCGCACTTATTTTCAACCATTAATAAATTCTTATGATTTTATTTTCTATTTTTGAAGTCTTTCTTTCTTTTAAATGATTTTTAATAATTTCACTTGGAAATTACAAGTGAATTTATTCCCATTAAGCAACTTTTTTTTCTTGCTTAAAGTAAAATAAGATTCATAATTTTCCTTCATTTTTCTACTGTGTTAATTACTATTTAATGTTTCTAAAACTAATATTATCTAACCTTATTATTCTTTTTTTAACTTTTTTTCATATCGTATTTATTATTATTCATTATTTTTATATTATCAAAAGATTAACTTTTCAAATAATTTAAGAAATTTATCATTTAAAACAATAAAATATGCATATTAAAAAAAGCTTTAATATACCTTATGATTGAAAGATGAGTCTTTTGGCCTTGAATTTGTATCTAATTCAGGGATGAAATTGATGAGCTTCGGTAGATTGCCAAGTTCCAAAGTTCGCAAGTTAGGGAATAGTTCCAAGTTGGTCCCACCATATTCATCTCCTGACTCCTTTTCATATGAGATTATTTGTTCCATGGCATTGCACTTTTTAATTTTCATATTTTCAAGTTGGGAAAGGCCTCTAGCCGTGGAAAGTGAAAAGAAATATCTCAATTCACGACAAGATTCCACCTCTAGAGTTTTTAAGTTACCGAAAGACCCTCTTGGAATTGAGCGCTCATGCCATACTTCTTGTAAGCTTATCAGGCTCCTAAGAACCAATGACTCCAATAGAGGAAAGGGAGCACTATGTTGCAGAAATGTATGTTGATCAACTGAATCAATGATATACTGAATCTCGGGACTTCTAATAACTTTGAGATGCTTCAATTCAAGAAAACTCTCCCCATCTGATGGGTACTGAAGAACATGTTTAGTACCACTTAATTCCTCCAATTCTAGTTCTTCACTTCTCTCCAATAACTTGCGAATTTCATCCCCCAAAAATAAGCTTATGTTGACTTTCTTCAACTTCAATGTTCTGTCGGTTCTCCTTAACTCCTGCCAACAATCACCTATATGTATAGCATATCTTGTCAAGTTCTCAAATTGAATGTCTTCTGGTAGCAACTTGACATATGGTATTCCTATATGTAAAGTTGTCAAACAAGACAGATGCTTAAGCTGAGATAAATAAGCATTGCTTTGATGATCAACTTCCCATTTAGGAAACCTAGTTATCATGAACAAACATTCTAATTTGGACAAACTTGATATGACATTAAGTGGAATACCTTCAAGTTCCTTGGAATCACTCAAGTCCAATAGCCTTAGGTTGGTCAGTTGTGACATATCATCAGGCAATTGTTGATCGCAAGATTCACTAAGCAGAATCAATTTTGTTAGCTTCAATTCCAAAGAATGTTTACTAACCTCGCAGCATTTATCTGTATTAATACGTGTCCCGAAGATTTGAAAGGGAATAAAGTGATGAAGGTAGTTCTTCAAAACTCATTAAGGACAAACTTAAACTCGAGTTTTTTCATCCTCGAAATGTGTTCAGATATTCATGAAGGGGTTGCTAAAAGAATAGGAAAAAAATCGAGTCTTATTATACCAACGTTTGAGGAAGCTCATGGAAATCTTTGAAATATTGTAAAGAGATGAAAGTGCAGCTTTTAGATTCATCACTCTCTGACCATTCTTCCAACCTAACAACTTCTTCTCTAAAAACAAATGAGCGAGGATCCTTGGATGCAATTTCACAGACAACATCATAAACAACATGGTGCATCCTCACAAAATTGTGTCTATCTTTAGGACGATGATCGTCTTTGAGAATTTCCACATCTGCCAGCTCTCTTTGCTTCGCTTCCAATTTGTCGATGCGCCAAACAAATCCAAACCAGTTAGCATATTGTAGCAAGTGATCAATCAAATATCACCATTGTCCAAAGATACCACAAAGTAACAACAATGACTTAAAGTGATCACTCCTTACCTGCATCCCGAGTAAACCTTTCTACCTTACCGCACACCCCCTTAATTCTTCCAAGGCATTCTTCCATACAGCCAGTTGGGTCTCATCTTTTAATGCCTTGGCATTTGTTACAATTGAAATTGGTAGACCTCGCATTCTTCAACCACTTGCCGGGCTATGGATCTTACTTTTGGAATCTTCTCCACCACAGAATCAGCACCTAATGCTGTCTTCTGAAATAAAGTCCATGCTTCTTCTGGTCGTAAAGTATCCACTTGAAAACATATTTGTGCGCCCATGTCTTCGTGCATAATCGCTTTCCATCTCCATCTCTATGTCAAATACTATTTTGCATTCAAGTTGTCATCATCATCATCTTTACAAGAAGGAATTCCGATTTCCTCCAAATCATGAATCTCCTTCCAAATGTCATCTAAAATTATAAGGATCTTCTCCCTCTTTAATCTCTTCTTCAGCTCAACTGCTATGTGGCAGTCCTTAGATTTCCAGCCTAACATGTCTACAATTTTTTCTTGAATCTCTGAAATTACTTCTTCTCCAAGTTCATCCGAGTGTCCAGTCATGGAGGACAAATCAATATAGACTTGTGTGGTGAACAACTTCTCTTGCATAGCTTGATGAGCAACTTGTTTGACGAGTGTGGTTTTGCCCACACCCCCAATCCCCACTACTCCAATGCAGTTGATGTCATTGTCTCTTAAAGCATCCATAATTTGCCTAAAATGGGACTCTGATTGAAAAGTCAATTACTTACTCCATCAAAGAATGAACTCGTAGTAAAGACACAATATATGACTCATTGTGAAAAGGTTGATATGTACCTAAATAAACAAAATTAAATTTTGAAGCACATAAAAATAGTATATATTTCTTAGTTTATTCGCCTATCAATAAAAAATTATTTTCACTCTAAATTCTTTCCCCAAAAATCAAACAACTATAATAGAATTAATTTTTTTCAAGAGATATAATTTTTCATAGGACCATGATGCCTGAAAGTACCGCACACACGAAAAGACACTTTTAAACTATACCACACCCTAACTAATTCTCATTCAAATCGAGAGAGACTACAATAGTGAAAACCTACCACAAACATTACATTCCCAAGGCCCGAATCCTGGAGACTACTGTTGCCTCAGAGAGACCTCACCATCACCTACATTTTCAGAGTAAGAAATATATAATTTTAAAAACAAATAAAAAAGTAAGAAGAATTAAAAATTAATCAAAACCTGTTGTAAATAAAATAACTTACAAAATCAAGACTAAGAAAAAATTTATATTTTTTTTGTTGAAAATATTAAGTCTATTTTGATGTTAAAAAACTAATACATATTTTTTTATAAAATAAGTGTAAAATAGAAATGATATCAATTTATTTTTTTTAAAGATAGCAATAATTTTATGTAATAAATAACATCTAGAATGTGAATTTTTATGGTTTAAAAATATTAAAATAAGGATAATAAACTTAATTTAATTATTGTTTTAAAAGCATGGTTGTAAGAAGTTTCGTTGACATTTCAAGAAAGTAGTATAAGGAAATTTAAAAAGAAAAAAAAGAACTAACCTTTTCATTAGAAAGCACTATGCCATTAGCAGGAGTACGAAGATCTCTTCTATTCTCCATCTTACACCAATGATAAAATGTTTGAGGGTCAGAAAAAATCTCGACATGGAAGGAGACAAACGACATATCTTATCGGCATTCCCCATCCTCACCTTACAATACCGCTAACTTAGGCGCTTCACACAATAGGACTTTAATTGTCGGGGTTTTAAATCTATTTGATTCAATTTGGGAAAACGTTCTAAAACCAACACCTCCAAATTAGAAGAGAATGAAACCTACATAAGAAACACAATATAATTCATGACATAATTAATTGTAAATAAAAACTATAATAAACAAAAAAAATGGAGTCAATATAATTCATTAACTCCCAAGTCTTATACAAAATTTAATAATTTCCTTTTTGAATTTATTTTTCATTGCTATATTTATTTCAATTAACCATTGACCCTTTTTTTTAATCTAAATTAGAATGAAACTTACTATCCTTTATTTTTAATATTAGCATTAATATTCTTAAAATTAAAAATTCAATTGTAACTTTACTCTTGTTTTCAACTTCTTTATATCCAACATGACTATCTCAAGTAGTAAAGCACTAACCGTTTCAAATAAGTATATGACATGGGAGGGGGTCTTAATGGGGACAGTTTATTACCTTGAAATTTAAAAAAAAAAAAACTTCTTTATATTTTATTTATAACCTACTAGTTCTTTTTTTTTTTAAGTAAATAATAAAATTATAAACATTGATGATTGGCTTTAGAATAAATTCATCATAGTCTCCTTATATGAAATAAAATATATTTCAATTAGTTTTCTTGTTTGAAATAAAATATAATTTTCTATTTTTGATTTTCAAAATTAAAATGTTATCTTAATAATCTAACATGTTAACCCAATTTTCCAAAATGTTACTATATAATTTAAATAGAATATTATTATTTGAATTGAAATTTCACTAATTCTTTTTTAAATTTATTTTTCACTTTACAAATTTCTTTTTTTTTTCAGCTTATTTGTAATGTACTTATCATTCATACTTTCTTATTATTTAAAATTGAATTTCAAATTAATTAAATACATGTGTTATTAAAGATTAATGTGGTTTCTTCCACTTAGAGCTTTCCCTTCAATAAAGTGGTTTCTTCCATTTTATCTGAATTTTCATTTGATTTTCCTTTGTTTTTTTATGTTTTTGTCACCGAATTGTTGCGGATGTGTAGTTGTTCATTGGTTTTTGTGGGCGATTCAGATGGCATAACTACTGGACGCTGTATATTTTACATCAAACTCCTATTCATCGCATGACCATCGACTTAAACTTGCGATTCTATGATATTACATTATTACTTGTATAAGTCTTGAGCCGTTTTTCTTGCTATTAACCTAGATATTGTGTCATCTTCTAATGTTTTTAGCAGTTTGATTTCTGTGTTCAGATGTAAAAGTATTGTCATTTTGAATCAATGAAATTTCATTAAAAAAAAAAGATTAATGTACTCTTCTCATACTTTTGTTTTAATATATATATATATATATATATATATATATATATATATATATATATATAGTAAATGTTTAAAACATTTCAAGGTATAAGGAAAAACAAAAATATGGTTGAAAACTAACCTTCATCCAAGGGCATTCCACACCATCGATACAGCCTTCCTCCTTATGTGGTGAAACTCTTGAACTTTGATAAAAAATATCTCATGTCATTATTGCCTTGGTGTTGAAAAGATGCTTTAGCTTAGAATTCTTTAACTCGTAATTTCCATTTTTAGGAAAATTCTATTTTCTCCATTAGATTCTCCATGACCAAACACACGTTCAAGGACTTCACAATCATCCACAACCACTTCTTTCAAATTCTGTAAGCTCTGCATCAAATGGGACGGAAAAAGATCGACTAAACAAGGACAAGTATACACTTTTAAGATTTGTAACTTATCCAAGGATTTAAGTGAAAGTTGGGGATGCCATATCGTCTTCAACATGGAAAGCCTTTTGAGTTTTAATTTCTCCAAGTTCGGGAATGAAACCTACAACAAAGGCACAATGTATTACATAATAACATCATCCACAATAAATTTATGATAAATATAAAATTATCTTAAACATAAATTCATTAACCCTTAGATATTTATCTTCATTATTACACATCCTGAAAATAGAGGTAAATTAAAAGGAATTATATTTTATTCTTGTGGATTAAGAGCTTTAGTTGACAAACAATCATTCGTTCGACATTTTATCTCATAGATGGCTCTAGATGCACCTCATTTATTATTTTATATTAAATCACATACACACTTGAACAAGTTCATTATAAAATTTTACTTTAACTATTAAAAAAATTGAATAATTCTAGGATCGATTTGTTAATTTTGTTTTCATTGTTTTCCCCCTTTTCTGTAAAGAGTGATTTAACTATTTATAAAGCTTTTAAAACATAAAACATAAAACATAATAAACTAAATTTAAGGATTACTAATGATCTGAAATATTTTTCTCTCTCTTCTAGAAGTTTTGCTCGATCAAATGAGGGAAAGGCCAAGGTCATCTAGATGGTAACGGTTACCATACACAAATATATCCAGATGATCAAAGAATCGTCTAGACAAGGCCTTTTTCATCCATTTTAGTGCTCAAAACCCCATATTTATAAACAGAGAGATGGACTTCATTTATGACTAAAAGAACACTTACATTGAAGCTCCTATCATTTTTCTTAACTAATTGCTCTCAAACTCAAATTCTTTAGTGCATTTATTTCACTTGCATACCTAAAGTCCACATTATGTCCATCCAAGCTTCCTTGTATTTGAGTTTTTAAAGTATTGAGTTTGGGGAGACCTTCTTATATCTAAGAGAGAAGATATCAAGTGTGAAAAGTTTCTCTGCCGAAGGTGATTACTATTGAGATTTCAGGGAACTAGTGAGCCATAGTCCAAATATAAAACAAAGAAGCTCAATTTGAAACTTGAATTTAAATCATATACAGGAGGTTGAAGATAAGCGCATGTAACCAGGTAAAGTATCAAACTATTATAAAACTGGAGTTTGCTTATCTTTATTCTATCTCTATAATTTGTTTCTAATAATTACTTGAAAGTGATTAATTTTGTAGAAGTTTTAAAATAATTTCCCTATCTCTGGCTTTTTTAGTGATTTGATTTTTCACTATTTTATTTATTATTAAAAGTAAAGGATATAAAACTACTACATTAAGGGAAGCATGCAATAATTAATGGCAAAATATAAAGAGTAATACTGAGCATTATACTTGATAGAGAGACACTGGAGTGATTAGACTTGATAGAGGTGACAAATTTATTCTATGCTACAAATTATTTTTATTCATGTAAATCATTTAATATTTTAAATCAGATGCACTTTATATATATATATATATATATATATATATATATATTTATTCTAAAATTGATTTTGTTTTAAGAGATTTTAATAATGTCGTTCCTAAATTTATTTATGTATTTACTCCTATCAATCCTATGTTTTCTTTATTTAAATTAAAATAATATGATAAGTTTTTTTTACCATTCTTATACTTGTTCCAACTTATCCTTAATTTTTCCTATTTATATTTAATTTTTTTAAAAATTCTTTATTTACCCCAAAAAAAAATTCTTTATTTATCCTTATTCATTTCTCAACTCCTTTATATTTTATTTATTATTGATTATTTTTAAATTATTTGAAATTCAATTTTTCTATAATTCAAGAAATTGATTATTAAAGATAAATACCATATACTCTTTTTTAAGTAATATAAATATCATAAGTACTACCACACTCTTTGTTATGTTTATTCCAAATATTAATTTGATTATGCATATCTACATCACTCATAAACATCACTAATACATATGTGCTAGTGCATAACATGAGAGGTCAACTCTTTTTATTGAGAAAAACCTTATCAATTAACAAGTAAAAAAGTTAATTTTGAGAAAATCTTATTTTGATAAGATTATAAAATTAATTTTTTTGAAGAAATTATAAAATTAATTTTAAATAATAATAATCTCATATAAGCTTACATTATAATTCATTATTTTTATAATGAAATTAAATTTAGAATACTTTAAGAAATTTATCATTAAATGTTACTAATAAATATACAAAAATATTTGTACTATAAACTTTATGTCATATCATTTACAAAATATTTTAATTTTGATCTAATAGTATCTATATCAATTATTAATTTAATCAAAATATTAATTCGGCCATATTTATCTTTTATATGTTAATTAGTTATTATGTTAATAGTTTTAATCTTTTATATGAAACTTTCATGTTTTTGTTTATTTTTACCATTAGTTGAATCATACATATATATCTATATATTGTTTATCGTGTTATCAATTTTTAAATATTTTAACTGAAATTGATATTTTTTTGCTCATATTTTCAATTAAGTAAACCATTCAGATCTTTATATATATTATTTATTATGTTAGTATATTTAAAGTTTTATCTTCAAGTTCAATATTTTTATTTATATTTTTATAAATATGGATTTTTTCATCAATATTTCAATGAAATAGAATTACCAAAAAAAACATTTCTTTATAGTAAAGGTAAACTATTTAATTTAGTTAGATAAAAATTAAAAAAGTTAATTATTAAGGGAATAAGATAGAATATTCTTTAAAAACATAGTACTATAATATAATATGAAAAGGAATAGATAGAAAAAAAAAGAAAAGTTACACTATAATAAAAATAATATAAAAAATAAAACATATAAATAAAACAAATGTCCATTCTTTTTTCTTCATTTTACATCTAAAAATTATTAATCTAATTTCATTTGACTTTGTTTCTGTTAATCCTTTAAAATTTTGATAAATCTTATAAAGTACTGTTAATATTTTAAGGTTTTATCCGACCTTCCACAAAAAATTAATGTAATAAATTCTGATCTCATCTTTATATTTTTTTAACACATGTATAAAATGTAAAGTGCAATATAGAATTGAATGTAGAGGCAACCTAGTTTTTTAATTAAAACTGAAAAGAGATAGAGGTGGGTTGGCAAAACAAAGGAGAGGTTCAAGAGAAATGGTGATCTTCATTTTTAAAAGTATTTTATAAGACTAAACAGCTAAGTAAATAAATACTAATGATAATTAATTGATCTAAAGATATTATTTTTAAATATTTTATAAGTAACAAATTTCATTAAAATATTTAATTAAATATAATAAGGGGGATGATGAAATGTAATGAAAATATATAAGAAAACACAATTACTTATTTCAAAATATTCTTACTGTAGTATAGGAGAAGCAAGAAAATACGCTTATAATATTTGTGGTAGTTGTTGTTTTTAAGATTAAAATTTTGATTTTGATTTATTCTATTTTCAATTGCTTCATAATTGAAGTATTCCATAAACATTTTTATTATGTAAGATACAATTTTAAATTAATTTAGTATATTTATTATTATTTATAAATATAACATTTAAATAATATTTTAAATTTGCATGGTATATTTTTGTTAATATTTCCCAAAAATAATATAAGGACCAATTTAAAAAAAAAAAGAGTATTGAAGAAACCTAACCTGTTCACCAAAGAGCACTCCATTAACATTTCCTTCATAGTAAGAGATGGATAAGCATTTGAGGTTGTGAAAATTCACAGGCACGGGAGGAGAGAAAAGGCCTTTGGCTCCGTACAAATTGCTTAATTCTAGTTCTTCACTCTTTCCTAAACAACTTTCTTTATCTCCATTCCTCAAAAGCAGCTTCCAAGCAACACCTTGAGCCTTAATATTTTTGATCTTTCAAAGTTTTTTTCGAAATCATCGAAAAATCCTATACGTATTACACAACTTGTTAAGTTCTGAAAGAACATGTCTTTTTCTGGTGCCATCTTCACATCCGGTATGTCTATCTCTATGGTCCTCAAATGTTCCAAATGATTCAATTCCGATGGACAAACATTATTGCTTTCTCCATTACTAACTTCAGTGTCTTTTTCTGGCACCATCTCCACATCCGGTATTTCTATCTCTATCGTCCTCAAATGATCCAAATGATTCAATTCCGGTAGACAAGCATTATTGCTTTTTCCATCACTAACTTCAGCAACTTCCCATTTAGAAAAACTAGATCTCATGAACAAACATTCTAATTTAGACAGCTTTGATAAGATATTTTGAGGAATTACTTTAAGTAGCCAGCAATAATTCAAATTCAAATAGTCTTGATTGGCCAATTGCCCATTTCTTAGGCAGTTGTTCAATATGGGAGCTCGTCATGCTAAGAACTTGTAGTTTCTTTAGCTCTCCAATTCCAGCTATGTCTCTCAACTTATTGCACCAGTCCAAACATAATGTTCTAAGATTTGCAAGGGATTGAAGTGTTGAAGGTAGTGTCTTGAAACCCATTCTAGACAAGTCTAAAACTGAGTTGGTTCATCCCTTCAAAAAACGTGTTTGGGATATTAATATTCAAATTGGATTCGCAGAGTAAAATGAAGTTTATTGGTTACTATTTCGAGGTAATCTCTCATGCACAGCTTTGTAATACAAAGAGATATTTAATTCCATAGTCTCTGGAATTTCTCAGGTCATCTTCTAATCTGTAAATCGATGAGGATCTCGACAATGTTTCGCAACGTCATAAACAACATCATGCATCCTAAATATTACTGCTATCATCGTCCACGAAAAGCAACGTTGAGTCTCTTCTTCCTCCAAAAGGACGTCGTCTATAATCACCCCTCAAGTAATGGGGCTTCTGAGGTTTTGAGGGCTGTCAATACGCAATTAGTTATTTCTTGCTTTCCTCCAATGACTTGATGGCCAAACAAATCCAAACCCATAGCATAACTTAACAAGTCATCCATCCAAATATCACCATAACTCAACATACCAAAGTAAGAACAACGACTTTCGCGCATTACTTTTCAAAAATGGATTGTAGCTCAACTCCAGACATGCGTATACCTTTTCCTCCACTCCTCTGATGTTGGTTGGCTCGAACTCCTGAGTTCTTCCAAGGCATTCTTCCATACGGCCATGTTTTTACCTTTAACGCCTGTGAAGGTTACACTACATCGGTAGATCTTTGGTATCTCTTCAACTGTTCCTTTGCTGTGGGGTAGCACCATGATCAATTCTCCACGAATCACCTGCTGTCATCTTAAATTAACTGCCAGGCTTCTTCTGATGGTAAAATTACTGAACTGGAAAACATTCTGTGCGCCCATGTCTTTGGAGCAATAGGTCTCATCTTCTCAAGCACAGTATTTTGGTAATCCTTCTGATCACGCTCCACAATAAGGAATTCACTTTAAATTAACTTCCTCCAAATGTCATCTAAGATAATAAGGATCTTCTCCCTTTCAGTCTCTGCATCAGTTGAGTCAGTTTTAGTGGATTGAGCCTTGCCCTTGAATTCCAAGCCTAAGCCTCCCAATCTGTTGTTGAATATCCAAAACCTCGTTGTTTTTTCGGTCTCCGAGTCCAAGATACCTGTACGTAGACTGTGTAAGAACAGCTTCTCTGCTGTTTGCTCAACCACTTGTTTGACCAGAGTTGTTTTGCCCACGCCGCCCATCCCCCATACCCCAATCATCTTCGTCTTATCATCTCTTAACGCATCCATAATTTTGTTCAAAGTCGAGGCTCTTGAATCAAAAGGTTCATATTCTTTGAAGGTTGCAGTCCGTGGAGGGAGACGATACGATACGCCATCAGGGAACCGCGAGCTCTTGGATTTCAACAATAACCCAGCTCTTCTGGATGCCTGTCTGCCAAGCTGCAACTGGACTTTGAGACGTAATACAGCTGATTCTGTTGTTTTCATCTTCAACATCAATTCCTCTGCCTCCCTGTAACTTACTCCACCTGCTTCAGCCAGCCTTGAACTCTTCTGGTCTGATTTCATCCCCTCTTCTCGTAGCTTCATCAACAGTTATCTGTGGCCGTCACCCTCTTGCCTCCCCAGCTTCTGAACATTGTTGTTGCGGAGCTCATCAATATGGCTATAGCAAAACAAAGATAAATTCAAAGGATGGCGAATTAAATTGATCTATCATGTAATCTGATACTTTCCAGCTACGGCAGTAACGATCTCTGTCACTTGTCTCAGTTGGATCGGCGTTTTTTCCTCTGATGTGTTTTTGTAATGGAAAGGAAACAAGAAAAACCAGAAACAAACGGAAGCAGGAACAAGAGGAAACTAGAATAAGAGAGTGGAAGAAATGAAGGATGTAAGAGGCATAAATTCCAACCAGAGAAAGGGGTGACCGAGATTATGAGAAAAACCGACAGGTATGGAGAAACCTCAAGAAATTCAGGCAATTTGATTCAGACAAGTATGGAGATTATGAAGATCTCTGCCATTTTGTCTCGGTTGAAAACAAATGGGAAGCCAGAAAAGGCATGAATAAGAAGAAACTAAAAGAAGAGAGCGCAAGAAAAGAAAGGAGAATGAGTATTAGTTCCAAGCAGAGGGATGGTGAGTAGGAAAATGGAAAGGAGTTAAGAATGGATAATAAAATGGCAAAAGGCTAAGAGAGTCCAGAGATGGGGAAATTAAGCTCAAGGAATTCTTATAATTTGATTCAGTATCAGGACTAAAACTAGAATAAGGAAAGCTGTTATTTTGCATTATAGATTAATAAACTAATACAGACGGGATTTTCTTTTCTTTTGGAATTTGATTTGTTTGGAAACAGAAGGGAAATGAGAAATGACAGAAGTGAAGGAAATGTGCAAGAATAAGAAGAAAACCAAGAAGAGAAAGAGAGAAAGAAATGGAAAAAGTGAGAAGAGAGAATTTGGTCTGAAACAGAGAGGGATAAGATCGAGTAGGACAAGGGTAAATTGTGGTTTTGGGTGAATAGAGCTTAGAAATGAAAGGAAACAAGGGAAGAATCAGGAGGGAGCAGAGTTTGTCTTGTCTAAAAGAGATCACGAGACGAAGGAAACAGAGGTCAAAAAGAGGAATCTTTTTAAATAAAATGATAAATAATTTTACAAATCTATATTTTGATGATCTGGTTTTTACTTTGATTTTTAAATTTGGTAACAGAAATTTTAAAATAAACATGTAATTTTTTATTTTTAGATTTTAAAAATTAAAACACATCATTCATGTTGGCTATAAGTGGGATTAAAATTTTGAAAAGGAAATGCGGAAATAAATAAAATACAATAAAATAAAATTAAATTAAAAATAAAGAAAACATAAATAGATAGTTCTAATATATTATTCTGATTTGTTACTATTTGAACGCATCAATATACAAATTAAAATAATATATAATTTTTTTGAATAATTTATTTAAAATTAATTTTCTTTTAAATTTCATAAAATAATCAAATTTAAAAAAATAGTATTTTTTTTTCTTATTATTTTCCAATAATCAAACATAACCCTTAAATACAAATACAACCAAAAGTGAGTCATATCATAAATATAAATTTTTTCTAGAAAATTTTTAACACTATTCAATTAAAAAAATTCTTCCAGCTACAATTAAAAAATATATAAGCATTGTATCCTAATGTTATCAAATTTGTTCAAGTTCATGCTTCAAAATAAAAAAAGAATAAAAAAGGAAAATAGAGTTACATAATACATATTATTATTATTTATTATTCTAAACTCATTTTTTTTATATTAGATAATTTAAAAAATATGAGAATTTAAATCATTTTATTTATATTTAATTTTGTAAGGTTTTTATGAAAATTATTTTTATATAATTTTTCAATAAGAAAAAATGAAAACAGCCCAAAATCTTCAACATCTTTTACACGAATTCCCATTGTTAACATTATTGTTGTGTAGCCCTCTCCGTGTGCAGGTCTGAAAAAGTCTTCATTATTAATGCCATTAGGTGGAAATGAGGCCATAATATAGCAGAAAGCAAATTTCTAAACATGATGTGATGTGCATGGAAAATTGAAATGGACGGAGGAATGTGGTTAGGAAATTTATTTCCTTGACTATAAAATGGAAAAACTGTATGGGAACAGAATTTATTTTTACATTCTTATAAAAATAATTGTTATTTGTAAAAAAAGAAATGATTATAAAAAATAACCCTAAATTATCCATTCCTCGAGTTTATAAACATTTATAAACAAGTAAAATATATATATATATATATATATATATAAAAAGTTGACGCCCCAATTCGTGGGACAGTCTGGCTGATTGTACCCATCAACTCACAGATGCTGAACGCTTCAGAATCTGACATTTTTCACTTTAACGCAAGAAAGCCCTGGCTCAGTGATATGAAATACTCTAAAATACAAAACATGCATAAAACCTCGTCCCAAATAAATTAACATAAAGACTCCACATTAAAATGCACTTTGACTCATAAAAACTAATACTATAATAACGATATATATCCAACTATCCAAACTATACCAAGAAATTTTATTTATATAAATATATATATTAAAATTAAACAATTTTAATACATGTAATACTTCATAACCCAAAGTCTAATAATCCCATTTCTTCTAAACCCTCACTCTATAACGAACCCATCCCCGCACGCCTCCGCTTATAAAATAAAGATCCTCGACGCGACGAATGAATTTCGCATTTAATCACTTCTAAGCGCTTACTCTTCACCGCCGCAACGCACGCTCCAAATAAATACATTCAAGCAAACGACGATCCCACTCAACGCTAACCCATCATCTCGTATCCAGTCCTCATCGATTCCCCACACTCGCCAAGCCTGACGCACTATTATATTTATTCGCTCGCTGACAACCTCAATGATATAGTATATCAATCTAGCCGTCGATTAATTATATTATTTACACTACCCTCCGATGTATATCAATCAATACCTCCGACGATCGATATTATTTACGGACTACCCTCCGATCATTTTTACAGATTAACCCAAACCATTTACTTGTGACTCACCTCACGACTCACTCCTATCATCCACACCCCAACACATGGAATGCATGACGCCAATTCCATTACAAGCCACACAGCATGAAATATATAAATGCCATATGATCTCACATAAAAATTAAATCACACAACTGGGCAAGTATGTAATTCCCCGCTTCATCACATCAAAATTAGCTTAACGCTTACAGAACGATCGTAAACACGGTTAATTCTACCAATTACTCGACTAAACATATTAAGAATTACAAAATGATTAGAACATCGTTTTCTTGAATATGAAACCCTACATTATTTCCGGAAAATTTACAAATCACTCCGCTCACTTAGCGAACTCCGCTCTACGCCACATCGCTCTGTATGCATGCCAAAGCACCAATGAATCATAAATCAACACACAATGAACTCCAATAAATTTCTACCCAACATCGCGCAGTAAACGGCCTAAAAATTTACACACCCGGGTCCCAAGTCTGGGATCGATCAAACTACTGCTCGGTACAATCTGAACTAATCTGACAGCATGATTTAATACAATATTTCCAAATTTCAAGAACAACCTAATCAGCCGTAAGGCCACGATCGCTCCAATGGGTGTTCAAAAATTGATATCAATCTCTGGTCCTGTCAGATCGATCAAACGTCCCTCACGCCCCATTCGACCCAAACATTCAGAAAGATTTAAAACGACAAACCTGCAGTGAGAACCCTACCTCGCCGAATTTGTCTAAACTCCTAACCGCACTCCACGCGTTCCCTCAAGGTAGAGCAAATTTTCCCTTCTTGTCCCAAAGATCACGACTACGACCACGATATTTGTAAGGAAGACTCCTCTCTCACTAAGCTCAACTCAATTTTTGTTTTCTGTAAATTATCCCCTGCTTTCACGTTTTGCCTTATGTTAAGTGGAGAAGACAACCACTATTAACTTGTCTTTTGCGACTCAAACTTCTTTCCAAAACGACGCTTACGTCCCTCTTTTCCCGCTTGGACATTCCTAGCCATCTCTACTGGCCCATTTCATCATTCTCTTACTACGCCATCGATGAATATACGAAGATATTGTTACATGCGACTCGCCAGACGTAAAATCGCTTACGACACTCGAACCGCGACAGCCGGTAAACTAGAATCTTAATCATTCTAATTCGACTTAAATTTTGATGTTACAATGGGATTTCGCAAAGACGATTCCACATTAAATCCGCTTGGCTATCCGAGACTGTAGTATCAAATTACGATTTTAACCGAAATTACAATTCAGAATCGAATTACGATTTAATCTTTTCCATAAATCTGAATTCTGCCTTATTAATATATATATATATATATATATATATATATATATATATATATATATAGTATATATATATATATATATATATAAACAATGATGAAAAACAAGAAATATAACTGAGACATAAATATTTTCAAAAACATGACAATATGATAATTAAGTATTATAACTTTGAAGCAAGAAGTTTACATTTAAACCTCTTTTATAAATTATTATTTTTCAATTTTTATGAGCATTTGCCCCTGCTTCCTTATGTAACTTCAGTCGATATGAATACCCTAAATGTCTTTTCCCTTCCCCTGACTTTAATTCTTTTCTTCTAATTGTTTCATCGACTTATTAACACTGTTTCACAATATACGTTGAATAAAAAATTTGGTGAGGAAATGTAAGGGAAGAAAATAAGAAAAATAAATGAAAAAAAAAAAATAAAATAAAAATAGGTAAATTCTCTAATATATTATTTTATTTGTTACCATTTTAACTCATTAATATAAAAAATTAAATAATATATAAGTTTTTAAGTAATTTTATTTATAATTGATTTTCTTTAGATTCTTCATCAAATAATCAAATTTAAAAAAAATGTATTTTTTTTCTTATTACTTCGATAACCAAACATAACCCTTAAATTTTCAAATTATAAAACAAAAGTGAGGTGTATCATAAATATAAATTTTTTTCTATAAATTTTTTAACTCTAATCATTTAAAACATTTTTCCAACTATAATTACATAATATATAAGCATCCTATCTTAATGTTATCAAATTTGCTAAAGTATAAGAATTCATGCTTCAAAACAAAAAACAAAAGGCTATAGTTGGTAATTGGTATATTGTTGAAAGAAAATGTAAATGAAAAAAAATTAGAGAGAAAAAGTAAAAAAAATAAAAATAAAATAAAAAGAAGAAAATAGAGTTAATTTTAACATATTATTATTATTTATTATTTTAAACTCATTTTTTTATATTAGATAATTTTAAAAAAATGAGATTTTAAATCATTTTATTTATTTTATTTTGTAAGGTTTCTATGAAAATTATTTTTATATAATTTTTCAATAAACAAAAACAGCCAAAACCTTCAACATCCTTTACACGAATTCCCATTCTAAACATTATTGTTGTTGTGGAGCCCTTCCCATGTGCAGGTCTAGAAAAAGCTTCCATTACTAATGGTAATTGGTGAAACCAGTTGGCATTGAAAGTAGAAAAAGGTAGAAATTTGAAAATGATGATGTGCATATAAATAGAAAGGACAAAGTTACGCAGCTCGAGGAACGTGGCTAGGAAAATGATTTCGACTATAAAATGGGAAAACTGTATGTGAGAATTTATTTTACATTGATCATTACATTGAATACATTCTTAAAAAAAAAATTGTTATTTATAAAAAAAAAAGTAATAATTATAAAAAATAATCCTAAATTACCCCTATTACAATAACATATGCCCAACTACCCCTACAGTATATATATGAACAGTCATGAAGCCAGAAAATATAACTTGGGACAAATATTTTCAAGGACATAATAATGATAATATGATGGTTACGTATCATACTTTTTAAACAAGAGGTCAAGGTTTGTACCTTTTTATAAATTTTTTTTTCCCTAATTTTCAAGGAAGGCATTCGGTCCTCCTATACCTGGTATGTAGCCTGTCACATAGTGAACGTCCTAATATCTTCGCCTTTCTCTCGACTCCGTCATCTTTCCTTTTTTTTCTTCTAATCGTTTGACGATTTTACCCTTTCACATTATAAGCAGAATAAAAATTTGAGAGAAAATGTAAAGGGAAAGAAAATAAGAAAATAAATAAAATAAAATAAGAATAAAATAGGATGTAATTTAATATATTATTTTTATTTGATACTATTTTAACTCACCAACATAAAAATTAAATAATATATGTTTTCGCACTTTATTTATAATCGATTTTCTATTACATTCTTCATTAAACAATCAAATTTTAAAAAACAGTATTTTTTTCTTATTACTTTCAAATAATCTAATATAACCCTTAAATTTTCAAATAATAAAACAAAATGAGATATGCGAAGTTCATGCTTCAAACAAAAACAAAAGATTAAACTTGGTATGTCACTCTGAAGCCCACCTTTTGTACGTGATCGCCAATTCACACCTCGCCCTCTCAAATTACGCTCGTCACTAAACGACACTAACCTTTCTCAGAACTCCATTGGTCCGATTACCAATCACATATTCAGAAAGAACGCAAGAACCTTCTAAAATTCATAAATTCTCCAAATCCAAAATTTCATGCCGATAAAAATTACTCTAAATATTCAAATCTCAATTACATGCTCATATAAAGCTGTTCGGGATTACAACAATATTTGAGATATCTCAATCCAAATTTCAGATTAATATAAAACGATCGCTCATCCAAGTACTTTTCAATTAACTTCAAACCCAACATTTCACACATAAAGGAACTTATGAGTTCAAATACGATCCAACATAAAGCTCTAATCAAATCCTAACGACGACGAACCCCAACCGCAATGCATCACCCTCGCTAAACCAAGACTAAAATATGTCAACGAATCTGGAGCGAGCCAAAAGCCTCACAAGAAATACTAATACGCCACACCGCGTTTTCAATCATATAACAAATGCGAGATGCTTCATCAAAACTTTTGATTCAAAAAATGTCGAAACATTAACAAAATATACTTCAAACATTCTCATGCATCTACCATCAATGATCCAAAAAAACAATTTCCATATCAAATTCTCGATTCAAAAACACTTCTTGCTATCAAATCCAAAATCAAATACATTTCAAATATATTTTTCCCTGGTCATCAAACATAAATGCTACGCCAATATAGCCGGACTTTCAAATTAAAAGCCACATAAATAATAAATTGTTCCTTTGTGACTAACCAAACACTACAGATAAGAATCCTCTAACCAAACCCCAGAGCCGTATTCAAATCAATTACATTCCCCATCACAGAAAATGTGAAGCCAACTATTATATCCCTATTGACAGTCAGATAGTGTCAACTATTATATCCCGCTGAGAGGCCAAATAGTACAACTATTATCTCGTTGATGTGGCGAACTAACTGTGAGTCAAATATTTCATTCAAAAGTCTGTAAATTACAAAACATCATATTCCACATTTTCTTTCTGAAACAAAAAATAAATCTCAAAAGACAATCATACAAAACTACTGATCCACGATAATCAAATAAATAAAAAGGTAAACTTTCACAAACTAAGATTATATAATCTCGTGATAAAACAATTTTCATCCTCAAATGAGTAAAACAAACAATTTTCCTTTAAAAATCAATTAATATCCCTTACACTTACATATATATAAAATAATAATTTCTTCTAAAAGTTTATTAGAATCCCTTACCTTAAAGGAGTACCAAAAGCTTTGAAAGAGCTAATCCGAAGAATTTCACCTCAACGAAATATTTCCCAAAACACAAGGAAGAAACTAACATCATTACTTATTTATTCTTAAAACTTTCATAATTTGATATTCTTAATACCATATTATTTTTGTTCACTACAAATAGATATTAATAACTCGCTCAATGATAAATCATTTGAATTGTAGTTTTAATAAATTTTATAAAACTCATATTCCTTTCTAACTTTCATTTTAATAGTTTATTTATTTTTATGCTCTTTAATCCTAGTAATCTAAATCTTTTTTTTTTTTTTTTTTACTTGAAAGAAAATAATATTAATAGTATTTTACAAATATATTATTACACAATACTTGTCTAGCCTTTTACCTAACAAATTACTGTTACTTGATGGGAAGTATTATTAACGATCTTATTTCCTATAATGCTAAACACTGTCTTTAATCATACTCCCTTATCTAATAAAATCCTAATCCTTAATGTGGTCATTACTGCAAAATACTATATTCCTTAAATACTTTATCAAACAAGCAAATATTTATACTGTACCAAAGATTTTCTAAATTATTTTATTTGGTTTATCATTATTCTTTCATAAAATTTATCCTTAAATACTTTCACCTCATACTCAAAGTTTAATTTTATCACATACCACTAACTTTATTTTATTTTATTTAAAAACGAAAGTGTAAATCTCAAAATCAATTCTTTAGGTTTATCTAAATCGAAAGCAAAATTTAAAATTTATATCAAAGAAATTCAGAAAGTAAACGAGGAAGATTCCTTACCTGTGAGAATTTGTTCTTCAAACCTCATCCTTAAAGTCGCACGTCCTTCCTGGAATTTACCACAGAGAGAATTAAAGCAGTTAATAAAATGATTTTCTTTTCATCTACCTTATACTGCAGGTAATTCATTGGCAAAGTTACTCTTTTACCCCTCTTTCGCCACTTTATACTTATTATGATTTGTCATTATACTCTCTTTCATGTCATTAAATTAATTGATACTCTATTATGATTTGTCATTATACCTCTTTCATGTCATTATACTCTATTTTATTTCCAATTTATAATTTCTTTTCATGTCATTAAATTAATTGATACCATTACATTTGTCATTATACCTCTTCTAAGTCATTATAATCTATTTTATTTCCAATTTATACTCCTTTCATGTCATTATTATTTTCCTTAATTTCACTCTATACAAATTTTCAAGCATATTATTTTCCTAACTTATACCTATACAAATTCCTCGGGTGTTACATTCTCCTCCTTTATAAAAGTTAATTCTCTAACCTGACTCTACTGTAGTCTTGAAAATAATCGGAGTGATGTTTTTCTCTCATCTCTTCTAACTTCCAAGCGGCCTCTCGATACTATGATTCCTCCATAGACTTTTTACTAACTTGACAACAAGATGTCGTAGAACCTTATTCATCACATCCACAATTTGAAATGGACACCTCTTCAGGTTAAAAGGTCCTCATAAATCTAAATAGGCTCCAACTCCACAACATGAGAAGCATCAAAACATATTTCCCTCAAGGTCGAAATATAAACACATTATGAATCTTAGATGCTATAAAGGGCACTACTATATGTGCTAAGGTACTCACTTTCTCTAATATTTCAAACATGCCCACAAATCAAGGACTGAGTTTTCCTTTTCCTCAATGTGATTTTCAAACTTCCAAATATCTCATAATTTAACCTCAATACAAACTTTAAGATAACATAATCACCAAATTCAAATACCGAATATTGCTTGGGATTATCAACATAACACTTGTGTGTACCTTGATTTTCTTCCAAATTCTCTTCAATCAAGACTATCCTTTTAGTAGTCGATTACACAAGTTCATGTGTTAATTATTTATTTATTTTTCTCCAATATGATCATAACACATAGGGGATCATAAACTTCTACCATAAACCTTTATGAAGATATAATCTCATTGCTAGCTTACAACTGGCTCCTACAAAATTTAACCAAAAAGGTAAGAACTCATTATGATTACTTTCAAGTTTAAAACAATATATCTCAACAACAAATATTTCCTAACTTGCGATTATGTGGACGCCCCAACCGGTGTCCCGCTGATCACCCGCCGCAACTCAGACACCTTATACATCTTGATTTCACAGATTTATACCGAGTAAAATAGCCTCTCGGGGCCTACAAACCAATACTCAAAATAATATTAATCAACTATATTCCGATAGTTTATATGCCTGCTTTTTTATAAAAAGATTTATACATAAGCATAAAATTTTCTTAAAGCCACATTTCGCTTTCTTCTCGTGCAAGATACTTCACCGCATCGCTCTCGATAGTCCCCGACCAAAGTGGGTCCTATTTGACTTCTGGTGAGCAAAGCCCAGAGAGAAAGTTTTCCTAGCGGTTGCTCCACCTAAAATGCATATGTGCAATTAGATATATAAACAAGTAATCACATTCCATACACCATTTTCTATACTTAAAATGTCTATATCATGCATGAGGAAAATTTCATGCTCACCACCGAGTCCCAACCGACTCCTCACACTGAATGCCAACGTGAATAAAACCACCACACTGACTAAACCATCTAAACCCTCCAATTTATTTATCAAAACTCGATTTTGATTCTTTTCCTTTATTTTGTGGCCACTTGACGGTTTACACTGTGAGGACGCCAGACGCCTTTTCAACATTTTTACGAACTGCATCGTTTCTGGATTCATGTCTAACCGTGAATAACCCGTGACTTTCACCCTGGGATCTACCCTAACTTGCTCCGCCAAAACATGTAATTTATCATTTTGATCATTTACACACTGGGTGAATCTCTACTGACTTTGTCCCATTTTTCCCGAAGTTCACGACCCACTCACCAACACCGATGCGAATAAACCTACCCGCACTCCACACCCGACCGGGACAAAGCGATGTGACCGTGCATATGAAATGCATGATGCTACTGCATTTTCCTTCATGTTACATGCATGAACGAAAGCAATTACATGAAACATTTACAAACCATGGAAAATTATAATTTATATTGATAATCTACCTCCGGCAAAACATATTAATACATCAAAAAGACGATCAATATAACATTTGACACTCGTATGTTATTCAAGCAAGCCATAACACACAACAAGGTCTCAACTTGAACCATTCAACAGGTACCTCACTAATTTTCACAAACACGGAACTATATTTGCCCAATCATCACTATCTCATCAACAATCACAACATCTAGAAACTTCATTCTAGTAAAACCCTAACTCCCATAGTCATGCAACCGGTCACATGAATCCATACCCCTTAGTCCCAAGGCTTGAACTAATTCACATGGCCTCCGCCCCATGTTGAACCCCTACCATTATAAAGCCTTTAGTTAAAAGAAACTAAAGAGTAAAAATATCCTACCTCTTGGAAGCGAAGAAACTCCCAAACCTGAGTCCACGCGCTGTCCTCTCCGTAACACTCTTCGTCTCGGCCGAATCCCGACTCGCCGATCGCCTACAAATCTAGAGAGAAGGAAGACGCTCTTCTGAAAAACAAGAACAAAGCCTCTCGTGATCCCATTTCTTCTTCCTCTCCACTTTCCCTTCCTTTGCTTTATTCTTTACTTTGCTTTTCTTTTCTTTTTCTCTTTCTCTTCTCATTTTCCTTTCATTTTCTCCCTCATTTTCCATTTTCTTCTCCTTATTTGGCCATTTTTCTCACCCTTTTGGAGAATTCATCATCCTGCTACTTGGAGGAAATTGCTTCTCATTTCCTCAACCCAATCATGGCTGCTTTCTTTTCCATCAATTTTCCTTATTTCATAATTCCTCACGACATCATGCTCTGCGGTTTAATACGAGCTACAAATCATGCCACCCATGTGCACTTCAATGCAGCCATCCCTTTATGCCAAGTGTCACACCTTACACGCTGCTAAGATCCCTTATTCAAGCAAGCGCCATCCGACACCCCACGCTTCGAAAAACATGAAATCCCGACCACCCTGACCAACGAATTCGACGTGATAGCTAAATTTCGCGAGACGATTTCAACAGAGAAGTCCGTTTCGTCATCCGAAATCTAAAAAAAATTCCGGATTTTCAACCGAAATTTCTATTTTACCCTTTTTCCAAAAATCTTACTCTTTCTTCTGCATTTCACAGACATTTTCCTCAATTAGTCATTAGTTTAAGTACGAAAGCTACTATCAAAACTAACTTAGTACTTCGATTTTTTTTTTTTATGAAGTCAAAATCTAATAGTAAATTAAGAATTCTTATTACATACCATAGAATCAAATATTTCATACATTATCAAAATCTCCTTGATATCGAGAAGCTAGTTTGATAAAAAAAATTATTAGACTTTATCCATAAACAAACCATCATAATGAAACATTGTCATCAACTAAGGTTCTTGGTAACCCTAACACAAAATCCATGGTAATAAGTTTCCACACTCATTTAGAAATATAAAGTAGTTGCAAAGTACTATTAGGTCTTTGATGTAAACCTCCATATACAATCACACTAAACCCAAAGTCACAAATAATGTAATACCTTGCTTCATATATGACCATCAAAATTTTGTCTTAAATATTTAAACTTTTGCATCCTTTTAGGGTAGATCGTAAACTTAAAGTAATAAAACTCCTTCAAAAATTGTCTCTTTATGTCTCCATTATTTAAGACATTAAGTATAATCCCAAATTTCAAGATCTTATTATCTTATTAAACACAATCAATTGTTCCAAAAGTTCAACTAGTTTCCAAACAATCTTTATAAGATCTTAATTCTCCAAACAAATTTAGTTGCACTATAATGCTCAAATATAGGAACTCTAAATCCAGTTGGGTATAACATAGACTTGTAAAACATCTCAAATCATACAATAATCGTCATGATAACCTTAAATGATTTCCCCAAGGAATCAATTGTTTTCTATTTGAGGCATAAATCACAAGATTCTCATTGTTTTATTAGGCACCAATAATGTCATCATAACCTTAAGTAATTGTATCAATATTCTATTTCTTGCTTAAAATCATTTTAAGAAGACAAAGTATCAAAATCTCTACAAACTATGAGTAGAGATTCTATACAAAAAAATGTCTTCATATCTTAAGTGCAAAAATCATTTTACCTAACTTCAAATCATAATAGGTAGTTTTCTCTATCTTAAAATTTCAAATTTCTATAAGTATATATCAATTTTTCCATGTTGCATAAGGACACAACATAAATCCTAATGAAAGACATCATTATGCAAAACAAATCTTTTTGAACCTAATAAAATAATCAAAATAAGAGTTGCTACTAATTTCTCTTTCTCTTCAACTCTGCAGTTATCATCATAGTTATAATGACTCAATCAAACTTAACTTCTTTCTATGTCACCGAAAATATAAGATAATCTTAGAGATCTCTTAATAATTTATTTGTAGTACCTCTAATAAATCCTAAGAAATCCCAAACTTTAAATAACAATATCAGATCCTTTTCAAATTTCAAATTGTTCATCACTCATCACATTTAATTAAAGACTTTAATAAATATTTGTAAGCAACAACTACCTTGGGTAAGACTTAGTTTATGCGTAGACAATTTATCCACATGATTCCCTTCAACTAAACTCAAGATAACTAAGAATATGGAAAAAGACAATATTTTCCTCAAAACAATCAACAAATAAAAGGTAGTAAGCTCCCTTAATTCATCCTCAAAAATCGTAAACAAAAACCTTTAATGTTTAAGGAGTATTAAGTCAATCCAATATCATCTTACTAATCATTGAGAATATAACCTCAAAACACCACATTGTCCATAATATTGTTCAGTAGAAGTGACAAATCCAAATCATACTTCATCTCGATAAAAGGATATCACTAAACCAACAAACAATACAAGCACAGAAAAGAGTGAAGTGAATCTTGAATCTAGTCATCAAGAAATTCATTTATCTGGGACATACCTTATATTTAATGCTAAGAATACCTAAACTAGATATGAACTATCAACTAACATGTCACTCAACTATCCCCATACACAAACTTAAAACAAGTTCCCGTTAAGATAACAATCCGTCTGATTCCAATTTGGAGCCGACTTTTTCTGTACTTGGTTACCATGCGCACCATCACCCTGTATTCCTTCCTTTGTTCCTCAGTTAATGTGAAGCTCTTCACATCCTTCTCTCGCACAAGGGCCTCTGCTTCACCACCCCAAATAAACACCCAACTTCGTAATTGATATTCCCTTTATTCTTCAACAAGGCTTTAAATTCATCCTAAAACTTTAATGCTTTTCCTCCTCTCAGAGCAATCAACTATGGGGCAAAACTGATAGTTCTGAAACTTAGCCTCATATTGGGTAATTATCAAATCTCTTTGTTCCAAACTGACAAACTCTCCCTTGCCCACCTTTACCGTCGAACACTATCAGAAAGTACTTTCATAATATGCCTCCTTAACCTGCTCTAAACAATAGGCCCCCAATCCTTAAAGCCTCTTACTCAAGGAGCCACCAAGGTAACATCCACTTCTTTGTCAGCATAAATGTTGCATAAGAGGTTTTTTTTTTTGCTCCTCAGAACAAATTCAATGATACAAAGAATTTTTCTATCATCATAATCCAAACCTCTCGTCCGTTGGATTTGGAGGTGACTGAAAATAAGGGGGACTTAACTTTAAAGTCACAAAGGAGCTATCTCTTACTAGATGAGGATTGTCCTTGACCATCTTAGCTCTAGCCTACCTCTAACTAATCCACCCAAAGTCCCTAACATCTAGTGCCCTTCAAAGATCTATAAAAGCCTCAAAGGAGGAGGATATCACAATTGACTATTTCAAAGATGCAAGTCTCTCATGCATGGTGTTCTATAAAGGCATAACTAATTTAACATTATAGCTAAGTAAGCGTTAGAATTGTAGGAATTTAAAGGAATAAGACTAGACAGTTGAACTTGGGCGCCAATGCATCACTCCATCTATTCCCAAAGGTAAACTAAACGAGTTCCATCAAGATCATAACCTATAGCTCTGATACTACCCCACACGCCCAAGCCCACCTTAAGGGTACGATCATTGGATTCACACCCTGCCTTTCAAATTGGCTTGAAGTGTGTTCGACACTAACCTTTCTTGTAATCGATTTTTGTCCAATTACCAATCACATATTCTAGAATGCGCAACCTTCTAAATTCATAAATTTCTCCAAATTCAAAATTCACACGATAAAAATTACTTAAATATTCAAATCTCAATTATATGTCATATGAAAGTTTGTTTGGACATAATATTTATATCTCAAATCCAACTTTGTACTAATATAAAATGAATGTCTTTTCTTTTCTTTTATCAAAGACTTTTTCAATTAACTTTCAAAACCCAACATTTCACATAAATACGTAACTTCTATTAGTTCAATAATGATCCAACATGTTTCTAGACCAAACTTAATGATTTACTTAATCCCCAACCTAAATGCATCATCACTCCTCGCGAAACTAAAAGCACTCAAAATACGTCAACTGTCTTATCGCGCTAAAAGCCCAATAAGACACACGCGCCTGGCTGATCAAAAAGTTTTCAATCATATAACAATAGAGATGTTTTTCATCAAAACTTTTGATTCAAAATAAGTTTGAACATTAACAAAATATACTTCCAAAACATTCTCACATCCATTTATATCAAATGCATCCAACAATTTCATATCAAATTCGATTCAAACACTTTCTATATCAAATCCAAATCAAATACATTTCAAATATATTTTCTCCCGGTCATCAACATCAAATTATGTCAGCTAAGGACTCAAATAAATATTAAATAAAAATTATCCTTTTAAGGTGTATTTTAACCAAATACTCGCAAGATTAAGAATCCTAACCAAACCCTGTGAGGTCGAGTTCAAATCAATTATATTCCCACCAAGAAAAATGTAAATGTGAACTATTATATCCCGTCGATATGGTATCGCATAATACAACTATTATATCCCGCGACAAGTGGCTACAAAATAGTGTCAACTATTATTCCCGGCTGACAGTAATAACTAACTGTAGCCAAATATTTCATTCAAAAGTTCAAATTACAAAACATCATATCTCCACATTTTCTTCAGAAACAAAACAAAATCTCAAAAGATAATCATACAAAACTACTTTCGATCCATGCAGTGGATAATCAAATAAATAAAAAGGTAAAACTACAAACCAAGATTATATATAATCTCAGATAAAACAATTTATATCCTCAAATGATAAAACAAAACACTTTCCTTTTAAAATCGCATTAATATCCCTTACACGTATATATATATAAAATAATAATTTTTCGAAAGTCAGATAATCCCTTACCTCAAAGGAGTACTCAAAAGTTTTGAAAGAGCTTAATCCAAGAATTTCACCTCACGAAATATTTCTCCTAAAATAAGGAAGAAACTACCATCATTACTTATTTATTCTAAACTTCTATAATTGATATTCTTAATAATTATATATTTTGTTCTACCATATATATATCGACAACTGCTCAAACGATAACTATTCGAATTAGGTAGTTTTACAAATTTTATAAAACTCATATTCCCTTTTCGAACTTATTTTAATAATTTATTTATTTTTACGCTTCTTAATCCGAACTAAATCTTTTACTGGGAAAGAAATAATATTAATAAGATTTTACAAATTATATTATTACACAATACTTGTTCAGCCTTTTTTACTAACAATTATCATACTTGACAACAAGTATTATTAACTGATCTTATTTCCTATAATCATAAATAATTATTCTAATCATATTCTTTATCTAATAAAATCTCTAATCTTTAATAAAATATTTACTTGTCAAAAATACTTATATCTTTTAAATACATATCAAATACAAATATTTATACAGATCCAAATTTTCAAATTTATCTATTGTTTATCATTATTTTCTTTCAAAATCTGTCTTAAATACTTTTCATTCTCATACTCAGCAATTCAATACATACCACTAATCCTTATTTTATTTTATTTAAAACGAAAGCCAGAATTTAAATCTCACTTTTAGCACATATAAACTGTTAAAATTAAAAATTTACATCAAAGAAATCTGTAAGAAATTATAAGATCTTACTGAAGTAAATGTAAATAATCACCTCGAGAGAATGACAATACATGATACTCAGAAAAAGGTATAAGAGTACAAGTGTCACATCAGAGTATTTCGAGATGAAATTGTGAATTATAAATTTTGAACCTTAATTTTATGACTTAAACAAGCAGACAATTGTCATTTAAAAATGATATTAGATGATAATGGGTTGTAGATTTGCCATAAAGAGAATTTCTAACGCTGATTTAATATTTAAACGCTGGCGACAAATTACAACATGAAATGGAAAATGAAAGATAATTAATGTT